>CM061547.1:246506761-247234261 GCA_030864215.1 Capsicum pubescens
ATGACATGACTAGGAATTCGAAGTGACCATATAGAGTATAGAAAGCTATTTTTGGAATGTCACATTCTCTGACTCTGAGCTGATGATAGCCGGATCTGAGGTCTATCTTAGAGAAATAACTGGCACCCTGAAGTTGGTCAAACAAGTCATCGATTCTGGGAAGTGGATATATGTTCTTGACTGTGACCTTATTAAGTTGATGGTAGTCTATGCACATTTTGAGAGAACCATCTTTTTGAATAAGACTGGTGCGCCCCACAGGGAAATATTGGGCCCGATGAATCCCTTATCTAGGAGATCCTTCAACTGTTCTTTCAATTCTCTGAGTTCTGCTGGAACCATTCTGTATGGCGGAATAGAGATAGGCTGAGTATCTGGAAGAAGATCAATGCCGAAGTCTATTTCCCTTTCGGGAGGAATTACTGGAAGATCTTTGGGAAAGACATCTGAATATTTATTCACAACTAGAACAGATTTAAGACTGGGAGTTTCAGAACTGGAATCCTTAACATGAACAAGATGATAGACACATCCCTTAGATATCATTTTTCTTGTCCGAAGGTAGGAAACAAGCTGACCTCTAAATGCTGAAGTACTACCCTTCCACTCAAGGATGGGTTTATTTGGGAACTAAAACTGGACTATTCTGTTTTTACAGTCGATCGTGGCATAGTAGGAGTGAAGCCAATCCATGCCGAGAATGACATCAAAATCAGTCATCTCTAATTCGACTAAGTCTGCTAAAGTGACTTTCTGAAATATCATAATCGGGCAGTTCCTGTATACCCGCCGGGCTATGATGATTTTACCCATTGGGGTAGAGACTGAAAAGGGCTCTTGTAGAATTTTGGGACTGGCTCTGAAATCAACTGTTATATAGGGAGTAACAAAAGACAAGGAAGCACCTAGATCTAGCAAAGTGTAAACATGCACATGAAAGATCTGTAACGTACCAGTAACCATACCAGTAACTACATCAGGAGAATTTTCTTGATCTTGTCGAGAATGGAAATCATAGAGCCTATTTGGGCGTTGCCCACTAGTAGCACTAGTGGTGGCACCTTGCTGATTTGGGAGACCGGAGTACTGAGCTGAGGAGCGGAGATGACTCTGATAACCTGACTGAGGGCAGTCTCTGACTCTGTGGCCTGTCTTTCCATAATCGAAATAGAGATCGTTGCCATCTCTGCACACACCCTTGTGGTTCTTACCACAAGTCTGACAAAAGAGATTAGTTTGAGCACTGCTAACACTGCCCTAAGACTTAGAGCCTAGTGCTTTATCTTTGTTACCCTCTCTGAACTTAGGAAATGGAGCACTGGCTGACGAAGGAGTTGGAACTGATGACTTAGGACGAATCTGAGAGTTATTTCCTCCCTCTGACTTAGGATGACTAAAATTAAAGCTACCTGTCATAGCTCTCTTATTCTACTTCTCCCTCTACTTAATATTTTGCTCCTTTATCTACTGAGCATGAGTCATGAGCCTGGCTAAAGTCATGTCACTATTCAATATAGCGGATCTGCACTCATTAACCACGCTATCATTCACCCCTGAAATGAACTTACTCATCTTGGCCCTGCTATCTGCAACCATATGAGGGGTATATCTGGATAATTGAGTAAACTTAAGAGAATACTCTTTCACCAGCATATTTTCCTGCCTAAGGTTGATGAATTCTAACACCTTAGCTTCTCTAAGCTCTAGGGGAAAGAATCTATCAAGGAAAGCAGAAGCAAACTCCTCTCACTCAACAGGCCCTGCATCATCTGGCCTTTCTGACTTCTACTGTTTAAACCAAGTGTGAGAAATATCCTGCAACTGATATACAACTAGCTCAGCACTTTCACTAAAACTAACCCCCATTATGTCTGTAACATTCTACACCTGATCTAGGAATTCTTGAGGATCTTCATCTGACTTAGACCCGAGAAAGGATGGAGGGTTCATGCGGGTGAAGTCCCAAATTCTGGCTGCAGCTGAATTGGCCACTGGATTGGCCGTAACAATAGCTAGTCATTTATTTTGAGCAGCAACTGAGTTAGTAAGAGTATTGAATGCATCTTGAAACTCTGCATGAGAAACATGTTCGCCAAAAGTTTCTTCGGGTTGAGGGGCTGACTGATTCTCGTTTCTTCTTTTAGGAGGCATATTCTGTAGAAGAAAGGGAGAAATAAATTAGACTGACAGATTGACTTAAGATTATGCTCGCTGGAATGACATGAATACTGAAAGAGGGGAAACTATTCCTAAAACATTTTATAGCCTCTTGTACATAAATGTGGCGCGCAACACACCCATGTACAAGACTCTACTAGATGCGACTTTCATACTTCCTAGGACTCTATTGAACCTTAGGCTCTAATACCAAGTTTGTAATGCCCCAAATATGGTACCCAAAATGCTACACGGTGCTCATGACCCCGAAGGACCACAAGCTAACCCATGACTGATATCTATATTTGTATACTGCATAAAATATTTTATAATATAGAAACATGAACTGAAAGGCCATAAGGTGACATAGTATCTGATAAAAATGTAACATCAGGGAGAGGTATGAAATACTCAAAACAACTGAAATAAGCTATCTGAACATACTTTAGTTTGGAAAGCCTCTAAAATATGACTGTCTGAATAAGGAGTTGCTGGGACATGTCCACAACTATCTGAATAAGGAGTTGCTGGGACATGTCCACAACTAACTCCAACTAATAAACTAATTACTGAGCTAATAAAATGATGGTCATGTCCTCGAAAGATGAGGACTCAATGCTAACTATGACAGCTGAGACTGGAATCTACTGATGCTCTGGAGCTTGTGTCTCTGAACCTATGGTATAAGACATCATAGCGTAAATGTGTTAGCACTTTGAATGTACTACTATGCATGTGAGGTAGGCTGAATGCATGGGGTTCATATGCATAAACAATAACAATAGCAAACTGACTATCATGACCGTGAGAATACATGCATGAGATATAATAACTGACACTGATACCGTGATAACATGATTACTGAATCTGAATACTGATAACATGATATACTGATAAGTGATATAACTGGTAACATGAGTGACTGTATCTGACAGTCCTGAAGTCTAAGGATTCATAGCTTGACTGAGAGTATCATGAAAACATGACATGGCTCTAGGCACACAACTAATGTTTCGGGTACGAGTACCCCCAGGACTTGATGGAAGGAAACTAACCAAGCATAACTTACTTGAACATATAACTAACATCATAATCCATAATACATTTATAGAAGCATTTCATCAAAACGTGTGATAGGCATAACTTGTACATACATGGGGATTTCATGGTATTATGCTAGTTAGGCACTTTTCCTTCATCTGAGAATTTAATCAAACATATTGTAGGCATGGTACATTTAAACATCATTGTACAATAATTAAACATCATGGTTCAATTCTAATTTTATCATTCAAAGGTTTAGTCATAGGTTTGCATAAATCTATATCTATAATAATTTAACCCACATAGAATTTATCACCCAACATGGAGTAGAATTCAATTTCTCATTTATCCACATGCATGGGGATTTCATGGTATTATGCTAGTTAGGCACTTTTCCTTCATCTGAGAATTTAATCAAACATATTGTAGGCATGGTACATTTAAACATCATTGTACAATAATTAAACATCATGGTTCAATTCTAATTTTATCATTCAAAGGTTTAGTCATAGGTTTGCATAAATCTATATCTATAATAATTTAACCCACATAGAATTTATCACCCAACATGGAGTAGAATTCAATTTCTCATTTATCCACATGAACAAGAGCAGACCAATCATGAAATTCATAAGAAAATCCATAAACTAGAATTTAGAAAAGGGATTCTTGAGCTTCATGGACGAAAAGAGTCCATGAATAAACACTATGCATACCTTGGTTCGTAAATACACGAAGATTGACGGAGGAAATTCTTGATTCTGAATCTTTTATGAAAAGTCCTAGGTTGTTCTTGAGAGGTTTTTGAGAGAAGAGAGAGTATTTAAGGTGAAAATTGATTGAATCACGTGTTAAAGGGATTAAATAGAGGTGGGAAATTGACTTCTTTAACCCTGGACGTGTCTTGTAATTTCAGTAAAAATTTCCCGAATTGAACCCCTGGCGCGACGCGGCGCTATCGCGCCGTATCACTGGAATTTGACAATTGGGAAACTGTGGGATGGCGTGACATGGAGCCATAGCGTTTCCCCTTCTTTTGTGACCTGAAACCTTGGCACGACGCGGAGGAAATCGCCTTTAGACACTGGAAAAGGACAACTGCCATCACTGACCAATATGACGTTATTTTACGACGGGAACTTAAAATAGTCATAACTTCTTACCCGGTTATCAGATTTAGGCGAATTTTATATCGATGGAAAACTTATTGAATTTTCCACATGACAAAAGTAAAAATCTTAAAAATACCAAATGTACAAAAGTGGATTCATCTTTCAAAGAAAGCTCCTAATATTTTTTAGACGATTTTAAGCTAGGAAAAGGTACAGGGTATTACAACACGTCTTGGAGGGCCAGTTCAAATGAGGTGGATGTATCCAGGAGAGAGGTAAATTTTTTAAAATTAATGCCACCATTTTCTTAAAAAAAAAAATTATCTACCTAAGATAAAATTATGCAGGAAAATTGGAGAGTTTAAACAAACTATTAACCAAAGGGGGAAGATTGAAGGATCGATTTGTGAAGCTTATCTTGCAAAATAAACTGCTTATTTTTGTTCTTACTAATTTGGGGATGAAGTGACATGTAAGAGAAATAGGTCCAATCGTAATGATAAAGGTGATGGTGATCCTATGTTTCCACCTATATTGATTTCTAACAATTCGGGTAGAGGATCTAAAATTTATTGTATGCGAGCCCTCACTGGTATGGAAAGAAAATCTATTGTGACACATGTTCTGCTCAATTGTCCGGAGATTCAACCATTTCTTGAGTAAGTGTTAATGATGTTATCAAATTATATTAATTTGTTAAGGACACTACACTAATAAAAAATCTTAATGATGTATACTTGACAATTTATTCATTGGAAAATGGGGTAATGATGCCATATATACGAGGTTTTTTGATTGGATGGAAAAATATGTAATTATGAAAGATCATATGTGCATTTACTAGAATTATCTATAGGTCATTTAATAAAATTTATATTTTGATTTAACAATATGTAGGTTTTGGATGAACATAGTACTGTCGAACATTTGCCATTG
This sequence comes from Capsicum pubescens, assembly GCA_030864215.1. NCBI lineage: Eukaryota > Viridiplantae > Streptophyta > Magnoliopsida > Solanales > Solanaceae > Capsicum > Capsicum pubescens. The sequence continues at coordinate 246,512,011 of CM061547.1, forward strand.
GTGAGAGATATTATATTTGGTCCTGCAACTCAAATTCGGACAATGAATAAATATTGTGTGAACGGTTTCAAGTTTCAAACTGAGAACATTTCTAAGTATAAGAAAACTAAAAATAGCGGTGTGTGTGTTGAAGGTGATGTCAACGGTAATGGTCAAATCGTTGAATATTTTGGTGTCATACAAGAGATATTAGAAGTAAGGTACCCTGGTTGGCCAAAAAAAGAAAATTCTATTTCGGTGCAAGTGGTTTGATCTATCACATAGAGGTACCAGGGTGAATCAACAACATAATATAATTGAAGTTAAGTACACAAGGCAATATAATCGCTATGACCCCTTTATCATTGCACAAAATGCCAGGCAGGTATGTTATGCTACATATCCATTAAGCAGAAATAAAGTGAATTGGTGGGTGGTTATAAAGACTAAGCCTATGGGGAGAATTGAGATTGAGAATGTGTCAAATTTGGCATACCAGAATAAAGTCACAATTATTGATCAAATAGTGGATGGTGAGTTGGAAAATAATCTAGAACATCCTCAACACATACTAGAAGAAGTTTCTGATGATGAGATCATTGACATCGCAAATACTGCAGAAGAAATAGACGAGGAAAATGAATCATTCTGGGAGGACGAATAGGATCTTGAAAATAAAACAACGGATGAGAAAGAATGGGAGAATGATGGAAATGAAACAAGTGATGAGGAAGATTGAGAGAATATAGATAAGCTTGTTAGATTAGTTTTTCTTTGTTCTCATTCTTTCAGTTTCGTATTTGTAATCTATTTTTATGGCGATATATGTTGATGAGCCAGATTACGGCGTGCTGGATGTGATTATATTTGTACGAGTTGATGTTGATTAGTGTTTGATTTATATCATTAGTATTGGCGCACTGAAGACATAATTAATTAAGTACTAATTCCTATAAACAACGGTAACATGGGGTTTTATGTGCTCTTTTGTAAGTTTCTTGCAACAAGACTGAGGGCTACACTTTTGGATTGTGGTGAGTGTAACCACCAGCTGGAAACTTTGTGGTTGATTTATATATGTGTCTCCTATACATGATTATCTGCAAAACTTTGGGTGTCTGTGTTAGGAGGCTAATTGAATGTTGTATGAGAAACCTGAACTGTTTATAATTTGAAATTTAATGCTTTATTCAATTAATATCTAAATAGAATTTATAGTCAAATTCATATAGAAATTGATATTTCTAGTTTCAAGTCAAGTTAGATTTTCCTACAACTATAAATTAGGATGGTGCTAGATATTTTTTATGTAATGGAAAATTGTGGAGATCATTAGGAGATTTATGAGATTCTGAGTAAAATTATTTTTCCTTTAGTCGGATTAGAGCTTTGATCTGACGTTTCATATTCTGTGCTTTGATCTTTCTTTTTAGGTGATGTGTTTGAATTTTCTTTTCTAATGGAGATGGCAGTCTGTTGAATGACTAGTTTAGGCATTTGTTGTATTTTCCCTCTTTTCTAGGTTCCAGCCTGCTATAGTTGATAAACCAATATGCCTAGTAATTATCTTTTTAGACTAGCTGGTGCATTAAGGCAGGGAATTCGGAAATTCATTTCTGGGCAAGAAAGGGGTCTACAGGATCTGGTGGGGATTGAGCTCAAAAAATACTCTTCTCATTGACAATTTTCAATTGATCTGTGGAATATTATCCCTTTATTATTTGTTAGATAGAAGATGAAAACGTATAATGCCTTTAGAAGTATAGTTTGAAATGAAATGGGAAGAAGTAAAAGGTGTTTAGATTTTGTAGTTCTCTCTCTGCATTCTAATATGCACATGTATATATTTATGTGAAAAGTATATAAAACTAAGAACATATTTACTGAAGGGCGGCAAAACCATGTGAGTCTTTCTGTTACTACCATATTGTGTTACCATTATTTTTCTCGTGTTTTTACTGTACCAATAAAATTATGTTTTGAGGTTCTCAAGATTTTGTACAAAAGACTAGACTTACCACATGTTTGCATACAGATGGCATCCGGTGGTAGCGGTGATCGGTCTGGTCCTGATAAGAATTCGACGTCAACTGCTAAAAAGAAATCTAGGACGCCAATAAATTCTGATGATATTTTTAGTCGACTTTCTTCATAGACACAAATGCACAACTCTTCATCATGGAGATCTTATGTCCCATTTGGCACTGGTAATCCTGTAGATTATCATGGTCCCAGAAAGTAGTGACAAGTGTGCACTTCTTATGCTCCACATACTTTCAGGCCTCCTATAGATATAAGGACTTCGAGGTTCTCATCTGGTACTCCATCCCCTTGCGATTCATCCCCCCACCTCTCAGGATTGCGACTGAGAGACAGCTCTGACTCCGATGTGCAGACATTTACTCCCCCATTTAGTGAACCTTGGGTACTCCCGAGAGTAGCATCTGCATCTGGATCTGCACCTCCACCTCTACCTCCACCCCCACCTGTAGCAGATGATACTGATGCAAATTTGATTGGTCTAGTTCCTAGAGATAAGGACAGGCTTGGTAGATTCTTCATCGAGCCTGATAGATCTACGTAATTTTTTTTTAATTCATAAATTTATTTTTTCATTAATAAAATATTCATGCTTACATATTAATTTTATTTTTTACAGGTGGCATCCCGCATTAAAAGAAGTTAATAAGGCGGTAAGGGAGAGCGTTAGGAGGCTTTTTTAAAAATCTTGGCACAGTTGGTCAGAGATTTCAGAAGACCATAGACAAGCAATGTTTGAAGAGTTCAAGGTATACTGGATTTAATTATTATTTAGTTACCTTTAATAGTAATATATATTTGTATATATATATATATATCATAGAACGCTACTCAATTGATTTTCAGATAATGTGTACTTGGTTGGAAAAGCACAATAGAGCTATATCTACTATTTTTTAGAGGAATGCTGGTGCAAAGCTACGAAACTGGCTTGAACGTGTTAGGCGTACAGGCAATGTTGCACAATGGCTTCTCAAAGAGGTATATGATGATTTGTGTATTTATTGGGATTCTCCTGAATATAAGAAACTCAGTGAGCAAAATAAGAAATTTAGAGCTAGTTTAAAAGGTGGCTCATTGCATACCAGAGGTGCAAAGTGTGTCAGCGTCATAGTTCGAGAAATGGTAAGTAGTAACCTTAGGTTTTAATTTATGTGTTATATAAAGTTCAGTAAATATTACTTGATTACGCTTATTTACCTTGTATTTGCAGGAGAAGGACCCTGATCGCAAACCGAATCCACTTGAGCTCTTCAGACGAACACATCTTCTGAAAAAGGTGAAAGAGTCGGACCCGGATGTGTGGGTTGAGCCTAGGGATGAAAATGCCAATGTAAGACTTATATTTATATTTTACTCTGTTATACTTACATATCTCCCTTATAATTTCTTATATTGTATTGCGTCTAAATTCAAGTTCTTTAGATATTTGACGAACCTTAACAATTAGAGGGTACTGTACATCCAACATTGTATTATAGATCATCCTGTTGTAGGTGTAGCCTCCTGCACCACCGACCCACCTATGCTCTATGGAAATAGGAAAATAACTAAGGATTTCAAAAGCAGATATGTTGGAGAAATACTGGGCAGATAATTTGGCCACTTCTTTCAGCTCATCATCATTAGTAGTAGTATAATAAGAGCATGAATATGAAGCTAAAGCTAAGGGACAGCCATCTGTGCAACTTGAATCAGCTGCAAATAAGTAGTAGTACATGATCATAAATATGATTATCGTTATCCTTTGGATAATACCACTAATATACATTCTTGCTTTAATTTGATCTTTCACAAATAATTATCATTAATGGCAGTTTGACTGGCTCTCAAACGCATGGTTGCTAACCTTGGAAAATGACCACATCTTGTCTAAAAATGATCTATTAATATTCACTTGGTCGTCAAATAAATTAGATTATACTAGGGTTGTGATTGGTAGCCATATTTACCAACTTGAACAGTTAGTCAACCTGTGCTTCCGGCATATTCGTGAAACTTAAAGTTCAACAATTAATGATCCCTGGAGCATGTGCTGCTCATTAGCTATCTATATTTTGCATTTATGAATAGTTGTTACAGAGGTTTGTCAAATGTGATTAACTGTTTTAAACACAGAAACTGTTGAGATTCTCCCGAGTGAGATATGTATGATTGTTTACTTTACAGACTTTTAGGAGTAGGACATTGTTTACTGTTTAGTATATTATTACTTTACGTTATATTCCACCTTAATAATAGTAAAATTTACTAATGTGTCTTTTTTAATATGTAGAATGAATATATATGCTACTTGTCTGAGTTTGGTTCAATCCAGCCTACACAGGAGGAAGCAATTAAAATTTGGACGAAAAAAGTGGCGGGAGGAAAAAAGAAGGGGAAAACCTATGGATTTGGTTCTCTAAATGAGTTACGACATTTTCGTGCTGGATAGGCTGGTATTGGTTTCTCGCGCCAGGTTGAGGCGATTGACGGTGTTCTGTTTGCTGCTATGTCACAATAGATTATAGATCTTTCACGTGACTTGGCACAGTCAGTTGCTCAAAATGAAGTCATGAGCAAGACTGTCGAGAAACTCGAGAAAAAAGTGGTTAGCATAAGTCATCGTCGTCATCGTTCTCCATCTCCCGATTCAAGTAGCAAAGAAGAAACAGAAAGTGATGAGTTTGTTGACACTACTCCTTAGTGTTAGTTGGCTTTGCTTTTAGACTTTTTTTAGACATTAATTCTTGAACTTAAATTTTAACTTTTGAATTAAGAAGTTTAAGGACTTAAGTGTTTTGGATGTTTTTGAATTCTAAGTGTTTTGGATGTTGTTGAAGCGTTGATGATTTGAATTACTTAAATGTTTTGATGATGTAGTTCGTTGTATGTTTAGTAATGTGTGTTGCATGGCGTATATATCGAATTGTATTTATTTGGCAGGTGGGATACAGAAAGTGTAAATTGCTGCATTCCAAAAAAATGCAGAAAAGCGACTGACAGGATCTCTTTTGCCCGTTGCATTTTTTAAATACATTTTCAGAAATGTGATGCTTTGCGTTGCTTTTTAAATCAGTATTTTTTTAAAAGATAAACGACGATGGTTGTCGCTTTTTTAATCATTATGAAGAACAAAAAGCGACGACCAACGTCGCTTTTAAAAAAAAAAAAACTTAAATTACGACGGACAATGTCAATTTTTCAGGAAAAAAATTATTTTTTTCAATAAAATGACGACGTTCGTCATTTTTTGTTCATCATGTGTTCTTCACATGAAGAACAAAAAACGACGGACAACGTCGCTTTTTCTAAAAATAAGTAAAAAACAAAAAAAAATTGTGACGATGTCCGTCGTAATAAAAGTGACGCAGGTCGTCGTTTTCAAAAAACAACGCCCCTTTTTTAGACGAAAAAAAGCGACGTATTTTTCGTTGCTTTTGTCCAAAAAGCGACGCTGGCCTTCGCTTTTTGGCATTTTTTTAGCAGTGAGTTCTGATGTAATCGTCGAGATCAACCTCAAAATCGATATACTTTTTGAAACAACAATAACATCACTTTTGTAGCATTCATGTACTACTTCTGATTATCAAATACCAGAATGCCTTAACAAATTTGCGATGTTCATATTGATGTTGAAAGTTGCAGGAAAACGAATCTTGAACTAATGCAGGAAGAATTGTTGGGAGTGAAATATCAATTTTGTTCAACTAAATTGTTGTGAGGTTTAATTTTTTTTTTTCAATTTGAATTACTGTTACTGATTTTAAGATTTTACTAATCACTAATTTAATAAATGTCATTAATTACGTTAATAATAAAGGTGACTGATTTATTTTCCTTAAATATAGGTAGGTGGTTGATTTATTTTCCTTAAATATAGGGAGGTGACTGATTTTACATAGGGTTTAATATATAAGCTGCGTGAGACATGTATTATAATGTATAAAATGCGTGAGACATGAATATGTAAGTTTCAAATTCGGGAGAGAGAAAATAAATTCTAAAGAAAAGATAATTAAGTACATAGAGTCAGAATTTATGTTGACCCTTACAACAAGAATTGTTTCGACGACAAATCTTTCTTCAATAAGAACCTCAATATCAGTTTCATCAATGACATCAACATGCTCGAGCGATGTTATCCATAAGATCATTTAACTAATTCTATATTATGTTAAGTGTTGTTGTTACTCAATATTTGAAAGTAATATAACAAATTTCCTATTTAAAGAAACATTAAAAAAAAATTGTGTAAATTGCAGGATTTTTGGGTTAATTAATTGAAGGCTATATATGAGTGTTCATATATTATAAGGACCAAAATAGAATTCATGAATGGTTATTAAAGGATTAAAGCCTGTATATCATCTCTCTTTTTTAGGTTAGTTTAAAAAAAATTAAATAAAAGGATGGCAGCATGCCTATCTCCTCATACATTGATTAAACTCAGCCGGCACTAATAGTAAAAATGGAAATATTGAAAACAAATAAACTTTGTTTCACTACAATAATAAACTTTGTCTCACTACAATAATAAATAAATATCCTTTTTTAATCAAAAAGGTTGGAATAGACGTGCCAAAAAAAAAAAACACTTACAAATTGCATAGTGAGAAGTACAAGAAACAAATATTTGACTAAGGAATATTTGTGTAATTGGTAGGAATAAACCTTTTGTCTGCAATCGGCATCCAAGTGTTGCGAATATTATAAATAGAATCTAAGGTGTGTCTAGCAGGGAGGAAAATGTTTTTAATGAAAAATAAGTAAACTTATTATTATTTTTGTGTTTGGTAGTTGGTACTTAAGTAAGAATTAGAAATGTTATCTTAAAAATATTTATATAGTATAATATAGTTAAATATTAGAGAAGGTGGGAGTAAGGTGAGGGTGAAGGTTTGGGTGATGGGGTTGAGAATACAAGGTTAGAGGGTTAAAATTAGGGAAAATTTGAGAAATAGTAATTATAGAGCCTTAATTGTAATTTTTATAGCAACAGTTTCATGATTACGAAAAATAGTAAATTATATTTTGTATTTAAGTAAATTGTTGCTATACAAATACATATACAATAAGATTTACTTTCTTTGTTTTACTCTAATTAGTTGAGTTAAATAAGGAATAATTATCCCATCTAATTAAATTTTTATAAATTACTCTTATTTAAATTAGTAGATTCATTTTCCAAATCAAACTCAAATATGAAGATTATTATTTTCATTATCTTCAAAATTGCAAAATATCATTCTCGTATATCTCTAATTATTTTTTCTTGTTAGTTTTTTCATTTTTTTTAATCTTTTTTTTTATTTTAATTTCTTTTTCTTTTTCATTTTTTTTCCACTTTATTTTCTCTCTTCTACTTCTCTTCCATTTTTTTCCTTTTTCTTTTTTTTTATTTATTTTTTCTTTTTTCATTTTTTTTCATTTTCTTCTTCTTCCTTTTTTAATTTTTTTTCGTTTTTATTTTTACACTTCTATTTCTAGTTTCTATTTCTCTTTCTTTTTTTTTTTGAATTTTTATTTTTCGTTTTTATTTTTTTCTATTTTTTTTTGTTTTTTCTTTTCTTTTTACTCTTCTATCTCTATTTTTTATTTTTTTAAAACAAATATCTATATCATATATATATATTCAAAAAAAATATAAAATAAATAGACATACAGATCTGCATATGTATTTACGGTAAAAAAACATGCATATATATCTGCATATATACTTACAGAAATACATATCTGACTCACATGTATATATAAACATATAGGACACAAAATCTCTATACCAAAAATGACAATTATATACATATAGGTAATAAAAAATACATATACATATCTTAAAACAATAAAAGAAAACAAATAAGTACATATGTTACCCTCTAAAATGACATAGTATGTACAGTTCAAAGACAAATCCAACACTGTATAAAATTCATATAGCTCTGCATATGTACTTATAGAATACATATCTGATCCATATGTATATTCTTATTTTATATGAGTCACCTTTGTATTTCGCAAATACATATGAAGATATATAGTATAGTTATGTTTGTTATTGTTTAATATGAATATAATATGTATTTCTTAAATACATATGTATGTTTTGTACTATAAATACATATCCAGATCTACATGACTATATATTTTGTATATTTTTTGAACATGTGTATGTGATATACATATTTGTCTTTTCAAAAATAAAAGTTAGAGATAGAAGAGTAAAAAAATAAAAAAAATATATAAAAATAAAAAAAGAGAAGTGAAAAAGAAAAAAAAAGGAAGAAAGAGAAATAGAAGTGTAAAAATAAAAGAAAAAAAAAGAAACAAAATATAAAAGAAAAAAGAAGAAGAAAACAAAAATAGAAAAAGAAAAAAAAGATATGAGAAAGGAAAAAAAAGAGAAATAGAAGAGAGAAAATAAAGTGGAAAGAAAAAACAAAAAAGAAAAAGAAATCAAAATAAAAAATAAAATGAAAAAAAATTACAAGAAAAAAAAGGTAGAGATATAAAGGAGTGAAAGACATGTTTTATTTTAAAATATTGAAGATCATGGAGATAATTATCTTCAAATATGAAAAAAGAAATAGAAGAGAGAAAATAAAGTGGAAATAAAAAAAAAAAAATATATATATATAAAATGATAAAAAAAATAAGATGAAAAAAAGAGGTAAAAGATATGACTATATTTGGGGAAAGTGAAATAGTTGAGTGAAAACAGAAAAATGTAAAGTATTGAGAGTAAAACATGCACTTGTCTAGTTAATGAGTAAAATAATGTTACTCTTGCTATAAACTGTAATTTTAGAAAAATATTGTTATTTATTGCAATTATAGTCTTAAATATGCTACTTTCTTTAATTTTTTTCTTAAAATTACGTGTGTTAAAAGGTGGAGTGAGCATGATCAATATGGAAGAACCTTTCTTTTTTTTTTACTTTCACTAGCAAAATTATTATTTTTATTTTTAAGAAATTTATTTTTTAACCCTAATACTCAAACCTTCATACATATCCTCTGTATGAGATAATGTAATCAGAACAAATGTAGTGTGTCCTATGTAATAACTTCTCCCCAATAATATTTTTGCTTAGCTACCTCTACCTCTCTTCAGATGCATCTTAGTCAATCTCTCACACTTTCCACGGAGCTATTTGTGCATCTCATCTATGCCCAAACCATTAACTAAAATATACAAGAAAAAATCTATTTTTAGTATATTGAACTAATAAAAATAAAAAGATGGAATATGACACTTAAAGAGTATGGGGTCAAAGTTCACTGATACTCTATATGGAACCGTTTAACTAATACTCATACATGTCGTACATAAAAATTTAAAGTCTACTCACTTTAAAACAACTTCTTGCATCCTTGTTGATTTCATATGGTTGAAGTTTAGGCACACCATTTTGCCTGAACATCGGGTCAGACATCATATATCTGAAGTTATTTGATGAACTAATAAAAGTACGAAATTTTTTAAAATTCTAACAAAATGATGATGTCTAAATAAACTATGGTATCCGATGAAAAGGTTAAACTTTGGTATGTGCAGTAATTATGCTTCACAACTTGTGTACTGTGTAAACTTCTCCTGATTATTAGTCCCTTGCTCCTTCCTCCTATTAGATAGTTTTCTGGGGCCTCGGAGAAGAGAAACCAAAGGCCTCCAGTATGGATCATTGAGTTTCTTGGGCCCATTCTTGAGGCCCATCTGGTTCAGACTTCATCTCAGGGGTTAAGTTCACAAATGACTTTCATAAGAGGTAGCTTTTATTTTTGGCTTTGCATGATAAATATTTTTAAAATTAACCTTCGCTTCAAAAAAGTTGTTAGCCAAAGCTTTGGTTGCCTATCGAATATAAGTAGTGGACATAAATTAGTTTTGACGGTAGGATACAAGTCCAGGATATTTCAAAATAGTGAACTTGTTCAGTTGACCACAAGTTCTGCTTTATAAGCAAAAAACTAGAATTTATGTCTCACGGGCAACAGAGACAAAGCTTTTGCTGCTCCTTGGACATAAGTTGTGAATATAAATTAGTTTTGCCTATAAGACAGAAGTTTCGGATATTTCAAAATAGTGAATCAGTTCAATTGCTCACATGTTCTGGCTTATAGGTGAAAGCTAAAACTTACTACGTAAAACATAAGTTCTTCCCAGCATTTATTTTCATATTAAGGTCGTTTTTAAAATATTTTATTAAGAGGGAACAAAATTCAAAATCGAACAATTTTGAGACACCACGCATTATTTCCACTAAATAATTTCATGGTCCATGAGTTGTAGACTTTTGCTTGGGTATATAGATCCAAGCTAATGTGTTTGTTCTAAGCTGTTCCATATTGGAATTTGGAACTTCAAGAGATATATTCTCAATCTCAACATGTGACATGCCAAGGTATTTTTGCTCCGTTTGGTGTTTGATATTTGCATAGCCATTTCAACTTATCTGATTTTGCATCGTATAAAATCTATGTTAGAGTTCGTGATTCGAATTTTATTGATCCAGACCTGAAAAGTTCGCAGAGCCTCCGTGGTATGGACCTGTATGTTTTTGGGCTTAGGATTTATATGTACGCACGTATCATATAAGTACGTTTAGTGGGTTGTTTTTGGTGGTTGAAAATACGTCATCGAGATGGTCGTCTCTTCCTTGTACTCCTCTCCATTATAGTAAATTTCCTCCTCCTTTGCCCATGGTTTTTCCCGTCAAGGATTTCCACGTAAAATCTGTGTGTTCTTCTTATTTTCTTTTGTCTGTGGTATTGCTTATCCTTATCGATTCATTACAATCTATTTTCTTAAAACATTTTCATACAACGGTTTAAACTCAAAATTCCATACAAAGGGTTTAAACTCAAAACTTTCAATTAAATATGACAATTTTATCCGTTTCATTAGAACTTTCAATGATAATCTAGTTATTTCACTTGTTTGTGGAATGTGTCGCCTTAACAATTACAATAATTTAGTGGGAATTAGGGTGTACATAGGTCGGATTGGTTCGATTTTTCTCAAAAAAAAAAAAAATCAATCATGTTGGTTTATTAAAACTATAAACCAAATCAAACCAACAAAAAATTAGTTTTTTCGGTTTAGGTTTTAGTCGATTTTTTCGATTATTTTTTTTTATAATCTTTAGTTTTAAAATTATATTGTGATCGAAGATTAGATCAAATATGTTTTCACTCATCTGTTAATGAAAAACCAGAATTATGAAAAAAATGAGGAGCGGAAAACTATTTTGAAACTAAAAAGTGAGATGAAGAGTGAAAAGTTTAGGTTTTAAGTTTATATTGAGTTTTGGATGATTTAATTAGCAATTAATAGACAAATATTACAACTTAAAGGCTCAAATCTAAATATATATCTATATCTACTTTCAAATTATTGAAAATTACTAAAACTAGTTGAAAAAATATTTAAAAAGTAGATTATAATTAATCTTTTATGTATAAAAAAATTTGAATATATATATATAGGGGTGTTCATGGTTTGGTTTTTAACCAAATCGAACCGCGATCCAAACCAAACTGATTAAAAAAATTGATATTTGGTTAGGTTTGATTTTGAATTTTAAAAAATCGATACTAATTCGGTTTGATTTGATTTTACTCTAAAATAACAGACAAAATAACCAAACCGAACCGATATATATATATATATATATATATATATATATAGGTGAAGATCATTTTCACCCCCCAACTTTGATTAAAAAATCAAATTCCCCCCTCAACATTGAACAATAATCATATTCCCCCCTTTCTCTCATGCAATGTTTATTTTGTCCTTATAATTTTAATCTTATATTTATGTAATATCTTTTTATATTATATATAATGAATATTTTTTTAACATGGATATTTATAGCATTTTATTTAAGTTTATTAACTTTATAAGCAAATTAATACTTTTTATAAATTTATTACAAAATTCAATGTTATTTTTTAAGATCATTATTTTAGTATTATATGTATTAAAGAGTCGTTTGGTGTGAGGTATAATTACAATAATTCAGAGATAAAGTTCATGATTATTTATCCTGCGTTTAATTAGATGTATTAGGTAGTCTCAAAATTATTTGTCGCATCATTTATACCACAGTGATGAGATAAGTTATCACGCATACATGTTAGTACAACTTATTTTGTAATAACTAATTCCGGAATAACTTGTTTCCAAACAACCCACCCCTAAGTGTGTATATATACATATGTATGTACATGCATGTGCATATATTTTCTTATTTTATCACTCTCTTACTGATACGGGAAAAACAAGAGAACACAAAACAACTCCAAAACAGTCCACTAATCTTAAGGATTTGAGGACCCTTTTGAAGACCACTCTCGGATTCGCTATCAACAACACAATAACAAGATAAAGAGGTGTGTTTTCAACACCAAAACAACCATAATATAAGATGAACAAGATGAACACAATGGTTACAAAATTCAGATTCAACAAGTCACAAAAACAGTCCACTATGAATCTACAAAGTGCAATAAGATAAAGATAGGTAGATAGACCAAATGAGGGAATAATATTAACAACCCAAGACTTGTTATACTCTTGGACCTTTAATACTACACACAACACAAACCTATCTCTTACGTTGGTACAAGAGTGACCTCGATCTCCCAAGCATCCAATGTTTTCAAGCTTGAATTCAACACGAGTGATTCCACACTCAAGTTGATTTCTCTAGTTACAAGTTTCAGATTTGTGGTCTTCTCTCCTTAGAGAGGAAATGTTTCTAAGTGTTATACAACATTCATATTCAGCAAAATCTAAGACTAAAACCCTAAGAGGTTCTATTTATAGTGTATTAAAAGATAGAATGTAAAATGTTCAAAATGGTCCTTCAAGAGTGGGCTGCCCCTTTAGTGTTGCTAGTGAGCTATTTTTGGTGTGTATTTGGGCCCTTAATTATGCTACTCTTGCACTCACACCTGGACGACTTTAATACACACCCACAAGAGTCCATCTACGTGATCGCACTCGTATCATCCTCCCCTTCTTGAAAAGGATTCGACCTCGAATTAATACCTTGCAAAATCAAGAGAAGACAAACAAGAACACATCATCATGACATGAGGGGTTAGTGTTAGCAAAAATAACACATCAACATGCCATGCCGAGGCGAAAAAAATTTAAAGTACAACCACGGGTCCTTTATTTTAATCATGAAAATGTTAGTACAAATGCTACAAAGAAAGTGGCTCGGGAAAGCATCAAGACAAAAGAAAAGTAGTCCGAGAGTCATCTTTTCCCACCCTAAGATGGTACCGGGATCAAATGGGCAAAGTAGCCATGGCCATGGTTTTCGGCCATACTTACTTTCTCCTAAGGTCCCGCCCTCAAAAATAGGCATACCCTCTATATCACTATAGAAAATATCATGCACACAAAGAGGGTAGGGAAATGTGTCATCATACAAGTACTTATTAATTTTAAGCTCATTGTTATTAGCAAGCTCAACATAGGAAATACATGAAGGAGGAGTAGATGGAATTTCTAAGCATGCACCACCTTTTATTTCAAGAGAATAATCCCCACATAGCTATAAATCACCATGGGAAGCAAAGGAATCATTCACAAAAACATTTTTACAAGAACAATCACATTTCGGGTTTCCCAAGTAATCAAGCAAATCATGGTCATATTCACCCGATTGACTATCCATTTTCAAGACTACACATTCCCTACCCTTAAGAGTACTCTCATCTTCCAAGAAGAGATTTCCATCTTGAGGAGGAATATTGTCACACCATAGTGGGTTAGCATATAGGCTATAGCTTCCAAGACAAGCCATGTCGTCAACATCACTTGCACCACTAAGTTCATTAGGAGTAAATAAACTATCTTCAAACAAGACATTGTGCCTAAAGAGTGAATGATCTAACCCGTGGATAGATTTGGAACTTTCACTCTCTAAGGAATCATTATCAAGTTTCAAAGATATGTCAAGCACATGATTAACCCTATGAGCCAAACAAACATTAGCATCTTTACAACAACATAGGATCATAGGTTCACTCCTTTTTCCTTGGCCAACATCTTTAAATCCTTCACTCACTTGAGATTCATTAATCACATCACACATATCCTCAAGTGGTGGGTAAGTTTTACTCACAAGTTAGGCAGCAACTTCCTCCGGGAATCTCTCAACGCAAGGTGCTTGGACAATTGGATTTTATGGGTAGAGTTTGGGTGGCAGTTGGCGTATAATTTCAATGTGCCGTTTCATATCTTCAATATTGTCATTGATACGATCACATGTGGCATTGAAATTATGGGCAGCCATTGTACCTAACAAAAAGACACAACAAACAAAGAAAACAAACAAACTTGTTAGATCAAAAATGCCTCACCACACTCTCACTCTCGCGGTTTTACCTCACACTTGGTTTCACAAGTGTTGAAATCCGGCTTGTACTTCGTGAGTGATTGAGTATCGAGTCTACTCTTGTCCCGGAATGGATTTTTGTTTGAAAATCAAACGAAATCTTGTAGGACTTGAGTCAAGAACTAGCAACGAATTCAAAAAGATAAAAGTACACAACAAACGTAAACAGGAACAAACAGACACAAACTAATTTACAATCTAGTAGGAGTTTACTAGCTTGTCAATTAGCATTCGAACCAATCAAATGAAACTACGAAACAATAAAAAGAAACTAAAAAAATCTCAAATTTGAGCCAAAATTGTTGCGTGAACAGTAACAAGGATAACGTGGCAGTACGTAATTGGTTGCGGTTTCTAACAATTTTTGTTGTCCAATTTCAAGTCTTGGTTAATTTACAATTTAGGAATTGGTGGATTTATTTTAAGGAGGGAAATTCAAACAAGTCTTGGAGCCTTTTCAAATTCAAGTTTTCAAGACTTTGACTTTCTTGTACTTCTCCTTATAACATGGACCCTTGTTTTATGGAAAGTTGTTGGAAAGTGGTTGAGATGTGATTGACTATTTGATGAGTGATGGTAAGTCTTTCAAGACTAACAAAGTTTCACCCCTTTTTCCTTCACCTTTATAGATCTAATGTTTACTTTATATTAACAAGATATGAAGGTTGTGAAGAACTTCAAGAACAACATCAACAATCACCAAGAACAACCAACAACAATTTCCAAAAATACCATAATTTTTACACAGCTAACTTACAATTTTCACAATACAATATCTTCAATACTTGGCCAAGACAACTACAATTTCAATAAAATGGTTCTTAGGCCACCAATGAACAACAATATCACGTGGAAAAGCTTAGAAAAATAATAAGATGAAGACCACAAGGCCAAAACAGTCCACCACAACAATGTTTCAACAACAATTCGGCCAAGCCCTATGTTCACGAAAACAACACCAACAATGTAAGCTCAAACTTAGATTTAGACTCAAGAGTGTTAGAGATGAAGAAAACTAACACTAGAAACAACAAAACAAGTAAAAATCTCAGCCAAGACACAACAATAACACAATTTCGGCCAAGAACACAAAATGAACAGATTTGCTTCTTTTTTATTTTTCAGTTTTCTAACACCTTTTTTTTTTAATTTTCTATCAAGCAAGCCCAAGATTGATCTTGTAGGAACAATATCAAGCCATGCTTTGATACCAAATGATACGGAAAAAATAAGAGAACACAAAACAACTCCAAAACAGTCCACTAATCTTAAGGATTTGAGGACCATTTTGAAGACCACTCTCGGATTCGCTATCAACAACACAATAACAAGATAAAGAGGTGTGTTTTCAACACCAAAACAACCACAATATAAGATGAACAAGCTGAACACAATGGTTACAAAATTCGAATTCAACAAGTCACAAAAATAGTTCACTATGAATCTACAAAGTGCAATAAGATAAAGATAGGTAGATAGACCAAATGAGGGAATAATATTAACAGCTCAAGAATTGTTACACTCTTGGACCTTTAATACTACACACAACACAAACCTATATCTTACGTTGGTACAAGAGTGACCTCGATCTCCCAAGTATCCAATGTTTCCAAGCTTGAATTCAACACGAGTGATTCCACACTCAAGTTGATTTCCCTAGTTACAAGTTTCAGATTTGTGGTCTTCTCTCCTTAGAGAGGAAATGTTTATAAGTGTTATACAACATCCATATTCAATAAAATCTAAGACTAAAACCCTAAGAGGTTCTATTTATAGTGTATTAAAAGATAGAATATAAAATATCCAAAATGGCCTTTCAAGAGTGGGCTGCCCCTTTAGTGTTTGTAGTGGGCTATTTTTGGTGTGTATTTGGGCCCTTAATTATGCTTCTCTTGCACTCACACTTGGACGACTTAAATACACACCCACAAGAGTCCATCTACGTGATCGCACTCGTATCACTTACTAAATTCATTTCGTATTACTTAACTTTTTATTGATATAACACAATCTTTAAGAAAATTTTACTTAGAGGTATATTTTGCTAAATTAACCTTATTAATGATAATTTGAAACTTTAGATTTGTCTATACTGTTACTTTATATAGTTATTTAACACTAAAGGGTAGAAAAAAATATAATACAATTTTTTTTATTTCACAAATTGAGCAGATAAATTAAAACATCTATTTTTAGTATGAGGATCAAGTGATAAGAAACGATATTATCTATTGTTTATATCAGTAAATAAGTTGTGATTGTCATTAATAGAGTATTACATATTTTATAATTTATATAAATAAATATAATCTTTAAAATTTGACCTTATTTTTATTCGAAAAAAACATCTGTACCCCCGAACTATGACCAAATTTGCTACGACACACGTCAACTTCACGGGGGTCCTATTACCCCTTAAACTAAATTTTAGCGTATTTTTGTCAATCTTTTTAGCTAACGTGATACCTTTTTACAATCATTTTAGATGACGTGACACCTTTGATGTGAGCTCCATTTTATGTAATAAAGATGTCACATAAGTAAAAAAAAATAATAAAAATACGCTAAATTTGAGTTTAGGGGATAATAGGAGCCATGTGAAGTTGGAGTGTGGCGTAACAACTTTGACCATAGTTCGGGGTGGTACTGGAGGCTTATCTCTTTCATTTATTGTTTGTATTTTCTGCATTGAAATGTGTTTATAAAATTAGTATTACTTATTATTTTCACTTGTAAAATAAATATTATAGTTTTGATTATTATTAATAAAACTAATTTTCTTATTATGTTAATTTACTTCATAAAGATCATCATTAGCTTATATACTTAATTAGTATTTCTTACTTTTTTTTCCTAGAAGATAATGTTTGTGTTTTTATGAGCATTTTGTTATATAAATAATGTTTATGTTTTTATGAAAATTTTGTTATATGATTTTTTTTTCAAATGAAAATATGATGATTTTAAAGAAGTTAAAAAAAATTAAAAAAGTTAATGATAAAGGGTAAAATAGGAATTTTAAAAAGTCAATTAGGATAAAGGAGGGAGTATGATTATTGTTCAAAGTTGAGGGGGGGGGGGTTGATTTTTAAGATAAAGTTGGGGAGGAAAAATGATTTTGACCCATATTATAATTAATTATGTATTATTCATAAATACAATATAAAAATTTGTTACATTTTATATTTTAATTATGATTTAACTTTAGTCGTAACACATTAAGTCATTTCTTCATTTAGTTGATAGTACCTTATGAGATTCTAAGTAATTTCACACTTTGAATGACAAATGATACTAATTGTGAAAATAATATCTTGTTGTATATTGAAATTTATAGCTGAGATTCATTTGACTATAGACAATCATTAATTTTAGCTTTCTTTTTTAAACTTGTTGAGTAAGAAGTTTATGTGTTCACCTTTTGGGGGATTTATCATATCATTCTGTTAAATGTAGTTTTAAAATATTTTTTTAGAAGCGTTCATATAGTGTTGTTCATAGCTTTGCCGAAGTATAACACTCAGTTGACATCTTAGTTTCAAGGTTGAGATACAATACTCGGTTAACATCTCATATGTTAGATTGAATTTATTTTTTTAAATTTTCAACTTTTATCATTAGCTAAAGTTATAAATCGAAAAAACCGAACCAAACCGAACTAAACCGACAAGAACCAAACCGATGGTTATTTTTTGGTTTGGTTTGGTTTGATTTTAGAAATTTAAAAATTGACTAAGTTGGTTTGGTTATGATTTTGACCAATAATCGACCCATGAACAACCCTATATATATATATATATATATATATATACTAGTTTAGGATACGCGCCCCGCGCGTGCACCTCGATTCAGTGAATTCAGTTTTATAAAATCACTTTGATACTATAAAAAAATATATCGCTTCAATTGTTTTAGACATTATAGTAGATTTTTATCTTTAAGTTTTATATTTATTTAAATGATATAGCTTGTACCTAAAAAAGAATATTAAAAATAATGACGATATGCGTTTACTGATAATTAAAAAAATTGCATATTATTAAATTTTAAAAAAGAATTCATATAGAATTAGAATGACTAACCAATTTATTGTGATGGAATTTAACATCCAAGAATCTAGTCAAAATTTTAAATAACTCAATATGAACAAAAATTACAAGAAAATTCTCAACCAACAATTATCTATCGAGAATACTTAATAATTTGTTATTTTAAACTTCAAAAACATACTAAAATTACTAAAGAAAACTTCTCAATAAGCAAATGTCAATTCAAATACATGATAATTTATTTTTATAAACATAAAAAATATACTAAAATCTTAGAAAACTTACCTCAAATCACAAGCTAATTTATCTCTTCAATCATGACTATTCTTAATATTAAAATAAATTGTTAATTAACAATTATCCATCACAAATATATGATAGTCGGTTATTGTAAACTTCAAGAACGTATTAAAATTTTAAAACTTATATCAAATCATAAAAAAATTATCTCTTTAATCATAGATACATCAAGATTGTAAACATTAAGAACATACTAAAAACTTTAGAAAACTTACCTCAAATCACAAGCAAATTTTTCTCTACAATCATAAAATATCTCAAATTTCACATACATACAAAAAGACAGCTTCTCAATTAGCAATTGTTATCAAGAATACATGATAATTTGTTCATTATAAACTTCAAGAACATACTAATACTAAAATTCTTACAAAAACTTACCTCAAATAGCAAGTAGATTTATCTTTTTAATCATAGATACTATCAAGATTTCAATTAGTAAGAAAATTTTATAAAATAATGTAAACAAAGAGAGACAACTATCATTAATTAATTAGTTAAAGAAATCGTTAGTTAAAAAATGATTCAAAACTAAACAATCTAAAACTTAATAGCTATTTAGGTTTTATAAAAAGCATGACTTTTTGATTTATAAGGAAACTTTTCATTAAAAAAAGAAAGAACATTTAAAAAAAAAAAATTAACAAAACGTGTTAATTTTGATTTTTTTCCCCTCAAAATTTAACAAAACGTGTCTTCAATTTTTTATTTTTTTCAAAAATTTAAATATGGTGTATTTTTTTTTGTAACTTTATGGAAGTTAGTTTGTTTTTGTGTTTTTTAAGGAAAAGTTTTCAAAAGATATTTTCCTTTTATATATAGGATTCTTTAATTTTAAATATTATAATATAATAATTGAAGAAAAATTGTAAAATGACGATTTTGTCTAAAGCATAAATTTTTAATGAAGGACAAAAAATTCAATTCACTTTTCTAAGGGTCTTCATATTTTTAATATATTATAGATTATATATATATATATATATATATATATATATATATATATATATATATATATATATATATATATATATTAGCTACAATTATGTTTTAATTAATCAAGTTTATATTTTCTTTCACATGTGTTTTATTATTATTAAGATCCGGATCGCCAGTGGTTTTCCGTCAGTTTTTCTGATCTTGTAAAATTTGTAAATTACTTATAAAAATACCCCAGTATATGGTTATTCTTTCAGTGTTTTAGCAATAACGATGGATTAATCTGTAAATTTCTAGGGACTTGGAAAGTCCGAAGAAGATTGAAAAAAGGACTGTTGTTATTCTCCCGGGGTGTGATTAAAGAAAATATTGCTAAAATACCTAAAACTGCAGAGAAAGAGACGAACAGGGTATAATAATATATACAAAGACCATGTATATATATATATATATCGGTTTGATTCAGGTTCGGTTTGACTTTTTTTTTGTCAACACCAAACCAAACCAAGAATGGTCGGGTTTTTTTTCTAACGCCAAACCAAATGATAAGTCAATTTTTTTTCTCGATTTAATTTGGTTCGTCGGTTCGATTTGACTTGATGATTTGATCTAGACACGCCTAGTGGGAATCATGAAAATGAAGTAATATTTTCAACCAAAAGAATATCGCATATGAGAAATAAGAGCAAGGGACGCATGTATCTTAAATGGGGATATAAATGGAGCCCCTTACATATCTTGGAGGATTGTGTCACTAGTAAACTTCTTGATTTCACCACAAATTTACAGGAATTTACGAATTTCCAATAACAAACAAACAAACAAACAAACATCACTCTTCTTGTTATTGTCTAATGTAATCCAAGTAATAAGAATGAAAACAATACAAAACCTGACCCACTTTGATGAACTCAACATGTAAAGGATCTTTGGGCAACAATTATTATTAGGATTCGATTTCGAGATCAATTCAATAGTGAAACTTACAAAGCAATGATCTTAATTATCTATGTCATTTTCTTTCTTTCATATTTGTGTATTTTTCTTCTGTTGGATTTTTGTATCGCTCATTTTAATTCGATGTAAAAAGAGGAGAGGCATAAGTTTACGAAATATGTACACATGACGATTGATTCCTTGTTTCAAATATGATTAGATTGAAGATATTCAATCCTTTATTTTGTTAGTCAAGAGCACTAGTTGCGGTCAAAACAACATTGATGGCAATGTCTAACATCATTGACACCGATTTATTAAAATTATATGGCAAAATGATTTTATGGACTTTATACTATATCCGTTTTGTAATGTGGACACTTCTAATTACATATTTGTAATGTAAACTCTTGAACCCAAAAAAATAATATTTTAAATTCTTTGATCGTTGATCAGACCTATGTGACATTAATAACACATAGGTCCTAGGGTGCGAGTGGGGTCAATTTTGATTAGTTTTACATCAAAACAATTAAAAATAATATTAAAATTAAAGAGGACCTTCTTCTCCGTATTCACAGAATACACATCACCAATTCTTCTCTCCTCTTTCACACAAATTCTCAATGTCAAACAGCCACCGTACTTCCACCGCCGATCGCCGGAAACCTAGCCGCCTCCAACGGCGAGCTCCGGCATCGATACAAATCAACCGGTCAACCGATTGGAATGTAGCTATACCGCTTTTATCGCCACTGATTACTTCTCCCGTTGATGATGAAGGTAACCTCAAATTTGCAATTAACCGTGTAGCTAATTCGAGTAATAATAGTAATAAGAAAGAGGAGGTGGTGAAGAAAGAGGTGGTGTTCAAAAAGTGGCAACATCCAGCGGCGCCGTTTTGTCATGAACCAGCTGCTGCAGCACCGTTGATTCAGTTTGCTTGTAGTGGTGCAACTGCTAATAGAAGGTGAAATTGATTTATAGAAGATGTAGAAAGATCGATGATGAATCGTAGTACTAAAGTTTAGACGTTGAAATAGACAGAGATCTCTGATTGATTGATGAAGCTTTTTTATAAGCTAATTGTTGATAGTTTTTGAATTAGGTTGGAGAACTTTGAATAATTAGAGATGGATTATTAACAAGTTATGAATACTGATTTGAAGGAAAAGTTATGCCTCTTTCCCTATTTTTTTTCTTCCTATTTTCCATTGTTTTTCTTTATGCCTGTCACTTGGTCATTCGAACATAGAAATCTTAGGATTTAATTTGTGAGAAAAATAAAAATATAATTATTTAAATTTTTTTATAATTTATAAAAAAAAAATATTTAATTAAATTTATTTTTAATATTTAATTTTTTATGTAGAATTTAAAAAATGACATGAAATTTAATGTAATATCTGAAAATGACGTGGAGGCTGATGTGGACGAGTGTGTTACACTCACCAAGAAATGTTTAAAATGTTGTTTTTTAAGATTCGACAAACATATAAATAGGAGTATCCACGTTACAAAACGAACATAGGATAAGAATTCATCAAGTCATTTTACCAAATTATATTGCAGATCCATATTTTCGAGTCATTGTTCAAATTAATTAATACCTAAAATTTTAATTGGAAACACAACATTATTTGTAAGTTGCTTCCTTTCCTTTAAATTGTCTTTGTTTTACATTTCATTTTGTGGCCAAATTATTTATGTAACTTGTCACATCATAGCTATCTGTTCTGCTAATAAAGGGTTCGTTTGGTACGAAAGAAAACATTTTTTGAAAAGTATTTTTCAATTTTCTCATATTTGATTGGTTTAAATGTTTTGAAAAATATTTTTCAAATCAACTTATTTTTCTCAAATATATGAAAAATGACTTCCCTTCAAAATGTAAGTAAAACATTTTCCAAAACTCTCTAAAGGCAAAATGATCTTCTAGACCTTGTATTATATCGATTTTGTAAGTTGAATACTTCTACTTACATGTTTGTTATCTGGACCCTTGAATCCATTAAAAAATAATATTTTGCACCCTTTGACTGTTGACCTTGCCTATGTGGCATTGAAGTGATGACTAGGACAAAGAGAGTGTAGTCACTTGCCTGGGGTGTGAGTGGGGATCAATTTTTGACCAATTTTATATTAAAATAATTAAAAATAATATTAAAATTAAAAAATAATTAAAAAAATATCCTTTTTTTCCCTCCATCTTTTTAAATTTAAAAATATTTTTAAAAATTTAAAAATAATTTAAAAATATTTTTAAAAATTTTAAAAAAATAAGAATATTTTTTCCCTCCCCACCCCAGCCCGTCCCCACCCCCACACCCCACCCAGCCCCGTCTCACCCCACCCTCAGCCCCTTTCAGCCCCCCACCCCACCCCAACACCCGTCCAGCCTTTCCCCCCTACCCCAACCCGTCCCCACCCTTTCACACCCCACCCAACCCCATCTCACCCCACCCCCAGCCCCTTTCAGCCCCCTATCCCACCCCAACACCCGTCCAGCCCTTCCCCACCCCTACCTCAGCCCCTTTCAGCCCCCCACCTCACCCCAACACCCGTCCAGCCCTTCCTCACCCCTACCACAGCCCGTCCCCACCCTTCCACACCCCACCCAGCCCCATCTCACCCCACCCCAGCCCCTTTCAGCCCCTCCACCCCAGCCCCGTCCCCACCCCCCACACCCCACCAGCCCCGTCTCCATCCCCCCACCCCCCACATCCCTCCCAGCCCCGTCCCCACCCCCAGCTCCTTCCAATCCCCACACCCCACCCCAACACTCCTCCAGCCCCCCTACCCCTCACCTTCACTTTTTATTTTAATTTTCCTTCAATTCAATTCTTTTCATTTTTTTTGAATTAAAATTTAAATTTGAAATCTTTTTATTTTCGGGGGATTAAAATTTAAATTTGAATTGAAAGTGAGTGATAGTGAATATTGAAAAAAATTAGTGAATTTCACTTGAAAAAATTAAACTATTTGTGAATTTGTTAAAGATATTAAAATTTAAAAATCGA
The DNA here is from genome assembly GCA_030864215.1 of Capsicum pubescens. Taxonomy (NCBI): domain Eukaryota; kingdom Viridiplantae; phylum Streptophyta; class Magnoliopsida; order Solanales; family Solanaceae; genus Capsicum; species Capsicum pubescens. The sequence goes on from CM061547.1 coordinate 246,535,669, forward strand.
AAATTTATTATGTTTGTATATATGAATTTATAATTAAAATTTAAATTAGTTGGAGAAGAATTTTAATTATTTGGAATGAATTTGATGTTTAATTTGTGAGCAAAAATAAAAACATGATTATTCAAATTTTTCTACAATTATAAATTTTTCTTATTTAATTAAATTAATTTTAATATTTAATTTGTTATTTAGCATTTTAAAAATGACTTGGAATTTAATGTGATGCTTTTTTTAAATGACGTGGCAGGTGGCGTGGCAGACGTGGCAGCTGACGTGGGGAGAGTGTGTTACACTCACCAAAAAAGGGTTTAAAATATTGTTTTTTAGTGGGTTCAGGGGTCCAGATGACAAACATGTAAGTAGAAGTGTCCAACTTATAAAATCGACATAATACAAGGGTCCAGAAGAGCATTTTCCCTATCTAAATGTTCCTACAACTCTCAAAATCACCACCTCTATTCCGACCTCCAATCTCTTACCCTCACCCCACCTAATACAGGTACGATCATGATCGGGGTCCAATGCGTCAAGACTCGAGCTCAGGGGCTGCCCATCCAAGGAATAAGCTTTGAAGTGTGGAGAACAAATACCACAAGCTCCAAAACTGTTCACTGTTCATCCGCGTTTACTGTTCATCCGCCCTTTGCAAGGGTTTTTTAGTCATTTGTAATAAGTTAACCTAGGTATAAATAGAACCTCATTAGGTCATTTTTGGGAGATTATTGGAGAATATATTTTGTAGCCTCTTTGAGAGTCTTTAGCAAGGTGGAATCCTTGGACAAGGTGAAATCCTTGTGTTGATCATTTGCTTAGAAACGGAGATTGCTTGGGAATTTTGGTTCCCTTGAGGTCACGTAAAAGATAGGTTTAGTTTGTGTGTGATATTAAAGGTCCAAAAGTGGAATAAGCTTTTGGGTTGTTAATATTATACCATCCCTTTGTCTATCTATCTATCTTTACTTTCTTGTAACCGTTTGTCTATATCTAGTGTAATCCATTTGTGTTCTTGTCTTGTAATCGTGTGTTGTTGTTGTTGCATCTTGTTCATCAAGTGTTGTTGCTGTTTTTTAGTGTGTTTTACTCTTGATATCACTTCCCTACTTGTTCTTCTTGCGAATCCGAGAGAGGTCATCAGAAGGATCCATAGTTCTTGAACTAGTGGACTGATTTTAGTGTTTGTGTTGTTGTGTTCTTGGGGAGTTTGGTATCATTTGGTATCAGAGCAAGGCTGGTTGTGTTCCTACACTACCAATCTTGGGTTCTCTTGGACGGAAATTTAAAAAAAATAAAAGAGAACAGCTGAAAACTGAATTTTTTTTCCAGAAAAGTGCAAATCTGTCCATTTTGTGTTCTTGGCCGAAAATTGTGTTGTTGTTATCTTGGCCAAGATTTGTTTGTTGTGTGTCTAGAACTTGTAGTCTTTTGTTTGTTTAGAGTGTTTCTAGTGTTGGTTTCTTTCTCATCAACACTAAAAAGTATCTAAATCTAAGATTGAACTTGAACTTGTTGAAGTTGTTGATGTGAACAAGGTGTGGCCGAGTTGGATGTTGTTGTTACCTAAACCTTGACCAATTTGATGGTCTTGTTGTAGTGGAATTGGAAACTGAAATTGTTGTTGTTCTTGGAGTTGTTGTTGTGTTCTTAAGGTTCTTCACCCTTTCATCACCTTGTTAATCCTTAAAGTGCAAACTAGATCTAAAAAGGTGAAAGACAAGCTTGTAGTAGTTGTTAGTGAAAGACTTATCCCTATCACTTCAAAGACTTTTGATCTACTTTTCCTTGATTTAAGGACCTTGTTTCAAGGAGAAAGTTCAAAGAAGTCAAGTTTTGCTTTTGAAATTTGAACAAAAATGCTCCAAGACCATTTTTCCCTCCATTAACCAAATCCACCAATTCCAAATTGTCTATTGATCAAGACTTGAAATTGAGAAATAAAATTTTGATAAAACTCGAGGCCAATAGTAGACTGCCACGTCACTAAAGTACTGTTCACGCAATATTTTTGAGTTTAAATTTTAGATTTCTTAGTTTTATTTTATTGTTTTCTAGTTTCGTTTGTTTGCTCGACACTAATTGACAACCTAGTAATACCCTACTAGCTTGTAAGTTAGTTTTGTGCACGTTCTTCGTGTTAACGTTGTTTGTTGTGTGCTTTTCTCGTTTTTGAGTCGTAGTATCTTTTTTGGTTTAAGTTCGTACATTACTTATTTGAGTCGTTTCAAACAAGAATCTACTTCGACCTCGAGCCACAATTGGGACCAAGTAACCTCATTGGGGTATAAGCAAGTTATCAACACTTATAAGGCCAAATGAGTGAAAAATTCAAAATGTAAAAGTGAGGGATTGTGGACTATTTTGAGATGCATTGTGGACTGTTTTGTGATGAATTATGGACTGATTTTTGCTAATCTTTAATATGTTTGTTGTTTTCGTGTTGTTTGCTTAGTAGCTCTTGATGGGTACAATGACGAATGAGGCTGAAATCCCTAGTTGGGTTAAATCCATCATGTCAAGGCTTGATGTCATAGATAGGCGAATAATGGACAAAATGGAAGGAAGATTGGAAGGGACGGAAGGCTCTCTGTGCAAGAAGTTGGATAACTTGATGGAGTATCCAAGCCTTCCTAATCAAATTCCCGTGAGTGGTCATGCTCTACATGAGCTACAAGGTAATCAAACTAACTTTTGCACTCTAGTGAATGAGGATAATATCCAACTAAGTGTGAATGATAGTTTGTTTTTAAGTGAGCCGAATGTGCCTTCATTTTGTGATGATAATGTACAACTTGAGATTGTGGATACACTAGTTGATTCACCTAGAGTTGAAGCCATTGTGGAAACTGGTAGTACATTGTCTTATGGAAGTCATGAAGACCAACTTGTGTGTGAAAATAATGATGTTGAACATGTTGGATGAATGACTAAGGATGACCCTCTAGTTGTTTTTGTTATTGACCATGATAGTATAGAGGGTACATTTGATCATTATTGTAGTAGTATTGGGGTAAGGAAGTGTATTCCCAACCCGTTCCCATGGACACTCTACCCATTTGATTCAGGTAATCATTTGAAGTGTGGTGATGAAGATGTCTTTTGGAATGACTTGAATGTGCATGTAATGTATGGCTTTCCTCTCTCGGCTTTCAAGACTAATTGTTGTTCCAAGAAGAGTCTATGTTTTCCACTTGATAAGCGACGTTTATTCCTTGTTTCTTGTCACACTTATGTGGATAAACTAGTTTATTCTTCCTTGGTAGGGTATTCGGGTAAGAGGGATGTTTGGGTATATGTAAAGTTTGAGCCACCTTGGCAAGATGCTATGATTGATTACACTAATCCTAACCCTCATACCTTGAGGAACTTTTGTTTGTTTGTTCTTCCTATTGCTTTGCAAGGTTCGAATTCGAGGACGAATCCTTTTTAAGGAGGGGAGGATGGTATGGGTACGATCATGATCGGGGTCCAATGTGTCAAGACTCGAGCTCAGGGGGCTGCCCATCTAAGGAACAAGCTTTGAAGTATAGAGAACAAGTCTCACAAGCTCCAAAACTGTTCATTGTTCATCCGCGTTTACTGTTCATCCGCCCTTTGCAAGAGTTTTTTTAGTCATTTGTAATAAGTTAACCTAGGTATAAATAGAACCTCATTAGGTCATTTTTGGGAGATTTTTGGAGAATATATTTTGTAGCCTCTTTGAGAGTTTTTAGCAGGTGGAATCCTTGGACAAGGTGGAATCCTTGTGTTGATCATTTGCTTAGAAACGAAGATTGCTTGGGAATTTTGGTTCCCTTGAGGTCACGTAAGAGATAGGTTTAGGTTGTGTGTGATATTAAAGGTCCAAAAGTGGAATAAGCTTTTGGGTTGTTAATATTATACCATCCCTTTGTCTATCTATCTATCTTTACTTTCTTGTAACCGTTTGTCTATATCTAGTGTAATCCGTTTGTGTTCTTGTCTTGTAACCGTGTGTTGTTGTTATTGCATCTTGTTCATCAAGTGTTGTTGTTGTTTTAGTGTGTTTTACTCTTGATATCACTTCCCTACTTGTTCTTCTTGCGAATCCGAGAGAGGTCATCAAAAGGGTCCATAGTTCTTGAACTAGTGGACTGATTTTGGTGTTTGTGTTGTTGTGTTCTTGGAGAGTTTGGTATCACCACCCATACCACCCCATCCAAAATAAACATTTGAAATTTTTTTCTTACCTTATCCCCTACCCAAAACCCAAACCTGTAACCTCTCCCCCCCCCCCCAACCCCCAAAAAATTATTTTTTAAAAAATAAATTCAATTTTTTTCTTACCCCCTCCCCTCCGCTCCCCAACCTCCGACCCCTACCAACTTCTTCCTTCTCCCCCCTCCCCCTAAAAAAATTAAATTTTTAAATTTATTTTTTAAAAAATTTCAATTTTTTCTTTACTCCACTTTCACTCTCCTACCCCGACCTCCATCCCACCACCCCCATTCAAAGAAAATATTTCACATTTTTTTATTATCTCATCCCTACCTCAAAACTCAAACTCCTACTCCCTTCAAAAAAAATATTTAATTTTTTTAAGAGAATTCAAACTTTTTTCTTAGCAGCTCCCCCTCAACCAACCTCCTCCTCTCCCCCCCCCCCCTCCTCTCCTGAAAAAAATTAAATTTATTTCTTTTAAAAAATAATTTTTTCTTACCCCACCCTCACTCCCCTACACCGGACCCCCTTACTAACCCCCTCCCCCCCTCCTCCTTAAAAAAAAATAATTTATTTTTTTAAAAAAATTAAATTATTTTTTTACCCACCCTTACTATCTAACCCCCACCCCCACCTACCAACCTTTTTCCTAAAAAAAATAATTTTTAAAATTTATTTTTTAAAAATAAATTCAATTTTTTTTCTCCCACCTTTTTATCCTATTCGTTCTCATTATTTCTATTAAATATATACAAATATTTTTTTATTAGAAAATATATACTTACCCAATTTGCATAACGAACACAAGAATATAAGTAAGAAACAACTTATTTTTCTAGAAAACATTTTTCCTCCTTCATATCGATCACACAGTAAAAAAAAATTTGGGGTCAAAAATTATTTTTCTAAAATATATTTTTACTATTTATCTAAGCACTAAAATTTATGTTCTGAAAAATATGTTTTCATTCATCAACCAAGCACTAGAAAATATTTTTCACTCACCAACCAAACATAATAAAACAAGTAAGAAATCAACTTATTTTCCAGGAAAATATTTTTCATGAAAAACATTTTCCTTCATACCAAACAATCCAAAAATGTAGAAGGAACTTCATGTAGGAAGATTAATTCGGGTGTATTTGGTATGGATATTTTTTCTGAAAAAAGAAATCAGGAAATCAGTGAGTTTTTTATTTATTTTTATTTTTGATACATAAGCAAAAAATATTATCCTAAAAGCATTTGTATAGAATCTGAATAAAATGAGAGGTTGGGGTACGGGTGTGGGATTGTGGGGATGGGAGCTACGAGGGTGGGTGAAGATGAGGTGTAATTGAAGGTGGAAGGACACCCTCAATATGAAATGCCATGAACTTGTTTCACTATTTTTACTAGTAAAGTCATTTTTTTAATTTTCTTTTAATAAACTTATTTTTTAGAGAAATATTTTTAAAAATTTTGACCAATTAAACATGAAAAATTTAAAAATATTTACCTCCATACGGAGCACATCCTCCATCAACGTGTATCGCAATGGCTAAAAACAGTAAATTTAAGATGTTTATCAAAAAAGTATGTTCAACGAAAGTTTCATGACCAGAGGAAGTTAATAATAATAAGTACTAACGTGTCACTCTTCCGATATTATTTTAACACTATTTCTATATTTCAAAATAATTTAAATTTAAATTCTTATTTACTCCTAATAATATATGTTTTTATTACTATAAAATAATAAAAATCTCATAATATGTTTGATATATTCTTTTTCCTTATTACCATTGATATTAGTAATTCAATATTACAGTCAAATATTACTTATTACATAACTAAGACGAAGAAAACAATAATTAGCAAGTGTCAAATATTGGTCAATTTTGATGTAGATGAGAGGGTGGGTCATGGATCAATGATCCCTTTCAGCCGGACCCCAATATGGACAAATTTTTCTAACCACGTTTTTCACAATTGATTTGACATTGTCCTTTTTTTTTTTTTTTCCCACCCCATTTTCGAAGGATCGGTAGTGTTTTCACTTATCTAATATGAGACCTTTAACCTACGACCTATAGATTGATGATAGAGGTGTTCAATCACTTAAGCAAGTGTCACTTATCAATTGACATGTCCAGTTGTATTACCCCTTAGAGCGCCTCATCATTTATTAGTAATGGAGCAATAGTTTTTATTAAAATATTTAAAATATAAATAAATAAATAAAATATCAAATATATATTATATATACTTTACGATATATAGAGAGAATAAAAGTTTTTGATAGTCCTCACATCACAAATTTACATGTGGCTATTACTTTGTCATTATTTTCTTTTTAATAATTCACATATGAATCTTTGTAATTGGTCAATATCTCTTTGTTATTTTTATTATATTATTTTTTCATCTTAAATTATTTGTCACATTTCAATTTTCATTGATAAAATTATGAACCTTAATAATATTTTAAAAAAGACACACTAATTCAATTTTCATATACTTTTGAATATCTAATTTCTAATTTTAAAATACCGATTTAATTAAATATAAGTTACTTGAGAATTTATTTTATTATAAACACATAAATAATAATTTTGTCATTCAATTTATATCTTAATATAGATTTAGTTATCAAAATAAAATATTATTCTTATAACATTATTTATAGGTTATTGATGTTATTTAAAATTTGATATTTTAAAATTTTATTTGTCGATTAGACATAAAATTTATTATTTTTCCTCCTATAATTTATGATGTACATGCAGACAAACATAAGTAATGAACAAAGATTTTATTTAAGTCGGGATTAAGTTTTGTTAGAAGAGTAAACACAATTAATACTCTCATTGTTAAATACTTTTAAAAGGTGCCAACATAAATTATAGTTATTCCATTTCAATCAATAATAAATTTTTAGAACATAGTTAATGAATCCAACTTTACGTGTGGCCTAATAAACCACCAGAGTTGACATAGTGGTTCAACGCTATATCCCTTAAGCAAGAGGTCGGGGGTTCGATTCTCGCCTCTGGCGAATGGAGCAAACTCTGTGGCTAGTTCCCTACCGCAAAATGCGCTGATCGAGGAACGGAGGATTAGTCTCACAGCTGCCGGTTGTGGGGATACCTTGGGCAACCAAAAAAAATAAATTTGCCTAATAAATAACTATATTAAAATGGTATAGAAAATGCATTTGATCCCCAAACAGTTTATGATAAAGATCAATTTGAATCATTAGAGATTATAATCTAACAAAAAATTAGTAAAATAAAAATTAGAAAAGCTTTCTTGTACATATTTATTTAATTTTTCTTTTTAAAAACCCTAATATATAAATTAAAAAATATATTATTCATTAACCGTCATATACTATTTAATATTTTAATATTTTAGAACTCTTTACAAAATATCAAATTGCTATCACATAAACAAAGAAGCAAGAGTTGTACCTTAGTTTAAAGAATATCTATAAATTTTAATAAAACTTACATAAATCCCAACAAGTTTACCCATAATTACTTCCTATCCATACTCTTTGCTAAATTACAAATAATCTCTTATTTTATAATTCTCGGATACATAATTAGCATCCACGTACATAACTTCAAATTGCTATCACACAAACAAAGAAGCAAGAGTTGAACCTTAGTTTAAAGAATATCTATAAATTTTAATAAAACTTACATAAATCCCAACAAGTTTACCCATAATTACTCCCTATTCATACTCTTTGCTAAATTACAAATAATCTCCTATTTTATAATTTTCAGATACATGCATAATTAGCATCCACGTACATAACATCAAATTGCTATCACACAAACAAAGAAGCAAGAGTTGAACCTTAGTTTAAAGAATAGCTATAAATTCCAATCAAACTTACATAAATCCCAACAAGTTTACCCATAATTACTCCCTATCCATACTCTTTGCTAAATTACAAATAATCTCCTATTTTTTAATTTTCGGATACGTAATTAGCATCCGCGTACATAGCTTTGAAGTTGAGATTCAATTTAAGAATGTAACAATTAATTACTTCATTTTTGCTCGGATATATAATTAGCATCCGAATACATAATTTTGAAGTTGAGATACATAATTTTGATTAGTGAGATAAATCCATTTGTGAAACTATTTAATCGAGATACATAATACATTAACTAGATCAAAGAGAGATACATAATTAAAATTATGTATCCGAAAATTTATGAATTTGTGGATGTATCCGACTGTTTGAAAAAAAGATTTAGGCAATTAGTAAAAAAGATAGAAGTTTTTATGTAGATTAATAAAGATAAGATGTTACATGATTTTTTCTAAATTTTAATAATGATTTGGGCCCGGGCTCAGCACGGGCCAGATAAACACTAGTATATGTATAAGGAAGAATCATAATTTTGGTAGTCCTCACAAGGACTTTTTAGACATTTCACTTTTTTTGTAAAGCAAAGTTGCTACACATGTCAAATTTGTAGTGTATTGATAGTTTCATTTTCTTGTAGTATATTTTTATTTTTGTCCTCTTCTTTTTTTGTTAAGACCATCTCCACTTGGTCTTTTGTAATTGATTTCTTTTTGTTATTTATTGGATTGCCTTTTAATTATAACTTCTTTTATTTATTAAAAACAATCACTTTAACTTGAAGAAAATTATGTCAAAATAACTTTTAATACAAAATTAAAGTTTGCAATAATTTTTTACTACACCGTTGAAATCTTTTAAGAAACTTGTTTAATTTTTTGGGATAATACCCAATTACCCCCTGAACTATACTCAAAAAGGTTATGACACACCTCAACTTAAAGGGAGTCCTATTACCCCTTGAACTAATTAAAAATGTAATTTTGACACCCTTAGTGCCTACGTGGCACATATGTGACACAACACACTGAAGTGTCCACGTAGGTACACGTATGTGCCACGTAGGCACTAAAGGTGTCAAAATTCTACTTTTAATTAGTTCGGGGGTAATAGAACCCTGTTTTAGTTGAGGTGTGTCATAGCCTTTATGGGTATAATTCAGAGGGGTAATTGGGTATTTTCTCTAATTTTATTTTGAAAAAAATATAAGTACTAAATAGGGCAACTTAATAAATAGTATCTTATATTTATTATTTTTCTTGGTGAATTTAAAAAAAAAGTAAATTAATAATTAAAATGGGACGAAAAACTTATTCTTTAAAGAGCGTGAAAGAAAATAAATATAACAAGTAACTGAGTAATGTATTACTGTAATTCAATTACTATTTAACGTTCTTATTCATCATTGTTAAGTTATTTTGTGTTAATGCTCTAAATTAATATTCTAATTATTTTAATATAAACTTGAAGTCATAGAAATATTTGTTGTATTAAATAATTCTATAAGAAAAAAAAAGAGATTTTTCATCAAAATAAATTTATTTTATCTATACTAACAAATTCATAAAAGTACCATATTTTTTGATTTATTATTTTTGTCAAATCATAATTATTTATATACTTATCTTCAAAAATTATTTATCTTCAAGAATTATTTATATATCTAATTCTCTGACAATATATTTATTTCTCAAAAATAATATTCTAATTTAAATTATCCAATTATATGATTATGAACTTAAATAATAATGAATACTTATCAAAAAGACATGTTTAATATTTCATTAAATAAGATTAATTATAAGATAAAAATATGATAAAAATTAATATTTTATTTTTCTATTTTGAATTTGGGCCCGGCCTTAGCACGAGCCTGAGTGGAACTATATATATATATATATATATATATATATAAGAGACAATCCAAGGACTTTGGTAGTCCTCACAAAAGTTTTCAACTTAATTTTAATCTTTTCAATTAATTACTTTTATGTCATGATTTTATCTTTTATAGTAATTTAATTAATTTCTTAATCCTATAATATTGTGACTAGGGGTGTACATAGGTCGGGTTGGTTTGGTTTTTCATTAAAATATAACCAAACCAATAATGTCGATTTTCTAAATCTATAAACCAAATCAAACCAATATGCAATCGATTTTTTATTTTGATTTTAGTCGTTTTTTTCGGTTTTCTCGATTTTTTGGTTTTCTCGGTTATTTTACAATTATAATGTGATTGAAGAAAAAAATTAAATATTTTCACTAAAACAATAAAAAAATAATGGTCATATAGTAGTTTCAATTAAAATTAAGTTGACAAATTACTAAGATGTCTAAACTATTATCTCTCAAAGTAATATTATGTGGGTACCTAGTGGTTCAATTTCTAAGTCACTAGTCACATTAACTTGTCTGAAAGTTCTCTTCGCATAAAATGTGAGCATACAAAAGAATGAAGAATTGGAGACAACTTATTAAAAATTTAACTCCATAAAGTAATTAACTATTACATAATTCCATAAAAAAAAAAGAGAAAGAAGAGAAACAAACCTAAATCACAACTTGATAAATGAGGAGAATGAGAAAAGTAAGATGAAAGTAAGATGAGGAAATAATGAGAACTCTTTGAAAACTTAGAAAGTAAAATGTAAAGTGAAGCAATTGAAGAGTTTTAGTTTTTTATATTAATATTGGGCTTTGTATTAATTTGTTACTAATGGATAAATATTACTAAAAATTGAACAAATACACAACTTATATTTTCAATATTACAAAAAATCCCAACTCCCTAAACATATTACAAAAATCTCACATATACACAGAATGCTATGCATATGTCGGCTATGTTATGTCTATTAATAGGGAGAGAGTAAAATAATTAAAAAAGTGGGAGAGATTGTAATTACTTTTAAAAGGTTGATATTTATGTTATTTATACTAAATATTATAATTAATGGCCCAAGAATATATATGTATTTTCTGAATATAAAAAAGTAAGGGCAAAATTCAGAAATAGCATACTTATTTCCTTAATTATGAGTTTCATAGCAGCAGTTTCATAATTACATAATATAACAAGTTGTATTTTGTATTTTTGCAAACTGTTGCTACAAAAATACAAATACATATGATTTTTACTGCCCTTATGATCAATATGTATTTTGTATTTTTGCAAACTGTTGCTACAAAAATACAAATACATACAAATGCATATGTTACAAAATGTAATTTGATAAAAGTGTTGTTATTTTTTGTAATTTAATACTTAAATATGCTACTTTATGTATTTTTTTCAAAAAGTAATAAAAGTAATTAGAAAGTAGATTATAAGTAAAAATAATAAAAAGAATGAAGGATTGATGCCAGGAGATTTTTACATATAAACAATTAAAAGTATATATGTATTATGTCATTTCGTTTGGGAACGGTTTGATTTTATTTTTGCTAATACCAAACCAAACCAACAATGATCGTTTTTTTTTCGCCAACACCAAACCAATCAAACCAAACCATTAGTCAGTTTTTTTCCTTGATTTGGTTTGATTCATCAGTTTGATTTGACTTAACGATTTGATTTGTACACCCTTAATACATGATGTGAATTTTGAATAATTTGAAGTTCATACATTCCACGTATCGAATGGTTGCACGAGAAAAAACTCAAGAATAGTTTTAGATTACATTTGCCATGAAAAAAATTGCATTTTTTTGTGAGTTTATTTTTTGGATTAGGTGACTAGCGCATATACAACAACAATAACAAACTCAGTATATTCCCACATAGTGCTGACTAACGCATATGCGATTACTTAATTAGCAAGCCTAACCACAATATGTTAAAATAGACTTTCCATGACCTTAATTGAATGGATACAATCCTCAATAATCCTTTTAAGTTATTGAATATTGAGTATTTGAGTTCTAATTATTAACTTATACATAAATTAATTAATTTCTTAAGAATAATACATAACTTGAGCTAAAACTATGTACATCGGATGAACTTGTAACCAAAACTCAACTCGGCCACCCTAAAAACGGGGCTTGAGTTTTAAATTTTACTACTGAGTTCTAAATTAATAGTCTATATAAATTCAATTAATTCCTTACTAGAATTTCAGATTTTTTGAATTAAAATTATTGAATTCAGCCGAGCTCGAAACCAACCCATTGGCGCCACCCCTACTTCTCGTGAAGTTGGGAGAAAATATCTAAAAGTTGATTTTCCAAAAATAAATAAATAAACAGGCTGTGGTACGTAGTTGTTCTCTTTAATTTTTTTTTATTATTCGTAGCAATCATGCTAATTAAGTTTGCAAAATATATATAGCTAAAGTCCAGCACTAGCTTCGAAATGCATGATAGCTACGTACTAGGACGGTTAATTTTCTTTTTGTAGACTCTATTCTATAGTTTCTAGCTATATATAGACCTCCATTATTGTGAATAATTACTGTTAAGGAATAAGGACCACAATTAGTTAATGAGTCATAACAGGTTACAAAAGAAAAGGACTGGTACGTGATTGGTCGATTTATATAAAATTAGGCCAAATTAACTGACGTATATTTGTGATTTTTTTTTTCTTTTTGGAAAATAAGTGAGATTAAACATTAGGAATGTGCAAGTAACATATACTCTCTCTGTTTCAAAAGACTAACCCGATTTCACTTTTCAAAAATCAAGATGCATAGATTTTAATCAACATTTTAAGATTTGTCATAAGAATATAAAGAAAATTGTAAGTTTTTAAAATATTAAACTAATATAATCTAGCTAATTTAGCTTCAAATATTAGTTAAATTAACTATAAAAAAATATGACAATTATTTGAAACAGAAAATATATTTTATTCTATCGTTAAAAAAATTTCCTTGGTAGATGTTACATAGTAATTTTCCATATTCACATTGAATCTTCCTATGTATCAAATGACGACTTCTTTAATAAAATAAAATTAGTCCTTGTTTTCTCAATGTATCTTTTGACCTCGAGTTCCCATAGCCTATAACAAAAATCTTATTTTTTCAGTTAAGTTTCAATTTTCATGTGATGCACGAAGACTTACAAGTTATTATCAATTAGGTTAGTAAATGAGCTGTATTCTTAATTCTATTAGGCTGTATTATGTTATTTGTTTCATTGAAACTTGAAAGAATTTAAGCCTCCAACATAAAATTTCAAGGGCATGCATAGAGAATAGATGTTAATAATAACATATGCAGAATAATTTGATAAGTATGGTCCAAGAAGAATAGAATATACTCAAACCTTATTGTCTTTATGAGGAAAAAAAAATCATTTTCAATAGACACTCGATTCAAACAAATTATTTTCTTCCAAACAAACTTAAGGTAAATATAAGAGACAAAAGCTAAGATGAAACAAAGAGAATCTTTGATCATTACAATCTATTCGATCATGAAGGAGAGATTTTAATTTAAAAAAAGATTGATTTGCACATATTAAAAAAGAGATTTTAATTCTATACTAAAAAAGATTTCGAAACACTCCCTTTCTTTATAGATTGATTTGCACATATTTTAATTATTTAATTGATCAATACATGCCACCTTCCACCATATCTATTATATAGAAGAAAAAAATCACTTCATATATATATATATATTTTTTTTGGCCTCCGCTAAAAGGATTCGAAAACTCAGAATTGAAATTGCTCGCATTACTACAAGAATTGCTTGTAGTGAAGGAAAAACAACTTGTATTACCACATAAAGTTAAGTGGGCTCACTTTCCTCAAGCATAATAATTAATGAGAAAATTATCCTCTATAGTATTATTAGATTATAAATAACAAATTTTAGCAATACTTTTAGATAATTGCATTAATAACAATTTAGTTACAAGTTATAGCAACTTATTAAAAGATATATTATTTTAATTGTATTTTCAAAATTCATTTTTAATTATATAATTTAAAATCAGTTTCATATTTATAAGGTTGTAATCAATATTCTCCTTAAATTGTGTATTGATAATTATGGTAAATATATATTCTCCTTCTTCATTCTAATACTCAATCTTTCAAAAATTTATTGAAAATTCTAATTCCATTAACTTACTCATATAATATTCATATTCTTCCCTTGAAATACAAGATTGAAAAAAAGTGGATTTCATATAATATTCATCTTCTTCATTGAAAAAAGGTGGATTTAAGATAACATTCATCTTCTTTCCGAAAAACATAAAACTGATATATTTGTTTTTTTTCATTCTCCATTTTGAATCATGTCTAAACCAAAATTCGATTCTACTCATTCGCGTAGAAGTCCTAGAATATTCAACCAACAATTAGTTCCATTGTGAATCACTATTCAACCAACGATTTATTCTCCTTCATCAGAAATTCTCTTTCTTCTATTTTCCCTTTTGTTCTTTAAAAATAATATGATATAAGGAGTATTGTCAATTTCTTTATTAAATACTCATTGTATATAACAATAAAAGATATGTCAGTGGATATTAGAGAAAAAATATTGAACAATCAGTTTATGTTGGTAACAACATAAATAAGGATTTAAATATAGATCTAATCTTTCATAAGAATAATATAGTAAAAATTATCTTGTATATACTTATTAAATTATTTCGTGTATGAATTCTGTATAAAATCAGTATGAAATAAGTATAATGATTGCAGAAGTTGGTATAGAAATCGACTTTCACCAAATATTATACGTTATTATTTATTTTAGTGTATGAAATAAATATACAAACTTATATTTTTTGAATTATTTCATGTATGAAATGTGTATAATATCAATATTACATTCAAGGTTTATAAAATAGTTTCTTACATGTTATATTTATATGGAATGAGTATAATGTGATTGTGATATTAAATTAAGAAGATATACTTAAGATTATAAATTGAATGGAATCAGTTTATAAAGTGTTTTCTTACATATCACATTTTGTCTGAAATAGATATATAAATTGATATTTATGGATTGTGATATTAAATTTAGGTGATACCAATTTATATACTCATTCCATACACTATGTGTTTCTCTCTTTAAATCAAGATTCTATCTCATCTAACTTAGTATTAAATTAAGATTTAATGAACACTGTATCTTTCATATTGAAAAAAATAATCACGATTTGTAATGAGTATAAAAGAAGGTAGTGTATGAAGATGGAAACTCTTAATGGAAGCATTAAAATAGGAGAAAAGAAAAATGGTTAGAGGAAATTGGGGTGGATTGATATCAATAATTAAGGATAAGTAAATTTAAGGAAGGATTATTGCATATTAGTTGTATTAAATCTTTATTTTTCTTTTAAGTAATTACTTTTTTTGTATTTTTTTTTAAATATTTTTATTTTTTTATAAGATTTGCTACAACTTGAAAAAAATGAAATTTATGCTATAAGTTGTAATTTTCTATCTAATAATTGCTATATACGTTTTTTCGAGTGAATTCCCTAAATAGTCACTTATGTTTTGGGAATTTCCTTCAAATATCACTTATGTTTTATTTAGGACCACAATATCACTCAACTATCTCCCTTTTCCTCAAAATATACTAAACACCTCAAAAGTATTCTTCTCTCTTAATTGACTTGTCATGTCACTAAAATCTCATTTTTCTTTAATTAATAAATCATTTAATTCATCAAACTCATTTAACCAAAATTATACCTTTATTATTTATTTTTTTTGAAAAAAATGCATTAGTTTATTTTCATGCTTAGGAACTCTTTACCACACTTAAACTTTATCATATTATTTTACATGCAAATTAAAATTTATGGATAACTTATTTAATTTGTTGATATTATTTTCTTTAGAAAACAACTAATCTTTGTAAGTAATTATATATAAAAACCCGAATGACCATTTAAGAAAATAACTCTAGAAATAAAAAGTACAAATACTTAAGTATGAGAATTTCTTCTTAATAAATTAATGTAATTTGTTTTAAAAAATAAGATTATAATTTTGGTTAAATGAGTTTGATCAGTTAATATGTTTATTATTTAAAAATATGATGGTTTACTGATATGACATGTTAATATGAAGAGGAGGAGACTTTTGAGATATTTAGTGATTTTGAGAAAAAATATTGATAGTTGAGTGATATTATTGTCTTAGCAAAAACAAAAGTGATTTTTATAAGCGACTCTAAAAACATAGATAACAATCCAAGAAAATAACTTGTAGAAAAGATTGAAGTAACGGATAAAGATTCCTAAGCATGAAAATTCCCTTTTAATAAACTAATGTATTTTTTTTAAAGAAAAGAATAAGAATATAATTTTGACTAAATAAGTTTGATGAGTTAAATAGGTCTATTATTAAAAAAATAATTTAATGAAATGGTATATGAATTAGAAGATAAAGAGACGTATGAAATATTTAGTTTTTTTATTTTTTTAGAAAAATAGTGATAGTTGAGTCATATTATTATCTCTAAAAAACAAAAGTAATTTTTGTAGACAATTCAAAAAATATGAGTGACCATTTAAAAAAATAATTCTAGAAAAAATATATGTCAAGTTTTAGTACCGATAAAGTTTTTCTAAGTATAAAATAAATTTTTTTAATGAACTACTTCATTTTATAAAAAAAGAGAGAGAGAGAGAAGAATATAATTATATTTTGATTAAATGAGTTTGATGAGTTAAATGATTTATTATTTAAAGAAAAAATGAGGTTTTAATGACATGACATGCCACCTAAGAGAGAAGAATAATTTTGAGGTGTTTAGTATTTTGTGAGGAGGTTTTAATGACATGACACGCCACCTAAGAGAGAAGAATAATTTTGAGGTGTTTAGTATTTTGTGAGGAAAAGAGTGATAGTTGAGTGATATTGTGGTCCTAAATGAAACATAAGTGATATTTGAAGGAAATTTTCATAACTTGAGTGACTATTTAGGAAATTTACTCCGTTTTTTTCCCATAATTAATCTTCTACCACAAAGGATGTGGTGCAGCGGATATAGGACTGTTCCTTCCTTAACCAGAGATCTCGGGTCCGAGCCCTGGGTATTGAAAATCCTTGGAAGGAAGCGCTTCCCCTGAATGGGCCCTACGCGGCGCAAATTCAAATTAATTGGGCTCCAATGCGGGTACCAGATATCGAATCAAAAACAAAAAAAAATAAAAATAATTAATCCTCTATTTTTGTTTACTAGTTTGTTAGACAGGGACACTGTTGGAACTAGCTGTAACCAGAGTGTCCCTTTTTGTAGGAATAGCAACTTAATATTCATTTGGTAATTATTATTATTAATAGGCTTAAAACATCCATGGACCCTATTTTTTTAAAAGTAAATTGGAGTATTTAGATACTTTAATTATAATTTATTTAATTAAGCATATAAACATATGATAAAGTGTTTTTAGACTTTTTTTAGTTCAATAGTTCTATGACTTATTAAAGTTAATGTCTAATTAACGAGATGACGTATTTTAAATTGTTAATATCTACCTAATGAGTAATTGAGAAAATGCACAGAAAGTTTCCTAAAATTTGAACCAAAACTTATCGAGCAGAAAAAAATTATTAGGTGACTAGGAGCTCAATTGGGAAAAGTCATAATGCCAATGTCTAAATGAATTTTATTGGAGTAATAATTTAGAGACAGTCAATAAATTAGATGTTACTTGTTATGAAATAGAGCAACTAAAATAACAAAGAAAGGTAACTAAGGGAAAATAGTAAAGAGCAGTAATTTCCTTTTAACTTTTATTCATTCTTCGTTTGTCCTTAATACAAAGAGGTAGTGTATATAGAGAGTTCGGAGCCTAAAAGATAAGTTTTTTAGTTAAAATTTCAAAAGGGCACACCAAAATAAAAAATTTTCAAAACGGAGTGTTTATCTTGTCCATTAAAAAATTAACGGTGTTAGTCCAAATGTTAAGGTGTAAGGTAAAATGGTGAGTTTACCTTATAAGGTAAAATGGTGAGTTTACCTTATCTATTATCTATATGTAAGGTTCGGCAAAGTGTAAGGTATTACAAGGTAAATTGAGTCGTTAACCTTGTAAGGTAGGATCTCATATTCACCTTGTAAGGTCTGATCCCATATTTACCTTGTAACAACTTCAAAATTCTCGTTGTTATATAAAAAGTGTGAGCAGAGGCTTATTTCTTGCATCAACTCAAAAAAAAATGTTAAACTTCATAACTCAAAAATTTGTTGAACCTTATTCATTCCTTACTTTAAAATGGATAAGGTAAGAGTAAATTTACATTGGGGTGGTGAAGTTTTGCATGATGGAGATTCGGTGCGATATAGTCGGCGTCCTATGGTGGTCCAATCATTTCCTTTATCTCTCAAATATGATCGTTGAAAAGGTTGTTTAGGAGTAAAATGGGTATTACTAATTCAGAAGATGATGTGGTTATTTCTGGATGATATCCGAATTATTTTACGTCCAACGGACAACCAATATTTGGTGAAACTCCTATTTGGAATGATGATTCTTTATCTTTATTTCTTCGCACAATGAAAATAAAGAATCATCATTCTAAATAGGAGTTTCACCAAATATTGATTGTCCGTTGGACATAAAATAATTCGGATATTATCCAGAAATAACCACATCATCTTCTGGATTAGTAATACCCATTTTACTCCTAAACAACCTTTTTAAACGATCATATTTGAGAAATAAAAAAAATGATTGAACCACTATAGGATGCCGACTATATCGCACCGAATCTCCATCATGCAAAACTTCACCATCCCAATGTAAATTTACTTTTGCCTTATCCATGTTAAAGTAAGGAATGAATCCCAATGTAAATTTACTTTTACCTTATCCATGTTAAAGTAAGGAATGAATAAGGTTCAACAAATTTTTGAGTTATGAAGTTTAACAATTTTTTTTAGTTGATGCAAGAAATAAGCCTCTGCTCACACTCTTTATATAGCAACGAGAACTTTGAAGTTGTTACAAGGTAAACATGGGATCCGACGTTACAAGGTGAACATGAGATCCTACCTTACAAGGTTAACGAACCTTGTAATACCTTACACTTTGCCGAACCTTACATATAGATAATAGATAAGGTAAACTCACCATTTTATCTTATAAGGTAAACTTATCATTTTACCTTACACTTTAACATTTGGACTAAGACCAACTTTTTCAGTGAAATAGATAAGGTAAATTCACTATTTTACCTTATAAGGTAAACTCACCATTTTACCTTACACTTTAACATTTGAACTAACACCGTTAATTTTTTAATGGACAGGTGTTTACCTTGTCCGTTTTGGAACTTTTTAGTTTTGGTGTGCCCTTTTGGAATTTTAACTAAAAAAACTTGCCTGTTAAGCTCCGGACTCTGTATATAGACCTATTAACTACTTGGCCATTCCATATGCTATGGCGATGGTTGAAAAGTTTGAAAATTAAACTAATTACTTTGACCGCTACTCCTTAATACGTTGTAGTCCATTTTCCTTGACACCTAAGATGTTCATGTGACATCCAATCTTCACAACACTCCCCCTCCCCCTCTTCAGATGTCTAGTGAATAAGCATTATTTATTTGTTGCCTCATTAAAAATCTTATCAGAAAATTCAGTGTAATAAAATATTGGTTAAGAAAAAAAAAGTACAACACGTATTTTCCCCCCTCTAATGAAGACCACGATTCATTTGGTTAAGTCTTTGCATTTCAATTTTGTACCACCATCTTCTCAAGAATTAAAGTTGGTAAAGATTTAGTGAACAAAGCTGTCGGACTATCACTTGAACAAATTTGTTGTACATCAATACCATTATTTGGAGATCATGTGTGAAGAATAACTTTTGCGAGATGTGCTCTGTCCTCTCTCCTTTTGTAAAACCTCATCTTAATCAGGCTATGGATGTAATATTGTCTTCATACAGAATCGTGGGTACCTTGATATTACAGTTCCGGACACATCTCTCTTTGATGAAATGTATCACTAATCTCAACTATACACATTTTCTACTTACTTCATAAATAGTTATTATCTTAGCGTGATTTGAAGAAGTAGGAACAATAGACTGCTTTGTAGATCGTCAAGATATAACAATACCTTCATATGTAAATACATAGCCTGTTTGAGATCGAATTTTATATGGGTCAAATAAATAACTTGTATCTGTGTGACCAACAAAATCTGCACTATCCTCGTTAGTATAAAACAAACTCATATTAATAGTCTCCTGTAGATATCACAATATATGATTAAGTTTATCCCAATGTCTTTGTTTATGAGAAGAACTATACCTTGCTAGAAAATGAACTGAAAATGATATGTCGGGCCTTGTAGCTTTATTTAGGTACATAAGTGTACCATTGAGATATGCTATGGTACTTCAGGATCAAGAATCTCTCCATCCCCTTCTTGAGGTCGAAATAAATTTTTAGTCACTTAAGTGATCGAACAATCATTAGAGTATTTAATGGATATACTTTATCCATATAAAATCATTTCAAAACCATCTCAGTATAGGCAGATTGGTAAATGAAAACCTCATCTGCTAAATGTTCAATTTGCAGATCAAGACAAGATTTTATCTTTTCAAGGTCTTTCATTTTAAATTCTATCTTTAGATGTTCAATTGCTTTTAGTCCTCTTCTAAAGTGCCAATGAGATTTATATCATCAATATAAATACCAAGTATAATAAACTCTGATATTGTTTTCTTAATAAAAATATAACGAAAAATGACATCATTTATATAACTTTAATTGATCAAGTACTCATTATCAAGATTATGCCACATGCGCCCTGATTGTTTATAATATAACAATCTTCGCGATCTTATTGAATATATTTTTTGAGACTTTGAATTATATGCTTCAAATATTTTTAATACTTCTGAAATTTTTGTATAAATTTCATTATCAAGTGAACTGTAAAGATAAGTTGTAACCACATCCATTAGATGTATTTCAAGATTTTCATATCAATGAGATATTAAGTACTATTGCATTCATAACGGGTGAATATTTTTCTTCATAGTAAATATCGGATCTTTGAAAGAATCCTTGTGCAATAAGGTGTGTCTATTTTACAATTTCATCTCTCTTATTTCTTTTTCGCACAAAGACTTATTTGTAACCAACTTATTTTACACCATCAGGGGTTTGGACTACAAGTCCAAAATCCTCACTCTTAACAACTGAGTTCAATTCTGATTGAATTGCCTTTTTCTATTTTGGTCAATCACATCTTTATCAATATTCTTCGATAGATAGAGGTTCAAAATTCTCACTGTCTTGCATAATATCAAGTGCGACATTATGTGCAAAAATATTATTCATCATAATTTTTAATTGATCTAAATTTATTTCATCACAAATAAAATTCTTAAAAGTTCTCCATTCACTCGAATCTTTGGTTCACTAATTTCTCAGGAATATCAGGATTAATCAAATCTAAAGTCTCTTCATAAGATTCTTTTATAGTGACACTTTTATCA
The DNA here is from genome assembly GCA_030864215.1 of Capsicum pubescens. Classification (NCBI taxonomy): domain Eukaryota; kingdom Viridiplantae; phylum Streptophyta; class Magnoliopsida; order Solanales; family Solanaceae; genus Capsicum; species Capsicum pubescens. The sequence goes on from CM061547.1 coordinate 246,557,159, forward strand.
ATTTCGTGCTTCTCTTTTTAGAAATTTTAGTCTTGAAATCCAATGACTTACCACACTTCAGGTGTGTTTGGAGTTTAGAAGCTATGGCACTGGCAAATGGTCCTTTTAGGACATCATTTCGGACAAACACATTTACTAAAGGAATGTGTGACTTATTTATTCTTTTCAAATCGATAAATATATTTGATATTTGATTTTCTATTTTCTATAAGTCAATGATCTTCTAGACCTTCTATTCACACATGGGGGTATATGGATCAAAATGAGATAGCGATGAAACTTTTCACTTAATTTTTCTTTTGAGTTCATTTCTCTCTCTCCCTAATTACAGAAAAATTATTTTATAAAATTCACAATCTGTAAATTGAGTAGTAAATAAATCTTTCTTTAATAGTTCAAGATAGCAAATTATGAAGGACAAATCAAATCCAACGTATATTTCTAACCTTTTGTGTGGCCATCTTGATGCGTTGTGGTAGTGTTTCTGGCACATACACAACACATTCAAAGATTTGATTCATGACTAAAAATCAATTCTAACATAGAATATTTATTATAATGAGTCAGTCTGAGATGAATAAATGATGTTGCATGTAAAGTAGTATGACCCCAACTGGTAGTGAATAATTTCATTTTCGTAAGTAGTGATCGTATTATCAATTATAGGAATTTAATGAATGACTCGGTAAGGTCATTTTGAGTATGAACATGAGCTACAAGATGTTCAACTTGTATCCCAACCAATACAGAATAATCATTAAAAGATTTGGAGATAAATTTTCCACCATTATCGAGATGAAAAGCCTTAATGGGATAATCTGAAAATTATGAACTTAATCATATTATTTGTGTCAATAATTTTATAAATTCCAAGTTGCACGACGATAAAAGACACACATGAGACCATCTTGAAGATGCATCTCTTACCATAAAGTATTTGAATGACCCACTGAATTGATAAATAGGTCCACATATATCCTCATGTATACGCTCTAGAAAAATAGAAAATTCAACACCAACTTTAGTGGTAACGACTTCTTTATCAATTTGCCTTGATAACAAGTAGCATATGAAAATTCATCACTTGCAAGAATCTTCTGGTTGTTTAACTGATGTCCATTTAAATTTTTAATAATTCGTCTCATCATTATTGATCTAGGATGACCTATTTTGTTATGTCCATGTGCAAAAATATTTAAATCAGTAAATTTTTTATTTACAATAAAGTGTACTTCAACTGTATTAATTTCTACATAATATAAGTCAGAAGACAGTTTTTACTATCTCCAAAATATATTTCTGGTCTAAGATATACTCGGTAATACCAAAATATTCAATATTTATTTCATTTATTGTTCAATATGATATCCATTCCAGCGGATATCTTTAAAACCTAACAAGTTTCTTAGAGATTTAGAAGAGAATAATGCATCTTCTACTACAAGTTTCATCCCCTTAGGCAGAAATATAGTAGCTCTTTCAAAGTCTTCAATCAATTTTAATGTCACGACCCAAATCAAAGAACTGTCCGTGATGGAAATTCCAAATCAACCAAGACCTGAGATGACCCCTTAGCCTTACTTCATGAGCATAGTAATACAAAAAATCCAGTATAATCCCACATAGTGGGGTCTGACACTTCATGAGCATAGTAATATAAAAAAAATTGTGGAAGCCAACCCATAAAATAAGAGATTGAATAAATAATAAAATAAAATCTAAAAGACAAATTCAAAGTCAGAATACCACAACCCAATAGTGTCTACAAAGTCTTTATCCTTAAACATCCACTAAGTCAGAACATGACCCTAACTATGCCAAAAGAAAATCAAAGGAGTGAATATGACAAATGACTGAAAATAACAAGGCATTTTGTGTGATGGAGCTGTCCAATAGAATAACAATTCACCAAAAGTTTCATAGGGTCATAAGAAAAGGCATCCGAACCTACATCATAAAATGATGTAGCATCCGAAAACGGTCAGTACGACGAGTATTGACATGCAACCTAAGAAATGAAATAAAATACACATCTACCAAAAATTTGTCATAAAACATATGCTCAACAACCATCAAGATAATAGAACCCCGGGATAGGGGCAAGGAACATGAATCATGATCATTTAAAAATTTAATCTTGAATTATGTAGCTTATACTGACGTTCAGGAACCCACATACTATATGGTTTCGGCTCTACCTGCCGAAAGGGTCCTAGTCCATGTTATCCGCGTGGACCAGAGAAAAAGGCTAAAGTCACTGAGATAATAACCTCCTAGTAATATACTGTGTATAACAAACACAATGGTCATAGACCCTTAATGTCGGCAAACATGGTTTTCAATGTTGGTCCCCTCAAGACTACACCTCTCAGTAAAGCTACACAATTTTCTTTAAGCCCAATTAAAATAATTTTTCATAAATCATTAACCACAGAGTCATTTAGTAAGGCATTTTCAAATTGGTATCGTCATACCAAGAGACTTGCAATCCATTTCAATTATGCCATACCATATCTATTTAACAATTTAGACTCCAAATTTTCATTTAAAAATCCATAATTATAGCCCCTAAAGGCATTTTCAAAACCTTTTTACCTTTTTACCAGTTAATGTTATGCAATTTTCTAAACAACAGTTTAGACACTATGAAATTCTTGTTTAACAATCAAATTATGATGCGGGTTGAGGTTCATGTCATCATCATGCCAAAATGCATAAACTTTGTGAAACCCAAATTACCAAATTTCATCATTATCACAAGACACAATTTTAGTTTACAATTCACCATTTAAACCATGGAGAAATCATTAAAATAAGAGATAAATAATGCAATAGTATAACAACCAAAAACCTCAACCCTAGTTTGAATAAACATTCAAGAACATGTAAATATCAAGTAATTTGATGAAATAATATGATAATTAAAATAGAAAGTGTCCAACATGCCTTTTTGACGAAAGAAATTTGAGAAGAATTTGAATTTGAAGTCTTGGGAGATTGAATTTTGGAGAAGAACCTTTATTTGGTGTTCTTGAGAATTTGGGAGGAGAGAAATCGTTTGTTTGGGTTATGGTATAAGAAAAAACACGTTAGTGTTAGTTATAGGATGATTTAGGACGTAAATGACTAGTTTGCCCTAAAAAAACTTAAGAGAAACGTGAGTTTTAGCGGCTCTAGAAACATGGGCGTGCCACTCCCTTAATGCGGAGCACGCAGTGCATGCCACGCTCTTATCGTGGAGCACTCAGGTCGTACCACTCTCTTATCGTGGACCCTCACTGGTTTTCTTGCTAAAATGCTCATAACTTTTTTCTGGGTTATCGAATTAAGGCAAAATCGGATGCTTGGAAATAGGAATCAATTATCTTTCATTTGGTTGGTCTCGAGCTCCAAAACTCAATATATTCTAGAAGTTATACATGTATAAGGTTTACCATTGTATGATCGAATATCAAAATTTAGTTGATAACAAAAGTTCTCAACTCAACTTTTCTCTAAGTGTTTCTATGAACATTATTCACATCGAAAACACTTTATACACTAGGTAAATGATCAACATGACACTTATATATATGGAAATCATTGGGTTCAGGTTTATATTTGTAAGATTGACGGTTTGAATTCTAGCCCAAAAATATGGGCTCAACTCAACCTTGCTCTAAGTGTTTCCTATGAATATTGTTCACATCGAAAGCACTTTATACACTACGTAAATGATCATGACACTTATATTTAGATATAATTCATTGAGTTTGGGTTTATACACATAGGAATGATGGTTTAAATTCTAGCCCAAAAATATGGAGTGTTACATTATCTCCCCCTTGGAATATTCATCCTCGAATAATGGGTAGGAATTTATAGAAGCTCTAGAAGTCCTAAATAAAGGATGTAACTTCACATTAGGAATTCTCTCTTAACAAAACATACATAGTCATCAAAAGAAAAGAGCTTCATGACATTACAAAGTAAATCATGTAAGCACGAATAATGAGACAGCGAGACTCGACATAAACATGATCTTGGCCATGAGTTCTATAGAACATGATCACAAAAAGGTAAGGCATGAATTTTTTAAGAAATCATCGGCCTAATTAAGAATGATATAAGACACGAAATATGATTTTCGTAGGATAAGAGAATAGAAGTGTTCTCCACCTCAAATGATATGTCTAATATACCTTAAATTTAACAACATTTCTTAACTAAGCTTTCAACAATGAATACCAGACTTCACCATTTTAATCTTATAACCCCTCCACGGAACACATAACTATGGTACATATAACTACAAGAGCTTGAGTATAACTGCATATGTCTTCCATGTTAAAGCCTGACCTGAAGTTAAAAGGAGCTAGCTTAAGCTATAGAACCCTATACTCTACACCCCTCTAGGAATATTACTCCATCTTATCACTATAATCAAATAACATCATGTCTTAATTAAGGAGTACTAGTCATATAACACAATAGTTTGTGTATCTATCAATCACAACTTTCAACCCTATCTTTACTACACCCACTTTATGGATCTCCTCATAAAAAACCAGCTACCTCAGTTACTTTCACAAAGATTTTCACCTCATATCCCCTTCCTAACTATTTCACATAACAAAAGTTCATCCCACTGCTCGCTCTATATCTATAACCATAGCTCAAGTTGTCACACCACAACTTTCACAATAAAGAACATCTACTCTCTTATCTAAAACATTGATATGGTTCCATAACCACTATCATCCTAACATAAGAAGGGTAATTCAGGGACTAGAGTACAAGCATCATGAATGTAAGTGACACTATTCAATTATAAATTATATTTATTGCACTTTAAGGTGGGCCCGTGATGTAAGATACAACCCAATAAGCACTAAATGCTTTATATAACAAATATCTAGATTAAAAATAGAGAGTCGAAGCATGGACATAGATTGTATAGAGAACTCCAACCTTAGGCATAGGCACAATTTAAATACATAAGATATTGGTAGAATGTCCTCTTAAATCGAAGTAGGAGGAATTTGCTAGAATAAGAATTGATATACCAGTACTTTTTCCTGAAACTCGCCACCAAGAGAAAATTCAAGATCTACCTTAGTTTATAGTCTCCCCCTTAGCCCAAAGGTCACTATCCTAGACTTGAGGACATATCCCCCTCTTAAATCTATAAGCACAACAACTCAACACAATGGGAGTGTCACCATACACATGAACACCAAACTCTCCCTTGATAACTATAGTATGAAGACACTAAATTCTTTCTAGGACATCCCCTTCAGGGATATTAATCTTAACTTTTGCTAGATTCTATAGCCATCACCCTATAATTTATACTCTCATAGGCACTCACATCTACATTCTCTGACACCTAACCATCCATTCTCTACTCATTAGTTTACTAACATTAAACCTCTAATCGCATAACCTCACAATTTAATGAAATCTTTAAAATATATCAAAGGCTCACATTTTCTATCTATATTTCCCTTGATTCAATTCTAAAGAACACCATATAACAACTCCTTAGATTTATCCAGACTAAGAAATTAAAGAACATCTAGGTACACATGACACTTATAACTCAAGACCGAGTAAACCTTATTCTTATAACTTAAGGCTCTTAACCATCTAATGATTTAGACATAATTTTCTACTTCAACACTAGACCTCATGTATACATCACAATTTTTCACTCCTATATTTCATAGGCTATCAACCTAAGCTCTTTCACATATCAAATCAAGCCTACTAATTTACTCCCATAAATCTCACTTCACTATCCTAGAGCTAACATTCTTATCACCATAATCAACATCTAAAGTTCAAACTTAGTGTTTAGCATCTATCATGTACCACCAATGAAATATCCCACATAATATACTAGTCCATCAAATATAGAAATCAACCTAAATTCCTTATTTCACTTAACTATGGACTACAAGCACATCTTCTTTACAACATTAGTACTACATCTTAAAATTTATTACATATTTTCTCACCTATTAAAATGGTTTACAACTACTAGATTAAAAAAATTAAGGGACCCTCAGTGTAATAAACCACATAGTAAGGATAATCAATCTTAATCTTATAACATAACCCATTATGGTCTATAGAACATCCACCTTCCTCACATCACATCCACTTACCCATGCATACATCCTAACTATCTTTAAAATTCTATAAACACCACCGAGTCCCCCTTTCTAAGATTACCCCAAGTGAATGCTAAATTTATAAATTAGATAATCTATCCTTTCATTCACAATCTATGATTAATTTTACTCTACAATAACTAGTCATCATGATCTCCTTTTCTATTTCAACTAAATACACAAATATTTTAACTAACCACTCTTTTTCTATCTATTATCATAAGTTTGTTAATTTTGGTACACCTTAACCAACACCATAAGGGCATGTACACCTTAATTAACACCATAAGGTCATACCAACCCCAATATTCACTTAATCGTCATGCAAATATAACTTTTCTTTTTCACTAAAAAGTTACCCTCACTCCGACTTCTAAATATATGACTTCATATCACTAACCTCGGGATCATGTTACTACTCATAAATCATAACACCCTAATTTATACTACCTCTAGGATATAAATACTATCCCAATATAAAGATAGATATAATTTTCCTTAAGTGATACATCTGCAATAAAGTTCTTAAAAAGGATTGAATACACATATTACCTTGGATTGAAAAGCATAATTCATGAAGATAAAGACATCCACTTGAATCAATACACTTTGACGCACTAATGGACTCCCTTCAAGTCCTTGTATTGTTTCATAACCTTTTGATGACTCAATCGGAAAGGAACACATCATTAGAAATTTAATTCTTTACACTTTTATTGCCTCAATGTGAGACATAGCCAACAAAATTAGAGCAAGGAAGAAATTTGGGTAACTTTCATATGGACAATACAATTGTACTATCTAGAGTATCAAAGAATATAAATATTTCTTTAATGCTTGGTAGCTTCCTAATTATAAGTGTGGTGCACAACATACCCATAAGCAAGACTCTACTAGACACAACTTTGTAGATACCCTGGAACCTTCAACCATGCTCAGATAATAAGCTTTTCATAATCCAAATCGGGGCCCTAGCTGTGATGGGCATCCCAAACCAACCAAGCCCGAGATGACCCCTTATCCTTATCTCATGAGCATAGTAATATAAAGTAGTTGCGGAAGCCAACCCATAAAATAAAATATTAAATAAATAATAAAATAAAATTTAAAAGTCAAATTCAATTCTAGAATACCACAACCCAATACTGTTTACAAAGCCTCTATCCTTAAATATCCACTAAGTTAGAACATGACCCTGGCTATGTCAAAAGAAAATCAAAGGAGCGAATATGAAAAATGAGTAAAAAGTAACAAGGCCTTTCGAATGGCGAAAGGCTCACCACTTCTCACCAGTAGTCCAATAGAATACTGATCCACCTAAAGCTGCATAGGTCACAAGAAAAGGCCTCTAAACCTATATTATGAAATGATGTAGCATCTGAGAATGGTCAATACGATGAGTATTGGCATACAACTCAATGAAAGGTATAAAATATATATTTACCAAAAATTAGTTATAAAATATATACTCAAAAACCATCAAGATAATAGAATGTAGGGGTAAGGGGCAGGGAACATGAAGCATGACCATTTAAAAATTTAATCTTGAACTATGTAGCTTATACCGACATTCAGAAACCCATGGGCTATATGAGTTTGGTTCCTCCTATAGAAAGAGCCCTAGCCCAAGTTAGCCGTATGGATAGTGAATTAGGCTAAATTCATCGAGATAATATCCTCTCTATAATATACTGTGTATAACAAACACAGTGGTCATAGAACCACAATGTCGGCAAACACGATTTCCAGTATTGGTCTCCTCAGGACTATACCTTTTTAGTGAAGCTACATAATTCTCTTTAAGCCTAATTAAAATAATTTTTCATATACCATTAACCATGGAGTCATTTATTAATCCAAATTGGTATCTTCTATATATAGTTTTGATGATGAGTGGCTAACTGCAAGGGACCAGGTCCCTGGATGTGCATGGTATAATACAGTTGTCATGCGTGTCTACGAAGTTTTATCCTCTTATTTAACAAACTTGCAGGTGCTGCTTGTACTGAATGAGGTACTTGGTTCAATGATATTTCAGTCCTAATCATCACCCAACTATAAAAGGAAAAAAAGGCTTCTTCATCAAATAATTTTTGTACAAATCTAATGAGTGAAGAGAAGAAGAAAAAACTCTATTTCAAGATTGCTCATGTTCTTATCTTTATAATATGCTTAAAGAGTGAGTGAGTGTTCTTGATTGCTAATTTGTAATTGAACCACTCACGCTATAAGAGTAGTGTCTTGCTTTATAGTTGCTCGTGAGTGCTTAGGTAGAGTTGCCTAAGTTTGATACTGATTAGAGTTAATTAGTGTAGAGGGTCCGTGGCAGAGTTGCCAAGATTAGATTATAGTAGCGTTATTACAAGTGAAAAAAGCCCAGAGTTTGGCTGAGAAGCCTGTAATCAAGAGGTTGATTATAGTGGATTTCTTTGGTACTTGTAAGGGCAAGCTGAGGTTTTTCCTCTCTTGAGCAAGGGGGTTTCCACATTAAATCTTATGTGTTGTTATTCTCTTACGCAACTTTTAGTTTTCCTGCACTTTAGTGTTTGATTGATTATAATTGACCTTGAGGGACTTGGTCCCTCACTGCGTGGTGCAACCCCCAAGGGTTTCAACAATTGGTATCATAGCAAGGTCACTCTAAAAGGTTAAAACCTAGAGTGTCTTTGTTATCATGGCTGCTCCACCTAACCTGGAAGAAGGGAAATCAACCACTAGGCCACCTATATTCAATGGACAGTACTATAGGTGGCGGAAAACCAGGATATTTGACTTCATTATGGCTGAAGATAGTGAATTGATGGACATAATCCTTGATGGACATCATGGTCCTATAAAAATATCAAAGAAGGATATTTTACAAGAATGTTTATCAAAAGTAAGAGGGAATTTAATAAAGAAGACAAGAAAATAATTGAGAAGAACTACAAGGACAAGAAACTGTTGGTTTGGGGAATAGGGCCTGATGAATGTAATAGAATCTCAGCTTATGAAAATGCTAAAGAGACCTGAGATTGCTTGAAGACTGTATATGAAGGTACTACTGCTGTGAAGGATTCTAAAGTTGACATGCTGGATACTCAATATGAGACCTTCACCATGAAAGGAGAAACAGTCCAAGAAATGTATACAAGATTCATTTCTATCACCAATGAGCTTTATTGTTTGAGAGAAATGATTTCAATATACAAGAAAGTGTGAAAGATTCTTGGTGTTCTTCCCAAGTCATGGGAATGCAAAGTGCATGCCATAACTGAGGCCAAAAACCTTAATACCCTCACTATGGATGAACTTATTAGGAACCTGAAGACTCGTGAACTTAAAAAGCAACAAGGGCATGAGAAGATGGAGGTGTAATGGGAAAAATCTCTGGAACTAAAAGCATTGAAATCAGACTCTAATAAAGAAGGCACGGATGTTGCCTATTTGGCAAAAAAAATAGTTAGAGCTATGAGACAAAGTGGCCAGTTTCAAAGAAGTAGAAGTAGCAGCAAAAGAAGAGGCACTATAGAAGTTTGTCATAGTTGTGGATGTCCTGAACAGTTTGTTAAGGATTGTATAATGCACAAAATGAATTATCAGGATTATCACAACTCTGGAGGTGAAAAAGGAAGTAAGAGGGACCAGGTCCCTATAAAATCAAGTATATAGGCTGTAGTTAATTATGCAGTAAGACAGGCCGTAGCAATGTGGGGAGATTCCTCTAGTGAATCTGAGAGAGATGCGAAGTAGAAAAATATTTCCATGTTGGCAGTGGAGGATGAGAAAGTGACCTTGGATTCCATATTTTCTTTTATGAAAAATACTGAAGATGAAGAAGAAAATGAGGTAACACTTTCTGACATTAAAGAAAACTTAGAGAATTACTCTGTTAGAAAAATATAAAAGCTTTCCAATGTGCGGATTGATTCCATGTGTGAAATAACTAATAAAAAAATTACTCTGGAAGAAAAGATAGAAGATCAGGAGCTTGAATTGATAGCTTTGACTCTCTGGATATCTGAAACTGAGCAACAGTTTGCTAAGATCAAAATTAAAAATCTGAGCTTGGTGAGTCAACTAGAGAAAGTAGATGCTACTAAGAGTAAAGGGAAGAAAGATGCATCAAAGTTTCAGGTTGAGCTTAAAGAAAAATATGAGGATTCTCAAAAGCATCTTATGTCTGCACTCCAGAATAATGAGGGGTTGGAGCGGGACCTGGTCCGTCTAATGGAAGAACTCAAAAAATCCCTTCAGTGGAATTCATCCTCACAAATCCCTTCTAACCTAATTGGTCAAGGAGTCAACAATGATAAGGTTCTTGGGTATCAACACAAAACTCAATCATCTGGGTCACAAGGCAAGGTTTTTTAAAATGTCAAAAACAAGGCATATAAATCATTGTGCACTTACTGTGGAAGAGATGGATATCTGAAAAAACTGTCAAAGCTGGCTTAGATCAAGAATAAGAAATATTAGATATGTTCACCAGGAGAGCACCTATCCCAAAGGTTTAAGGCCTTGGAAAAACATGAAGAAGCTCACATTAACTAGATGGACAAGGAAGGATCTAATCACACCTTTGTCCTCCTACTGGAAACTCAAGCTCAAATAGGTTTCCAAGTCTAACAAATAGTCGTAAGTGCTGGAGGGAGAAAGGGTTGCAATCAGAATAATATTTTTGATATAAAATTGCTTAAGTCTATGAATGGATGGTCTGATTATATTATCTTTCCTAAGACACTTCAAGGTGAAGATGTCTTATATGAATAGGTAAAAAAAGTCAAAAATTACATGCAACTGATGGGAATAGTCAAGAGACTAATAATGCAAAGGAAAATAATGAATGATGATCTAGATCTCAATCACTAACATCAACTCAAATAGAAGAATTCCCAGAAGTATCTAGTAAAGATTTCACAGGGACCTGGTCCCAGTGGAATTCATCTTAGAGGATCAAACTACAAGCATATATCCTCTTATCTCCTTAGATATTCTAACTTCATATCTGGAGGGAAGAGTGCAAACAAGAGCCTAAGTAAGAAATCTCATGGCTTTTTCAGCATTCCAATCCTAAGGATGAGCTCACAAAGATGTGAAAGAAGCTGGCAAGTTCAAAGCAATGCAGAAAGAAATTTGGATATTTGAAGAATGCCAAATCTAGGATCTGGTCCTCAGACCTATTTCCAAAACAAGTTGTGGTATGATTTGGTGTAATGAATCTAACAAGATGATATTGGGATTGATCAGATCAACTTGACCAACTATCAAGTGAATCAGTGTCTCCTTACAAAATTTGCTATATTTAAGAGACATGTATCCTTGGTAATTTAGGTACATGTTGGTCTAACTTATTACCATACCTTTGTAGGTATACACCCATGGGAAAAACTTTGGAGATGGACAAATGTGACAAGCACAAAGTTGAAGATTCACATAAACTAGAGAGGGACCTGGTCCCATCTCTCAGGTTAGTATCTTGTATTTGTAAATTTTGTTTGTTCTATCAAGTAAAAGCCGCGTCCTTCTTGTCCTTGTGTCAGAAAAAAGTTATCCTATTCTAAAAGGAAGGGTGAGTCACCTAAAATCTAAACTTGATCATATCTTGTTCCCCAAAAAACCCTTCATTGTGATTTTTGTTCCCTTAAATTCAGTTGCATCCACTCCTTATCCTAATTCCAAATAGCCCTTCTGAGAAAGGACCTTCTTGATGGCTATAGCTCTCCCAGTTTTATGTCTTTCAAAGGATTCTGAGCTTATCATAGTTAAAAATCCCTTCCCAAACCTTCTTGAAAAACATCCTTCTATTCCTAATCTTCCAAAGCCTAACTCCTTCATCACTCAACCTGTTGATAAAGAATCATCCCTGAATCCTCAAACCTGTTTTGCTGAAGTTGTGATGGATGAAACCTGGGTTGTTAAAAACCTCATATTATTGTCTAATATCCCAGGAAAGAGCATAGTTGATCACAAGAAAAACAATGGCAGTAAAACACCAAGAATCTCTAGAAAATAGTCTAAAAGTTTTACTGAGAAGCAGATGACTCTTTAGGGGCCTGGTCCCAAGAAAAGGAAAATAGCTGAAAAACAATCGATGATCACTTATACTAGAAGAAAGAGTAGGAAGGATAGTCAGGTGGTATTAAAGGAAGTTAGAAATAGGTTCTTGAAGAATCAAAAGGTATTAACTGGAAGGATTTTTGATTCAAATGTGCTTAAGAGAATCTGGTATGATGGAACTTGTTGAGTTCGTAAAACATCCAGACTAGATGCATCTCATGGAAGGACCTATTCCCACTATTTTTGATGAGATAGTCAGGGAATTCTATTTCACTTTGGAATTCTTAGAAGATGGGATGAATCTGACTGCACAGGTCCAAGAAAAGAAAATAAAGCTGAATGAGAAAACACTAGGAAGAATTTTGGAAGTTCCTATATATGGGGTGAGAACTGTCTCCAAGCAGCTGCCTTTAATAGAATTCCTAGCAAATTCATCCAAGGTCAAAGGAAAATCTATGGCTATAGTGAATAGGAAATCACTCAAGAGTGAGTTTCAATTGGTCTTTGACTTTGTGAACAAGGTAATTCTTCCTAGATCACAAAATAAAAGCATAGCCTCAGCCATTGATTTATATGTGATGGAGTGTCTTAGTAGCCTCAATAGACTTGAATTGATGATAGAACACATTTACAAAGTGGTTCTTTGAAAAAATGGAACGCATGGCATACGTTATGGATATTGGTTAAACAAGGTATTTGACCAATTTGGTATAGGTTGTGAAAATGGAACCCTAGGGACTATGTTACAAATGCTTGGCATGAAGACATTAGTCAAAACTGAATATGTTAAATCAGGTAGTTTTTTTCAGAAGGAGTTCAACAAATAAATAGAGGAACTAAAGTTCAACCTAGCTGCCAAGGATAAAGAAATTAGCAAGCTCCAGGTGACAATTCAACATCTCTCCAAAAGAAGACCATGTGACTCTAAAATGCTCAAAACTAAGAATACTGAACTGAAGAAGAGAGTGTCAATCTTAACTGATAGGGTCCTTCGCCAGAATGCAGAGATAAGGTATCTCAATAACAACCTGACCATACTCCTTCAAATAATTTTTCCCAGTTCTTTACATGTTAATCCTTCTCGATTCCTGTGGCTTTTTCTCTAAGAACATTTAATTTATGCACTACAATAATACTTATCCGTTACTTATGAGTGAATCTTTGCTATGTATGTTACATTTGTTACCGTTAAATTGGAAAGTTATTCTTAATGTTAGTCTTGCCCTAGTAGCTATGCGTTAAACTAATTTGTACTTATTTGACTCTTGGTTTACTGTACTCATTTTTCAATGATACCAAAAGGTGAATACTAAGTTCATGTAGTAGGGACCAGGTGTAGGAATCGGGTACCAGGTGAATTAAGTTTCAGAATTAAATGACATGCTGATAGGGAGAAGTAAGTGATGTGCTGAATAGATGAATAAAGAAAGTCATGTTGATAGAGGGAAGTATGAAAATGCACTAAATAAAGGTGCATAATGATAGGGGTAAGCAAATAAATTTTTTTACTGTAAAATGACAACAAAGGACCAGGTCCCTGTGTTGCATGATTGTGGAAGCATGATGATATGGGGAACATTCATTTTCAGAGTGGTAATCACACTGATTAAATGTGATGGATGTGCTCAAAGCTATATGGTTGGTTTGTCATAATAAAAAAGGGGAAAATTGCTATATTTAGTTTTGATGATGAGCAACTAACTGCAAGGGACTAGGTCTATAGATGTGCATGGTAGAGTATAGCTGGCACATATATCTGCATAATTTTTTGCTCTTGCGTAACAAACTCTCAGGTGCTGCTTGTATTGAATAGGACACCTAGTCCAATGATATTTCATCCCTAATCATCACCCAACTATAAAAAGAAAAAGAGCCTTCTTCATCAAATAGTTTTTGCACAAATATAAAGAGTGAAAAGAGGCAACAAAAACTCCATTTCAAAATTACTCAAGGATTGCTCATGCTCTTTTCTTTGTAATATGCTTAAAGAGTGAGTGAGTGTTCTTGAGTGCTGATTTGTAATTAAACTACTCAAGCTATAAGAGTAGTATCTTTATTTTTAGTTGCTAATAAGTGCTAAGGTAGAGTTGCCTACGTTTGATACCGATTAGAATTAATTAGTGTAGAGGGTCCTTGGCCGAGTTTCCAAGATGAGCTTGTAGTGGAGTTACTACAAGCAAAAAGAGCCTAGAGTTAGGCTGAAATCGAGCCTGTAATCAAAAGGTTGATTATAATGGATTTCTTTAGTGCTTGTGAGAGAAAGTCATGGTTTTTCCTCCCTTGAGCAAGGGAGTTTCCACGTTAAATCTTGTGTATTGTTATTCTCCTACACAACCTTTAATTTTTCTGCACTTTAGTGTTTGATTGCGCGTGATTGACCTGACTTTGAAGGACCTGGTCCCTCACTGTGTGGTACAACTTCTAAAGGTTCCAACAGTATCATCATCACAAGAGACTTGTAACTCATTCTAATTTTGCCATACAATATCCATTTAACTATTTAGACTCCAAATTTTTATTTAAAATTTCATAACCATATCCCCAAGGGCGTTTTCAAAACCCTTTTACCTTTTTACCAGTTAATGTTATGCAATTTTCCAAAGAATAATTTAGACACTATGAAATCCTTATTTAACAATCAAATGATATGGGTTGAGGTTCATGTCATCATCTTTCCAAAATTCATAAATTTTTTTAAACCCAAATTATCAAATTCTACCATTATCACAAGACACAATTTCAGTTTGCAATTCATCGTTTAAACCATGGAGAATAATTAAAATAAGATATAAATAATGCAAGAGTATAACAACAAAAAATTCTCAACCCTGGTTTGAATCAACATTTAAGAACATGTAAATATCAAGTAATTTGATGGAATAATATAATAATTAAAATAGGGAGTGTCCAACATGCCTTTTTGACAAAAGAAATTTGAGAAGAACTTGAATTTGAAGCCTTGGAAGATTGAATTTTGGATAATAATCCTTATTTGGAATTCTTGAGAATTTGGGAGGAGAGAAATCATGTGTTTAGATTATGGGATGACGAAAAATATATTAGTATTAGTTATAGGATGATTTAGGACGTAAATGACTAGTTTGACCTCAAAAAACTAATTCAAAATGTGAGTTTTAGTGTCTCTGAGAACATGAGAATTCTACGCTCTTAACATGGAGAAAACAGTGCGCGCCACACTTTTATTGCAGAGCATTTAGGGCATGTCACACCTTTATTGTGGACCCTCACTGGTTCACTCTAAAAAATGCTCATAACGTTTTGTTTAGATATTGGATTAAGGTAAAATCAGATGCATTGAAAAGAGGACTCAATTACCTTTCATTTGGTGGGTATTGATATCCAAAACATAATATATTATAGAAGTTATAAATGTATAAATTTGACCCTTGTAGGATCGAATATCAAAATTCAGCCGATAACAAAAATTCTAAAAATTAACTTTGCTCTAAGTATTTCCTATGAACATTCATCACATATAAAACACTTTACACACTAGGTAAATAATTATGATACTTATATTTTCATTGAAATTATTGGGTTCGGGTTTATACACATAGGAATGACGGTTCAAATTCTAGCCCGAAAATATAGAGTGTTACATTTAAATTATCAAAAATTATTGTAACATTTGTTTTTCTTCTAAGAAAATAAGAAAAATATTTCTCATCTTCAAATATGAAATGTGTTGTTCTACTATGAATCACACATATATCCTCATGATTGATCATTGTTCCAAATAAAATTTGAAGAGTATTCATATATTCTTCTAGATAAAAATATAAACAAAATAGTAAGTCTACTGATGAGACTGGAGAGAATTTTTTTTAATGTAGTATCACTCAATAACTCTGGCAAAGAATTTTAAAGTGAATAGGAATGCATAGGTCAATAGGACTATGGCAAATAGAGGTAGATTGGGTAATCTGCTGGACAAAGAAGAGAACTGACAGGGGTGGTATTATTAGTTGTCTCTTTGCTATGGTAATTCATGTGATTTGGAGAGCATGTAATTTGTTAAGATTTCAGCTAGCTCATTATGAACTTGACAGAATATGCAAAGAAATGGTTGTGTTCCTTCATACTAGAGGTGGTGAGATAAAGCACTGACAACCTCTTTTGTAGTAGTTGAACAAGCCTCCATAAGGATCTGTCTCCCCCTGGACGTACACCAGAGCTAATTGTAGGTTGGATTTATATGTTATTTTTATCCTCTTGTTTTGAGAGAATCCTACAAACATAGTTCTAGTGCACTTAGTCAATTTTTATTTGAGTGATAGGAGGTCTGCTCTTATCTAGTGGCTTGTATGAAAACTTTTGGTAATAAATAATTTTTTTTTATTTATCAAAAAATATATATAAACAAAGTAAGCTTTATGGCATTACACAAACTTTATTTATTTAAAAAACTCAAAAAATACAACCAACATAAACATATAAACTAATACAAACAACAAAATGTAAAATACTTAAACTATTAAGGATCCATCACCGAGGAGATAATCTGTATTTCCTTCAGAAAGTTCAAAGAAATCTGCAACATCTAAATGCATAAGCATAACATTATCTTCATATATAATGTTTTATTTTGTATTATTATCCATATTCTTAAGAAACACTTGGTAGAGCTCAACCATGTGTCTTGGCATATGGTAGGTAGTATCTATTTTCTTAATTTTTCCTTTGCATCTATGCAGACTGTTCACACTTTGTTTTACACTACTGATGTTGAGGATTATTATTCAATTCAAGATGATTATCATGATTTGAATTTCTTCCTAGATCATGACTGAGGCTAGGACCTCTTTCACGGCTGAATTGGTGAAAATTTACAGCATTCTGTTTAGCATATAGAGAAGAACCGATAGGTCAACTTTCATGATTTTTAACCAAAATATCATTATATTGTTCAACAATAAAGAGATGTGAGATTAATTTCATAATAATGTTTAGATCTCATTTCTCGGTTCTACTGTAGGAGCGTACTCTAGGAAGGGAAGATGGAGAATGTTTTCTCCAGCATATCGTAATATGTTATAGTTTTTGTGCATAAATTTAACTATGAAATAATTCTAATAATTATACGTAGTTATTTTTGAAAATCTTATAATATCAATTGATTCATTTATAACATGCCCATGGAAGAATGACTATTTTTAGGTGGTCATATCTCTATTTTAGATTGTTCTAAAGTATCTGGAGATCTTTAATGTTAGGTATTTCATTTTAAGACCTCGTCGAGGGGATGATAGAGAAACATCATATCTTAAGCATGGTCTTGATCTAATACCTGGTTTTTATCTTTGATGGTATCTGTCCATTGCATCTAGATGGATTTCAACATCAAGTGCCCAAGATAAGTAGGTTATGCCCAATATATCCAGGGCAACAAATTCACATTTAGAAAGATTCAACATTATTTTAACAAAAGTAAGTTCTACTTTTACTATCATTAAAAGTATTTGCTCAAAATGATAGAGTCTCGTGCTGATAATGTGTTATAAAATAGAGCGACTAAAATAACAAAGGTAACTAAGGAAAAATAGTAAAAGCAGTAATTTTTGAAATACTCTGGATTTTGGCCCTTGAAAGTTTCTTGAGATTTGAGCTCACCGCTTTGGTAATGACTCACCCTACGAGTCGTAGGGTGTCGTTACAGGTCCAACAGACCAAGTCGTAACAAAATTAGTAAGTATGTGGCTTGATTCTACTTTGAGTATGAGTGGCTCAATAAGAGTCGTAAGGATATGTCACGAGTTGTTAAGTGTAATCGTAGGGTGTTCAGTGTAAGTCCTAATTTAGGCTCTGTGTTAACTACGACTGGATCCTATGAGTAGTAGGGTCCCATTACGAGTGGTGCCATTAAGTCGTACGGATAACAGTGTAGGGTGCCTTGGTGGTACTGCCTTAGTTACGACTCATGGTGACGAGTCGTTAGGAGTGGCTATGAGTCAAGGGTTGACCTGTAGTCAAAGGCGACACTTTTTCATCTTTTAAGTTAAGGGCATTCTGGATATTTTCCCTTTTGTACAAATTGAAACCCACGTCTTATAACCCCTTTAGGGTGTTATTAACACTCAGAAACTAATTCAAGTAACTCCTTAAATACTCCCAAATTCTCAAGGTCCAGAACACTTAGGGTTTTCAAGAGGTTGATCACTTAGGGCTTTCAAGGGTGATTTCTCTTTTTACATCTTACTATTTCAGGCATATGACTCTTCCCTCATTGTTAATTTGTTGAAAAACATATGTATTAAAGTATTATTCACATGAATATATTTTGGTTTTGAAAACAAGGATTATGGGTTTTGAATGTTTATTGTTGAACAATGTTTTCCCATGGTTTAATTATGATTATTCATGCTTTACAAATGGTTTTGAACTTATGGGTGCATGGGTATGGTGAATGAACTAGGGAATTGTGATTTTCCCAAACTTGTGAGTTTTGAAGTGGTTATGACCCCAACCCCATAATGTGATATTAGTTTTAATTATGAGAAAGATGGAATTTGTAAAATTAAACGTCTTGAAATATTGCATGATATAAAGAGGTATTTGAAATACAATGGTCTGATTTAATAAACAAAGAGAGTCAGTGTCCCCCACCTTGTATTAATGAACAAAAAGAGTTGTTTTCCCCAAGTTAATAGAAAACTATCTTGGAATGTTGTTGTTATCTTGCAAGTGTTGTTGGTATGACGATGCCAACAATGTATGCCTTAATGTGAAATATGGTTCATGAATGGGATTGTGTGATAAATGTTTTAATTGGAATCTAACTAGAGTTGTGTAGTTGAGTCGTGATAGTATAGGTCCGGGTGACTGACATTGGAAACCATATTTGCCGATGCGGGGGTCAAATTGACCAGAGAGGTTTGAGTTCCCCTTATTATTATTTTATGATTAAGGAGGTTCGATCCCTCTATAAATCATTACATGATCAGGTGCTTAAGTCACCTTAGTATATGTTAGGAGGTTTGAGTCCCCGTATGTATATATAAGAGATTATTCTCCAGTTCGTGCGGCTACACGCATTGGGCCCGACTAGGGGGTGAGAGCTGGAGCCCATTTAGCCCGTGGGTATATGTTATGATGATTGAGCTACACAATCTAGGCTAAAGTTTTGAAATACATGTTAAGCCTTGTTCCCTATCCCGGCACGTGATATATATATGTATGCGCATTTGATTATGTGCATATTTGAATGACGTTAAACTATTGATCATGTCATTATGTTATCCTTATCCCTGAGTTAAATGCTAGTATTCACCCCTCTAATCATCCTCAAATATTGTATCCCCACGCGATGCAAGATTTGGCTATACTTTTACTTCTCCTGCTTGGTAATTGTGGTTTGATCGAGAGTTGACTTTAAGTGGTGAGCTTTCATGCTTCGAAAGGATCCATTTTAGAGTTATATTTTTTTGAGTTATAGACTATTGAATACTATTTTTGGCTATAGTTGGGTGCATTTTCTGATACTTTATTGGTATTTGATTGGCAGAGGCTTTGTTGGACTACTGTGGACTTAGGATGGTTTGGTTAGGTTTTACACATATCGTAATATTTTAAATTTTAAGTTTTTTTTTATCTTATTATATGTTTGAAATTCATCCGACATGGGTTTAAGGTGGTGTACAATTTGGGTGTTGGGGATGGTCTTTGATCCTTGTTAGACTTGAGATACCCATCACGATCAGGCCCAAGTTTAGGCCGTGTCAAGGTGGTATCAGAGCCAAGTTTCATGGTCAATTAGGTGTCCAAAAAGTTATGTCGAGTAGAGTCTCTTTTATGAGTGTGTAGTGCTCAACACTTATAAAGGAGTGACTATGAGGCTTTTAGGAATGTTTTCCTTTCTTGCTGTCTTATTTGGGGCTGTAGAGTCTAAGGTCTTGAAATCTCCTCTAATTCCAGTTTATTCTCTTTTTAGATCATGCCTTCTAGACGATCTGAAGCTCATGTAAACTTCTTTGTTCTACTTGAGGACAATGTTGATGAGACACGCCCTAATTTTGGGGTACATACTTGATCTTGGTTTCTAGTTCCTGATTGCCCTTCTGGAGTTCCACCAGTCCTCTCTAGTCCTCCTTGAGCCCCTCAGGCTAATGTGTCAAATATGGAACTTTATTAGTCTATTCATATGTTGGCTCAGTTTGTAGCTTCTCAGTCTGAGCGTGTAGCTTCTGTTACTCCATCTTCTGAGGCCATAAGGGTTGGCCAGTTTATAAGGTTGATTGCTCCAACTTTTACTGGTATTAAGGTTGAGAAAGATCCTCAAGATTTTATAGATGAGATGGAGTGATTTTTGTAGTGATTTTCTAGACTTCTTCTTTCCTCAGGATTTAAGGAAGGTAAAAATAGAAGGGTTTGTTAATCTGAAGCAAGGTCAGATGATGGTCAAAGTGTATGCTATGAAATTCCATCAGTTGTCCCGATATGCTCTGATTTACTATCTAGCATGAGGGCTACAATGAGGAAATTTGCTTTTGGGTTGTCCCATGATTTCATTCTAGAGAGTAAGGCTACCTTATTGAATAAGGATATGGACATCACCAGATTGGTTGTGTATATGCAGCAAATTAAGGAAGAGAAGAAGAAGCAGGTGGAGATAGGAGAAAGACAGAATAAACAGTTTAGATTTTATGATCAGGGTGAAGGTCAGCAGTAGAGTGGTAGAGATGGTGGAAAGTTGTTTAAGAAGAAATGGGGGAGTTTTGGTTCCTACTCTATGGATAGTGATCCTTATCCAAAGTCATCGAATGATCATCGTTCCTAGAATGATAGTGGGTATAGGGTGCAGGGTGCCCAATCTCAAGCTAGTGAGGCTCAGTCATCTCCATCATATCCTCTTTGTAGATTCTGCGGACAGACGCACTGTGGGTTTTGTGAAAAGAGGAGGAACAAATATTTTAAATGTGGACAGATTGGTCACTTGCAGAGGGATTGTCCTTCTAAGGTTGCTTCAGGGGAAAATAAGATTCCTGTTTCCACTTCATCAGCTCCTGCACCAAAGGGTAGTGTTTCTGCTTCTAGTACCAATACTAGCCTAAATCGCTTATATGCTCTTGCTACCCTCCAGGAATCTGAGGTGTCTCCCGATGTCATCACTAGTATGTTACGACTCTTTTCTCATGATATACATTTCTTACTTAATTCAAGATCAACTCTTTCTTATGTGACCCTATTTATGGATGTATATTTTGGTTTCGGTCCCGAGTGTATCCTTTATCCCTTTTTTTTTCTACCCTAGTAGGTGACTCTGTGGTTTCTAGAAGAGTCTATAGGGGTTTTGAGGTATCTATTAGTGGCAGAGAAACTCTGGTAGAATTGATAGAGTTAGACATGAATGATTTTTGATGTCATATTGGGGATGGACTAGTTGCACTCGTGCTGTGCCTCCTTAGATTGTCGAACTTGTAAGGTCATGTTTAAATTCCCTAATGAGCCAGTCGTTGAGTGGTAAATAAAACATACATAATCTAGGTGAGCTTTTTCACCTCATCTAAATAAAGCAACGGGTCCTAACCTGCTTTCGACCCAAAGAACTCTGGCGGATTCATTCTCGTGAAATCTCTGATTTTGGCTTCTACTAAATCCCCATTCTGCTGAAGTGAGACTGTCGCCTGATGGTTTCCCTAAACATTAGAAGTCAAAACTTAGTCCAACGCTGGAAAGGCAACTCGAAATTCAGTATGGGATACATTCTCATTTAGAGGGTTGACAGGTTGGGGTGGCTGGTTATCATTTCTGCGGGCGTTAGCTCGACGAGAAGGCATATTCAACTATCATGTAAGAGCACGAGTTAAAAGTATATAAAGATACTATAAGCATGATAGATCATGATAGAAAGAGATGATTTCCTAAAATGTCCCATAGCCTCTTGCTCATAAATATGACGCACTTCACACCCATGATCAAGACTCTACGTAACGTGGCTTGTTTGACACCCTAGGACTCTTATAACCTTAGGCTCTGATACAAAGTTTGTAACACCCCCAAAATAGGTCCCGAGATGTCACACGGTGCTCAAGACTACGAGTAGCCTTAAGCTAACCCTATCTACCTTCTACTGAGTCTGAATCTCATAATAAGGAAATATAGTTATAACATCAAAACTAGAATGTGGAAATCTGTCTGAGCTAACTGAGAATATATGAATATAATCTTTGAAAAATGCTAGACTCAAGAGTCTGATCAATCAATACTGAAAATTTGAATCATAAGCTAGAAGACTGACAAACCTCTGCTACTAATACTAGAGAGTCACTGGGACAAACCCCCAGCTGACTCGAACTGTCTGAAATTATTGAATCATTTATACTAATAAGTTGAAAAACTAAAAGACTAAGTCCCTGAACTATAAGGACTCACCAACTGTTGGGATGTAGATGGAGATGCTCGAAATCACTCATGCTGCTGAACTGAGCACCTGAACCTACATTATAAGACAATGTAGCAAATAGACGTATATGTGGATTAGTAATTTAAGAATGTACTGAGTATATGGGGGTGAATATATAAGTAAAATAATATCTCAACATCATCACATTTTATAAAAGAATGCATGCTAAATGTAAATGACTCACATAAGCCGGAATATCTGAAAACTGTAAACCATAATCAAGAACAGCAAAATATGTTGCATAAATCTAGGGAGTCATAACATTTAGTTTTTAAAAGCTGTACTGGTATTCTGTCTTTAAATCATTCTGTCTAAGTGTAGAAAGGACTCGCTTCTGTATGTCTAAACTGAAATCAGAAATCTCATAGCTAAAGCCATATGTAAAGCAATATCTGAATAAAACTGTGAGCCTTTACATTTAGTTTCTTGTAACACCCCAACTTAGAAAGGAGTCCCATATCGGCAAAACACAGGAGGGATGCTGGGAATATAAGTAAGAAAGCCTTACTCCCTAGTGATGCATTTTAAAGTCGTGCGAGCCTGGGCCCAATGTGGACAATATCACTAGTGGGTTGGGAAGTTAGAGGGGTCTCTCGGGCCTTGATGGTTTAGGATACCAGTCACGACCAGGTCCTCGGGTCGGGTCGTGATAGAATGGTATCAGATCCGCTCCTGTGCCAACCATGTCAGTGTGGGCCAGAGTTCAAACTGAGTGTAGGCAAATCCCGATAAGGCGGGGCAAACCTCAGTCCTGAGTGTAGGAAAAACCTCAGCGAGGATGCTGAGTCCGTTAGGGGTGGTGAATGTAACACCCCAACTTAGAATGGAGCCCCACATCGGCAATACATAGGAGGGATGCTGGGTATATAAGTAAGAAATCCTTACTCCCTAGTGACCCATTTTAAAGTCGTGTGGGCCTGGGCCCAAAGCGGACAATATCACTAGTGGGTTGGGGAGTTAGAGGGGTCTCTCGGGTCATGATGGTTTGGGATGCCCATCGCGGCCAGGGCCTCGGGTCGGGTCGTGATGTTTTTAAAAGCCGTTCTGTTAAAATTATTCTGTTCTGTAAGGTTTTACTAGTGGGGAAATATTTTTAAAAACTATTCTGAAAGTCTTTACTATTAGGCTATAGGAAATTCTTTTAAAATCTTTCTGTAAGGATTACTCTTTTCTGTCTGGAGGTTATTCTAACCGACATAAATCATGTGAGCTATCATAGTCCAACATCTAGTTTCCTTATAGGAAAACCTCATATTGGGGAGAGGTGTCATACTCTTGCCAAGGAGTATAACCTAATCTAAGTGATCACATCTGTATCTGTCATCCATATAGAAATGGGAATAATCTGATAATCTGAACCTACATTGTCTCATAGTTCTAGGGCATGTGAGCATACCTAACTCGGTGCTAAATACTACTCTCTTTAATCTGTATGCTCATTATATTAGAAATCCACTTTAAAATCTAGTATAATGGTTCATTATGAAAATCAACTGTATATTTGTTAAGTTAAACTGTAGTCTAAAACTGTTTAATGGATTTTATATCTAAGCTGAGATCAAAAGATCAAATCTTTATCAAAAATCTGAAAATACTCTAGTCATAGGGTGCTCATAGCATAATCAATCGTGAAATAACAATATTCAACTAGGGCTTAATACCTATGCATCTAATTCATGTCAAAATATAATAATATTCATGCTTGATAATGAAGATATTGATAACTCAACTCAAAATCTCAAAATTTCTACATTACGCAAGAAAATACGAAAATACACATGAAATTAATCATCTAAATCACTTTAATGCTCAAAATCCTTCAATTAGCAATATTGGGTATAAACCCTAATTTGAAAAGTCATGAATAATCCTACAAAATCATGTAAATTTATAATTAAAACTAGTTTTGGACACAAGGATGAAAGAGGATCCTTGTTCATAAACCCCACATACCTTAATTGATGCAATTACTAAGAAAGCTTGAACTTGAATCCCTATTTGTGATCTTGAGGATGAATTCTTGAATCTCTTGAATTGAGAATCCTTAATTTTGAGCTATCTTGGAAAAAGAATGGAGGAAATTTGATTTCTTGGAGGTTAAGTTTTTAGGTTCTAGGGTTTTCTTGAGGGAGAATTGATGAAAAGTGAGCATAGAATGCTTAGATTAGGCTTAATTCTGTGTTATTCACGACATGGGGGCTTGGGAATTGACTAAATTGCCCTTTTAATATTTAACTCAGAAACTGAAAAAAATCCTAATTCGGCCACCCACCGCGATGTGCCACTATCGCAGTGGCTCACTGGAAAAGGGACGAGCCCGATTTTTCCCATCAACGTGATGCGGGGCTATCGTATTGGGCTACTAGAAAAGGAACGTGTCTTATTTTAGCCATCGCCACGACACGCTAAAATCACGTCGTCTCACTCGAAATAGGACAAGTGGGAATTGGAATTTCACTGCGATGTAATCGAAGTGCTCCACTAGATTTTCACAATTGCGAAATCGTCCTTCACCGCGATGCGGTGCCTGTCAAAATGCCATACTGTTTTACTAAAAATGCCATAACTTCTCAACCGAGTATCGAATTAAGGCGAAATTGGTATCGTTGGAAAGCTGAACCAGTTATATACACATTGGCGGGTCTAGAGCTTGAAAATTTTACATGTATCAAGAGTTATTCACTTTCAAATCTAACCCTTGATATTCTAGGAGCTAAATGAGCTAGGAAAAAGTATGGGTTATTACAATATCTCCCCTTTAGGAACATTCATCCTAGAATGTGGCTAGTTAAACTGAAAATACAGAGGAACTGAGGCTATATGCTGACATTCAAAACTAAACAAATTTCATGACTGAATCTAAACATGCTGAGCTACTAAACTAATCTGCGAGTGCATGAATTTACATGAAGATAACTATATGGCTGAATCTGAGACTGAAAAAGGACTTAATTAATGAAGATTGTTACCTTCAGCTAAATCTGTGTTTGTGGGGGAAAAGGTGAGGATAAGTGGTACACATGTCTGCTTCTGCTTCCCAAGTAACACCCTCAACGGACTGATTTCTCCATAAAACTTTGACTAAGGAAACTTCTTTGTTCCTTAGTCTACGAATCTGGTGATCAAGAATCTCTACTGGAACTTCTTCATATGAGAGGCTATTATGAATATCTATACTTTCTATAGGGATTATAATGGTTGAATCATCCATACACAACAATAAGGACCCATGGAATGCTTGATGAACTGACGACAAGTCTGCGGGTAACTCAAGCTCATAGGTTACCTTCCCAACACAATTCAAAATCCCATTGGGGCCTAGATATCGGGGACTAAGCTTTCCTTTTTTTGCCAAATATCTTCACCCCCTTCATGGGTGAAACCTCCAAAGACACAAGATCATCTACTTCAAACTCAAGATCTCTCCTTCTTACATTTGCATAAGATTTCTAACGACTTTGAGCTACTTTCAATCTCTCTCAAATCAACTGAACTTTCTCCATGGATTTAAACACCATATCTGGCCCAATCAAAGTGGCCTCACCCCCTTCGAACCAACCAACTGGTGATCTACATCTCCGACTATAAAGAGCCTTAAACGGGGCCATCTAAATACTAGAATGGTAACGGTTATTATAGGAAAACTCAATCAATGGCATGTGGTCGTCCCAACTGCATTTGAAATCAAGAACACATGCCCTCAATATATCTTCTAAATTCTAAATTGTCCTCTCTTCCAGATCATCTGTCTGTGAATGAAAAGCTGAACTGAGATGAACTTGGGTACCAAGACCCTTATAAAAGGATTTCCAAAACTGAGAGGTAAACTAGGTACCCCTATCTGAGATGATGGACAACGAAAATTCATGCAATCTAACTAATTCTCTGATGTATATCTTAGTATAATATTTAGTTGTGTAGGATGTGTGAACTGGTAAGAAATAATCTAACTTGGTCAATCTTTCTACAATCACCCAAATCAAATCATGTTGATGATGCGAATGGGGTAATCCAGTCATAAAGTCCATATTCACCTCTTCCCACTTCCAAGGGGGTATACCAAACTCCTGCAAAGTGCCACCAGGTATTTGGTGCTCTACCTTAACCTGTTGACAAGTTGCACACTTGTCTACAAATTCTGCTATATCTTTCTTCGTACCACTCTGCCAATAGATTTCCCCAAAATCGTGGTATATCTTCGTGGCTACTGGATGAATGAAATAACACACACTATGCGCTTCTTCCATAATTCACTTCCTCAAATTATAAATACATGGAACACATAATGTACTCTGGTATGTCAACACCCCATCTCTCCCTTGGGAGAAAACCTCTACCTTTTGGTCTTTAACTGAACCCTTCAGTTTGACCAAACTAGAATCCTTATCCTTCTTCTCTTCACTTCGAAAACTAGAAAAGATTTAGAACAACTCTGGACCCAAACACTCCCCTCAGCTGAGTCAACCAATCTCACACCCAATCTAGCTAACCGATAAACTTCTCAAACTAGCTCTCTCTTATCATTCTTCATATAAGCCACACTGCCCATAGACAATCTACTAAGGGCATATTCCACTATATTAGCCTTGCCTAGATGATATAGCACACTCATGTCATGATCCTTCAACAATTCTAACCACCTTATCTGATGAAGATTTAACTCCCTTTAGGTAAACACATACTGTAAGCTTTTGTGGTCCGTAAAAACACATCAACGTGCACCCCATAAAGATAGTGCCTTTAATTTTTTAATGCAAACACAACAACAGCTAACTCAAGATCATGGGTAGGGTAGTTATTTTCATGAGGCTTAAGTTATCTAGAGGCATAGGATATAACCTTCCCTCTTTGCATCAAACCATAACCCAAACCAATTCTAGAAGCATCACAATAGACAACGAACCTATCTATACCCTTAGGTAATGCTAAAATTAGGGTTGAAGTGAGTAGAGTCTTCAACTCCTGAAACTCTTCTCACAGAAATTTGACCACTGATTCTTTTGGATCAATATAGACATAGGGGACGCAATAGATGAAAAACCCTCAACAAAACATCTATAATAGCCAGGTAAATCCAAGAAACATCTAATGTCTGATGGAGAAATAAGTCTAGGCCAATTCCTTATTGCTTTTGTCTTTTGGGGATCAATCCAAATACCATCACTGGAAATAATATGGACAATGAAAGCTACGGATCTTAGCCAAAATTCACATTTGCTAAACTTGGCGAACAACTGATGATCTTTAAGAGTTTGCAACACAATTCTAAGATAGTCTGCATAATCATCCTCACTATAAGAATAGACAAAGATATCATCTATAAATACTATGACAATCATGTCGAAGTACTGCTTGAACACTCTGTTCATCAAGTCCATGAAGGCTGTGGGGGTATTAGTAAGACCAAATAACATGACTAGAAACTCAAAATGACCATAACGGGTTCTGAAAGTTGTCATTAAAATGTCATATTTCCTTACTCTAAGCTGATGATAGCTGGATCTAAGGTCTATCTTAGAGAAATAACTTAAACCTTGGATCTAATCAAATAAGTCATCAATCCTAGGAAGAGGATATTTGTTTTTGACTATGACTTTATTCAGCTGAAGATAGTTAATAAACATTCGTAAAGAACCATATTTCTTTTGCACGAATAGGACGGGAGCGCCCTATGGAGAAATACTGGGCCTTATGAAACCTTTATCTAAAAGATCCTTAAGCTACTCTTTTAACTCTTTAAGATCAGATGAAGCCATATTATATGGAGGAATATAAATAGGCTGAGTATCTGGAAGAAGGTCAATACCAAATTCTATTTCCCTATCGGGAGGTACCCTTGGCAAATCTTTGGGAAAAATATGTGGAAACTCATTGACTACATTGACTGACTGAACTGTTAAGGTCTCAGACTTAGTGCCTTTGACCTGAACTAGATGATAGATACACCCATTTGAGATCAACCTTCTGGCTTTAAGATAGGATATGAAATGACTCTTAGGAGACACTAAATTTCCTTCCCACTCAAAGATTATCTCATCTAGAAATTGAAACTTCACCACTCAGGTGCGATAATCTATGGATGCATAATAAGAATGGAGCCAATCCATACCAAGAATACGGTCAAAGTCGACCATATATAACTCTATTAAATCTGCTAACATGATTTTATGAAGGACAATGATAGAAAACTTTCTATAGATTTTTTTGGCATCAATTGACTTACCTACTAGGGTAGAAACTAAGAAGGGATCAGGGTTCTTTTCAAGACCTATTTTAAAATTCACTGCAACTAATGGGGTCACGTAAGATAAACTCTATATGGGGTCTAACAACACATAAACATCAACATGAAAGACGTGAAGCATACCAGTGACAACATCTAGTGAATCCTCCTACTCCTGACGGGATGGTAAAACATAAAACCGATTCTGGCGTTGACCGCCACCGGTACTGGATGATGCGCCCGGTGGAGAGACTGGGTGACCTAGAGGAGCTGGTGCGCCAGTAACCTGAGTCTGGGGATGATCATCCCTATTTAGCATGTGGACACTCTTTGATATCATGTCCCAACTTACCTGTAACACCCCATATTTTCCTAGCATAATCTAAGTCCTAATACATGAGTATTCATATATGGAATTCTTTAAACACTCATTATTCTTAAGTTTAGAGCCTGCTATTATGTAGTAAATTCAATTAGCTTGCCAACAATATAAATTTTTCCCAAATTTGATAATCGGGTAAGAAGTTATGTCGATTTTAAATTTCAGTCATTAAACACTGTTATTTAAACCCTTAGCGCATTGCATAGATAGACCAAATGACAATTGTCGATTTCCAGTGTGACTCTGCGATCATGGTGCATTGTGGAGTAGGCCAATTTCTTATTTTTCAATTTGCAGTGGGCCTCCGCGATCATGGCGCATTGCGGAGATGTCCAAAATGGCATCGACAGGCTTACCACGATGGTGGAGCATCGTGCCATCTGTCCAGGTCCCAGTTGTCCCATTTCCAGATGCTTGGCACGATAGTGGTGCGTTGTGCCAAGGCCAAAAATTGGGATGGTCAGTTTTCAGCTTCCGTTTTAAAATTCGTTTAAGGGTATTTGGGTCTTTTTCCACGGCCCTAATTAACCTAAAACACAAAAATTAACCCCTAAACACCCTAAATAATCATTCATTCTTCAATTTCTCTCAAATTAAAATCCCATCTTTCAAGAACAAGAAACCCTAGCTCTCAAATTCAAGGTATTTTCTCAAGAACTCTCCATTCATCTCTTTATATTCATTAACCCAGGTATGTTAGATGTTCATCCATGGATCCATTTCATTCATGGAGTCCAAGAAACCTTCTAAATCATAAAATTGTGATATTTTCAATATCTATGTTTTAAATTATGATTTCATCCATGAATCTCCACGTACTATTGATTTTATACCATGTTACCATGAAATTGTTGTTATTATTCAATCTTTCATGTTTTATGATTTAATGCTATTATGATGAATTCATGATATTCCTACAAATTCCATGACATTCCTATGATTGTTTCAAACCATGAACTACAAGTATTTGATAAAATGCCTACAAGAGTGATTTAATCATTAAGAGCCTTCATATTTTAATCTCCAAGTGTTAGTGTCATTTTTCTATAATTGTTTTGAGTCCTGGGGGTATTGAATACCCAAAATCCATAGATTTTTAATTAGTCTAGTCTTAGTACATTACATAACAGTCTTCAGATTATACAATGAGCACTTCAGAATAGTCAAATACTAGTTAGTTAAACTATGAATAGTCTAGTATCTCAGTGTCTTTCAGTTGGGACTAGGATTAATCATCGAGTGAGTGTAGGGATGGAAGATTCCCCATCAGATAGGTAAAGTCATTAGCAACAGTCCCTATACTTCAAAACTACATAGCCATCGTAGGATATGAGTAGTCACCCATCAGATTAGGCTTGACTATCTCGCAGGGGTCACCCGTCAGTTCAGGCTTGACACCCTTAGTCCTTTGGACATTATATCAGTTTGGTGGATCCACACGATCATTGTTAGTACCCGTGGTATGGTATTCACTCCCTTCCAAATGGGGTTACAGGTTGTACCTCAATTAGCTCAAATTGGGGAATATCGGTTAGATGATACCTACCTCGGTCTCAGATATAGTCTCAGTTATAATCCCAACTCAGTTATTCAGTCTTAGTGTTGTTTGGACAAAGCATACAGATATTAGTTATCTCAGTAGTTCAGTATTTACAGATTTTACTCAGTTCATGTTATATGCTTGGTCATGCATCCTCAGTATTTATAGATTTTCATTCATTTTTAGCATCTACAGATTTCATGCTCTTTATTCAGTACTCCATGTTTTACATGCATGTCCAGTTAATTATTATTATTTCTATTCATAATACCATGCATATCAGCCTACCTCATTTAGCATACCAGTACATTCAAAGTACTGATCGCATACCTTTTTTTTATGCTGTGATGCATCATATCATAGGTACTGACGCTCAGTTCTCGGCTCGTATTTAGTCTTATCAGATCCTCAGCAGTAGCAGTGGTGAGTCCTTATACTTTGAGGACAGACTTACTTTATTTCATGTTTCAGTTAGTAGTTAGTTGGGGCCTGTCCCATCAACTCATATTCAGTCAGTCAGTTTTAGAGGCTTTTCAGAAATTAGAGCCAGTTATTCAGTATTTATATATTACAGTAGTTATCCATTTTATCACTATTTTATCAGATTCTGTCAGTCGTTTCTATAGACTCGTATTTCAGTTTTAAATTTAGTTATTAAAACCTTATGGTATTTCAGTTATTCTTCCGCATTCAAGATTATATTATTAAGTGCTCACAACAGGTACCAGCTCATGGGTTAGCTTGTGGTCTCTCGAGGCTGTAGGCATCATGTAACGACTAGGGGGTAGTCTCGGGTCATTATATTTCCACAACCATAACAACCTTTTTGGCCCAACAAGCACTCACCAGGATAATTCTTACCACACTTAGTACATGGAAGATAACTGGGCTTTCCACTTACACTATTCTTAGATCTGGACATAGAAGTCTTACCCCACTATTCCTGTCTAGCTCTAGGAGCGGGAGCACTAGCTGAGGATGGAACTGTCATAGATGAAAAATTCTGAAACTGTGAATAATTTCCCACTCCATACTTTGTCTGGACATACTCAAACTACCTTATTCTAGCCTTCTTATTTCCCCTCTCTCTTATCTTTAACTTTTTTGCCTCAATTTTCTAGGCATGAATCATCAACCTAGCAAGATCTATGTCCCCAATGTGCATGGCATTCTAACACTCCTTGACTAGCAAACCAGATACTCCAGTAACAAACTTACTCATACTTGCCCTAGGGTCATCCATAGTATCAGGGGCATACTTAGACAACTGGTTAAACTTGAGACAGTATTTATTTTCTGCCATCGAGCCCTGCCTCAGGTTCATAAACTATTCTACCTTAGCTTCTCTGATTTTACGTTGAAAGAACCTATCTAGAAAAGTATCCTGAAACACCTGCCAACTCATAAGAGCTGCATTCTCACCTCTACTATTCTTCCACATGACCACCCAATCATATGCCACATCCTTCAGTCTATAGGATGTTAACTCTACACTCTCCACCTCAGAAACATACATAATCTAGGTAATCTTTTTCACCTCATCTAAATTAAGTTATGGGTCTTCACCTGCTTTCGATCCAAAGAACTCTGGCGGATTCATTCTCATAAAGTCTCTGATTCTGGCTGCTGCTAAATCCCCATTCTGCTGAAGTGGGACTACCTCCTGATGGTTTCTCTGAACATTAGCAGTCACAGCTTGGGCCAACACCGAAAAGGCAGCCCAAAATTCAGCATGGGATATATTCTCATTCAGAGGGTCGGCAGCTGGGGTGACTGGTTATCAATTCTGTGGGCGTTAGATCGACGAGGAGGTATATTCAACTGTCATATAAGAGCATGAGTTAAAACCAGATAGAGATACTATAAGAACGATAGATCAAGAAAGAAAGAGATGATTTCCTAAAATATCTCATAGCCTCTTGCTTATAAATGTGGCGCGCTTCACATCCATGATTAAGACTCTACGTAATACGACTTGCTTGACTCCCTAGGACTCTTATAACCTTAGGCTCTGATACCAAGTTTATAACCCCTCAAAAATAGGTCCTGAGACATCACACGATACTCAAGACTACGAGTAGCCTTAAGCTAACCCTGTCTGCCTTTTACCGAGTCTGAATCTTATAATAAGGAAATATAGATATATCATCAAAACTAGAATGCGAAAATCTGTCTGAGCTAATTGAGAATATCTGAATATAATTTTTGAAAAATACTAGACTCAAGAGTCTGATCAATCAATACTGAAAATCTGAATCATAATCTAGCAGCCTGACAAGCCTCTACTACTAATGCTAGAGAGTCATTGGGACAAACCCCCAGCTGACTCGAACTCTCTAAAAATACTGAATCATCTATACTAATATCTGAAAAACTAAAAGACTAAGTCCCCGAACTATGAGGACTCACCAATTGTCGGGATGTAGATGGAGATGCTCAAAATGACTCACACTGCTGAAACTGAGCACCTGAACCTACATTATAGGACAATGTAGCACATAGACGTATATGTGGATTAGTAATTTGAGTATGTACTGAGTATATGAGGGTGAATGCATAAGTAAAATAATATCTCAACGTCATCACAATTTATAAAATAATGCATGCTTAATGTAAATGACTCACATAAGCTGAAATATCTGAAAACTATAAATCATAATCAAGAATAGCAAAACATGTTGCATAAATCTAGTGAGTCATAACATTTAGTTTCTAAAAGCTGTACTGGTATTCTGTCTTTAGATCATACTGTCTAAGAGTAGAAAAGACTCACTTTTGTATCTGTAAAAAAAAATATGAAATCTCATAGCTAAATCCATATGTAAAGCAACGTCTGAATAAAACTATGATCCTTTACACTTAGTTTCTAATAGCCGTTTTGTTAAAAGTATTATGTTTGGTAAGGTTTTACTAGTATGGAAATAATTTTAAAAACTATTCTGGAAGTCTTTACTATTAGGCTATAGGAAATTCTTTTAAAATCTTTCTGTAAGGATTACTCTTTTCTGTCTGGAGGTTATTCTAACCGACATAAATCATGTGAGCTATCATAGTCCAACATCTAGTTTCCTTATAGGAAAACCTCATATTGGGGAGAGGTGTCATACTCTTGCCAAGGAGTATAACCTAATCTAAGTGATCACATCTGTATCTATCATCCATATAGAAATAGGAATAATCTGATAATCTAAACCTATGTTGGCTCATAGTTCTAGGACATGTGAACATACCCAACTCGGTGCTAAATACTACTCCCTTTAACATATATGCTCATTCTATTGGAAATCCACTTTAAATCTAGTATAATGGTTCATTACAAAAACCAACTCTATATTTTTTAAGTTAAACTGTAGTCTAAAACTGTTTAATGGATTTCATATCTAAGCTGAGATCAAAAAATCAAATCTTTATAAAAAAATCTGAAAATACTTTAGTCATAGGGTGCTCATAGCATAATCAATCATGAAATAGCAATATTCAACTAGGGCTTAATACCCATGCATCAAATTCATGTCAAAATATAATAATATTCATGCTTGATAATGAAGATATTGATAATTCAACTCAAAATCTCGAAATTTCTGCATTACGCAAGAAAATATGAAAATAAACATGAAATTCATCATCTAAATCACTTCAATGCTCAAAATCCTTTAATTAGCAATATTGGGTATGAACCCTAATTTGAAATTCATGAATAATCATACAAAATCATGTAAATTTATAATTAAAATTAGTTTTGGACACAAGGATGAAAGAGGATCCTTGTTCATATACCCCATATACCTTAATTGATGCAATTACTAAGAAAGCTTGAACTTGGATCCCTATTTGTGCTCTTGAGGATAAATTCTTAAATTTTTTGAATTGGAAATCCTTAATTTTGAGCTATCTTGGAAAAAGAATGGAGGAAATTTGTTTTCTTGAAGGTTAAGTTTTGAGGTTCTAGGATTTTCTTGAGAGAGAATTGATGAGAAGTGAGCTTAGAATTCTTATAATAGGCTTAATTCTGTGTTATTCATGACATAGGGGCTTGGGAATTGACTAAATTGCCCTTTTAAAATCTTACTTGAAAACTGGAAAAAAATCTCGATTTGGCCACCCACCGCGATGCGCCACTATCGCGGTGGCTATGTAGAAAAGGGGCAAGCTCAGTTTTCCCCATCAATGTGATGCGAGGCTATTGGATTGGGCTACTGGAAAAGTGACGAGTCCCATTTTGGCCATCGCCGCGACGCGCTGAAATTGTGTCGCCTTACTGGAAAAAGAATGAATGGGAACTGGACTTTCATCGCGACATGACGTAATTGTGGTGCTCCAATGGATTTTGACAATTGAAAAATCGTCCTTCACCACGATGCAGTGCCTTTCAAAATGCTATACTATTTTACTAAAAATGCCATAACTTCTCAATCGAGTATCGAATTAAGGCAAAATTTGTATCGCTGGAAAACTAAGCCAATTATATTCACATTGGCGAGTCTAGGGCTTGAAAATTCTATATCTATCAAGATTTATTCATTTTTAAAGCTAACCCTTGACATTCAAGAAGCTAAACTGATCTAGGAAAAAGTTAGGGGTATTATATTTCTAGAGAAGGGATCATGGTGGATCCGCAAAAAGTTGTGGTGGTTAAGAAGTGGCCTAGTCCCATGACTCCAACTGATATCCAGAGTTTCTTGGGTTTAGCCGATTACTATAGGATATTTGTGGAGAGTTTCACGACTATTGTTGTCCCGCTGACTAAGTTGACCTAAAAGAAGGTGAAGTCCTTATGGTCTGATACTTTTGAGGGTAGTTTTGAGAAGCTAAAAGATAAGTTGACTTCAACTCTAGTTTTGACCCTGCCCAAGGGTAATGATGGATTCGTGGTTTATTGCTATATGCTCCGTGTGGTACTTGGTTTTGTATTGATGAAATATAATAGGGTGGTGGCTTATGCTTCTTGGCAGTTGAAAGTTCATGAAAAAATTATTTGACTTATGACTTGGAGTTGTTGGCTGTGGTGTTCGCATTGAAGATTTAGCATCACTATGTATATGGAGTCCATGTATATATGTTTTCTGATCATATGAGCCTGCAATATGTGTTCACCCATAAGGAGTTGAATCTCAGGCAGATGAGATGTCTTGAGTTGCTACGAGTCTCCACTACCCCCAGGTAAAGCTAATGTGGTTGCTGATGCTCTTATTAGGTGATCCATGAGGATTATAACTCATGTGGATAAGGATAAGTAGGAGTTGGTAATAGATATTCAACATTTGACCAACCTTGGAGTTGGTCTCTTCGACTTTGAGAATGGTGGTGTGTTTGTGCAAGAGGTGGTGAAGTCATCCCTTATTTTTGAAATAATGGATAAGTAGGTACTGGATCCTTTCTTAATAAAGATTAAAAGAGATGTGGGATAGAAAAAGTTTGTAGCTTTTGAGATTGGTGGCGATGGTATCTTGATGTACCAAGGCAGATTATGTGTTCTCGATCTAGATGGGTTGCGAGAGAGGGTTTTGTTTGAGGCTCATGAGTCGTGTTATACCATTCATCCTGGTTTAATAAATATGTATCATGATCTTAAGGAGATTTATTGGTAGAATAATATAAAGCGAGATGTGGCCAGTTTTCTGGCTAAATGCATGGTGTGTCAACAAGTGAAAGTTGAGCACTTGTAGCCTGGAGGGTTGTACCGATCTTTCTTGATCTTGGAATCAGTTTGATTCGATTTGGGTCATCAGGGATAGGATGACTAAGTCTGCTCACTTCTTGCCAGTGAGGACTAATTATTTTGCTGAAGATTATGCAAAGTTGTTCCTCCAAGAGAATGTGAAGTTACATGGGGTGCCTGTTTCTATCATGTTAGATCGTGGTACTCAGTTTTTATCACACTTTTGGTGTTTGTTTCAGGGAAGTTTGGGAACTAAGGTGATCCTTAGTACTTTTTTCCACCCGTAGTCGGATGGGCAAACGGAAAGAACTATTCAGCCAGTAGAATATATGCTTTAAGCTTGCGTGATTAAGTATAGTGGTAGTTGGGTTGATCATTTGCCTCTTATAGAGTTTCCATATAATAATAGCTACCATTCTAGTATTGGTATAGCTCCATTTAAGGTGTTGTATGGTAGGTGGTGTAGATTTCTTATTGGGTGGTTTGAGGTTGGTGAGGCGGAGATAATTGGCCCCAATTTGGTTCACCAAGCCATAGAAAAAGTAAGAGTTAATTGGGGTAGACTTAACACTACCTAAAGTCACCAAAATTTGTATGCGGATGTGAGGCGTAGGGAGTTAGAGTTTGAGGTTGGCGATTGGGTGTTCTTGAAGGTGTCTCCCATGAAGGGAGTAATGTGGTTTGGGAAGAAGAGAAAGCTCAGTCCCCGGTATGTCGGCCCGTACTTGGTCTTAAAGAGGGTTAGCAGTGTTGCATATGAGTTGGATTTGCCTCCTAGCTTGAGCTCCATTAATCCAGTGTTTCATGTTTTGATGTTGAAAAAATGTGTGGGTGTTCCTTCGACTGTTGTTCCTTTGGAAGAGGTGGATATTTTGTATTCCTTGTTTTATGAGAAAGTCCCAATTGAAATTTTGGATCAGTAAGTTTATCGGCCGCGAACAAAGGACGTGGCTTTGGTAAAGGTTCTTTAGAGGAACCAAAAGGTTTAAGAGATTATGTGGGATTCCAAAGAGGACATGAAGTCCAAGTATCCATTTTTGTTTTCCGCTCTGGATAATCGTTCTTAAGGTTTGTGTATTCCGTAACATCTTTGTTTTCTAACTTTGTTAAAGAAAAGACTGATTTTCTTGGCATCTTTGTTTTTTGTCTTTGTTAAAGGTAAGAGTAGAGGCATGTGGAGTCAAATCATGCTAATATATGCCTTGTCCCATTATTCGAGGAGGAATGATCCAAGTGGGTGAGAATTAAAATACCCCTGATTTCGGCCCTTGATAATTTCTTGAGCTTAGAGCTCACTACCTTGGTAACGGCCCACCCTACGAGTTGTAGGGTTTTATTATGGGTCCTAGGAACCAAGTCGTAACCAAATCAATAAGTTTATGGCTTGATTCTACTCCGAGTACGAGTGTCTCACTAAGAGCCATTAGGATATGTTATGAGTCGTTAGGTGTAATCGTAAGGAGTCTAGTGTAAGTCCCAATTTAGGTTCTTTATTGACTACTAATGGACCCTACGAGTCATAGGGTCCCATTACAAGTGGTGCCATTGAGTAATAAGAAAAATAGTGTAGGTTGCCTTGGTGGTACTACCTTGGTTACGACTTTGGTTACGACTCATAATGACGAGTCGTAAGGAGTGGCTACGAGTCAAGGTTACCCGTAGTCAAAGGCGACATTTTTTTAGCTTTAAAGTTAAGGGCATTTTGGACATTTTCCCTCTTATCCAAATTGAAACCCATGTCTTATAACCCCTTTAGGGTGTCATTAATATTCAGGAACTAATCCAAGTAACTCCTCAAATACTCCTTAATCCTCAAGGTCAAGAACACTTAAGGTTTTCAAGGGTGATTTCTCTCCGTACATCTTACTATTTCAGGTATGTGACTCTTCCCTCATTGTTAATTTGTTAAAAAGCATATGTGTCAAAGTGTTATTACATGAATTTTTTTTGGTTTTGAAAAAAAGGCTTGTGGGTTTTGAACGCTTATTGTTTAACAATGTTTTCCCATGGTTTAATTATGATTATTCATGCTTTACATATGGTTTTAAACTTGTGGGTGCATGGGTATGGTGAATGAATTAGGACATTATGATTTTCCCAAACTTGTGACTTTTGAAGTGGTTATGACCCAACCCCATAATGTGAAATTGGTTTTAATTATGAGAAAGGTGGGAATTTGTAAAATTGAACTAGTCTTAAGATATTGCATGATATAAAGAGGTATTTGAAACACAATGGTTTGATTTAATGAAAAAAGAGAGTCGGTGTCCCCCACCTTGTATTAATGAACAAAGGGAGTTGATTTCCCCAAGTTAATGAAAAACTACCTTGGAATATTTTTGTTACCTTACAAGTGTAGTTGGTATTAAGATACCAACAATGTATGACTTAATGTGAAATGTGGTTCATGAATGGGATTGTGTGAAAAAATATTTTAATTAGGCTCTAATAAGGGTTGTGTAATTGAGTCGTGAAAGTGGAGCTCTGGGTGACCGACACTAGAAACCGCGTTTGCCGAAGCGGGGGTCAAAGTGATCAGGAAGGTTTGAGTACCCCTTATTATTAGTTCATGATTAGGGAGGTTCGAGTCCCCCGTAAATCATTACATGATTGGGTGCTTAAGTCACCTTAGTATTTGTCGGAAGGTTCGAATCCCCCGTGTGTATATATATGAGATTATTCTCCAATTTGTGCGGCTACACACACTGGGTCCAACCAGGGGTTGAGATTTGAGGCCCATCTATCCCGTGGGTACATGTTATTATGGTTGAGCTACACAATCCAGGCTAATGTTTTGAAATACATGTTAAGCCTCATTCCCTATCCAAGCATGTGATATATAGATATATATATATGTATGTATGTATGTGCATTTGACTATGTGCATTGGTTTGAATGATGTTAAACTATTGATTATGTCATTATGTTATCCTTATCCCTGAGTTACATGCTAGAGTTTACCCTTCTAATCATCTTCAAGATTTATATCCCCACACGATGCAGGATTTGGCCATACTTCTACTTCTTCTGCTCAGTAATTGTGGATTGATCGAGAGTCGACTTGAGGTAGTGAGCTTTCATGCTTCGAAAGGCTCCATTTTTGGGTTATGTGTTTCTTTTGAGTTATAGACTGTTGGATACTATTTTTGTCTATAGTCGCGGGCATGTCCTGACACTTTATTGATATTCGATTTGGTAGAGGCTTTGTCGAATTACTGTAGACTTGGGGTGGTTTGGTTGTTGGTTGGTTTGGTTTTACACATATAATAATATCTTAAATTTCAAGTTCTCTTATCTTGTTATATGTTCAGAATTCATCCAACATGGGTGTAAGGTGGTCTATAGTTTGGGTGTTGGGGGTGGTGTCCGGTCCTTGTTGAACTTGAGATACCCGTCACGACCAGACCCTAGCTTGGGTCATGTCACTTTCCTTTTGACTTTTATGCATTCTTCATTTATTCTTGATACAAAGAGGCTATATATTTAGGTCTATTATTTGATCATTCCACTTGTTATAACGATGACTGAAATATCTAAAAATCAAGCTAATTACTTTGACCGCTACTTCATACTACGTTGTGGTCCATTTCCTTTGACACATAGGATGTTCATGTGACATCCAATTTTCACCACATTATTAATAGGAAAAATAATCTACTAGACTCTTGTACTTGTTCGAGTTTGTAATGTGGACACCTCTACTTAGTCCTTTGTCATCTGAATCCCTCAACACATCAAAATTCCAAATTTTAAACCCTTGTTCAATCTAATTAATGTGTGTGTAATATAAATGAGTACACATAAAATTCTAGGTTATTTTACAATGACAGATATAAAATTATTCTTTTTTTAAAAATCAAATAATCTCATCCACCTCTTCCTCTTTCTTCTTCTGATAACCTTTTCCCTTCTCTCCT
This sequence comes from Capsicum pubescens, assembly GCA_030864215.1. Lineage (NCBI taxonomy): Eukaryota > Viridiplantae > Streptophyta > Magnoliopsida > Solanales > Solanaceae > Capsicum > Capsicum pubescens. The sequence goes on from CM061547.1 coordinate 246,597,494, forward strand.
GTCACTTTAATTTTATCTCACCACTGTCGAAATACTATTAAAAACCACCTAACACCCAAATTTTAATCGATCTTTCCCTTATTCTCTGTACTCCGTCCAAAATCCACCCAAACAACATTTTTAGTAGAGTAATGAATAGCTCCAACAACAACACAATTGTTGCTCAATCAAACTCAAGATCCATAAATACAACTAAATGACCCTCCACCCTTTGTTTCTCGTCACAAATGAACAGGAAAATCAAGAAATTTACTTGAATTTTTTTTAATTTTTGTAATTTCTTCTTTGGTTTGACAAGATTTTTAGTTAGGGTTATTACTATAGAAAATTCTAGTTTTGTACTTTCTTGTCAAACGTTAATTATAGTTCTGAAGGTGGTGAAAAATAAAAGGGGTAGAGGTCTGATGATGGCGGGAAATTGAGGGTAGGAACACTGTGGTGATAAAAATGGGGAATAATGAAGGGATAATGAAGGGGTAGGGGTACGTGGTGAAAATGGGGAAAATGGAGGGGCAGGGGTATGGTGGTGGTGGTGAAAATGAAATGGTGGGGTAGGTGTAGGTGGGTGGGTGAAAAAAAGAAAGGAAACTTATTATTTATTTTAATTATTTTTAATTAAAAATTTTACGTTGACGCACCCCACATATGGGAAATTATGCATTTTTTTCCAACTTATTCGTTAAGTTTACACCTAGGCTTAGTCAATGGTCATAGGGTTTAAAATATAATAATTCTTTGAGTTTAAGGGTTCAAATGACAAAGGTCTAAGTAGATGTGTCCATATTACAAACTCGAACAAGTACAGGGGTCCAATAGATCACTTCGCCTTATTAATAACAGAAAAGAGATAAATATATCCTCGAACTATGATAAATGATACATATATATCCCTTGTCATACTTTGGGTACACATATGCTCCTACCGTTAATAAAATGATAAGTATATGCCCATCACACTAACGCTAGGAACATATGTGTATCCCAAAGTATGACGAAGGATATATACGTATCATTTATCACAATTTGGAGGTATATCTTTTTGTATCTATTTATTTTAATTTATTTATCTCAAATAATTAACCCAAACCCACTATCCGACCAAATAAATTCATCGAACCCGATTTCAAACCAACTCGATCAAACCTCTATTTTTTGTTCCAAATTCGATACTCCCTCTGTTTTTTCTCTTATATGTGAACTCTGATCAAATTGTAGCGATTGGTCGCTGCTACTAGTTGGTGTTTACTGGTTGAGGGGGTGGCAATTAGACCGAGGTGGCCAGAGCTAGGACTACGATGATGGTTCGCTGCTAGGGTGTTTTTTATTCGACGGAGAAGGTAGCTATGTGGTGTTAACCGATGGTGGGTAGTGTTTTACCGATGAAATTTGGTAAAAATTAAAACGTGGTGGATTCAATTTATTTGGTGTTGTTTTTGGGTGTAATGGATTAATGATTTTTTTTTTTGAAATTAATAGTAGTAAGTGTTACTGTATTTTGTGTGTGTATCGTTAATAGGGTAAGTAAAACACGTCTGTTAGATAGGCGTCTCTTGAATTTTAATTGGGACCTGATCGGATAGTGGGTTTATTAGGCCGGGTAGTGGATTTGGGTTAATTGTTTGAGATAAAAAATAAAATAAAAAAGGAATAATATACTCCTGTTATACTTTGGGTACACATATACCCCTACTGTTAGTGTGAGGGGTGTATACGTACCATTTCATTAATAGATAAGGCCATATGTGTACCCAAAGTATGACGGAGCGTATATACGTACCACTTATCATAGTTCGAGGGTATATTTGTTCCTTTTTCGTATTAATAGTATATACTAGTAATAAATCTTTGGAGAAAAAAGAAGGCACTTCATCCATTTCATATTATTTGACCTCTGTTGAATTATCACATTTATTAAGAAAGTTTTTATTAGAGGTATATTTTATTAAATTTATTTTATTAATGATGTTTTGAAAGTCTAAATGTGATTACTAACGTTATATAGTTATTTGATACTCAGTTAGCTCATTTTTACTTTTAATATATTAAGAAACGTTAATTATTTTTTCCTATTTTTTTTTAGCTTTAATTACTTATTCTACAACTTATTTTCATTAATTAATTTGAGTCTTATGATAAATTATTCATTTCAATCATTATTTTCAAAAAATGTGCAAAATTTAAAGTGAACAATTAAAAATAAATGAGAGACTATTAAGAATTAAGTGGAAAGATAATAAAATTTGATTAATTTATAAAAATAAATAAATAAATAAAATATTTACTTTTAGTACCCTAAGGGGTCGTTTGGTTGGGAAACAAGTTATTCTGGGATTATTTATGCTAGGATTAGTTATACTGAGATTACTTGTCCTGAGATTAATTATCCTGATATTATTTTTTAGTGGTTGTTTGATTTATGGTACTAAAAATAATATGCATTGCATTTTTTCTAAGAATAGATAATTTGTTTACAAAAATACCCTTCACCTTATTTAGCTTAATCAAGTTTTATCTTATGTTGAATTAACTTCATTATTTTTTTCTCAATTCTTTTTCATTAAGTTTTTTCCAACTAAATTTATATTAATTAACCCATTTATTGTATAAAGAAAATTCTGACATTCAATGTAAGATAATAAATATTTAACACTGCAAATTATTGTATGATAACATTAATAAAGTTAATTTTTAAATAGTGATAGAATTTAATTTAAATAATTAAAAAAACTTAGTTCAATAAAACACTTTTGTAGATTTTCCTTCATATCAAACCATACAAAAAAAATTAAAATGTTATTTTTTTTAACTTTAGTAGTTTCTTTTTCTTAAAAATACATGTTAAGAAATTTATGTTGATATTTCTTAAACGTGTATGAAGCTTTAATATTTCATGTCAAACTGCTAATTTTATCCTAAATTCTATAAAATGTGGATAATTCTATTTTTTATTAAAAAAATTCATCGTCAAAAAATATAAAAAAGAATTACTCTCATTTTTTATTATGTAGTAACATGAGAAAATTGAAGAAAGGTGTCTTTTAAGGCTTGAATGAAAGATTGATGACATTGACCAACTTAAAGGATCAAACATAATTCGAAAACTTGATTAAGTTAACTGTGGACTTGATTAATATTTTTAAAACTTTTTAATCTTTTCAAAAATACAAATCAACCCACACCCCTCTTCAATCAAAATCAACTGTATCCCTCTCTCTCTCGACAGCTTCTCTCAACTCTCTCCCAACCAATAGTTCTGCAAAATTTCTCCTTTCAATCCCCGACGACTTTAACCTCCGGTGACAAATAGTCAGGCAAGTTCCTTTTCGATTTTCAACCACCAATCGACGTGAAGACTTCTCCTGTGACAACAACTTTGAGTTCTTCGTCGTCCCATTTATTCTTTCATAGGTAAGAAATTATGAAGAAATATATGAACTTGATCCAACTACTCTTCTAGTATTGGTTAACAATTTCAATACTTCTTGCTTAAATTTGAAATGTGGACTGAATAAAACTCTAATTTCTGGCATTTCTTCTTCTTGTTGTCGAACTGTTGATTCAGATTTGTTGGTGATTTTTGGTCACCGTTGATGTTCTTAGTGTGTGTGTGTGATGTGTTGGTGTTGCTGGATTGATTTGTTGTTTGTCTTGGTAAAAATGGTGTTACAATAAATGAAACATCTGATGCAATGATGAAACATCTGATGCACTAGATGAAAAATCTGATGCGACAAATGAAAACATCTGATGCAACAGATTCAAATCTAATGCAACTATGAAAATCTGATGCAACCGATGAACAATCTAACAGATCATTCATCTGTTGGGACAGGCGACTCTTCTATTTGAAAGAAATGTAAATAATATTGATCCAACAGATAACTCATTTTGCAACAGATGAGTGATATGTTTCAACAGATCAGTGATATATTTTATTATTTCCAACGGATTACTCATTCGTTGCAACAGGTTGGTTTTATGTTGCAAAAGATAACCTTCCTGGTGCAACAGATCAGTGATCTATTTTTACTATTTCCAATGGATTACTCATTCATTGCAACAGGTTAGTTAGATGTTGCAACAGATAACCTGCCAGGTGCAACAGATCAGTGATCTATTTTTACTATTTCCAATGGATTACTCATCTGTTGCAACATACTGGTTATATTTTGCAACAGATTAACTACCTGGTGCAAGAGATGAGTGATTTATTTTTATGGTTTCCAACGGTTTACTCATCCGTTGCAACAGGTTAGTTAGATGTTGCAACAGATAAACTACCTGATGCAACAGATTAGTGATCTATTTTTACTGTTTCTAATAAATTACTTATCCATTGCAACATGTTGGTTATATGTTGCAACAGATAACCTTCCTGGTGCAACAGATAAGTGATCTGTTTTTACTGTTTCTAACGGATTACTCATCCATTGCAATAGATTGGTTATATATTGCAATAGATAAACTACTTGGTGCAACAGATCAGTGATCTGTTTTTATGGTTTCCAATGGTTTACTCACCTTTTGCAACGGTTGGTTATATGTTGCATCAAATAAAATACCTGGTGCAACAGATTAGTGATCTATTTTTATTATTTCCAACGGTTTACTTATTCGTTGCAACAGGTAGGTTATATGTTACAACGATAATATACCTGGTGTAATAGATGTGTGGTCTGTTGGAACTGTTATTTTACTGTTGTGCATGTTAGATTTACTGTTATTCCTTTTTAACGATGCATTAATCAATTATAATCTATTTTATGTTCCTTTTAATTTAAGATAATATGGCTCCCAAAGAAAAGAAACCGAATCAAGTCCAAGTAAAGGAACAAGTGAAGCAGCTCAACTACATCCACCACTCTATGAGCTTGCTTTACTAGAGTTATCTTAAGCAGAAATATAAGATAAGGAACACGAGGAGGAGGAATATTTCAAAAGAGATGATCCAAATACTAATAGCCCTTCCACCAAAGAGTTGGTCAAAACCTTCAGCATTGATCGTTATCCTGTGAGAATACAGTGCGATGATGCCACAAATTTAATGGGTGATTTCGTGGTTAAGCCAGCCATGGAAAAATCTTTCGACGCCTTTAGAAAAATACTTCAAGAACAAAAATTGAATTTTTATTTCAGGAAAAGCTGTTTTGGGCAATATGTTGATTTGCCGGAGGACAACAATACTCGTTTTCAGATGAAAATGGTATATGATCTTCTCAATCACAGGTTTATGTATGAAAACAAAAATAAAATGGATGAGGCGTGGATAAATTATTGTGGCATGCCTGTTTGTTTTGGTTGGAAGGAGTTTGCCATAGTTACCGGACTAAAATGTTATCCTCCTTCTCCTTCTCAAGTTATACCTACTCTAACCCAAAAAAAAAACACCCCGCACACCCAAAATGGCAAAGGCAAGTCGAGTGATCGTAATGACCTGGTGTTCATTGTTGGTCCAAATTTCAAAAACAAAAAATTGATAGAAGCGTTGAAATGTAAAGGACCTTCAAAGAAGCACAAGCAATCATTGTGCTTGGTTTGGTTTGTACATAATATTCTTTGGCCGAGAGACGTTAACAACAACATAAGCCTCGGTTTAATAAATCTCTCCGAGGATCTTGAGGAATTTAACAACTATCCTTGGGGTTATGAAAGCTTCAAAATGACTGTCAAAAATTTGTTGACTCCGTTAACGCCAAAGACAGTCAACTTATATGGCTTTCCATGGGCCTTCATGGTAAATATTTCTTTTATCATGATATGACTCATCATTATTTTATTCAATAATGCTTTTGATTTATTGGGTTATGTTATAGGCTTGGGCATTTGAAGTCATTCCTTATTTGAGACAACAAGTGAACTACCAGGAAGAAGTTTCCTGTCCAAGAATCCTGAGATGGTTGTCGGCCAAAACTGATAAAAATGTAAAACTTCTTGATCCTTTCAATCCCCTAAAGGAAGCAGTAAGTCTAATTCTAATCAAGTTTTTATTTTAATTAATGATTATTTTAAATGATTTCATCATCATTCTAATATAAGTACTAATTTATTTTAGATTGTCCATCCGTGGCTTGTTTCGACCAATCGAGAGTTGAAGATGCCATTTTTCTTACTTAATGGACTGTGAAAACTTTATCGGACTCTAAGGTCATTGATGGAATAAAAATAGAATTATTTGGAGCAACAACCATCACAATAGAAATAATTTTGGAGGGTGGGCTTTTTGTTATTGATGATGGTAGTGGTAGTGGTAGTGGTGCTGCTGTTGCGTCTAATGATGCCTATCTTACTGTTTTTGAAACAACAAGCATTATGAATATGATCATACTGGTTGTACAAATTTTTCTCCAAATTGTGCCATATCTAGCGAATGTTTTGCATGCAAATGTCAAGACTGTAAGGCGAAACTTGATGGAGTGATTAATGCTATTAATACACTAACTGCTTCTATAAAGAAAATGACATCTAAGAGGGGTGTCATTCCATCAAAGAGAATTTCATATCCATACACTCCACTAGAGATCAAAGTGGCTAAGAGGAGAAGGAAAGATATTTCCAAGGCATCGAAAAAAGCAAAATTGTAATGCCTATGTCTTTGTCTTGCACCGTTGTTCAGTGTGCAAGGGCCACATGGGAGCAGCATGAGCTGAAGAAAGTGAATGTGCATCATATTTTCCAACAAACAAACAGGCACATATCTGTTTCAACAGCTGATACATCTGCTGAAAATTATCAAACAAATATATACATCTGTTGCAACTGTTGTCTAACCTGTTGCATCAGATGCGTTAACGATCTGTTGCAACATATGTCCGTCTGTTTGAGCAAATCAAACAGGTTTTTGTACTGTTTTAATTTTTGCCAACAAATGAGTCTTATCACTACTATAAAACCCAAAAAAAACGACCACAAAAACCGATCACACATTGTGGTCGAAAAAACCCGACCACAAGTTGTTAGTTTTTTTATTTTTTTATTTTTTTCTTTTTAAAAAAGCGACCACATGTGGTCGCTTTTATATTTTAAAATTTTAAAATAATTATTTCAATAATTTTTATATTTATTATTATTTATTTTACAAATAAAAATTAAAAAAAATAACAAAACCGACCACTTGTGGTCATTTTTTTAAAAAAATATAATTAGAAAATATTTTTAAAATAACTAGTGGTCGGTTTTTTTTTTTTTTAAAAAAGAAAATATTTTTAAAAACCGACCACTTGTGGTTGGTTTTTATTAAAATAAAAAAATTATTTAAAAACACCGACCACTTGTGGTTGGTTTTTGAAATAAAAAAATAAAAAGTAAATAATTTTTAGTAACCAATAATTTTATATATGTAATCAAATATATATTATTTTCATTAAAAATAATTATATATATAATCTAATATATATATAATTTTTTGAACTTATACTAATCACATGTAGTCGATAACCAGTATAATAATAATAAAAATCATTCATTCTTAAATTTTGTGAAAAAATTACACCAAAAAATATATCAAACAAAATAAATAAATTACGTTAAACATAATCTTTATCTTTTACTTATGCTTCAATAAATAAAATAAATATTTTTCTTTGTATATACGTTAATGGCGTTAAACATGCATAGTCTTTGTATAATAAATATGTGTATATACATATCATACTGTTGAGATAATGATATTAAGTTACTATTCCAGTCATAATAATATAATATATAACCGATAATTCATCAGAATATAATGAACGTGGTCTATTATAAGGTAATATACTTGTGGATGTGATATATATAGTACGCATTCAAGAGTTCATATATATAAATATCTTTATATATACATATATATCATGTAGTGATCAATTGATGAACGACGTAGTCAAAACCTAGTATATTAAGCTAATCAAATATAATTAATCGATCACTCATTTGAGTATGTATAAGAAACACATCGCATTATATTATTGGACAATATACTTGTGTACGTATGTGATATATATAGTACGTATTTAGAACGTGATATAGTTGATAGTGTGTATATTTGTGTGTATGTGTAGATATATATATATAGTATATACATATTATACAGTGAAGGTATATTAATGACATCAGAATAATGTAATCGATAATTCATCTGAGTATTTGTGAAATACGTTATATATTATTATGGGGTAGTAAAATCGTGTATTTGATGTTTATAGTATGTATTTGAAAGCTGATAGACAATTAAATATATGTATATATACGTATATCGCGTGTAGTGACGTATGCAGTAATCGAAAGCTAGATAACTAAATCTATATATCAAAATATTTTGAATGATACGTTGATATATATCATACTATTGAGAAAATAGACGATATACTATTTTGGGTCAATGTAGACACGCGTATGTTGTTAAAGTTGTAATAACGTAAGACAAGTATTACGAGGTATATAGGGGGGAGGAAGGAAGTAGGGGAGGGAGATAGAAAATTAAATCCTGAAACTGGCATATACTTATCATTTGCTTTGAATTTTGAATTTTGAACGATCACCAAATTTTAGCGGTGAATTTGAGTTTTTTCGCTTACAAGTTTTGTATCTGCGTATATGTAAAATACATTGTGTATTATTCTGGGATAGTAAAATCGTGTATGTGATGTTTATAGTACGTATTTGAAAGCTGATAAACAATTGAATATATGTATATATACATATATCTCGTGTAGTGACGTATGTAGTAATCGAAAGCTAGATAACTGAATCTGTATATCAAAATAGTTTGAATGATACGTTGATATATATCATACTTTTGAGAAAATAGATATACTATTTTGGATCAAAGTAGACTCGCGTATGTTGTTGAAGTTGTAATAACGTAAGACTAGTATTACGAGGTATATATATATAATATCGTATTTAAGATCTAATTAATAAAAAATTTATCGTAATTTGTAAAATTCATTGATATTATTATATGATTGAGGAAATATATTACTCGTGTTAATGTGATAATAAAATAACTACTTATCTGATTTATATATATACGAATTGTATTAAATTAATAATTGGATGTTGTCCGAATCCCATACACAGTGTATCTACTGTGTATTTATATATATACAAATTGCACTAAATTAATTGAATGTTGTTATAAATATTATAGAATTTGTTAAAAAAAATTAATTTATTAACTTATTTTTGTAATTTATTAATTGTAATTTATTAAACTTTAATTTCAAAAATAATATTTTTTTAATTATTACAAAAACCGACCACATGTGGTCGGTTTTCATAATAATTAAAAAAAATATAACTCTTTAACTCGACCTGACCTGACACAAAACACACCAAAAACACACCCAAATATCCCGTACGAAACAACAACAACTCCAAAACCCTCCAAATCTCACACTTTAACGTTAAACCCTCCAATCTCCATTAGGGCTGTGCAAAAACTGAACCGATCGATAAACCGAACCGATAAAAATATTATTGATTTATTGTTATTGGGTTAACATTTTTTTAAAAAAAATTATTGGTTTATTGGCTCGGTTCAATTTTTTTTTATTGGGTTATTGGGTAGATCGATAACCCAATAAGAATATATATATATATATATGTGTGTGTGTGTGTGTGTGTGTGACTTATTATATATTTCTCTTAATTCTCTCTAATATCTACAAATTAACAAACCTATTATTTCAATTATGCAAACTTTTAATTTCTACTAACAAAGTTTAGTTCAAACTTGAAGGTTCTTGTAAATTAAAACACATCATGTAGGATTTTTTGTGACAACTAAGATTCAGTTTTTTTTCATGTTAGTTACTACTATTTCTATTTTATGAGTATTTTCTTATCGGTTAAATCGAAAATCGAACCCTTAAGGACTAAAAACCGATAAAGCGAAAACCAATAAAAAATATCTTATTGGTTTGGTTATTGGTTTAGCATATTTAAAAACCGAAAACCAATAAACCGAACCGATAATATATAAAATCAAACCGAATCGATCGATGCACACCCTTAATCTCCATTGTTCTTTCTCTTTCGGTCATAAGTTTCTACTCATCTTCTTGGCTTCTTTTTGGCTTTAATCAAATTTGCAAGAAACTATATCCTAACTTTTAATTTTGGGCATGGTAACAACTAACTACAACTCATTAACTAAATTTAGCTTATTTTTGTATCCACAAACTCATTTTTTAATATCTAGAAATGTTAAAGGTCTACATACAAATATCTTAGTGTTAATTTCGTCAATTGGTTGTGGTTTGAGTTCTAGGGTTTGGATATTTATTTTATTTAGCTAGATTTTAGCTAATTTTTGGAATCTGAGATTGAGCTAATTTTAGGCTTGTTCCTACATTAATTTGAGTTCGAAGTATCTAAATTTTGGTTAGTCTTGACATTTATTTCTCCATTTTACTCATTAATTGTTTAATTTTTTTGGGGGAAAATCTTATTCCTATTCCTTTACTAAATTATTGTAATTATTTAAGCGAAAGCTTATTCTTTGTAATAATTTTACTATTTGACAGATTCCGAATTCGGTAAAAGGATTGCTTTGCTATTTTTTTCGGTGATCGCTTATCTCTTTCACTTTAATTTAGTCCAAGCAAAGGTAAGTTGATTTCTCTATATTTTCTTATAATGAAGTTTTAAATGTAGTTTAGTTTGGGATTGTTCGTTGTAGAAGACTTTGAAAGCCATAAGAATTTTGTGATGATTATATGGTGTGAGAGGGATATGCGACGCCTCTACTTATATTTTCTTTGTTACACTTGTTCAATTGTTTGACTTATTATACTATAAATGAATATGTTGCTTGAAAGTGAATAAGTGTAGTAACTTAGTAGGTGACTTAGTCACTTGAAATTGATAAAGTGTAGGTACTTTAAAGGTGAATTTTTTGTTTTGAATGTGCTTTAGTTTGGTGACTTGGGTGATGACTTAGTGAGTTGAAAATGTTGAAGTTTAGGTACTTGAAATGTGAATTTTTGTTTTGAATGTAGTTAAGTTTGGTGACTTAGTCACTTGAAATTGATAAAGTGTAGGTACTTTAAAGGTGAATTTTTTGTTTTGAATGTGCTTTAGTTGAAATTTACTAAGTGTAGGTACTTTAAAGGAGAATTTTTGTTTTGAATGTGGTTTAGTTTATTGACTTGGTAGGTGACTTAGTGAGTTGAAAATGTTGAAGTTTAGGTACTTGAAAATGTTGAAGTTTAGTCACTTAAAATTGATAAAGTGTAGGTACTTTAAAGGTGAAATTTTTATTTTGAATGTAGTTTAGTTTGGTGACTTTGGTGATGACTTAGTGAGTTGAAATTTACTAAGTGTAGGTAATTTAAAGATGATTTTTTTTTTTGATAAAGTGTAGTCATCACTTGCTGAAAGTTTTGTGACTTGATCTAATTAGTTGAATCTGAATGTTTGTGTAGATGGAACCTGATTATAGATGGATATATCAACGGAATAATGAAAATAGAATGGGTATTAGGAAGGAATTTGTTGAAGGTGTTAGAAGAGGGTGAATGGGTAGGATATGAGGAAACTTTCAAAGAGGGAGAATGGCTTAGTAGAGAGACTTCAGAAGAGGAGGATTAGTTTGTGTAGGTTGTATTTATTATGTATTGATGTCTTTATGCTTTGTACTATATATTTATCTTTATGTTTCTTGTTTAAGATTGATATCTAATATATTTTTTAAGATTATTTTTTTCACTTTTCCATAATTTATATAGTAATAAAAATATTCTTGTCTATCTCATATTGTTGGAGCGATTTGAAATGTGAATTAGTAACTTGAAATTAGTTACTAGGAATGTTTTCTTATACATTCATTTTGTAGGAACTAACTACTTGTTAACTTTACATAATTTAGATGTCAAGTAGAGGTGACTAAGGTAAGGAAAAAATTAATCCTACGAAAACAAAAAAGAAAAAACAACCTCCGCCTTATAGACGACCGACAAGAATTCATATATCTGAGGGTCGGTTTACTGACGCGCCAGCACGACCCTCATATTCTAGGTCGTCTCAGCATTCGGTTCCTACTCCTACACATGTGGGGTCACTTCATGGGTCTACACCAACTCATTCTACTCCTATCACCGTGCCACCACCATCACAGTACTATCAGACGACCACTGGCACATCCAGACATCTACCATCATCAGTACCCTCCTGTAACAGTCACCCAGGTTCGTAGAGTGATTCTGCTGGGATTTATAGGGTTGTCAGATCTTCATCTTGGAGGCACTCCATTCGGTGCTTCATATTCGCTCATGCCAGTACATCCACCAGTACTTGTTCTACAGCCTGGAGACAGAGATGATTATGGAAGGCGTTATCTTATTCATTATGGAACAGGGTAAATTTTTTAAATATAATAGCATTATTTATTTTTCATTACTATATTATTATGCTCTATGAAATTACTGTTTGATCTTGTGTTGTAGGTTTAAGTCGGATGCTGGAGTTGGAACAATTGCGAGGAAATGTATTTGCCAGCACTTCAATGACTACTGGACCAGTTAGCAAAAGGTTTCAGAAATGGATAGAGAAAGAATGTTTAACAAATTCCATGTAAGGATTTAACTTATCGACTACTTAACACATTGTTAGAACAAAAGATTGAATATTATATTTTTATTTTTGTTGTAGAAATATTATTGGTGGGATGATGCAAATGAATGTGCTATAAAGAGAAATTTTTTCAGAAGAGCTAGATCCGGATTTAATGGTCTGTTGGATTATCCCAGAACCAACTTGGTATGACCTAGCTGGATAAGTGAATCCTTATGGCAACAGTATATTCTCTATTGGAATAGCGAAGAATACCAATTGTTGAGGGACAAAGGAAAGAAAGCCGGGCATCATCCAAATCCAAGGGTGGCTCCCTATATACTGCGGGTGCAATTAGTATGATTGTTGTGGAGGAAAAAATGATATGTAACTTTTACAGTTTTAATTATTTATTTCTATTTAAATTTTTAATTATTTGAAGATTAATAATTTTTCCATATGTAGGAAAAAGAAAATGGTAGGAAGATACCACACGATGAGCTATTCGAGGAGACGCATGTGAAAAGGAAAAAGAACCCAACTGATGAAGATGTCTGGGTTGAGCCTCGTGCAAAAGTTTCCCATGTAAGAATCAAATTTTGAATTTATGAATCTTTTTCTCAAAGTTGATTTTATTCAAGTATAAGTACTTTAATATTTTTTGACTATTAATTTTAACTTTACTTTGAATATAGGACAAATATAGGCAGCTCCTTAGTGAGTTTTGTAGTAGTCAGTCTCCTGATAGTCAGGATCACCCAATACCCCAACATGTAGAGGAGAAGTTATGGAAATAAACTGTGGGTCCTGCAGTTAGAGGCCATTTCTACGGATACCACAAAAATTATTTTGGCGAGAATGTTAGGTCTTCGTCCGGTCCTACATCCTATACCTCTTCAGTTGATAGAGAAACCATTGAATCACTAAAAATACAATTTCTAAACTCACTAAAAAACTTGCTGAACAGAAAGACAGGGCGCAGAAGAAGGAGGAGGAAACATCATCACAAATCAGGATACTGCAGGAGCAGTTCAGCTCTTTTATTCAGACAACAGGGGTTATTCATCCATGCTCTGGTGATGCAGTTCGGCGTGCAAAAGGTCTAGGCCCACTAGATGATATCAGCATAGATGAGGATGCGGAAGACGAAGACAATGACGATGAATATGGGTGGTAGTTTTTTGACATTTGTATGTGTTGTACTTTGGATTTGGATATTTTGTTGTAGTTTTTACATTTTGTATGTATTGTTGTAGTTTTTACACTTTGGTTTGTACTTTGATTTACTGTTGTTGTTTTTGTATGGATTTGGACATTTTATTGTACTTTATACTTTGGTTTGTTGTTGTATTGTATGCTATTTTATTTGTTGCTTTTTATTTCTGTAAAAAAATTCCAGAAAAACCTTTTTTTAAAAAAATTGCATAAAACCGACCACTTGTCATTTTTTTTAGAAATTTTACAAAAAACCAACTAGAAGTGGTCGATTTTAATAAAATTAATTTATTAATTTAAAAAAAAAAGACCACTTGTGGTCGATTTTTGTGGTCGGTTTTCTTATTTTTTTAGTAGTGTATCTTGCCACAGATGGGTCATCTGTTCGAAATTATCCTACTGCTCTATTTTACCTGTTCGAATTTATCCCAATAGATGATCCATCTATTGCAACATAAGACTCATCTGTTGCAACAGATAGAAAATTTGTTGTATTTCTATAATTAGCATTGACAATTAACGCTTTCCAGGTGGATGTCACAGCAGAAGCTACTGCTGAATAGCATAATATCACTGTTGATAATCCATCAACTGCTTCCAAAGAAGAAGAAAAAGTGGAGCCTGTCAGTTTGGGAGAACGAAGAAATTACCCATTTGAAGGGTTCAACATCTCGGATGAGGCTCCAAAAAAACTAAAAAAGTAGATCAAGGACTATTCAGAATGGATTGCCGATGCGCTGCTAAAGCATCATGCCGGTAGGTACATAAATCAACTTTTAAAATATTGATTTATACAATTCTTGTTGTAAGAACATGACATTAGCAAATATAAATCATCATGTAGAAAATAAAATGACGAACACTACAAAGTGAACTAATCGAGTCTTGGTTTTGATATGTTCGACTTGGTTGTTGCACATCCCGAAATGAAGAATTGGTTCTATTTGATGTCACGGCCCCAAACTAGTTGGAATGATGAGGTTTAAATGCCATACATATTACTATTAATTAATACTTTATTTAATTGAATCTACATATTAATTTTTTCATCACGTAATCCAAAATTGTAACACCCCTAAAATGGGTCCCGAGATGTCACACAGTGCTTAGGGTCATAAGTGATCCCAAGCTAACCCTTCTACGAGTATACTTATAAACAACTGAATAAAATACATAAATCTGAACAAAATCAGCAGAAACATAAAACTTTTTTGAACTAGATCAATAGAAATCTGAATTTATAAGATTACAACTCTACTGTTACAAACAAAATTGAAATTAAATACATTAACACTATTGACTGTCTATGAAGCCTCTACAAGTACTGACTATCGTTAGCCAGGTCATGACTCCTAACTATCCCAACTCAATACGACTGAATAAAGAAATTATAATACTTCTCGAACTGTATAACTAACTCATGCCCTTGAATTAAAAGGACTCATCACCTGCTGACTGGAAGATGCGAACTGACTAAATATTGTATATGGGCTACAACTTGTACCTACATTATGAGACAATACAGCACATAGACATATATGTGGATCAATACTTTGAGGATGTACTGAATATATGAGGGTGTATGCAATAGTTAAACAATATCATCACTCTTTATAGAAATCATGCATGTTGATATAAATGACTCACATAGCTTGAATAAATCTGAAATATAAATCTCATAAATCATGAATCATGAAACATATAGTGTAAATCTCATGAGTCATTATACTTAATTTCTAAAATCTGTATTCTCCACTTATTCTCAAAACTTGCAAACTAAAGAGATCTAAAAAAAATAACTCTCAAAACTCATGCTTTTATCCTGAGGAAAATAAGAGACTTCTTTTGAAACTTGAGGACTTAAAAGACTTGAGATTATGGAATTTTGGGACTTTAAAACTTTGTAACTTTGGGATTGGAGTTTCTTCTAACCGTCATAAACCATGTGAGCTGACATGGAGCTCAACGTCTTACCCAAGTTGGGGAGAGATATTCTACCCTTTCCATCGGAATAGAAACTTAACTTTAGTGATTACTATCTCGGCCTCGGGCCCATAAATCTCAATCCTACAGTGGCACGTAGTTCTGGAGCATGAAACCTTAGAATCATACCCAACTCAGTGCTAAATACTACTCCCATACTTAGGCTCAGAACTTTTAGGAAATCCACTTAAAAATAACAGAAGGGTTTATAATAAAAACCAATTACTCTTCTCTTTGCTATAAATCATGAACTATATGAATAATGTGGATTCCTTATCTTAGCTTAGGATCAAAAGATCAAATCTTGCTTATCAAAGCATGCTAAAAATATAAGCTTCTTGAAATATCAAAACTCAATCTTAGGGATTAAAGCTCATGCTTCAAACTAATGTCAAAACATCTCGAAATTCAAGCTTGCTAACATAAACATTCGTAAATCATATTAAAATCTGGAAATTTCAAAAATGCTCATAAAAATATAAACAAACTCATGAAATTTATCTTCAACAACTCTCAAAAACTCAAAATCTTGTAAATAGTGATAATGGGTATGAATCCCAATTTAGAACTCACATATAAACATTCAAAATCATTGAAAAACATTCAACTCAATATGCTTCTTGAAAATACTTCAACACCATCAAAATAATAAGATCAAGAATCTCAATATCATACTTAAACTCACTTTCGAAAATCTGAAAAATTGCGTTACGCGCATAAATACATGAAAATAGTCATGCAATTCAATATTCAATCACTTGTAAACTAAAAATCTTTAGACAATATAAATTGGGTATAAACCCTAACTTCAATTTCATGGAAAATCACATAAAATTCAGTAATTTATAAGTTAAAACAAATTTTGGGCACAAGGATGACTGAATTGTCCTTGTTGAAACCCCACATACCTTAATTGATGATCTTGGATGAGAAAGTTTTAATCTTGGATTTCCTAGGATGGATTGACTATAAAATCTTGAACTTTTGAATCTCTAATGGTATTCTTGAAGCTTCTTCTTGAGATTCTTGGATTAGTGAACCAAATTCATGATTTTTCTTGAAGGTATTGTAATGAAAGCTTGAATTTCTTGAATGAGGATTAGGGTTTGTTCTTGAGGGAGGCTTGGAGAGAAATTATGAGTAAAGGGGCAAATAATGCTCCCTAAGGCTTTAATTATCTGTTATGGACGAGCTTAGGTGAAGTAAAGGACCTTTTTACCCTTAAAAATGTGAAAACAAAACCTGAAAATTGGGTGCGTGCAATAGGGCGTGCGTCGCACGCTAATCGCGCGATGCTACTGCCTCTATCACGAAAATAGCCATAACTTTTAGCTCGGGTATCCAATTTTAGCGAAGTTGGTATCGTTGGAAAGATAATTCAATTATCTACAATTTAGTGGGTCTTGAGATTAAAAATTAAATTTATATAAAACGTTATACACATTTGAAGTTGAATATTGTAGAATCGAATATCGAACGAATCAAAGGATTTTAGCTCAACTTGGCTCTAAATGATTTCTATGAACATTTTTAACCTCATGAGCATTCCACACACTAGTATAAAGATCATGAAACTTATATTCACATGAGAATCACTTGGATAATAATGTATACACATATGAATGGCGGTTCATAGACTAGCCCGAAAATACGGGGTATTACATTATCTCTCCTTTGGGAAACATTCGTCCTCGAATGTGGCTAATTAAGCTGAAACACTGAGGAATCTAAGGCTATAAGCTATCATTCACAACCGAAATAAATTGAAGAGCTGAATCTCAAACATAATGAGCTACTGAACTGATCTGCAAGTGCATGAATTCTTATGAACATAGCTATATGGCTAAGATAGAAATAAGAGAGTCAACTTATAAGTAAGCATTTCTTTACGCTGGATCTGATCTCATGAGAAAAGATGAGAGGTTTTGTATCATGAAAAGACTGAGATGATACACAGGATACTTACAGACTGAATCATAATGGATGCTTACACCTAAATAGGGTATTTACTCAACACTCTTCTAAGAAATTTCTAATGATATTAGGGAGTAAAGAACTTTGGGCATGATCTGAATAAAACATTTGAATAAGCAATTACAACATTGCTACCCCTCCGTAGCCTGGAATATAGACCCATAAATCATAAGCTAGGATAGAATTTCTAGGCCTTAAGAAATGCTACTTCTTATTTTCAAGCTTAGCAACACTTCTCAAATGCTTGCTCGACTATGCTATTCCCCTCAAATATCACACTCGCTTGATTCAACTTAAAGTTTTCATATGGAATTGATAAATTCGTCTACTAAAGTCTAAACTGAACTAGTTCTCTTTATCATGGTAAGGCCTAACTCGAAACCACAAGATGCTACACGTAACTCCACACCATAATATAAATCTGAGCCATGAATTCAACACTCCGAGCACTATCATAACTACTCACTCTAGGATGATTTTTCCTCATCACTTTAACAACTAAATTCAACCTCTTACATGCCGACATGACGTTCAAGCCTATCTTCATATCCACATCTACACCATTCAATTTTTCGAAAGACACACATAAGCTATTCTCAACTAACCAAATCTTGCACAGGACTTTACCTCAATATTCTCCAGTCATAGACTTACATAAAACAAACATACATTAATATGTCCCAACATGACATAATTACTCCTTTCCATCTACACAATCATTCATCATCACTATCTTGATCTAAGGGAAGGTCACTAAAAGGTTGGAATATCGGGATTCGGAATATAAAGGAATACTAAGCATAACTTAACACCTTACTGAGGCCTGAGGAATAGAGCATTCACGACATAGATTCATTAAAGAGATCTAATCTGAGGATGTATATGTTGCTGATCATAAAGAGTATCACTTGAGTACTAAAACTGAACTTACTGTAAAGCATGAGTACATGAGTCATGATCTACATGGCCTAAGCTTAGAATCCATAATTTCATGGAATGTAATCTGTACTGCTGAATAAACTGGACTGCTTATGCTAGGAACTGGAAGTATACGCGATTTTTTTCTATAAGGTGCATAAATATGAACTGTATTCATGGAGACGACATGTAAGGCATGATTAGATATCAGGATAATTGAAGATGCTGAAATTGGAGTGGGTTGAGCCCCATCCTCACTTTCTGATGTTCTATAACATTCTGGAATCACTATTAAAAATCTGGAAGGCTGACTTGATTACTCATTCT
This sequence comes from Capsicum pubescens, assembly GCA_030864215.1. Lineage (NCBI taxonomy): Eukaryota > Viridiplantae > Streptophyta > Magnoliopsida > Solanales > Solanaceae > Capsicum > Capsicum pubescens. The sequence goes on from CM061547.1 coordinate 246,616,442, forward strand.
ATCATCTCCCCCTTAGCTTTAAGCCACCACTCTAAGTCTGTGAACCAGTGTATAAGGTCTGATCTAAACTGAAATCACTTTACTCTAGAGTCTGGGATGCAATCAATACACATAAAATTAAACTTACCCTGAAAGACGGTATCTTCATGTACAATACCTAATGCTAATACCTCCTTCGAAGATTCGACTCTTAGATTTCTATAGCCCCAAAAAGTCATCATATAACAACTTAAACATTCACCAACTTAGATTCTAACACTAAACATGGATATCATCAACCTCGAATAAATCATACTTCTTCCATCATAGTCTACTAATATAGCATCTCAAAACTTATATTTTTCCTCTAAACCATGAGAGTCAAAATCATACTTTAAAAGGCTCAACACCGTTAATCATAATCATAACTCCTTAACTTAGCTATCAAGAACATCATTCATTATCTAACTAGTATTTCTCCACCTAGCATCTCCACGGTACTACTAACTACACCACATGCAATAATCCTTGAAACTAATGAAGCCCTATAGAACCTTGGGTGTACTTCTACATCATACATACAACATCAGACTCAATTACGAATCAAATAAACTTAAGATCTTGTATACACTGTTCAAGCCTACTAGATCACTTCCATACAACTAACATTCACAACACATCAATCATTATACCCGCGTTGATCTCCATTTACTATTCAAACTTAGTGTCTAGTTCTAGCTATGATGAACCACAACTTCACACAATATTCTTACTTGCCAAACATCTGAAAACACTAGTCCTCTAAAACTTCATAACAATAATAATGGATCATAATCATATGGTCTAGCTTATTTACAATCCATCAACACATCCTCCTTTTACACATCATTACTATTCACCCATCTATACACCTAACTTCTTTCATAACTCTATAAGTTTCAACTAAACTCCCTTTTTGTAACTTCAATGAAGCCTAAATTAACAACACTCATCCACCAAGTACCTTCATCAATAACCTATATTTTTCTTGCACAACAAACACCTTCAACAACTCTTTTCATACTTCAAGTAAACAACAATTCACCTTAACTAATAACTCCTCCTCTACCTTCTACTAAACTAACACACAAGGACATATCACTTCATTACTAACTCAATCTTATGCAAAAAGATTCGGCTATACATATATTCAATAAATCGCCCTTACCACATTTCTTATCACTATACCTCCAAACCCCCAGTTCCAACCAACACAAGAACAACAAGATGAACAACAAGTTGCTAGTGAATCAAAATAGGCCTCACACGGCTTCACTAGACTTTGATTTTATGTTTTGAACAAGAAAATGAGATGAATAACAAAGTAACTATGCTAGTGGATCGAAAGAGCCCCACACGGATTCACTAGACTTTTATTTAGTGTTTTGAACAAGAAAATAAGATAAATAACAAAGTAACTATGCTAGTGAATCAAAAGAGCCCCACACGGCTCCACTAGACTTTTTGTTTGAACCACACAATGATAACAAGATTACAAGAGATAGAAACTTGACACACAATATTCGATAATCTAAGAATACACATCTTACTCTATCTTAACTGAACGACTCATAAGAATGAGGACATAACTTTAAACTTGAGGGGCTTATAACACACTAGAAGTCTTCTCTCAAGTCGCTTTGTGAAACTTTTGAAACTTCTTGCTAGCAAGTCTGAGAGCATTATCAGGGGAGAAAATTAGAACTTGCCAATCATATTACCTCAAGAACAGTACATAAATAGAGAAGTATAGATTATCATTATTGATTCTGATGAGGAATCTGAAAGAACTTCTGACTTGGGCTTAGTGCATGATTTTTACAAATATGATAAAGCTCTTAAATCTTCGAAACTCAAAAGAACTGATGGGATACTTTCTAGCCTTCTTATAACTCCCATAAATATCTGTGGAGAATTAAGCTTGACTGTTTCTGGTACCTTGAAAATGAGGTAGATATGGCCTGAATAGAGTGAGATGGGAATCTACATAAGGTTCTTAAAGGACCTTTTTATGGCACGATCTGAGACTTAAAAGAATGGAGACATTTCATAAATGCCTTGTAGCCTCTCGAAGAAAAGTATAGACGTCTCTGTACCATTATGCAAGACTCTACTAGACACGGCTTCACAAAACCCCTAGGACTCTTGAACTCTGTGCTCTGATACCAAGTTTGTAACGCCCCAAAGACGGGTCCCGAGACGTCACATGATGCGTCGGGTGACAAGTGATCCCAAGATAACCCTTCTACTGGCATACTTATAAGCAACTGAATAAAATACATAAATCTAAACAAAATCAGCGGAAACATAAAACTTTTCTGAACTGGATCAATACAAATCTGAATTTATAAGATTACAACTCTGCTGTTACAAACAAAACTGAAATTAAATACATTAACACTACTGACTATCTATGAAGCCTCTACTAGTACAGACTATAGGTAGCCGGGTCATGAATCCCAACTATCCCAACTCAATCTGACTGGATAAGGAAGTTATAATACTTCTTGAATTGTAGAACTAACTCATGCCCTTGAATTAAAAGGACTCATTACCTGCTGACTGGAAGCTACGAACTGACTGAATATAGTATATGAGCCACAACTTATACCTACATTATGAGACAATGTAGCACATAGACATATATGTGGATCAGTACTTTGAGGATGTACTGAGTATATAGGGGTGTATGCAATAGTTAAATAATATCATCACTCTTTATAGAAATCATGCATGCTGATATAAATGACTCACATAGCTTGAATAAATCTGAAATATAAATCTCATAAATCATGAATCATGAAACATATAGTGTAAATCTCGTGAGTCATTATACTTAGTTTCTAAAATCTGTATTCTCCTCTTATTCTCAAAACTTGCAAACTAAAAAGATTTGAAAACAATAACTCTCAAAACTCATGCTTTTATCCCAAGGAGAATAGGATAGTTCTTTTGAAACTTGAGGACTTAAAAGACTTGAGATTATGGAATTTTAGGACTTTAGAACTTTGTAACTTTGGGATTGGGAGTTTTTTCTAACCGACATAAACCATGTGAGCTGACATGGAGTCCAACGTCTTACCCACGTTGGGGAGAGCTGTTCTACCCTTGCCATCTGAATAGAACCTTAATTTTAGTGATCACTATCTCGGCCTCGGGTCCATAAATTTCAATCCTACGGTGGCACGTAGTTCTGGGGCATGAGACCTTGGAATCATACCCAACTAGGTGCTAACTACTACTCCTATACTTAGGCTAAAAACTTTTAGGAAATCCACCTTAAAATAGCATAAGAGTTTATAATAAAAACCAATTACGTTTCTCTTTGCTATAAATCATGAACTATATGAATAATGTGGATTCTTTATCTTAGCTTATGATCAATAGTTCAAATCTTGCTTATCAAAGCATGCTAAAAATATAAGCTTCTTGAAATATCAAAACTCAATCTTAGGGATTAAAGCTCATGCTTTAAACTCATGTCAAAACATCTCAAAATTCATGCTTGATAACATAAACATTCGTAAATCATATTAAAATCTAGAAATTTCAGCAATACTGATAAAAATATAAACAAACTCATGAAATTTATCTTCAACAACTCTCAAAAACTCAAAATCTTATAAATAGTGATAATGGGTATGAATTCCAATTTAGAACTCATATATAAACATTCAAAATCATAGAAAAACATCCAACTCAATATGCTTCTTGAAAATACTTCAACACCATCAAAATAATAAGATCAAGAATCTCAATATCATACTTAAACTCACTTTCGAAAATCTGAAAAATTGCATTACGCGCATAAATACATGAAAATAGTCATGCAATTCAATATTCAATCACTTGTAAACTCATAATCTATAAAAAATATAAATTGGGTATAAACCCAAACTTCAATTTCATGGAAAATCACATAAAATTCAGTAATTTATAAGTTAAAACAAGTTTTGGGTACAAGGACGAAAGGATTGTCCTTGTTGAAACCCCACATACCTTAATTGATGATCTTGGATGAGAAAGTTTGAATCTTTAATTTCCTAGGATGAATTGAATGTAAAATCTTGAACTTTTGAATCTCTAATGGTGTTCTTGAAGCTTCTTCTTGAGATGCTTGGATTAGTGAACCAAATTCATGTTTTTTCTTGAAGGTATTGTAATGAAAATTTGAATTTCTTGCATGGGGATTAGGGTTTGTTCTTGAGGGAGGCTTGGAGAGAAATTATGAGTAAAGGGGCAAATAATGCTCCCTAAGGCTTTAATTATCTGTTATGGACGAGCTTAGGTGAAGTAAAGGACCTTTTTACCCTTAAAAATGTGAAAAACAAAACCTGAAAATTGGGTGCGTGCAATAGGGCGTGCGTCGCACGCTAATCGAGCGATGCTACTGCCTCTATCACGAAAATAGCCATAACTTTTAGCTCGGGTATCGAATTTTAGCAAAATTGGTATCGTTGGAAAGATAATTCAATTATCTACAATTTGGTGGGTATTCAGCTAAAAAATTCTATGTATATAAAATGTAATAAACGTTTGAAGTAGACCCTTGTAGAATCAAATATCGAATTTCGAACAAATCAAAGGATCTTAGCTCAACTTGGATCTAAATTATTTCTATTAACATTTTTAACCTCATGAGCATTCCACACACTAGTATAAAGATCATGAAACTTATATTCACACTAGAATCACTTGGATAATAACTTATACACATAAGAATAACGGTTCATAGACTAGCCCAAAAATATGGGGTATTACAGAAATGTTTGATAATATGTGCAGCACATCGATATCATTTTTACTACCTTCAAAAGAAGGCCAAGTTTCAAACCCCAGAACAATATAGATACACGACAGATAATTATTTGTACAAAATTTACATCAATAATGCCTACGATAGGTATTGTCAACAATAGCCGAAAGTTTCTCAAAATGAGGAATGTTTAATCAACATCATCAAACGTTTTAGCATTCCATATTGCTTACCTTGGAATTTGGTTGATGAAGTGTACATCCCAATCAATTATGGTGATGAATTCCATTGGGTGTTGACTGTTATCGTTATAAAAAAGAGGCGCATCCGAGTTTATGACTCGATGTCGCGATGGAGACGTTTCGAGCATTCGTCTAAGATACAAAAGCTAGCCAAAATATTGTCACTTCCCTTGATATGAGTGGCTTTTTGTTCCAAAAGGTTCGTATCGATTGGTTGACGATTGAAGCATGCCGGGATAAAATGGGTAATCCATTTGATATACAATATGTTGATTGAATTGCTCAACAAACCATTGGTAGCCTGTAAGTATAAGTATCGTAATTTAGTTTTATTTTATATATTTCACAACGCTTACATAAACTGCAAGATATGGATTATCTATTTTTTAAAATGCAGGGATTGTAGTCCTTTTGTTGCCGCTTACGCCGCGTATTTGAGAAATTGATTACAAGTACCAAATAATGGCCTTTATGCCAGATTTCTCCGCAAAAGATATGCTACTCTTTTATGGAAATACAGAGAAGCGAAAGCTCAGAAGCCGTACGCAAGTGACATTAAAGATCCACGACGACCAAAGCCAAATTTCGTAGCATCGAATGAAGAACAACTTTTCCATATTGATTAGATCTTTATAGTTTGAGTCCGTCAATGTAATAACCTATCCTCCTTGGTTTAACTTGTTGATTTATTTGTATAGTAGATCATTTGTACCCATAATATTTTTTTGACATTTCATTTATTTGTTGAGTTATTATATGTAATTTCCGAAGGCTTCAATTTATTTTATGTTGTCTATGAATATAATTTAATCCTTAGTTTTGAACATGTCTATTGAAATAGAATACTTGATTCAAATATTGCAATAAATAATACATCTGTTGCAACAAATAACATATCTTATCAAACAAATTTAGACATATGTTGCAACATGTAGGTCATCTGCTGAAAATTATATAACATGTCTTTTTACTTTTTTTATTGGTTCCAACAGATTGCCTATCAGTTACAATCGATAGATATATGTTGCAACAGATTGTATATCTGTTGTGACAGACAGACTGGGAAATGTCTGCATAATGCAACAGATGACCAACTTATTCCAACAGATAATCATTCTATCACAACATGTATTATATCTTTTACAACAGATATACAATTTGTTGCATTATAAAAATTTAACTTTTTCCAAACATAAAAATTATTTCCACTATATGTAAAGTGAAGTGACTTGAAATAAAAAATTATTGTCGTATTCGTCTGTCTTTGTACATATTCTTCTTTACACAAGGGCTCCAACCATTTAGTTAGGTCATCTGCTAAAAATTTTATACCAGATCTTCCTACTTTTTTTATTTGTTCTAATAGATTACGTATTAATTGCAACAGATAGATATGTGTTACAACAAATTATATATCTATTGTGACAGACAAACTGAGAAATATTTGCATAATGCAATAGATGACAAACCTATTCCAACATTTAATCATTCTATCATAACGGGTATTATATCTGTTATAATAGATATACAATCTGTTGCATTATAAAAATTCAATTTTCGCTAGACATAAAAATTATTGTCACTACATGTAAAGTGAAATGGCTTGAAATAAAAAATTGTTATCGTGTTCGTCTCTGTCTTTGTACATATTTTTCTTTACACAAGGCCTCCAATCATTTAGTTAGGTCATCTGCTAGAATTATATAATAGGTCTTCCTACTTTTACGATTTATTCCAACCTATTACATATCAGTTGCAACAGATAGATATATATTGCAACAAATTGTATATCTGTTGCGACAGACAGACTGGAAAACTCTGCATAATGCAACAGATAACCAACCTATTCCAACAGATAATCATTCTGTCACAACAGGTATTATATATGTTACAACAGATATACAATCAGTTGTATTATAAAAATTCAACTTTTGCCAGACATAAAAATTATTGCCACAACATGTAAAGTGAAGTGGCTTAAAATAAAAAATTGTTATCGTGTTCGTTTCTATATTTGTATATATTCTTCTTTACACATGGGCTTCAACCATTTAGTTGGTACCCCATAAGCCCATACCTCTTGCATCTTTCCCACAACAGTGTTGCACATACCGATCATTTCTATGTCGATCAGCAAACACTCTATGTATACAAGCGAGTACGGCCCGCACGCTGCACCATTTTATTTTTTTAGAGATGGATGTTCTTATTTCGACCTTCAAAATCCCAAGATTCCTTTCTCAAGACTTCCACCGGCAAATAATCTATCAGCTATGTCAACAACCTGGGGAACAATTTCAACAGTGGCTTCACGTGGGTTAAAAATGTGTCCTCGTTTAAGACAGGTAAGTTGCATTCATAAACCTTAATCTTTCCCTCGTCGAGTAGTATCTCAACAGCGAGAAAATGTTTGACTTCCACACTCATAACGGAAAAGATTCTCTTTGCCGTGGTCCAGCTCTTGCCGTGTAGGTATGGCCTCTTCCCTCTAACATATTTAATCATGTCTTCATCCCATTCGAACATAGAAACTAACTTATCAAATCTCTGACCACCGAGACTAGATCACCTACGGATATCATCGTACCTATCCTTGAAATTATTGTAGAAGTTGAGGTCCATTATCCTATCGGTAGCATCATAAGCATCCGGGTATGCTAATTGCTTACCCCTCATGAGGTAGAGAATTTCATAAACATACTGTGGGATAAGATTTTTAAATAGGTTAGTAATTGTAAATAAGAAAAACACAGTGGAAAGATTTTGTTGCAGAGGGTTCTCTGAATCAGTTCACATATTACCCAGCTAACACAACTTATGCAACAGATATATATTATGTTGCAACAGAATACGTACCACTCATGCATATTTTTCAACAGATATATATTAGCTTCTTCTTCATGGAGAAGATTGGAAGGCTAGGTTAGAAAAAGTAAACTTATATTTTCCACGTACCACTCATGCATATTTGTCATATTTGTGAAGTCTTTGGCGGCAAATGAATGCATGGTGTATTCTTTTGGAACCTTCATCTTGTCATTCATGATTTCTTACAGTTCCGTCTTCTTTTCATAGCCAAGTGTCGCGTATATGTCCACGTTTTTCAGCTGCCCCTGAACTTCAACAACTCTTGGAGCGGGAGGAGTTACAATTTTTTTTTTGTTTTCACAATAGAGAGTATTTGTCTAATGTTTCTTGTCTTCCTCCTAACCGCCACTGTAGGAGTGTATGGATCCCTCAGCTTCTTGGATGGTATGACAACCCTCTTGGATTTTAACTTCTCGACAGCTTCAACAATAACCTCTAGTTTTTCAAGGAGTTTATCCTCTCTATCCTTGCACACTTTGCATTTGTAATGAGAACACGAGGGTGAAGAGGGGTGAGAGGGACCACTGTAGGGGTGAGAGGGACCGGTGTGGGGATGAGATGGAACTGTGCAAGGGGTGTTTTCAAATGTATTTATTTTTTCCCAAGCACCAACATGCTCATAATCATGGCTGGCAGCAGTGACAACAGCAGGATGGCTGCCACCATCATCAAGAACTCCACTAGTAACACCTCTAGAAGAAGTACCCGAATTTGTTGCAATAGGTTGGTCGTGAAGAGCTTCAACATTAAGCTAACCTTGCCTAACTATTCTTCTTATGGCTGTTGCTCTATCCAATTCCTTCTTTATTAACTCCACCGTTGGGTCTGTTTTCCATCAACAAGACCTAGAGTAATAAAAGAAGTCATCCTCAACTCCCGGCCAGTAGACACGATCCAAGGATGCACAACTTATAAAAAAAGATAGGAGGCATTTAAATCATATAAAAATAATTTGCAATCAGTTGGGTTACATGTTAACAAAACCAACTGATGCAACAGACGATCTAGCTACTGCAATAGCTGATCTGTATATCGCAACAAATTGATAATATATTGCATCAAATTACCCATCTATTGCATAATATACAGTAGATGGGTAATCTGTTGAGTCGGGTTTAGAGAACCAAAGCAACAGATGGTTAATCTATTAGAAATATGTATCTTTTGTCACAACAAATTACCCATTTGTTGCACCAGTTGCAGTTGACGGGTAATCTGCTGCAACGGATGACCCATCTGTCGCAAAAAATGACTATTAATTTCAATATCTTTCTTTGAAGCAAATTATTTTAGTTGAAAGAAGACGTACTGTATCAGATTACCCATCTGTTGTATTATATTACCCATCTATTGTATAATTTGCAGTAGATGGGTAATCTGTTGAGTCGGGTTCATAGAACCCGAGTAATAGATAGTAAATCTATTACCAAATATGGATCGTCTATCACAATAGATTACCTATCTGTAGCACCAATTGTCGTTGACGGGTAATCTGTTGCAACAGATGACCCATCTATCACAATAGATGGCACATCTATTTTAATATCTTTCTTTGAGGAAAATTATTTTAGTTGAAAGAAGACGTACTGCATTATCCAGAGTGTTAAAGAGATCAGTCTCCTTAATATTTTTTTTGGTGCCCTTTGCAGCCAACCACCTAAGGATCCTTGGATGATAAACCTCATTCGGGTAATCTTTGAACAGCTTTCGGAGGGGAGAAATGGCTTCACATGCCTAAGACTAAGAAATGTAAACAGGAAGCAAGCAAAGAAAGTCATAATAACTATATTCAATATAAATTATTGGATGAGTAAAAATAGTGATCAATTTTACCATGAAAGCCCAAGGAAAGCCGTATAATGTGATCGTCTTTGGGGATAGCTTTGTCAGTAATTATTCAACAATCAAGTAGTAGTTGTCATATCACCAGGGATAATCGTTAAATTTCTCAAAATCATCTGCAAGCGCCAGCAAATCATCTTCTATGAATGTCTTGACGTCCCTTGCCAATAAAATGGAATGGACAAACCAAACTAAGCATAATTTTTCCCTGTAGTACTTTGGAATGTTTTTATCCTCGAGATCTGTCATCAAATCATCCGCTTTGTAGCTACGTCCAACAATGCCCAACAACCCATCTTTTTTCTCTTCCATTTGTTGGACCCTTTGTGGGGTGTTTCCTTGATGAGAGATTCTTTTGGACAATCGCATCTCAAGCCCGTCACTATGGAAAACTCTTTCAATGCAAAATAAATCGGCATGCCATAGTAGTTGATCCAAATTTCATCCATATTTTTTTTGCCCTCCTTCGAATCTTTATCATCCCTCGCGTACTTGATCCTGCGCTTGAAAGACTATATACCATGCTCATGGGAAATGGAGAGTGCGGTCCTCAGGCATCTCAAGAAAGTATGCAAAGCAGCTCTTGTTGAAAAGTCTGTTTATGTTTTCATTCTTCATAATACTCCTAAGTTCATCAAAATGTTTCCCTAACTGACATTTAAGTATAAGATCACCAGTTACTTTATTAGGGTTATCTATCGGCATCACAACTCAAAACCTGTCGGTATTAATATTTTTGACAGGATAATAATGGGATTTCGATATTAATTCACGCCGCATTGGTGAGAAAGAGTTATCACTTTCCTATGATTTATTTTGCTCTGACTGAGATTGTTTAGGAAGTTCCTCCAAATATATCTGTACTCTAGCCTTTTTTGTTGGGTGGTCAGAAGTTGATCCACTTTCAGTTTCTTTTCTATTAGGAGATATTTTTTAACTACAAACAATAGAAAAATAAAAAATACATTGCATTTGATGTTTGCATAATTTAAAAAGAAAGCTAAGACAAATTTTAATAAATTACTCTACGTCACATTACAAAAAAATACTTCAATGGATAACCCATCAGTTGGAACAGATGGGAAATCTGTTTGAAGACCTATTTAATATCTCCCAACAGATCTTCCACCAGTTCCAACAGATGAACCACCGACACCATAACCAATGCCACCACCAATGCCACCAATACCAATACCAAGACCATCGACACCACCACCAAATATACAAATACCGACACCTCCACCAACAATCACCAACACCACCACAAATATCATCCAACAATACCACGACAATCAACAAAATACTGAGACAAAAACTAGGGTCTTCTCGGGTGCTTCCTACTTTTGTAGCATCAAAACTCAAAATTGTTAACCCATTCTCGAAGATAGTACAACTAAAAGTCTTCTTTTTCATCATTAACTAAAAAGCCCTAATTTTTAAAATAAAGAACAAATGTAGAACTCTTCTCAAACTCTGTTACCTACGATAACAGAGAATAGATGACATATTTGATTTAATTATCAAACAGACATTTGCATCTGTTGTGACTGATGACTGGGCTGATGGAATTTTTCAAACAGCTATTGATATCTGTTGTAACAAATGACATATCTAATTTAATTATAAAATAAATATTTGCATCTGTTGTTACAGATAACTGAGCTGCTGGGATTTTTAAATAAATACTTTTATCTGTTGCAACAGATGACATATCTGTTTGAATTTTTTTTCTTTTAATTTTAAAGCAAGCTTCTGTTCGAGTAGATAAAGTAGTACTTCTACTAAAGGCGGTAGAAAATGTTTCTTGGATAACTCAAAAATGAGTTCATTGAGTAGTCTTATCTTGTCTTTTCAATGCCACTAGTCTTCCTCGTTCCCCTCAAATTATTAATGAATATTGAAATCCACGTCTACGTACACATAAACATCTAGAATTATCTCATCTCTCCTTCAGCTTCAGCCCTAAATTTATTTTATTCATCTCTCATTTTTTTTTATTTCTCTCCTCTTTAGGGTTATCACAACCTTTTTTCTCTCTTTTTTCTTCTCTTTCTCATAAATATCCTTTCGGATCTAAACCAATTCATATTTTTCCTCGACTGAAATTGTTGTTTTGATCACCTTTTGACATTAAGGTATGGTTCACTATTGCTCTTTTATTTTCATCTTTTTCTTTACAATTTATTTATATCTATTTTTTTAATTTAATTAACATTTACCCATATCATATTTATTTAAAAAAATTGAAGAAACTTTTATGTGTTGAACAACAGAACCGAGAATTTTTATTATAATATGCGAAAAAAGTCATCTGTTGGGAGAAGTTTAAAAGCCTTGTTGGCAGTATCTTTATTTTGTATGTATTTTATTTATTTCTTTGTTGTTGATATTGTTACTGATGTTGTTGGTAGGGTTGACATTATTGGAACTTGTGGTGTGGTTTGTTGATAGCGTTGGAACAAAGGATATTGCTTTTTTATTATTGATGATATTGTTGATGGTATTGGGTCAAATGTTGTTGTTTATTTGTTGTTGATGTTTTTTATTTGTTGTTTCTTTGTAGTTTATGCTGTTGTTGATATTGCAATAGACGGAGCAACTGTTGGAACAAATCAAACCACCAGCAAGGCTGGTTTGATGTATTCCAACAGACTCCATATCTGTTGCAATATACTCCATAATTATTGCAACAAACTCCACATCTGTTGCAACAGACTCCACATCTGTTGCAATAAATTCCATATCTGATGTAACAGACTCTACATCTGATGTAATATACTCCACATCTGATACAACAGACTCTGCATCTAATGCAACAGATGGATAATGTTCTTTCTGTTCATTAATTTTTTTCCTCTTCTTTGTAGATATATGGAACTGAAAGTTGATCAACTTTTTTTCGACCAACAGAAGAGGCTGCAGTAAAGATGGGTTCAGAGGAATAAGTTGCATGTAGATGGAACCACTTTATTTGTGGTTGGTATGTATTATTAATAATATTATCGTGGAAACACACATAGAGTACATTGATTTTGTGAATTTTATTTTTACAGATTAGTCATTGATCATTGAAACAAAATATTTGTAATTTTACAGTTAAGTTTGGTAGGTCCAAACTGATAAGGATGAGGGACCATGAATATGGTTCTGATACCCTATTAAGATTTAATGTCGATTATTGCTAATGCTTATGTGTCAAACATTGTGAAGGGATCTAGTCTTGGTGGCATTGTAAAGAGATTCAATAGCGATTGGACTAACTTTTAGGGTGCATTGGACTGTTAGAGGGCCTTTGAAGCCTCCCACTGCTTCAACCAAGAATGAAATTGATATAGTTATTGCCTTAGCCTAAATTTATATGGTTGGGTTGCCCGGGGTAATAATTATATGCCAGAAGGTGCGGTATGAGAATGCCTTCGAGGTAAAATGGGTGGTTGATGAAAGACTATATCATCTAAGAGCTAATTGAAGAGGATACATAGGGTAGAAAGTAACTTCTAGCAAATCTGATCGATGAAACTATCTTAGAACATGAGAAATTTGTATCAAGTGCAAATATGAAATTATATCCCGGTAATGAAAAATCCATCTGTGTTTCTCTAAAAGAAAAATAGTGCAGATGGTCTCTTTGTTAGGGAGCTGCATCTGGATAGTGTGGTCGAGATTATTACCTAGATAGAAAATAGTAGAAGACCAAGAAAGTAGCCTTACGGGCATCGAGGGTTGAAATAATATACAATAAGTCTATAAAACTTGCGTCAATAGCAACTGCAGTTAATATAAGGAATCTAAGAGAAGATGGCAATTTCTAAATATTAAATTGCATTCCATGCCTTCTTGTTTATGGTTTCGATTAGGTCCACTGTTGTTGACCTAATCGGAACCACAAACAACATTAAAAGACAGTTTGAGTGTCATTACTTCCTTAGCAATATGGTTATAATTGATTGTGTTTTCTATCCTTAGCATGCTTTCAATATTTCTTGGAGAAGATCAGAGGCTTACTGTAGTATGTGAATTTTGATAATTTTCAAGCTTGCCTCCAGCTTGCTGATTTGGTATTCAAACTTATCGTTGTCGTCTTTGAAGTTGGTATAGAGTTCTAGATCTTTTGAGATCTCAATCAAGAACACTATCTTCAAAGTTGTGGCATTCTAGAAGCTCTTCAAAATATTTTCTTCAGATGCCTTAAAGGATACATAGAGGGTCGTTGTGTATGTTTTTAGGTCAAAATGTGTTGATGCACACTCAAGATATGGTCCCAACCGTTGAATAGCTCACTTTTATCGAGCGTTGCTCAATGAAGCTTTCTCAACCAATCTTTAAGGGATTTGACAAATTAATAAGCAAGGAATTACGTAACGTTTGATCTAAACCGACTCTACCAAGCCTATCAAATATTATGTAACTCCAGGCTCATTACGCTATTAAAAAACTTTGTCTGAGTTAGTGGACAAATCAAACGAGCTCAATCCCTCAACCTTTCTGCTGATCATTCTTCTCCCATATAGACGACAAGATATCCGCTATGTAAAATTCTACACCGTCGCTAGAAATTCTTGCGAGGGCGCAAGTCTTCATAAGGCTTCAACAGTAATCTCTCAAAATCAAGTGATATTGAGAGATTCCTAGTCATGACTTCTAGAGACTTTCGCTTCGGCAAGAATTTCTGCTGATGACAAGATATCCGCCATGCAAAAGTCTACACCGTCAGCAGAAATTCTTCCCAGAGCGAAAGTCTTCAGAAGGCATTATTAGTAATGTACAAGGGCCACAGAAGAACAATTATCAACTCATCTGTCTTGCTCAAGTATCAGGAAAAAAAATTTCAACTCCCCTGTCTTGCACTGTTGAGCAATGTATAAGCTTGTCATACATTTCAACTCCTCTGTACATTGCTCAATAGTGTAAGACAGAGAAGATAATTTTTTTTTTCTAAATAATTGAGCAAGATAGAGGAGTTGATAATTGTTCTTCTGTGACCCTTGTACATTACTAATAATGCCTTCTGGAGACTTTCGCGTTGGCAAGAATTTCTGCTGACGGTGTAGACTTTTACATAGCAAATATCTTGTCATCAACAGAAATTCTTGCCGTAGCGAAAGTCTTGGGAAGGAATAACTAGGAATCTCTCAATATCACTTGATATTGAGAGATTACTATTGATGACTTGCACCCTGGCAAGAATTTCTAGAGACGGTGTAGACTTTTGCATTACGGATATCTTATTATTTATATTAGAGAAGAGCGATCAGCAAAAAGTCTAAGAGATTGAGCTCATTTGATTTGTCCCCTAACTCGGGCAAAGTTTTTTGATAGGGTAATGAGCCTGGAGTTACGTAACGTTTGATAGGCTTGGTAGAGTCGGTTTAGATCAAACGTTACGTAACTCCTCGCTTATTAATTTATCAAATTCCTTAAAGGTTGGTTGAGCAATCTGCATTGAGTAACTCTAGATAAAAGTGAGTTATTCAATGGTTGGGACCAAATCTTGAGTGTGCATCAACATATTTTGACCTAAAACAAACACAACAACCCTCTATGTATCTTTTAAGGCTTCTGAAGAAAGTGTTTTGAAGGCCTTCTTCAATTCCACAACTTCAAAGTAGAAACTGTTCCTAATCGAGCTCACATGAGACCAGGCACTTTATACCAACTTCAAAGACGACAACGACAAACTTGAAGACCGAATCGGCAAGTTGGAGGCAAACTTGGAAATTATCGGAATTTACATACTACAAGCCTCTGATCTTCTCCAAGGAATGTTGAAAGTATGCTAAGGCAAGAAAACACAATTAATTAATCCATATTGCTAAGGAAGTAATGACACTTAATTTGTCTTTTAATCTCGTTTGTGGTTCCGATCAGGTCAACAGCAGTGGACCTAATCATAACCACAAACAAGAAGGCATGGGATGTAATTTAAAATTCAATAATTTTCGCCTTCGTTTAGATTCCTTACTTTAACTGCAATTGCTGTTGGCGCAAGTTTTCTAGACTTATTGTACATAATTTTAAACCTCGATGCCCGTAAGGCTGCTTTCTTGGTCTTCTGCTATTTTCTACCTAGGTGATAATTCCGACCATGCTACCTAGTCGCAGCTCCCTAGCAAAGTGTCCATCTGCATTATTTTTCTTTAAGAGAGACATCAGACGAATTTACATAATCGGATACACTTTCATATTTGCACTTGATTCAGGTTTCTCATGTTTTAAGATAATTTCATCGGTCAGATTCACTAGAATTTCCTTTCTACCCTATGTCTCCTTTTCAATTAGCTCTTAGATGATATAGTCTTTCATCAACTCTCCTTTCCCTCGCAGGCATTCTCCTTCGGCTCCTTCTGGCGTATAATCATCTTCTCAAACAACCCTTTCATATAAATTTGGAGCAGAGGACTTTCTATTGGTTTTTTGTTCTTGTTTGATGCAGTGCGAGGCTCGAAGGCCTTCTCAGAGTCCAATACACACTTAAAGTTAAGTCCAATCGCTATTGGATCTTTGCAATGACACCAAATATTGATCCCTTCTCAAAATTTGACACGTATGAACACGAGAAACAACTGCCAGTAATTCATAATAGGGTATCTGCACCATCTTCATGGGGCCCTCAGCTTTATCAATTCGAACCCATCAAATTTAACTGTACAATGCAGGATCTTATTTGAATTATCAGTGCCTAATCGGTTAAAAACTGCATTCACAAAAGCATTATTCTTTGTGTGTGTTGTCCCGATGACCTTATCAGTAATACTTAACTCCCACACATGACAGTGGATCCATCCATCTGCACGTACCTTATTTTTCCTAGCCCATTTATGGCTTAAATTGAATAAACAGATGACTAATAAGTTGCAACAGATGCCACATCTATTTTAAATTGTGAAATAATTGTAGACATCTGTTATGACAGATGATCAATCTATTGCAACATATGACATATCTGTTGGAAAAGCAAACAAATATATCCATCTGTTGCAACAGATTGTCAATATGTTGTAAGTTATCTAACAGATGAAATATATTTTGCAACAGATTACCTATTTGTTAGATTTATTTTAAAGAAATTTTCTTTTCTTTTCGAAATACAATAAAAGATAAAATGTTGTATTTAGATCCATTTTTTAATTTATATATTCAAAACGTCACCAGTTTTATTTAATTAAGGAATATGAACAGTCGTGACTTTTTATTTGAGAAACCCCTTCCAATTCAATCATTTATAAATAGGCCCCTCCTTACTTGTTCATTCTACTACACTTACAAATATGGTTGATCCAGATTCGTACAAGAAGATTCGATTCATATCGAGTCCTTGCGGAAACTTCAAAGGCAGTTTGATGAACTTCAGAGGGATTTGGCCGACTTCAGAGCAAGGCTGAGAAGGGCCCTGCTGCTGCCGGATGAAAATTATCTAGTTGACAATAATAATAGTAATAATAATAATAGTAACGATAATAATAATAGTAGTAATAATAATTAGTTTATGTTTTTCTTTTAGCGTATGTATTTTCCTCCTTTTGTATATCGGATCTACCCAAGGGATTCAAAAATCTATGTTTGGTGGTCGAATTTGAATTTTTAATTCTTATTTAGTATTTAATTATCATTCTATTTATTTCTTATTCTCAATATGTCGACAGTTAGTGGTAGGAATTGAGCATTTGTGGCAACAGAGGTTAATCTGATGCGACAAATCGATCATATGTTGCAACAGATGGTTATTAATAAAAAAGGGTTATTGTTATTGGGAGGGTGAAAAGACATGATTTTCTGATTATTTAATATGAAAAATGGTTCATAAATAAACAATAAGGAAATAAATGATAAACACAATTTATAACCGTAAAAGAACGATTATTTGATTTTAATAACTCATCGTGACTTTTCACTATTTTCGTTTTTAAATTTATTTTTTAAAATTATTTATTTATTATATAATAATAAAAAAGTCATAATATTGGATTAATTAACTTATATGATGATTATTAAGAAAAAGATGAACAGTCGTGACTTTTTATCTAAAACACATTCAATAATGTTGTTGATGCGTCAAATTCCCCATTTGTTACGACTGATGTATCAGTTGTTAGAAGACATAAAAAAAGCTATTAAAACAAATCATCCATTTGTTGCAACAGATGGTATATCTATTGCAACTGATGGTTTATCTGATGCAATAGATATACAATCTGTTTCCAGAACTCAATAAAAATGGTTATTATTTTATTAAAGAAATGGTTATTGAAAAGGTGTTTTTTTAATTTATATAATAAAAAAGTCAGCAAATTTGGATTAATGATATGATGATAATTTTTTTTTTAAAAAATAGATTATATGTTGCAACAGATAGATTATCTGATGCAACATGTTCTCTATTTGTTGCAACGGATGGGATATCTGTTGTCATAGATAAGTTATCTGATGCAACAAATATAGAATCTGTTGTTACAACTCAACAAAAACGGTTCTTGGAAAGAACTAATCAATAATAATAATTTGAAAAGTCATGACTTATCATAATATTTCTTAATTTAATTAAGTCATAACTTTTCACAGTAATAAAAAATATAATTAATAAATGGAGGTGAACAATTATATTATATGTTGCAACAAATAGATTATCTGATGCATCAGGTTCTCTATTTATCGCAACAGATGGCATATTTGTTGCCACAGATGAGTTATCTAATACAACAGATATAGAATCTGTTGTCACAACTCAATAAAAATGGTTCTTGGAAAGAATTAATTAATAATAATAATCTGAAAAGTCATGACTTATCATAATATTTCTTAATTTAATTAAGTCATAACTTTTCACATTATTCAAAAATATAATTAATAAATGAAGGTGAACAGTTAGATTATATGTTGCAACAGATAGATTATCTGATGCAACAGGTTCTCTATTTATCGCAACAGATGGTATATCTATTGTAACAGATGAGTTATCTGATATAACAGATATAGAATATTTTGTCACAACTCAATAAAAATGGTTCTTGAAAATAACTAATTAGTAATAATAATTTAAAAAGTCACGACTTATCACAATATTTCTTAATTTAATTAAGTCATAACTTTTTACAGTAATAAAAAATGTAATTAATAAATGGAGGTGAACAGGTAGATTATATGTTGTAACAGATAGATTATCTGATGCAACATGTTCTCTATTTGTCGCAACAGATGGTATATCCGTTGTCATAGATGAGTTATCTGATGCAACAGATATAGAATCTGTTGTCACAACTCAATAAAAATGATTCTTGGAAAGAACTAATTAATAATAATAATCTGAAAAGTCATGACTTATCACAATATTTCTTAATTTAATTAAGTCATAACTTTTCATAGTAATAAAAAATATAATTAATAAATGGAGGTGAACAGTTAAATTATATGTTGCAACAGATAGATTATCTGATGCAATAGGTTCTCTATTTGTTGCAATAGATGGTATATCTGTTGTCACAAATGAGTTATCTGATGCAATAAATATAGAATATGTTGTCACAACTCAATAAAAATGGTTCTTGGAAAGAACTAATTATTAATAATAATATGAAAAGCCATGACTTATTACAATATTTCTTAATTTAATTAAGTCATAATTTTCACAGTAATAAAAAATATAATTAATAAATGGAGGTGAATAGTCACGCCTTTTTGCCACTCATTCAAATTCAATCCTCTATAAATAGGTCCCTCCTTACTCATTCGTTCATTCAACTACACTCTATGTATTTATTGCATCTTGTCTTTCATATTACACCTTCCACCACTTTATCTTCCCTGACTCGGATAAGTTTTTTTCTTGACAATTTATAGTATACATTGTATTACATTCGGATATTCTTTTCTTTACTTTTGTTTACATTTTTTGTCACTTCATATGTGTTCTAGATATGACCGATCAAGTTTGGGATGTTGCTTTTCTGTAAGACGCCATGAATGAACTTCGGATGCAGGTTCGTAACCTGCAATGGGAACTGGGAGCAGTTAGTGCAAGGATGCTCTGTGAGATTCGTAGGTCGAGGAGGGTCTTGCTACTACCGGTCGAAGATTAGCCTGCTGGCGATAATAATAATAATTAGATTATTTTATTTCTTTTAGTTTATGTATATGTATTTTTATTTGTTTTAGTTTAATAAAAAAATTATGTTTGATCAACTTTGACATTTTAATTCATATTTAATTTTCATTCTGTCTATTATCTTCTCAACAAACATGTCGACGATTGGACGTAAGGAATAATTTTGAATCTTGTAGCAATAATAAGATTAAGATTTATCTGTTGGGTTTGTGGCAGGGGCTGATTTGTGTTGTTCCAAATAGATTACTCATATGTTGCAATAGATACGCAGTCTGATGCAACAGATAATTAGTCTGATACAACAGATAACTAGTATGTTTCAACAGATAACTATTCTGTTGCACGACTTTGACGTTTTAATTCATACTCCCTCCATCTCAAATTACTCGTCCCAAATTGAGATGACATATTGATTAAGAAGAATAATTAATAACATGCCTAGTTTACTATAATACCCCTATTAAGTGATGTTTACATTTTAATTTGAAGAAAAAATGATTAATGCAAAGGGTAAAACATGGAATTTTTTTTATCTCTTTTTTATTAATGAAAAAAAGACAAGTAAAATGAGAAATCACATTAGAAAATTTGAAACGGGTAATTTGAGATGGAGAGAGTATTTAATTTTCATTCTTTCTATTATATTCTCAACAAACATGTCGACTATTGGACGTAAGAAATAACTTTGAATCCAGTAGCAATAGCAAGAGTTGAAACATATTGGTATATGTTGGGTTTGTGGCAGAGGCTGATTTGTGTTGTTCCAAATAGAGTAAGCATCTGTTGCAACAGATAAGGACGGGTAATTTGAGACGGAGGGAATATTTAATTTTTATTCTGTCTATTATCTTCTCAACAAACATGTCAGCGATTGGACGTAAGGAATAATTTTGAATCCAGTAGCAATAACAAGAGTTGAAACATATTGGTTATCTGTTGGGTTTGTGGCAGAGGCTGATTTGTGTTGTTCCAAATAGATTAATCATCTGTTGCAACAGATAAGCAGTCTGATGCAACAGATAATCAGTTCGATGCAATAGATAATCAGTCTGATGCAACAAATAACTAATTTGTTGCAACAGATAAATCTTTTGTTACAACAGATTACTCATCTGATGCACCAGATGAGTGATCTGTTTAAATTGTGGGCACTTATGTTGGATTCATGATCGGGTTCTATACATTGTTGGAAAAACAACAGTAACTGTGTACCCAGATGAGAAATTCAAATAAAAATCATAATTTTACCTAACAAAGTCACATATTAAGTAATTCCAAAGTAGAAAGTGATATAGGAAATAAAATTTGACCTAAGAAATTGGTCAGATAGCAGCAGTAGCGGTAAATACAACAACAACAACAATGATCGACAAGAAGAAGATGCAGATGATAATGAAGTGGAAGATGATGAATAAAGAAGCATCAACAATGAACAACAATAATCGTAAAGAGAGAGAAAACAACAACGGATGAGAAAAGAGAGAAACACGTTTTTTCCCCTCCGTTTCCTGTTATATTAACTAACATTTGGATCAAAGTGTAAATTAAAAAAATTGTGGGTTATTTTCAAACTTCCCCAACTTTCTTAATCCATAATAACGTAATTGTCAGCTCCACTCAATAATTAAGACTTGTGTCACCTACACCTTATTTTAAAACTCTTTTGTCACCTACAGCCCAAACCCCTAGTAACTAGGGGTGGGCATTTGGTTTTTTTGGTTTGATTATTGAATTTCGGCTCGGTTTTTTAATTTTGGATTGAGGAAAAAGAAAATCACAACCAAACCAAAATTATTTTGGTTTGGTTCAATTTTTATAAATTCGGTTTGGTTATTTCGGATTTTTATTTCGATTTTAAAGATTAAAGTAGCGAGCATTTAAAATTGATGATTTTTCTAGAAAAATAATCTTTTTCTCAAACCTATTTTTCATTCCCAAATATAATTAATTCAACACGCATGAAATAACCATAAATATCGACCTCACCGAGTTGTCGCCATTGGCATGACAGCAGTGGCCGCACCCCACAGCGACTGCCGACGGCAGTGACGAACTGAGCAAACGACTGTCGACTGTTGTTGACGATGTTGAAATTTAAAGCGAACTGACGAACTAGGGATGACTGAGCACCACTGTAGCCTTCACGTTAATGTTAGTGTCAAAAGCAAAGCAATATATTAGAATTAAGGGTTACTAAATGATTATAATCTATATATTTATATGTTATATTAGATTATATTATATATTTAGTATATTTACATCTATAATATATTATAATTTATATATATATATATATAAATTATAATATATTATTTATATAATTTTGGTTTTTCGGTTTATCCGAATTATTTTTTTGAAAATCCAAAAACCAAACCGTTTAACCGAATTTCTAAAATTTGAAACCGAAACCAATCCGAAAAAACAAAAAATCAAATCAAAATTAAATTTCGATTCGGTTTTTCATTTTTTTTTGGTTTAAACCAAAATATGTCCAGCCCTACTAGTAACATTAATATTTGGAGAGTTAAATTAAAAAAATTTAAAATTAAATTTTCAAACATTTATAGCTATATATAAAATATAACTTTTTATTAATAATTAAGCATGCACTTAGTTAGATAGGGAATGTCAAGATACTTTAATTACTTGTCCATGACAAATTTGTTAGGAAAAATAAAAAATTAAAGTAAGATTAATAAACTTTTCTACAAAATAGAAAGACAATAAATCCTTAGATCAATTTTGAACTTGATTGTACAAATAATTTTTATGGTGTTACTATCATTTTTCCATGACTCATCACCTTTTTAGCATTTAATAAGCCCATATCATTGTTCAAATTTACCAAAATGGATGAAAATTTGTAGAGTAATTAAAATTAAAATTAGGAATAAATTTTTTTAAAAAAACTTACTATGAATTTAATATGTGGACTACCAAAATCTCACGCTCTCTTATATATAGTAGTAAAGTAATATTATATATATATTTTAATGAAGCTTTAAGTTTGCATTTTCAGGTAAAAAGAAAAGACTTATTCAAACCAGGTAATCATATCATGAGCATATATTATCAAGCTCTATATATGGTTACCAATTCAAATTATAGAAATGTCTGTAAAAATAAAAGTCTGGTCGAAATTGACCAAGAATGCACAGGAATAGCTAGAACAGTTCAAGCAGAAACTCAACAACCAAATATTCCTACTGAACATGAAATTCATGTGGGAAAAACAATAGAAATAGGAAGTTCTTCCACCTTAAGTCAGAAACTCTCAATAGAATATGAGTAGTAACTATTTAGAATATAAAAGATTAAGAGAAACAAAAGAAGACCCTGATAGATTAAATTATTTAATTACTTTGATCTCTGATATTGAGGCAAAATTAATAATACATTTAAAGTCTGGAAGAATGTGGTGCATACCACCTAATTATGACAAAATTAGGTTTAGGGATCCACCTATATATATATATATATATATATATATATATATATATATATATATATATATATATATAAAGGAAAAGGATTAGATAGTAATCAGTGTTGTTTTTGTAAATGATTTCCAAGTAAAAACAAAAGAGCAAAAAGTAGGAAATGTTACAAGGAAGGAAGCATAAAATGTATAGAAAAAACCTGGAGTAATACAAAATCCAAACAACCCATGGTCAATAGGACAAAGAATGAAACATGTAATGGATATATTACAAGAAAAATGTACAAATATACAGATACAAAATAATTAAAAAGAGGTGATACAAATTTTTATAAAAACATATATCCTACACAACATTATGACCAAGATTATAAAAAGAAAAAATATAGAAAGACATATAAAAAAGATGATTAGATATTATTAGATAATAGATAGGTAATATAACAATATAGAGAATATAATAAACAGATAATAGATAATAACAATAATAGGACGGATAGATAGATATATTAATAATATATAAGCAAAGTTAATAATAAATAGTAACTAGTATTTATGTATATAATCTTAATAATAAAACACATGTGAAAGAAAATATAAACTTGATTAATTCAAACATAATTTACAAACTTGGGAGAAAAATACAAAGATCTATGTAACTACTACTTACATGCCTTAAGGAAGAAGTGAGGTTTCCCTTTCGAGAGTCCCTTGAAAACTTGACAGCTACCGAAAAATGAAGAACTAAGAAAACTTTTCACACTTTTTTTTTTTTTTTTGAAGTAACTTACAAACTTTAGAAACTAAGAAGCTTAAAGAACTTAAGAAAACTAAAGAACTTTCTCACTCTTGATTTTTACTTGTTTTTTTCTCTCTTTTGTACATGTTTAAGTCTTCCATAAAGGGAATTATTTATAGGTATTTGTGGACTTCAAATCTTAACTTTTTTGTGGACTTCAAATCTTTTCTAAAGACTTTAGCAAGATTTTATCAACTTGGATGGGCCCGGCGCAGATTATAATATATATTTAATACGTATATAGTATAATATATATATATATATATATATATATATTTGTATTAAATTTACACTTACTAACATATATTTATGCTTATACTTATTAGCATATATATATTACTTATATATATAAATACTAGTTACTATTTATTATTAACTTTGTTTATATATTATTAATATATCTATCTATCCGTCCAAGCAAGAATATATATCACTTATATATGTATATATATATATATATATATATATATCCTTTAGTATATGTATTATAATATAATATATCGTAGATTATATAGTTAGTATAGTAGTATAGCAAGCAAATTATATATAATAACAATATTAAAGCAGGTAAGTAATTTTTGAGATTAAAGAAGAGTTATCGCGGTTGTGTTTTAATATAGTGTAAAGTCCTACTCAGTACTTCCTCCTTCGTTGTCCTTAGTCCAGTGTAAGTGTCGAAGTCATAAAGATCCAAGTATATTTTCTTCCATAATAACAATAATAGGATAGATAGATAGATATATTAATAATATATAAATAAAGTAAATAATAAATAGTAACTAGTATTTATATATATAAGTAATATATATATATGCTAATAAGTATAAATATATATATATAAATATGTTAGTAAGTGTATATTTAATACAAATATATGTATATATTATACTATTTATGTGTTAAATATATATTATAATCTTATATATAGACAACTTATAATAATAATAAGCAAGAATATATATTACTTATATATGTATATATATATCCTTTAGTATATGTATTATAATAGAATATATCGTAGATTATATAGTTAGTATAGTAATATAGCAAGCAAATTATATATAATAACAATATTAAAGCAAGTAAGTAATTTTTGAGATTAAAGCAGAGTTATCGCGGTTGTGTTTTAATATGGTGTAAAGTCCTACCCAATACTTCCTCCTTCGTTGTCCTTAGTCCAGTGTAAGTGTCCAAGTCATAAAGATCCAAGTATATTTTCTCCAAAATAAATTATTTTTACATTTTTTGGTTTTTTTATTTTCCTTCTTTTTTATACCCTGTTCATCTCTTTCTCTTCAGTTTTAGGTATTTTAGCAATATCTTCTTTAATCACGCCCCAAGAGAATAACAACAGTCCTTTTTAATCTTCTTCGGACTTTTCAAGTCCCTAAGAATTTACAGATTAATCCATCGTTATTGCTAAAACACTTAGAGAATAACTATATACTGAGGGTATTTTTATAAGTAATTTATAAATTTTACAAGATCAGAAAAACTGACGGAAAACCGTCGGCGATCCAGATCTTAATAATAAAATACATATGAAAGAAAATATAAACTTGATTAATTCAAAAATAATTTACAAACTTGGGAGAAAAATACAAAGATCTATGTAACTACTACTTACATGTCTTAAGGAAGAAGTGAGGTTTCTCTTTCAGGAGTCCCCTGAAAACTTGACAGCAACCGGAAAATGAAGAACTAAGAAAACTTTTCACACTCTTTTTTTTTCTTTTTCGAAGTAACTTACAAACTTTAGAAACTAAGAAACTTAAAGAACTTAAGAAAACTAAAGAATTTTCTCACTTTTGATTTTTTCTTGCTTTTTTCTATCTTTTGTACATGTTTAAGTCTTCCATAAAAGGGGTATTTATAGGCATTTGCGGACTTCAAATCTTAACTTTTTGTGGACTTCAAATCTTTTCTAAAAACTTTAGCAAGATTTTATCAACTTAGGTGGGCCCGGCGGCTAATATCTTTCTTTAATTCTCCTCCGTTCATTTATTTATCTGATATTGCATATGTCTGTTATTTTATCTTTTGTAGATATCATCATTGCTTATGTATCCAAATTGTGTAAAGCTTCTGAGTCAAACTCCATTGCTAAATCATCGTCTGCGTTTGAGTCTTGGACAAATTGATCCATGGCTGAGTTATATTCTTGTTCATACTCGTCACTGTCTCCGTCTGATAATTCAAGTCTTGTTCCTATTCTGGGTGATCTTGTCTCTTCTCTTGAAATTAAGAAAATTCTGGGTCTTTGCTCTGGTGGGTCTGGATTCATTGCTATCCCCTTAGGCAATTGTTCTGCTAACAACTTTTTTATTGAGACTACTAATAATTTTTCTATAGTTCTTTTTTATTTTTATTTTTTCTTAATGAAAATCCCTTCTTATTCTGAGAAGAACTTCCTTCATCTATTGTCTGAGTACCTGTGGTTTTAAAACTAGCTGGGAGTATTCTCCCTACACTTTTTGACAAAGTGTTAGCCATCAATGGATTTGATGAGTCTTTACCAGCTACCGTTTGAGTTGGACTAGCTGTATCATTACCCAATACAGGGGGTCTTGCTGCATTCATTGGGGAATGCACACCCATTAACGGATTTGAGAAGTCTTTACCAGCTACCGTTTGAGCTGGACTAGCAGCATCATTATCCGATACAGTGGGTTTTTTCATTTTTAAAGAGGGTGGAGAACTCTTTGGCTGGGTCTCATAAATTGGTTGAGTCTGTTGTGAAAGTTCAAAATGAAGAATTTTTATACGGTCTTGTAAAATACTTATATGTTCTAACATTTTTTCTTTTTCTCTTACAAGGTTTTCATTATCTTGTCTTAAAACTTCATTGGCTTGATTCAGTTTTTTAAAAGCTTCGATCGTAGAGGAACAATGATCATAAAATATAATTTTGTCTGTGTCTTTGTTAATAATATATTGAGGAATTTTTTGTGTTTGTGATCTTAAAGCTGCAGTAATAAAATAATTTGGTCCCAGATTTCTTCAGACATAGTCTAGAGTCTTTGAGAGGTTATAAAAACCTTTATAAAGAGGTGTTTTATAATATTTTATGGCGTCCATTACCTCTATCCAAGTCAGAAACACGCCTTGTTGATGTCCTCTGAGAACAACATAGAATTTAAACCTGTTAGTAGTATTTTTCTCAGTAAAATAATAACTTAATGCATTTAGAACTGAAATAAAATAACTATTGTCTCTTCTATTATATGCTATCCATAGATTGTTTAGTAGACATATCTGCGGCTTATCCACTTGTACTTCCGACTTTCGTCTGAAAGTTAAGTAGGATGGTTCGTAACATACCAAGTTGTGGGGTCCAAAAATTATTCTATCTAATTTTGGTTGTTCTAGTATCATAAGTGGTCTGAAACGAGTGTGACTCATTAGTGTCTTTAGATAGTCTTGGGATGATGAGGCTTCTGCCTTGCTTTTGCTTTTTCCTGTATTCATACTGAAACAAAAATCATTAGTTGTCTTCTTTAATTAATCTACTTAGTTGATCTGCCAAGTTATGATCTTTTCCTTTAATATGCTCTAAAACAATATTATAGATTGAAGTAGCATCTAGGAAATTTAACCATCTCCTTTTACTACTATTTTTATCTTTTATTTTCTGATAAAACTTTACTATAGCCTCGCAGTCTGTTCTTACTAATATTTCGGGCTTATTTAATATATAAAGTTTAAAACTATTTAAACCATAAATTACTGCTAGTGTCTCCGCATCTATGCTATTTAATTTTTTCTTTTCTTTATATTTTCCACTTGAATAAGCACAAATTTTTTCATCCTTTTTGTCACTATATTTGTTAGGTTTTACTTTTAATACTGTTCCCCATCCTTGAAGGCTTCCATCTGTCTTGACTATTAAATAATTTGTTTCTAATGGTAACGTTAAATGTGGAATGTCTTGTATCATGCTTTTAAGCTGTTGGACTAATTTTATGTCTTCAGTATTAAATTTTTTTTGGCCTGTTGATCCTGTTTTAGAATATAACGGTCCTGCTACTTTACCTAAGTCTTTGATAAAAGTTCTAGTATAATTTAAAAGTCCTAAAAATTTTTGTAAATCTTTAGTCTTGTCTAATTTATCTGGCATTTCTAAAACTTTTTTAGTTATGCGTGATTGTAATTTTATTCTTCTGTCTCCAATAACTACTCCTAAAAAATTAATACTATTTTTACATAATTTCATTTTCTTTCTACTTATTATTATTCCATTATCTACAAATAATTTTAAAACTTTTTGTAAATGTCCTAAATGTTCACTCATATTATTACTAACTAAAATATCATCTATGTAAACTAATACAAAAATTCATCTATGTAAACTAATACAAAAATTTTATAGTTTCTAAAAATATTATCCATTTTTTTTTTGATAAATTGGAAGAGCCGTTTTTAATCCAAACGGCATGACCAGCCATTCAAAATGTTCTTCTGGACATGTGAAAGTTGTCCATTCTATACTATCTTCGTACATTTTAATCTGTCATTATCCAGATTTACAATCAAATTTACTAAATACTTTTGTTTCTTATATTCTATTTATTAATTCTGTTTTATTTGGTAACTTATATCCATCAATTACAGTATATATATAAAAAGTGATAATCAAAGAATTTGGAGGATAATTTTATCATTTTATGACTTTATCCCAAGATAATATATGTTGGGATTACTTATACCACCCAAATAAGTTATCCCTAACTTGATAATCAAACAAGACATCAAAAATTTTATTCCAAAATTATCTGCTTTAATACCTTACACCAAACTTACCCCTAAAGTAAAAACCAGCTAAGAAAAAAAAAAAATAAAAAAATTTACAACTCTCCCAAAAATAAAAAGGGAGAAAGGAGAAAGGGAATCTTGCACATTACAAAGACCAAGGTTGTTCAGACAATTCTCCCAAATCCTTTACTTATTAATCACCACCTCCTCACTCCCACCACTCTACCTCACCCTCCGACAACCATGAATTGACAGAATTACCCCTCCCCCTTCCCCTCGCATGGGCGCATCATTATCTAACCTAACAGAAAACGGGTCACCCAATAACGACGGACGACCGGGTCTCGGTGATATACCGGAGAATTGTGTAGCCTGTGTATTTATGTACCTTAATCCACCTGAAATCTGTAATTTAGCTAGGTTAAATCGTGCTTTTCGTGGTGCTGCTTCTTCTGATGCTGTTTGGGAATCTAAACTTCCCCCTAATTATCAACAACTGCTCGATCACCTTTTGCCTCCGTTGAATTATCATGATTTTTCAAAGAAGGATATTTTTGCTCTTCTCGCTCGTTCCGTGTCGTTTGATGATGGCAATAAGGTGTGTTAATTTTTCGTCTAGTTACTAATTTCT
This sequence comes from Capsicum pubescens, assembly GCA_030864215.1. NCBI lineage: Eukaryota > Viridiplantae > Streptophyta > Magnoliopsida > Solanales > Solanaceae > Capsicum > Capsicum pubescens. The sequence goes on from CM061547.1 coordinate 246,645,888, forward strand.
GTATTTTCTTGAAGTTTGTGTTACATTTTCTTTGTGAAGGGGTTAAAAACGCACCTAAAGTATCTCTGTTTTTCGAGTTTCGTATCTGAAGTGTCTGGTGTGTGTGTGTTTCCTAACTGAATTTTTAACTGTTCAGTTTTCGTACCTGAAATATCACCTTTGTTTAGGTAAGGAAAAGTGAACAATTGATAGTTAATGTTCGTCTTTCTGCATTTTTTTGAAGTTTGTGCTAGCATTTTGTTTGAGTGAAGGTCAAAAACAAGCCTAAAATATCCAATTTTTTGAGTTTCCTACATGAACTATCAGGTGTGTGAATTATCAACTGTTCATATCCCTACCTCCCTACCTGATATGTCACCTTCGTTCAGGTAAGTAAAAGTGTACGATATAGTTGATGTGTGTTTTGACAAATAATTGTGTGATAAAAAGGTACCTCCCAAACTTAAAGGCAAGTTCTACAGAGTGGTGGTTAGACCGGTTTTGTTGTATGGGGCGGAGTGTTGGCCTGTTAAGAAGACCCACATCCAGAAGATGAAGGTAGCGGAGATGAGAATGCTTCGGTGGATGTGTGGGTGTACTAGAAAAAATAGGATTAGAAATGAGGTTATTCGAGATAAGGTGGGAGTGGCTTCGGTGGAGGAAAAGATGAGGGAAGCGAGGTTGAGATGGTTCAGTCATGTGATGCGGAGGAGCACGGATGCCCCAGTGCGGAGGTGTGAGAGGTTGGCTAGGGATGGTTTCAAGCGAGGTAGAGGTAGACCGAAGAAATATTGGAAGGAGGTGATTAGACATGGAGCAACTTCAGCTTACCGAGGGACCCTGGATAGGAAGCTGTGGAGGAGGCGAATTAGGGTAGAAGGCTAGTCTGAGTTAGGATGTTGTGTGTTTTGGTGGTTACTTGAGTATCTTGCTTTTGGTATTATTGAGTATGTTAATTTGTGTTATCTTGTTCTATTATTATTCCTTATCTTATCTTAGATTGCTTTATTTTGAGTCGGGGGTCTATCGGAAACAACCTCTGTATCTCACTTTGAGGTAGTGGTATGGACTGCGTATAGTTACCCTCCCCAGACCCCACTTGGTGGGAATATATTGGGTATGGGAATATATTGGGTATGTTGTTGTTGTTGTTGTTTGAATGTTTAAAGTATTTTCCATTTGGAGGTAAGTAAGTACGCCGTCCGTTCCAAAATAGTTGGCATGTTTCACTCTGTAACTGTCAAACTACATGAGCTTTGACCACAGTTTAAGATAAATTATATCATCATATTGACATGAGATGAATTGTAAATTATAGTACTTTTTGTATAGTTTATGAACATCTAAATGTATTTTTTAAAATAATGGATTAATTTAATTCAGTTTAGCTTCGAAAATGAGTCAAATTGACCTTCGAAAAGAGAAATATGACAACTAAAAAGGAATAGAGGGAGTACTGTTAACAATGGTGGAGCTAGGATACCGGAAGGGGGTCTTCTTCATTAAAATATACACAGTTGAAATTATTTTTTATGTATATATTGTAAATATTGAACCCCATGGGCGTCTTCGTATGTTTACTTCTTTATATCCCCTTAGTGAAAATTTTGGTTCCGATACTGTTTGTTAAAGTTTGGTTTTTGGTCGAAATAGATGTTGGGTTTTTTCTGCAGTTGTCATAGGGTGAGACTGTTTTTGGTGTTATAACTGATATGTAATGCAGTACTCAAATTTAGCATTCAAGTTGAGCTGGAGTGAAAAATCTTTTTTCTGTGGTTAATGTTCAAGTTTAACTTCCAAGTTTGCCTCCTTTTAATTGTGAAACAGTGTTATCCTTAATGTATTGTTTACCCGTATCTTAATTCTTTTGTTAGTTCTTTCCCATGTCTTCTCTGACCAAATGGGAGAGTGGTGCAGGCTAAGAATAATTGTGCTCCCCCCCCCCCCCCGCCCCAAATGTTGCTATGATTAGAGTTTTTTGGGATGGTATGTTTCAATTATTTTCATTTGCTTTTGGGATGGTATGTTTCAATTATTTTCATTTGCTTGTATTGGGAGGGAATGTGTGCCTTGTTAGTTGCTATATTTTCTTCATTGTTTCCTTCTCCTTTTACTTGGATTTGCTAGACTTGAGCTGAGGGTCTTTGGGAAACAACCTCTCTACCTCCACGAGGTAGTGGTAAGGTCTGCGTACACTCTACCCTCCCCAGACCTCACTTGTTGGATTTCATGAGGTATGCTGCTGTTGTTTTATTGGGAGGGATTGTGAAATTTGAGGCTCCCACGGCTTAATTCCATGCGTAGTGCTTTTCACGTCATGATTTCTCTTGAGGTCTAGGTATGGAAGTTCGAGGAATAAGTTATCTTCTTTATGAAGTTGAATTTGCTACATTTTATGAGCTGCACTTATAGCAACAATATTTTGGAGTTATATCTCACTAAACTGTATGTTTTTGATGGTGGAGAAAATGCAGGAGGTATGGTTGGACAGAATTAGTGGAAGGATTTGTATGTCAATCTCCTCAAAAGCGATGTTGATAACTAATATGGAAGACAGGAGACACTGGACCTGGTTTCCCACAGAAGAATCAAGGTTAGATTAACTGGTTGAAACTATGTGTAACAATGTCATTATAAAGCTTGTGGCATTGGTAAAATGATTTTGGAGTTTTAAACTGGTTGGAATACACTGCCGGGGGTCTATTGGAAACAACCTCTCCACTTCTTTGGAGGTAGTGGTATGGACTGCGTACATTTTACCCTCCCCAGACCCCACTGTTTGGGAATACACTGGGCTTGTTGTTGTTGGATATCCTCTTATGAGATGATATTATTAACTAGTTTCTTTCCCCAGTGAGTTGGACAACATATAATTGGGATTTCCCCATGCATCATAGGATAAATTTATTATGAGCAATACATGTGGTATTAAAGCACCAAATCAATCCTTGATTAATCTTTTGTAGCAAATATACATAGTCTTAACTCGTTATCATATTTACTTACTGGGTGTAGCTCAAAGCAGCGTGTAAACCTATGCTCTATGTGGTATTAGTTAGACACGAATGTGGTGGTGGATTAGGATGCTTAATGCATGAGACTTCCCTATTGCGTCTATTTTGCATCCGATAGCCATGGTATATACCTAAATGAACTGAAAGATGAAATGATGTTATAAGAATGCCATTTTACATCTGTTTGAGAAATTGTTGAAGCAATGTTATCAAAAGATCTGAAAGTGGGTATTTCTCCCTCTAGGAGACAAGAAGACATCAAATCCATGCACTGAACGGGTCTTGTAAAATATTTTCCCTTCACACTCTTTTAAGAGATCATGCACCCTTGACTCTTAATGCATTTACAATTTTACATTGATTTTCTTCATCAGTTGATAGGTTGGTGTATTTAGAATTGAAATAGGAATGCACCTAGGTTGATATTGCTTGTGCTGGATAGTACTAGTTCTAATTTTCGTCTGTAGAGTTTATTATCTGTAGTTAGGACGTTTTTTCGTGATGACTTTTCACTCAACTCTGTTAGGATTCTATTGGAGTGTTTCTGTTCAGTATGTCAAATATTATTTTTCTGGTTAAGTGAATTTAACCTACTCTTTTCTTGCGAATATCAATTCATACTAGCTGATTTAATAGTGGCAACAGTTGGCTTCTATTACCACACCATTTGTCATGAACTTACTTTCTTGAGAGTAGAACACTGAACCTCTAGTAACAGATATGCTAATACTTGCTTTTGCATGTTAACTCCTAGGTTGAAATATATGGTAATCTCATGGATAGTTGAAATGTTTGTCCTTTTAATTCTTTCTTTTTTCCTTTATGATAAGGTAGAGATTTTGTTAAATGGTACCAAGATGGTATAGGAACAAGGGCGGACCCACATGTATCGGTGGGGGTACACGTGCACCCGTTAACGTCGAAAAAAATTGTGTATATATGTGTGTATATACCTTGAGAAATTGGATATAATTAATAGTGCACCCTTAGATGAATGGTAGTGCACATTGATGGAATTGTGTATACATCCACGCCACCAGGGATCGATCCCCGGCTCATACAACACCTTAGTTTTTATTTTTAATACTTCAAATTTAAAGGCTTGTTACTAAATTTATAACAACAAAATTGATGGAATGGGGATTTGAACTCACGACCAGTACATAAGGGGAACCCTCCTTGACCATTGAGCTACCACAACTAATTGTTTATAAATGTTAAAAGTAAACTTCATATTATATGAAAGTAAAGTTATTAGCTTAAAATTCTTATTTGTTCTATATATATCGATTTTTTCTGTATTGTTCCTGTCTTTAGCGACCAATTGAATATGATAATATTTCTCAATCGACACCGAATTTTTTTTCAACGTCTTAAAGATAATATTGGTACTCCACAATATTATCAAAAGCAATAAGCGTAAAAAGGCTTCAAGGTTTATTGTGTTTAAGCACAAAGTACAAATAAAGCGTGAAATTTAACTAAAAAAGGCATAAAGGTAGAAAAGATATAAATATATGTCTAGTCCAAGACTAATAATATAAGCATGAATGACAAATATATGAACAAAAAAAATAATTTTTTTTGATTTAGTGAAATATCAATTGTTTAGTGTTCGTCTCCTCAGAAAGCCTCATTGACAAGGGAAAGTATCTATCAGAAATTAGAACCTAAGCTGCACCTTAAGCGAGGCGAGCGCTCAACATATTTTGAGTCTTACTTCGAGGCTTATGCACATCTTTGACAACACTGGTGCACCCACAGACTTCAAATTCTGGGTTCGCCTCTGTATAGGAAAAGAAACAAAAACAACATAAAACAAAGAGCAGCCTACTAAACTGTTCTTCCTAGCATATCCAATAAATCCATATACTAGTTCGAGCTATCTATTAAGCTACCTTTACACCAGAAGTACAAATTTTGTGAACATCTATCCTTAATTCTAGAAAAGTGAGTTCTCTGCCCTCCAAAGCAACCTTTGTTCCTCTCCAGCCATATTGTCCATAAGATGCACAATGGAATAGTTCTCCATATCTGCTTTATCACTTTTCGTTTCATCTGTGGTTGCCAACCTTCCAACAAACCTTTCACTTTCTGAGGCATCACACAATTAATGCCACGAAGATTTAGAGTGACTCCCAACATTCTCTAGATATTTTACGATGGAGAAAAAGGTGCTCAAAGGAAGCATCTGCTACATTGTCTGCCTTGAGCATGCTCCCCCCCCCCCCACCCCCCCCCACCCACACACAAAAACAAACAAACAAAAGTCGCAACTCATCCAATTATGCTACTTTAATGGGAGCTTTGGTCTTCCATATCAGCTTCCAAGGCCAAAAATTATCAGCTGTCCTCCTAATTCTCTTAATTGCAATATGTGATAGTTCATGAACTCCGAGATGTCTTTCTCAGTTAACCATCATGCTATCATCTCTCTCTCTCCCTGCGTGTGTGTGTCTGTGTCTGTGTAGGGTGGGGTGGGGTGGAGGAGGGGGGGAGGGTTCGCTGACGATCCTTTCCAGGTATTGTCTTCTCCACTGAATTATACATGATAGTGCTAGTGTTTTCCTCCCTTTGCACAACTGACCGCTGTTGATGATGAGGGATATCAGACTTTGACCTTTACTCTTGCAGGTTCCATGTTGTGGCGTATTGCCAGCAGGAATGGTGGTTTGAATTAAGTGGCACAGTGAAGTTTCCTTTTCCTCCGGATATATACACACTAACATTCAGAGTTCATCTTGGGAAAATTTCCAAAAGACTCGGCCGGCGTGCTTGCAACTTTGAGCATACTCATGGATGGGATTTGGGGCCAGTACGTTATGAACTGTCTACTTCTGATGGGCAACATGCAGTTAGTGAGTGCTTTCTAGATGACATGGGGCAAGACGACCCAAATGGGAATATCAGGCGTGGGAACTGGATTGAGTACAAGGTGGGTGAATTTATTGTCAGCACGTCAGATCCTGTGACGGAAGTTAAATTTTCAATGAAACAGATTGACTGCACACATTCCAAAGGCGGGCTCTGTGTTGATTCTGTATCTATTACCCCCAGTGATCTGAAAGTCCATCAAAGATGAGGGATTTAAAGTATCTGTATGTGACGTGTTTTCTTGCCAAAGCTCCCAGGAAACTTTAATTGGGTTCCATTGTACCGCCTACAAACATTACATTTTGTGAAGCTAGTCATTGTAAAATTCTTTTTGCCTTAGGTATGTGTTCTCCCTCCATGTAAATGTTACTGTTTTGTACTTATCCAGTTTTGTTGCATAGAATTCCTTCTGCAGAAGATCAAGAAAAGAGAGTTTGCTCATTTTTCATTAGAGAAAAAGTTTAACTATTCTAGTTATTTCTTGTTCCCCCAGACCCCACTGAGGAATTACACTGCTTATATTGTTGTTCTTGTAGTTATTTCTTGTACAGAAAATATGGTACAAGTTATCCGCTTCTATAGCATGTTTTACAATCAGCTTGGTTGCTTCAAAAATGTTGTCGCACTCTTGTCAGATCCTCCAATTATACAGCTTTTGGAGGATCCCCGCTGCATACCCAACAGTATTCTAGTATTCTTTTAGAGTCTGAGCAACATAGTATTTCAGTGCTTGAAGATATCCTACTGTTATCTCCGCTATCGGTTATGAAGCTTACGTCCTTTTGTTGTGTGGTTTTTGGTTATTATGACTATGTTGATCATTAACAACCTTTTCTATTTTCTGTGGATGGTGTTCACTTTACATTTATTAGTAGCAAGTCAATGGACAGCGGGAAAGCTCTCTGGTTGTTACATCACATGTGATATTTTTCTTCTGATCAATCTAAGATTGGGACATTACAGGCTGCTTGATAAGTGCTTGTTCCAGTTTAACATGTGAAGTGATCTTTGGTCACATCTTGTTCCAATTACTATTTGTGAATTTTAACCTGTGGTCTTTTTTCACTAGAGTATTTTCTTATTTTACTTGTTGTTACTTGTTACACAACCTGTCTCGATTTTGTGGGCCACTTTTTTCTTGTTAGACTGTCTTAAAAAAATATACCTTTTTTATATTTTATAATAATTTAATTTAAAATATCTATTTAATCTTTAATGAGATAATTTACTATTACACAAATATTTATAACATATTTTGGCTCATAAATTTTGTTTGTTATGTTGTTGACTTCTTGTGGTCAAGTTAGGTAGCACTTCCACATCATAAAAGGATTCATTGTGCATTATATTGTCGTGCAGTTTAGTCCCAAGTTTATCTATTCGCGCAGTCTTATCCATCCGGCGGTTCAACCACTTTGGTGGTTTTAAGGCAAAAATTAAATGGAGATTTAATTTTTTTTTTAAAATAAATATATTTTTTCTATAAAGTTTATATTTTAAATATTTTGATTTTTAAAGTTGTTAATATTTTTTTATAGTTTATTTCTTTTAATAATTTTTTTTTCATTAATATAATTAATGTATTTAATTATTTTTTGAGATATAGCACTTTAAAGTTTAAGTATAATAAATTTTTAATGATTCTTTACTTTTATAAAAAAAAATTATTTTTAATGAATAGTATTTAATAACTTTTTTAATAAAAAATTATAATTTAGTCTATCAAATTTGAAGGCGCAAGACAGTTGCTTATTTTTCAATGCGTTGAGCCGCCCACCAGGAAAAAAAAAGAATTCTAATTCAGATAAATTCCAAAATCAACAATTTTGTTTCTTTCGTTTTTTTTTTCTCGAAAAAAGTTTAGGGAAGCAACGGCAATTGTCTTTTTGCAAGTGTATTTGGGGTGGGGGAACGGATGGGTATCAATGGGCAAAATTCGAAAATAACCATGTTTATAATTGAAATATAGTTATGGAGTTCAAATGATGAAATAGTTAACAGAGAGATGTTTTTAGGGAGATTCAATTATAGGTGATAAAAATATTTTAAAATGTAGTATAGGTGACTTGAGCCTTAAGAATTGAGTGTATGTGATAATTATTAAGTCTTAAGAATTGAGTTTAGATGATAATTATTAAGTGATGGGTTAAGAAAGTTTAGAAATTGTCCACAAGTCTTTTATTTACAATTTGACCCAATATAAATCTTAATATAACTAAAAATGAAGGGGGGGAAAATGCGGGATCGGTGCTTTCTCTCTTTATCACTTTTATTTGTTTTCTCTCTCTTCGCAAATTGTTGTTGCTTTTCTTCTTCTTCTTCTTCTTCTTCATTCTCATCATCTTCTTCATTTTTTTTCTCTACTTCATCTTCTTCTTTTTCATTTATCGTACTATTGTTGTTGTTGTTATCGCTGCTGCTGCTACTGGATCAAATTATTAGGTCAAATTTTGTACGTATATCATTGGGCATTACTTCATAGGTGATTTTGGTAAGTAAAATTATGATGTTTAGTTGAATTTCTCATCTAGATATAAATGCTACTGTTATTTTTTCAACAATGGATAGAACCTGAAGCTGAATCAAACATATGAGTCATTTGTTACAACATGTGAGTCATCTATTGCAACATATGACTCATTTATTGCAACAGAATCTGAAACTGAATACAACAGATGACTCACCTATTGCGATAAATGACTCATTTGTTGAATTCATGTTACAACACTATACAACTTGAAGCTGAATCCAACAGATGAGTCATCTATTGATGACTCATCTATTGCAATAAATGACTCACCTATTGGGATTCATGTTACAGTGGACTAGATCTGAATTTGATTAATAAATGAGTCATCTGTTGCAACAAATTAGTTATTTGTTGCAACAGATGACTCATTTACTAGATTCATGTTATAGTACTAGGATAAACCTGAATCTAAATTTCAATAGGTGAGTCATCTGTTGCAAAAGATGGATAATCTGTTACAACAGATTACTCACCTGTTGCAACTGATGTCTTATCTGTTGGAATCAACTTCAGGTTTATCCTAGTGCTATAGCATGAATCCAATAGATGAGTCATCTGTTGCAACAGATAGCTAATTTATTGCAACAGATGACTCATCTGTTGGGATTTATATTACAGTACTGGGACAAAACCTGAAACTTAATCCAAAAGATGTCTCATCTGTTGCAACACTGATAATGATAGTGTGGTGTATATAATATTTTTGTTGTATATACTATATACTATCATTATTAATCGGGAAAAGACAAGTTTTCCCCTCTAAAGTTGCAACGAAAACTCACTTTAACCATTAAACTTAACTTGTAATTATTTACCCTCCTAAACAACTTTTATATGAATTTTTTACCACCCTAAAAAAATTATACCACTCTCAATATGGAGAGTGCATCACATTCGCGCCATGTTGGAGCCATGTCATAGCCACGTCGGATTCACGTCAATACCACATAAATAAATTATTTTTTTAAATAATATATATATATATATATATATATTATTTTTAAAATTTCCAACTTATTTTTCTTCTCTTTCTCTCTTCACTGCCTTCTCCGGCAGCCACCACCACCGGACTTCGGCGAGTTTAGCCTCCCCACGTACAACCTTCTCCCTTTCTCCACTTTTCCGCCACTGCTTCGCCGGAGGTGATGGCCGGCGAAGCTCCTAGTGGTTGGTAGGAATTAAGAAGACGTCAAATACTACGGCGGCTCCCCATAATTTCGTATATGCAAGTCAAACGAAGTGGTAGGTAAAGGGCATATCGATAATTTTATTCTTAAATCTACAAAAATCCTATATATCTCCCAAAATATCTTTGTGCTTTGGTGTTTTTTTTATCTTACAATTTCTTCAGGTTTTGATTTCTGTTTACTGTTTTCTTTCTTTTTTAATACCTAAAAGTTGGTAACTTGTCGTTGTTCTGTTTACCTTAATTCCATCTGTTAGTTCATTGGTTGCTTAATTTTGGTTTAAAGTTTGCTTTCTAATATTTTGGATTTTCCTTACATTGTTGTCTGCTAATAAAAGTTTAGTTATATATTTATGTTGTCATTAACTGTTTGTTCATGTGTTTCTTGGATCAACCGCTTTTTCTTTGTGAATACTAAGTAATCTAAGTTAGTAAAGTTGATTACTTTATGCTGCCAAAACAGTATTTTTGGTGTTGATAATTTTCGATTTGATTTGTGTTTTTCTTGTTTGGTATTGTTTGAAAGGAAAAGACATGGTGGGGTGTGAGGAAGGAGAGACATGAGGGTGGTGGGGGTGTGAGGAAGAAGGGAAAAAATAATTGGTTAAAATTTTGAAGTGGGCCCCACTTAAACATTTTTTATGCTTTTTTTTTCACTAAAATGCGCTTTTATTTATTTTTTTGCCACATCAGCCGTTAAGGGAGCAAAATCATATATTTTAAAATTTATTAGGAGTGTAAATAATTACATGTTAAGTTAAATGGCTAAAGTGAATTTTCGTTGCAACTTTAGGGGGGAAAACATGTCTTATCCCTTATTAATTTTACTATAATATCATTATTAATTTTTTCAATAAATGTCTTTGGGTACCATCAATGGAGGGATCACTAACAATAAGGGTTGATTGTCATGGTGAATGAATCGAGAAGAACATTCGATATATTTGGCATTGTAAGGATGGTGAAATGTTAGAGACGATAACGATGACAGTCCAAAGAGATGTTTTGTATGATAATTTTTTGAACTTAATCATCAACTATTGTGGACTACATTGTCAATTGAAAGATCTTTTCATTAGTTACATGCACAAATCCTTTGAATATCAGAGGGTCCTACTTTTAAGATAAACGATCAGGTTCGTTTGCATGCTTGTTTGAGTGATGCAACTAGGCTGGTTTTAAGGGTGTACATGGTTGAAAAAATGATAGAGAATGAGAATCAGAATGTAGAACAAAAACGACAAGAACAACAAAATATGTTTGATGATAAATTGGATGATGTGGACATGAATATTCCACATGATGATGATGAGAGTGGAGATGAAGTGAAGGTGAAGGAGGATCAGAACCTACGCCTGTTGTTGCGAACAATACATTGGACAGTTCTCAATCAACACAGTCGAACAATCTTCAAGATGATGAGACTGATTTTACAAGGAAATGACATTCAAGAATAAGAAAGAACTAGTCACTTCATTGAATATTGTTTGTTTGAAAAAAGATTTTAGACTAAAAAAGGTGATTAATTCGCGCAATGTGTATCATTTTAGATGTGCTTATGCGAAATGCAAGTGGTGGTTGAGGGCTGTAAAATTCATAAGTTTTGACAGATTCGTCATTAGAACTTATAAAACGTATCATACATGTGGTTTGGAGCATATTACGAGCCATAATCCATAGGCCACAACAAAAGTCATCAATAAATACTTCAAATAGATTCCCGAATGGCAAAGAACCTTCTACAAGCGATATGGCCAATCAACTCCATACAGAATTGGGTTGTACAGTGAGTTATTGGAATATTTATAAGGGCATGGAGATTGCAAAATCTTTGGTTAGGGTAACACATGAGCACATATATGCAATGCTTGATGCCTACCGCTACATGTTTGTCCACAAATCCCCGAAGTAAGACGACATTGTAGGTTGATGAAAATGGAAGGTTCAAGTACCTTTTTTATAGTCTATGGTGCTTGGATTCTAGATTTTCAACAACTGAGAAAAGTCATAGCCGTCGAGGAGACATTCTTGAGGAGCAAGTATGAAGGAGTTTTATTATCAGACATCTTTTTTGTCGCTTTTTGTGTAGTAGACAAGAAATGTGATGCCCTGTATCAATATTTTTTTGAACAAATATGAAACTATGTAGATGATATCAATGAGTTATGTATAATTTCAAATAGGTATTCAAGTATTCAAAGATGGTTCAATTTTCTATCATTCAACTTACTTTAGTTGTAGCATGAGGCACCTTGGGGAAAATATTCGAAATAACTATCACAACTCAAAGTTTGCGTCTCATTTTATAAAGTAATTAGAGCGTATGTGTAATGCCCTGAAATCTCATCCCGAAATGTCACACGGTGCTTAAGGCTACAAGTAGCCCCAAGCTAACCCTTTGAGCATGCTACTACTTCTAACACCTACTTTAGGATAGTTAATTCAAGCAACAACACTATATCGTAACAAATCTGAACTGAAACAACTGAAATAATTATTTGAGAAATCAATACTGAAAATCTAAAATTCAACCACTAGTCTAGTCCGGCAAGCCTCTACTTACTACTGAACTAGAGAGTCATTGGGACAAACCCCCAACTGACTTGACTGAACTGAAAACCATAACAACTGATATCAAAACTGAAAATCTGAGAAATAGGTCCTCAAACCATGAGGACTCACCAACTGCGGAGTGTAGACAAAGGTACTCGGGAATCACTGTCGCGGCTGAGAATGAGCACCTGAACCTACATTATGAGACAATATAGCACACAGACGTATATGTGGATCAGTACTTTGAGGATGTACTAAGTATATGGGGGTGTATGCACTAAGTAAACAATATCATTACTCTTTATGAAACCATGCATGCAAATATGAATGACTCACATAGCTTGAATAAGTTCGAAATATAAATCTCATAAGTCATGAACAATGAAACATGTAATATAAATCTCGTGAGTCATTATACTTAGTTCTAAAATCTGTATTCTCAAAGCTTGTAACCCAAAAAGAAATCTTAAAACAATAACTTTCAAACTTATATTCTTATCTTAAGGAAAATAAAGAACTTCTTTTGAAACTTCAGGAATTCAAAGACTTATGATTATGGAACTTTGGGACTCTTTGGGAACTTGGGAGTTTCTTCTAACCGACATAAACCATGTGAGCTGACATGGATTCCAACGTCTTGCCCATGTTGGGGAGAGCTGTTCTACCCTTGCCATCGGAATAGAACCTTAACTTTAGTGATCACTATCTTAACCCACTTGGGGTAAATTATCATCCTACGGTGGCTCATAGTTCTGGGGCATGAAATCTTGGAATCAAGCCCAACTCGGTGCTAAATACTACTCCCATACTTAGGCTCAGAACTTTTAGGAAATCCACCTTAAAATAGTACACTAATGTATAATGAAATTCAATTATGCTTTTCTTTGCTTCAAATCATAAACAATGTGGATTCCTATCTTAGCTTAGGGTCAAAAGCAACCTTTCTTTAAGAATCAAAGTACTTGCTTATTAAATTATGCTAAAATCATAGCCTTCAAGAAACATCACAACTCATACTTGACTTGAAGCATCAACATATACTCAAATGATCAAATTTCATAATAAGGTTTAATTCTTGACTTCAACTTTGGAAACACCTTAAAAATATCAATTTTCAATGGGGAAATACAATTCACAACATAAATCCTCAATCCAAGGCATAACTAATTGAGATAACATGCAATTTCAAGACTTGAACAATTTCTAAATTCATAAACTCAAAATAGAGTAAATTGGATATAAACTCACTTGTAAAAATATGAAATTCTTTAATAAAATCAAAGCTTTGGCCACAAGAATGGAAGAAGTATTCTTGTTCAAACCCCACATACCTTAGATTATGGATTTTGAATGAACTCTCGCTTTTGTGACTCTATTTGTGACTTTGAACGGATATTCTTGATGCCCTTGGTCTGGGGATTCCGATTCTTGAGGAAATTTTGAAAAGTGATGATTAAATCTTGAGTTCTCTTGAACTTTGGGTTGAAATCCTAGAAAGTGTTCTTGGTGAATTTTAGAGAAGAAGACTATATTTTGGTATTTGGGGACCTTAATCCCGTGTTATGTCTGATAGAGGGTAGGAAAAAAGACTAAATTGCCCCCTTGGACATGGATTTTAAAAGCTGAACAATTGGGCATCGACGCGATAACGACGCGTCGCGCCAAGCCTTAGTAATTTTGACTGGAAGTTCCTGTAACAAAATTGACCAACGCGATGGGCGATGCGGCGCGCTAAGATCGCGTTGGTCCACTATTTTGGGATACCAAACGTGGTCTAAACATGGACCGAAAATTCTAAAACTTGTTCGGAAACACCTATTGACTTTCCTAATCATGAATTAGATAAAATATCAACTATCAAAGGCCGGGAAGGTTGGTAACAAAATCCTCAAAGTTTTGAGGCTCTAGAAATGACTAAATCCCAACACTTAGTTAGATTTTCTAAGTCTAGGAACTCTTTGGGCATCGTTTAAGGGATTTAGATGATGAGGATTTTGCGGGGTCTTATAGTATGAGAGAGCTGAATTTTTTGACCATTTCAATCAAATAAGGGATATGGTATCCAAAAAAATACAATATCTCGAACATGTTGGTTTTGAGAGATGAAGACGAGTATTTTGTCCGAAAAATAAATACATTATTATAAATTTAATGTCTTGTTTGAGTTTATTATAGTACTATGTCGTACTAAGTAATTTTTTTGCATAGATAATAATATTATGACGTCAAACATAGCTGAATCAGTTAATGCAATGTTTGACGTTGAAAGAGAATTTTCCATTATGGCGCTATTTGATGAAATAAACACGAGTTTTGCCAAATTATTTCACAAGAGGCGTATGGAGTTGGTGAACTCACTAAACAGGCTTGTTCCTTCAATGGAAATACAAATATCAAAGTATTTCAATTCGGAAAATAAGTTATTGGCCGATCAAATAGCCAATTAAAAAGTTCAGTATCAACGGTCATGGTGATGTTGCCACGGTCAATCTTCACAAAAGAACTTATACATGTAGAGTTTTTTACTTGGACAAAACACCTTATCCACATGCTATGACAGCGCTTCGACCCCAATATGGTGCACAATTTGGAAATCAAATTTAGGAGTACTCGCCTCTATATTATTCGGTGAAAAAATACATAATGGCATAGTGTGATGATATTAATTTGGTGACTCCTAAAAATTCTTGGGTTGTTCTTGTAGAGATTTTGGAGAGGGAAATACCTCCCCCATATGTTGACCCAAACAAATCGGAAAGAAGGTGATATAAGAGGAGGTGTGAAGTCGGAGAATTATTTCCAACAAGAAAAAATAAGTGCTCTATTTGTAAGAACGTTGACCACAAAAGAACTACATACCCAAACCGAAATGCACCATGATCGTTGTAATAGTAAAATAAGTCTTGTTGTTGGTTTAGATATGAAATTGATTATTTTAAATCATTGTTGGTAATGTAATATTATTTTATTTATTATATAAAATATATTTTTATTTATGATCCAATAATTAATTTGTGCATCAAATTAAAAAGGTAAAGGGATAGTAAATAAATACAACAGAGTACAAAATTATTTTCAACAGATGACCCATATGTTGCAACAAGTGACTCATCTATTGGGAGAGATCAAAACAGTCCTTGCTATTAGATTGAGTTCTTCCAACAGATGGCCCATCTATTGCAACAGATGGGTCATCTGTTGGAAGAAATCAAAAGAGTTCTTGCTATTGGATTATGTTGTCCCAACAGATGGCCCATCTGCTGCAACAGATGGGTCATCTATTGGAAGAGATCTAAACTCTTGATGTTCTATTTTATTTCTTCCAATATATGGGTAATTTCTGTTACAACAGATGGGTAATCTATTATAACAAATGGATAATATGTTACAACAAGTGGGTAATCTATTGCAACAGCTAACCTATTTGTTGGAAGAAATCAAACAACTAGCAAAACCTGCTTTAATTCTTCCAACAGATTAGTCATCTGTTGCAAAAGATGTATATATTTGTTTGACTAATTTGATATAAAATAACTCAGTTTAAATCATTATTAGTAAATAATCTTGTTGTTGGTTTAGCTATGAACTTGATTATTATATAACTCATTATTGGAAGAAATTAAACCTCTTGAAAGCCACCCATCATTCAATGAAATCACAGAAAAGGGAAAGCAGATGTAAATACCAACAACAAGCAGTCATTCATTCATTCATCATTCATTCATATACATAAAAATAAAAATAAGGCACAGGTCCATTAATGAAGTATGACCAGAAGGAGACATTACATCTGTGCGAATAAAAGCTAGGACTATGTTTTGTAGCTACCAAAAAACTTTACCAAAAAAAAGGGGTAGAGGGTTGTGAGTCACTGGAGCTACAAAGATCAGGATGGGTGACGATGGTGTAAATCTTCATAGGTATAGAGTGTTGCAACAGTCCCTTGGGGATAAATTCTGACCACCTAAAACAAAAACAAAGATGGACAGCTTAGAGGAGTAAATAACAAGAAGGAGGAAAACTTAGCTTGAAAGTTGAATACTTTACTTACTGAGTGTGAGTGAAGATGATTCATAAAAAGATCAGGCGCATGAATAAGATTGGTACAAGATGGAAGCTGACCTAAAAAAGGTGTTATATATTCTCAAACCTCAACCACCATGGGAACATCTCTCAACTCAAGCTCAAGCGAAATAGCCGGGAAGAGAGAGAAAGAGAAAGAGAAAAGATGAGTGGAGAAAAAATTGAAGGAAGGAAAGCAAACAAAGCAAACAAGTTGCTTTTAAATAAAAGTGGCGGTGACATTTCTGAAGACAAGACAAGACAAGAAAAAAAAGGGGGGCAACAACTTTTGAAAAAGCTGCTTGGGACGTTTGAGTTCTCCTAAAAATGTTTGAGTTCCCTAGGATTGTACCAGGTCTGATTTTTTAGCATAAAAAATTCTTTAAAAAATCCCTTCAAATAGATAACCCATCTATTGATAGATGAGTCATCTGTTGGAAGGGAGTTTTACCTCTTGAAGACTTATACTGATTTCTTCCAACAGATGGATAATCTGTCGCAACAAATGGGTTATCTGTCGGAAGAGATTTTTACCTCTTGAAGACCTATATCGATTTCTTCCAACAGATGGGTAATTTGTTGCAACAGATTGGTCATCTATTACAACAGGTTGGTTATCTGTTGCAACAGGTTGGTCATCTGTTGCAATAGGTTGATCGTATGTTGTAACAGATGTCTATATCTGCTTGATAATTTTCAACAGATGTGTCATCTGTTGCAACAGGTTAGTCATTTGCTGCAATATATATCTATATTTTTTCGACTAATTTGATGTGAAATGATTTATATTAAACCATTATTAGAAATAACTAAATTAATTTAACTAAAATTAGCTCTCAATTAATGAGTTCAATTCCAACTTCAATGAATTACATTGTAATTACTTGATCAACTACATGTATTCGTTCTGAATAGAGTGATTAATTGACTAATTTGATGTGAAGTAATTCAAATTAAATCATTATTAGTAATAAATAAATTGATTTAAGTAAAATTAGTTCTCAATTAATGTGTTCAATTGCAACTTCAATGAATTATATTATAATTTCATGATCAATTAAGTGTACGCATCCTGGATAGAGTGATCAATTGACTAATTTAACGTGAAATGATTCAAACCAAACCATTATTAGTAATAAATAAGTTATGTTAAGTAAAATTAACTCTCAATTAATGAGTTCAATTGCAACTTCAATGAATTACATTGTAACTGCATGATCAACAGATGAGACATATGTTTGATAAATTCTAATGGATGAGACATCTGTTTGATAAATTTCAATACATGAGACATCTTTTTGATAAATTCCAACAAATGAGACATCTATTGCAATAGATAATGCATCTATAGCAACAAAAATCTTTATCTATTTGACTATTCCTAACAGATGACTGATCTGTTACAACAGATGTCTATATTTGTTTGATATTTTTCAATAAGTGAGATATCTATTGCAATAGATAATGCATCAGTTTAATTATTTGTGACATATGATTGATCTTTTACAATAGGTTAGACATCTATTGCATCTCATGTCTATTTCTATTTGACAATTTCCAAAAGATGATTCATATGTTGCAACATATAATGCATCTATTTGATTATTTCTAACAGATGACTAGTCTGTTGCAACATGTTAGTCATTTGTTGCATCTGATGTCTATATTTGTTTGACAATTTCCAATAAATGACTCATCTATTGTAACAGATAATGCATATGTTTGATTATTTCTAATTTTTAGTAATTAATTATAAGTTTTCAAATCTAAGGATAAAATAGAATTCATGAAAAAATAAATGGACTTTAATTTTAATTACTAAACTATTGTCATCAATAATATTAAAATAAAATATTATTTTTCATTACATTACATGATCATCTAAGATACTAAAAATAAAAAATTGTTATCAATAATTTTTATACACATCAAAATAAATAAATTACAAGGCAAATCAAGGCTTCAAACTTTTATAGAGTACCCCAACAGCCCGAACCTCATGCATCTTTGCCACTATGTTGTCATTCAATAAGGTCCTTGGAGTCGTCATTGTTGTGCCGGTTATCAAACATTTAATAAATGCAAGCGCGTATGACCCGCACGCGACACCGGTCTCATTTTTGGGAAGGCCCTTTTTTCGATCTTCAAAAGACCATCTATTATTAAGCAACTTCTCATGCAAGTTATTCATTATGCCTCTTTGTTTTAATAATTTTTGGAACAACTCCAATAGTGACTCCATGCAAACAAAAAATTTCCACTCTTCTAAGAATGGTAAGTTGCAGTCATAAACATTCATGACTTCCTTATTAATGAGAATCTCAAGAGTCATAAAATATTTATTCTTCAAGTTCATAACAACAAGAATCCATTTTACCCCAATTCAATCCATGAAATTTGAAATAGCCTCTTTCCTCTACAATAGTCAATCACATTATAATCCCATACAAACTCCGGAACTAACTCAATTTTTTTAGCATCGAAAGCTTTCGCTTTTTCATTGAGTTTGTTGTACCTACCTTAGACGTTATTGTATAAGTTGAGGTCCATGATCCTATCCCCAAGATCATAATACTTTGTGAATTTAGGTGTCTTACCCTCATGAGGCAAAAAATTTCATCAACATACTATGATATAAGAATACAATTTTTAAATAAGTTAGTAACTTATAGAAAAATATAATAAATGGACCATTTGTTGCAACGAATGGGTCATCTATTACAACAGATGACTCTTCTGTTACATAGGTTCTCTGAACCTATTAACAGATTACCCATCTATTGCAATATGTGCAATAGATGGATAATTTGTTCATTTATTGCATAGCTTCTCTAAACTCGTGTTAACAGATTACCCAATCTACTGCAACTTATGCAAAAAATGGGTAATCTATTGCAATAGATGACTTAGAATGTAAGAAATAAAATAAATAGAAGGTTAGAAAAAACAAAATTACCAGTCCTCGTACCACACCTTCATATTTGTCATGTTCTTAAAGTCTAGTGGCTTAAATTCATGCATGTTGAAAAATTGTGAGGCCTTTTTGGATCTTATGTGTGTGTTCATACTAGACTTCTTGGTGGGGTGAACCAACTTGTAGATGTTTACCTTCTTCAGTGGACCCTACTTTTGTGGCCCCTTGAACTTACTCAACATTGGATAGGGCCACTTGAACTTGCTCAACATTGAAATAAGGAGAAGTTGTAATTTTTTTTATTTAATACTTGAGGGTACCTTTGTAATTGTTTTTTTCTTCCTTCTAACCTACAATGGAGTGAATTGCTCTATCAACTTTCTTTATGGTATGACACGTCTCTTAAATGTCAATTTCTTGACAACAACAGTTAGAACATTATAATACCCCGTACTTATCCTAGCTCGATTCAGCTCTTAGTTGCATGCTTAAGGGGCTTAAGATTTGAAATTTTCACTAAGTCTTGAGGACTTAGTCATTTTCAAGACCCCTAAACTTTGAGGATTTTCATTTTGGTCTTCCCGACCTCGAGATGTTAGTTTTTAAGTTAATTCATGTTTAGGGATGTAAGAAGTATTTATCGAGGGAGTTTTATATTTTTTGGACAAGGTTTGGGGCACGTTTGGATCACGAATCCAACAAGTCACCGCGATAGGGACGCGTCGTGGTGACATTTCCTTTGGCACGTACATCACATCGCGGTGAAGGTGATTTTATCCAGTTCTTGATTTATAATTAAATTCTTGTGTCATGATCTTTATCCTAGTATGTAAAGTTCTTATGAGGTGAAGAATGTTCATAGAAATCAGTTAGAATAAAGTTGAGCTAAGAGTTTTTGATTCGTCCAAAGTTTGGTATTCGATTCTACAAGGATCAATTTTGAATGTGTATAACTTTTGATATAGGTGAAATATTTCAGTTCAAGACCCACTAAATTGTATATAATTTAATTAGCTTTCCAATGATACCAATTTTTCCTTAATTCGGTACTCGAGCGAAAAGTTATGATCATTTTCGTCAGAACCAATAAGCCACCGCGATAAGACCGCATCGCAATGACCCTGTAAACCATATTCCAATTGCAAATGTAACTGCCTGAGGGGAAATTGTGTCTTTTCCCCTCAACCCCATTGTCCATAACACGATTTGGGGTATATTTTAGGTCGTAATTGGCCTTCTTCTCCTATTCTCCTATCAAATAAACCCTAATCCTCTCCCAAGAACATCAATTTCATTACTTTCCCTCCAAGGAAACAAAGAATTCAAGTTCTCCAAGTTTAAGAACCTTCAAGAAAGCTTCAAGAATGTTATTTTCTTCCCAAGATTAAGGGTTTAAGGTATGTGGGAGTTCATCCATGGGCCCCCTTCCACCCATGGAGCCCAAAAAGCTTTTCTTTAATTAAAGATATGCACTTTACCTTTTGTTTATGAAGTATCATGTGTTCAAGATGAATTTAAATCATGATTTCCTTAGTAATTTGACTAAATTCATGTCCAAGGATGTTTTCATGAAAATTTATGCTATCTCATGCTTTAAGTTTCATTTACCATGACGTATCCAATTGAATTTCATGTTGTAATATCGAATTATGAACTTTGCCATGCCTAGAAGTGTTTTCAAGTTAATTAATCTATTCATGATTTAAGTTTCGATTCCCATGACGTATCCAATTGACTTTCATGTTATAATATCGAATTATGAACATTGTCATGCCTACAAGTGTTTTCAAGTGAATTAATCTATTCATGCTTTGAGTTGCAAGTTTCCATGTCCTATTTTATTGATTTCATGTTAAATCCCCAACTTATGAATTTAGTCATGCACTCATGTTGTTTTCATATGTATACCATATTTTCATGTTCAAGTTCATGACTCTTATGTGTTTGACGAAATATCTAAATGTTGGGTTTTGAGTAATGATCCCATACTATGGTTCTTAAAGCTTGATATATCATCATTGTTATTTCCATTCAGTGCTGGTGGGTTATGAACACCCGATACCTAGTTGTTTAAATAATTTCAGTATATTCAGAATGGTTTCAGATAAACCATGAGCATTGTCATTCAGTTAGTTATCATGATCAGTTGTTTGCCCAATTAATCTTAGTTCAGTCCAGTAATCAGTGTCATTCAGTTGGGAGTAGGATTTAGCACTGAGCGAACCCAGGGATAGGGGATCACCTGCCAGTAGAGGGTGTGTCCTTTAGTAGAAGTTCCTTAGTTCCATAACTATGTAGCCAGCGTAGGTTAGAGATATCAACCTTCCAATTGAGGGTTGATAAAGTGTTTACCTGCTAATTGAGGGCAACACATCTCTCATTAGAGCGCCTTCCAGATGAGAGTGACTCATTAGTCCTTCAAGACATTAATTTAGTGGATCCACAAAGCCATTTTTAGTACCCGTGGCATGGTACTGACACCTTTCCAACTGGGGTTACAGGTTAGACCCCGATTAGCTCAGATTGGGGCATGTCAGTTAGATGATACCTCCCACAATCTCAGTTAAATATTTCGTACAGAATTCTGTTCAGGTTAGCTTGACCATAATATACAGTTCATTAGTTATTCAGTTACCAGATTATAGTATTTCAGTTTACAGACTATTTCAGAATCATGTTATATTCTTGATCATGCGTTCTCAGATTTTACAGCTTTTAGTCTTTCAGATTTTAGATTTATCTCAGTGACATAACAGATATACACTTAGTCTTGCATTCTTAGATATCACAATTTTCATGCATTCATGCTCAGTATATTTGTGTATTCAGATCCTTAAGTTATGTCGATTTCCATTCTGTAGTTTTAGACCAGTGTTCATACAGTACCCATGTTTTACTATCTTTCAGCTTCAGTTCTACTTATATTATAAAAGTAAAGTTTTAAGAAACTAAGTGTAGTGATTCACCAACTTATCAGATTATGTTTGTTACTCATGTTTTAAGATATTTCAGCTTTCAGTTTATTTCAGTCTCTTGGTGAGTCTACTTACACTTAGCATACATATTTTAAGATAACGTATGAAATTAGTTTTACTTATTGCATTCACCCTCGTTTACTCGGTACATTCCAGAAGTACTGATCCATATTTATGTTTTTATGGCTACATTGTTTCATAATGTAGGTACCATTTGTAGTCCATACATCATGACTAGACAGTTGTAGTTTTTAGCCAGCAGGTGATGAGTTCTCCTATTTCGGGAACTTCAGTCAGCTATTGTTCATGTACTTTACTTTATTACTCATATGTATTGATTAGTGGTAGCTGGAGTCATGTCCCAGCTATCTATTGTCAGTATAGTAGAGGCTTTATAGATGCCAGTCATATAACTTCAGTTCTCTTTTCAGTTTTATCAGATTGTAAATTGTATCAGTATTGTAATTCTTCCCAGATTTTGTCATGATTACATTTCCGTACAGTAGAACTAGTTATTTAATATATTATAAATCAGTTACTTAATAGTATGCCAGTTCATGGGTTAGTTTGGTGTCACTTGTGGTTCCAAGCACCATGTTACGACAAGGGGGTAGTCTCAGGGCGTGACAAATATCTATTTTTTTAATGAGTTCTTCATGTCTGTCCTTGCACTCTTAGCATTTTCAAATCAAACATGATCTTGAAGAGAGACCTTTGAAAAAGGTAAGTCCACCACCATTATGACCATTATCATGGTTAACTCTAGTTTCAAATAAATTTTTTTCATGGGCATCAACAACACACTCATCATAATACCTGACATCAACATCAACATGCCTAGCACCAGCATCACCAACTTTACCATCACCACCATCATCAATATTATCATCAACTTCATCACTAATACCATCACCAACACAACCACCAGTAACCAAATATGTTGCAGTATCACCAAGAACCTCGACATGGGGCTCAATAAGAATAGATTAACCTTTCCTAGCTTCTCTTTTGATGGTTCTTTCTCCAGCGAATTCTTTTTTTTAATTAAATCTACCTTTAGGTATGGTTTTGTTTGAACAATACCTAGAGTAACAAAAGAAGTCATCTGTAACTCTTTCACAGTAGATACAAACCAGAGATGCACAATCTATAAATAAAAGTAGATATATTAAAATCAAATAATAATTTATAATAGATTGGGTAATATATTAACGTAGAGAACCTATGTAATAGATGAGTAATCTATTATAACAGATGACTCATCTGTTGCAACAGATTACCCATCTATTTTATAAGTTACAGTAGATGAGTAATTTGTTAACACGGGTTCAAAGAACCTATGTAACAGATGGACCATCTATTGCAATAGATGACTCATCTGTTAAAACAAATGGTCCATCTATTGCAACATATTACCCATCTGTTATAACAGTGATAGTAGATAGGTAATCTGCAGAGATATGGTACACAGATAAACCATCTATTATAACAGATTAAAATTCAAGAGGGCGGTGAATTAAAATTTTCTTCTGTGAGTCGACTACTACCTCCCCACAGTCTACTCACCTGCAGATAAAAAATACTCCCTAACCAGATTAAACTTAAATAGTTAAGCACGTAAATAATAAATCATAAATTAAACAACACAAAGATTTATCCTGGTTCAGCACCTCAATCCAGTACCTACGTCTAGTCCCCTTGGGTTTCAAGTTTTCTTTAGATCATTCGAAGTTTGGTTCGAGTACAATGATAGGAAATAAGTTCTGAAGACTTATTTTGCTCTTCAGATCTTATGAAACAGCTTCAGTTGATGTTACAAAGCTGACTCGATCGTACTTTTTATATGGCAATTGTAAACTACCATTACAAAGCCTTGTTAGACTAAGATTGAGATACTTTGAAGTTTCTGCTTGAAGTTACGTAAGTAGTGTCTGTCTTCGGTCTTCTTCTTTTATAGTCTTCGGCTTCTAGTCTTCATAAGGAAACCCAAGAGATTTCTTCTCAATAAAGGACTTATATTGATTCCTTGATTGAGGAAAATAGCCGTTTCATATGTCCATATCAGATATGTCCATATACGACTTTGGATCACATCCATATCAGATATGTCCATGATCTTTCTTTCCTTTTAGTTTGAATGTCTTTTGTGATGATTGCATCCTTCCTTCTTTTGTTTAGATCTTGATTGATTCTTTGATTGATCTTGTTCTGTAGTGATTCTCATTTTGCCATGATTCTAGGATGATGATTCTTCTTATTCTTTTTCAGCATATTTGATTTATCTGCCATACTTGTTAGAATGCCGTAATCTTTTTGTGATTGAATGTCCTTCCTTTTCTAGATCCGGCTTTCTTTATCAGTAATTTTCAATATCTGTAAGTATTTACTTGTTAGTTTGTCATTAGTAAAACATAAACTTTGGAGGCTAACAATCTCTTCTTTTTTTATAATGACAAACATGAGTAAATATTAGTTGACTTCCCTGTCAGTCAGCTTGCTCCCCCTGACTTTGAAACCATCAATTGGCTTTTATACTTTGAAAGTCAACTTTGACTTTGCTCCCCCTGACTTGTGATCATCTCAGTTGTTCCATGTTTTGCTAGTCAACATTTGTATGTTGACAGTCGACTTGTTCCTACTGATTGATGGGTGCTTCCTTTCCTATTTTTCTCCCCCTTTTGGCATAATAAAAAAGAATAGCAACAAACAAAAATAGCACATACAGACAGAGCAACACGTAATTTATATGGAAGTTGATAACCATGGATAGTCATAGCTAAGCATATCAAAACAAATTATCAAAAAAAGTAAAAAACTTCTTTACAACCCAAATACGTAAGGGACAGGACCCTCTTTTGAATAAGAAGTTCATAATTCACCGTTTTCCAGAAAAAAGGCAAGAGTATTATGCATGTATTGACAGAACTTGCCATAAGATTTTTCAACATTTTTGATAAAGGAAGAGTAGGAGTTTTGAACACAGACAGCCAGATCATCATTCGAGGAAGAGACTTGGGATTTCAAGGAGTCCATGTAAGAGAGAACTTGAGCGAACATCTTGAATCCTTCTTATTTGATCCCATAAAGCCCCATCCAGACCACACTTATGTCGGATCTTGTACTTTTCCCAAGTTCCAAGATATTAGAAGTAGACTCTTGGAGTTGCATGATACTTTTTACGATAGCCTTGAATCGCCACTTGAACTCTTCAAGTTCCTTCATCAAAGAAAGAGAGGGGTTAGAGACACGATTACTTACCTTCGAATGCTCAATCTTCGCTCGAGCCGACTCCTTTCTGCACTATTCATCTTCTATCAGGACATAACCTATGTTGTTGAAGGTTCTTGAGTCACAAATTACAGCGACTTCTATAGGTGGTAGGTGGAGATATCGATGGAGTAGTACAAGAGAGTCCAAGTGATAAGCAGTCCATATGAAAAACTGGCTGAAACATTTGTTTCCCTTGCGCTCTCAAGCATGTACTCGCGAATCCAAGTTGCCCAATTTATTTTGATCTTCTTAACCAGATAGTATAGCACGAAAACATCACGACAAGTAATGTTGCTTAGAGATCCTTTTCTGGGAATCAGAGTGGTGGAAACAATATAAGCCAAAATGTGATATTTGAAGCAGAGAGACAGGGGACCAAAGTAGAAGACATAAATTCAGAATCAGACAAAAACTTTTTGGCTTTCTCGAAGCCCACTTAGAAGTCCTCAGGCCAGTTATTGTTCATAAAGGGCACTACACTGGAGAATTTAGTATCAAAAACTTTCTCGAATAGAAAGTTGTTCAAGACAGTTCTTGTGCCGAGCACAATGTCTCAAACTCCCCACTGTTTGAGAAAAGTCTGAGAGTGGCATAGAATATACAAACAGGGTCCTCAAAGACTAGAGTTCCACAGAGTTAGGAAAACAAGGACAGGTCTTGAGATTTGAAAAAGTGGCTGACATTGCCCGAAGAATCTTTAAGTTGGTTAAGATTGATGATACGCCCAGGAACTATTGAGCTATTCTTGAAAGAAAGGAACTTTTCTTTGGAAAGGTTTTTCCAGTACTGGTGCATCTTGTCTAGAGGAAGAGAGTTAGAGGGATTTGGATGGTTTTTCTTTGTCGAAGAGATGGGGTTGGGATAGGGTCACCATCTCTTGAGAAGAAAAGATGAAGACTCATTAGAGGATTCTAAAAGAGGAATAGGACCATCAGAGAAATTTTTTGAGATGTTAGACATTAATCGAGGTTTGGGCATGAGAGAGTGAAGGGGAGAGTTTTTAAAAGAGGAGAGAGAGAGGGGGAAAAGAAAGGTCGATTAAGAGAACCTAGGGAGGTGACTATTTGGAGAGGATAGGAATGGGGAAGTGAAAGAACGTGAAGTGAAATGGGACTGATGGAGATGAAGAGACACAGTATGGGGAAGTGTGAGGGGCGGCATAGGTGGCATGGGAAACAGTGATGCAATGATGGCAGCCCATTTTAAAAAGGGTCCTTTTTTTGGAAAAGATAAAAATTAGATTAAGTAAAGAGAATATTGTGGTAAAAAATAACTTATGAGTCTTAAATGCAGAATTTTTTTGAGGATCTTTCGTAAAAATAAAATTTGACTAAGTAAAATGATTTGTGTCCAAAAAAATGATTCATTTGACACAAGAATTTTAAGATTCAATATTTCTTAGAAAAATAATGATTCAATCAAGAACAGAAAATTCCAAAGTACTTAGACCTAGATGCAAAGAATAATTTAAGCAAATGATTTACATAGTATTGTCACACGTTCTGGGCATAATTTTAAGAGAGAAATTAAAACAAAGTAGTTGACGCAGGATCCAGAGAATTTAAGAACAACAGCTTCTGAGGATTGTGAATACAACTTCGGTTGCTGGTGAGTCAGCCAAAGTTTGTTTCTTGCTGAGTCATGAGTTTAGAGTAATGCTCATAAGATGAAGCTTTCATCAGAGTGCCAAAAATTCTCAAAAAAGGTTAGAATTATCAGGAAAGAATGTAGCAAATACGATTGTTAACAATTTATTTTTTTTGAAAAAACAAACAACAACTTAAAAATTGAGAGTAGCAACAGAAAGGAACAATTTGTATTTACTATACGAAAAAGTATTTTCTTGGAGGGAAAATAACTTTATTTATATTTTACCATTTTAGCTGTAAGAGTCGACTCTGACAGGGGTGTAGTCGACTCTAGTAACATTTCCTCCAGCATTATCACTGATAATTTTTCATCTAAAACAATTAGGCACCCTTTATTTTTCTCTCTCTTACCACACTTCCAGAACATCCGCCATGAATTTCTTCTTGTTATGGAACTTGCGTACATTTTCCTCCAAAATAAGGAGATTAATTCTGCTTAGGTACCCAAGCGGTCTTAGATCCTTGTTGGTTAGATGTACTCCCTTTGGGCTTCCAAACCCATACATTTTTAGGCTTAGGCCTACAACTGTAGGATTTTTTCCCTCTCTGTCCACAGATGAAACAAATAGGCCCTCGATAGGAGAAATAGTTCTTAGCTGATTTAAATGACCCTGATGAGGAACTTGAGTAGTTTTTAAACGAGTTCGATCTTACAAAACTATGGCTTGGGGATGCCCAAAAATTGTTTAATTTTATTCTTGTATCATCAAGTTCTTCATGAAGTAGGTCAATTTCAATTTGACATTCTTCAAGTTCTATTTTCTAGTTTCATCGTTCCTCTTTGAGTTTTTGTTTAAATTTAGCTTCACAACTTTTCTTCTCTTGGGAGAGTTTGTTATACTCATATATAACTTTTTGAAGTTCATCGGTAATCATATCCAGGTTAGATTCAAGAGTATTACAATTATGGCAATTATGTAGTCTTACCTTACTAGATTCACCAGTTTTCATGAAGCATATATTTGCGGCTTCTACCTCTTCTTCAGTTTCATCTTCGTCACTCCAGGCTCGAAAGTTTTGATTTTTCCTGGACGTTCTTCTTTTCAATTCAGGAAAATTCTGTTTAAAGTGACCAGGCTTTCTGCAGTAGTAGTAGCGTTCATCGTTTCTTATAGAATTATTAATTTTGCCTCCTTGGGATCCTTGTTGTCTCTGTCTCATGATTTGCCTTACCACACGGTTGATGAAGGTTATTCCTTCGCTATTACCATCTTCTAGAATGTCCTCTCTTATTGGAGCAACGTTGAAAGCTACTAGTTTCTTCTTTTCATCCTTATGAAACCGTTAATATAATTTTTCTCATAAGAAATAAGGTTACCTCATAGTTCATCATAAGTTATGTTGTGAAGATCTCTGTCTTCTAGAATAGCAGTCTTGGTTTCCCAAATCTTTGGGAGACTTCGGACTAGTTTCCAGACTTGCAGGCTATGAGGATAGATCATCCCCGGTGATTTTAGTTCATTGAATATTTTACTGAATCTGACGAACATTGATTCAATATCCTCATTCTTTTCCATTTTGAATAACTCATATTCATTTACACGAGCAATAATTTTTGACTTCTTGACTTTGGTGGTTCCTTAATAGGTTATCTTCAGTTTGTCCCACATTTCTTTTGTTGTCTCACATGTTGAGATCTTGTCGTATTCTTCTCCACTAAAC
Organism: Capsicum pubescens; assembly: GCA_030864215.1. Classification (NCBI taxonomy): domain Eukaryota; kingdom Viridiplantae; phylum Streptophyta; class Magnoliopsida; order Solanales; family Solanaceae; genus Capsicum; species Capsicum pubescens. The sequence continues at coordinate 246,674,556 of CM061547.1, forward strand.
GCACACAAAAGTAAACTTATAGCACGTGTGTTAGTTTGGATTGCCTCCTGTTGTTCTTTGATAATATCAAATTTTCAAGATCTTCCATATCAGTACTACTGGATTCTTTATACTTGTCCTTTTGTTTTTTCTTGAGCCCTGGAATTGGCTTAGGACCATTTTTTATGACAATCCAAGCATGGTAGTCATTTGATTGGACAAAGATAGAGAATCTATTTTTCCAGTATGAAAGTGTTTTCCATTGAAGTATGGTGGTCTTGTAGAGGAGTGACCATCCTGAAGAAGAGCACCAGGAATTTGATAATTGGCCATTTGATGTTTGATCACTTGTTGTTAGGCAATGCTATATGTGAAACCTGCTCTGATACCAATTGAAATTTAAGAGGGGGTGAATTGAAATTTTCTTCTGTGAGTCGACTACTAACTCCCTACAGTCGACTCGCCTGCAGATAAAAAATACTTCACAAACAGATTAAACTTAAACAGTTAAGCATGTAAATAATAAAGCATAAAGTAAACAACACAAAGATTTATCCTGGTTCGGCACACCAATTCAGTGCCTACGTCCAGTCCCCCTTGGGTTTAAAGTTTCCATTAGATCGTTTGAAGTTTGGTTCGAGTACAATGATAGGAAACATATTCTGAAAACTTATTTTTCTCCTCAGATCTTGTGACACAGCTTCAGTTGATGTTACAAAATTTACTCTATCCTACTCTTTATATAGCAATTTTAAACTACAGTTACAAAGCCTTGTTAGACTAAGATTGAGACACTTTGAATTTTCTGCTTGAAGTTGTATAAGTAGTGTCTATCTTTGGTCTTCTTCTTTTATAGTCTTCGACTGCTATTCTTCATAACAAAACCCAAGAGATTTCTTCTCAATCAAGGACTTAGATTGATTCCTTAATTGAGGAATATAGCCATTTCATATGTCCATATCAGATATGTCCATATACGGCTTTGGATCACATCCATATCAGATATGTCAATGATCTTTCTTTTCTTTTAGTATGGATGTCTTATGTGATGATTGTGTCCTTCCTTCTTTTATTTAGATCTTGATTGATTACTTGATTTATCTTGTTCCTCCGTGATTCCCGTTCTTCCATGATTCTGGGATGATTCTTCTTTTTTTAGCATATTTAATTTATCTACCATGCTTGTTAGAATTCCGTAATATTTTTGCGATTGAATGTCCTTCCTTTTCTAGAGCCGGCTTCTTTCATCAGTGGTTTTTAATATCTTGCAAGGACTCACTTGTTAGTTTGTCATTATTAAAATATAAACTTTGGAGGCTAACACAGATGACTCATTTGTTGCAATGTCTTAAGTAAAATTATTATATTTTTAAAAAACTTACTACATCATTCGAAGGGCTGAACAAATCAAGGGGATTCATTTTTGGGTTTTTCTTGGCTGACAACTACCTAAGGATCCTTGGATGAGAAACCTCATCGAGTAGTCCTTGATCTGATGTCGGATGTGAGGAATAGCTTCAAATGTCCAATCCTAAAAATATAAACATGATGCAAAAAAAAGTTAGAATAATTATTCAATAGCATAAATAAATAAAAGACTAAAAAAATAGTGATAAAATTTACCATGAAAGCCCAAGGAAAGTGGTATAAGTTGATCGTCTTTGGAGATAACTTATTCAATAAATATTTGATAGTCAAAAAATAGCTTTCATATCCTATGGCAATGGTTGAATACATCCAAATTCTAAGTATGCACCAACAATTCAGGTTCTATGACTTTGTTGATGAATCTAGCCCATATAATGGAATGCACTAATCAAACTAAGCACAAAGGGTCCTTATAGTTCTTCTGAATATTTTTATTCTAAGATCATCTAACAACATCCTGACTTTGTAGCTAGGTCCAACAATGTCCTACAACTTATCTATTTTTTCTGTTCCTTTGTTGGTTTTGGTAGGTGGTGGCTTAATTAATGGCTTGCCTTTCTTTGATGGTGGTTTAGGGTACTGCTTGCCTTTGATTGTTTCAAGGGTGTTACTTTGGGAAGAGGTTTATGTGGATGATGGCATCTCAAGCCAGTCACTATGGCAAACTCCATCATGCCAAAATAAATTGATATGCCACAGTAGTTTATCTAGATTTCATCCATCTTCTTGTCCTCTTCCTTCAATTCTTCACCATCACCCTTGTACTTGATCCTGCGCTTGAAAAGATCATATATCATGGTCTTTTGAAAGCGTGCACTATTTTCCTCTGGCAGATCAAGAAAGTATCCAAAACAGCTGAATCTAAAATAATCCTCCAGTTTTTCCTTCCTCAAAATCTTCCTAAACACGTCAAAAAAAAATTCCATCAGAGATTTAACTACAAAATCACTAGTTAAATCGCAGGGTTATCTATCGACATCTCAACTTCAAACTTGTCAATACTAAAAATTTTGATAAGATCATGCTGTAATTTTGATCTACATTCACGTTCAATCGATGATGTAACAACATCATCATCATCTTCATCATCTTTCTCATTTTCTTTTTCAGATCCATCTTCTTCCTCATTATTTCCTACCTTACTTTATTTTTCCCTTTCTTTCTCACTTTTTATTTTCTCTTTTCTTCACCTTCATCCTCATCTTCTTTATATTTATCATCTCCATCCTCATTATCTTCACATCTTGCTCATTTTTATTTTCATTATCACCCTCTACAGACTTTTCTTTAGCTCCCCCAACTTTCTTTTATACATCATCTCTTTCCATAACTTCATTCATTTTTTAAAGATCTTTTTCAGCAAGCTCCTCAAAATCCATTTGTAAGTTTGCCTTTTTGGTTGATTGGTAAGAAGTTGATCCACTTTCTTTTCTTTTGGGAGATATTTTTTATCTACAAACAAAAGAGATAAAAAAGATTATAATTGATGTGTGCATCATTTAAAAAAACATATAGCAAAAAATTTAATAAATCAACACATTACAAAAATATTTCCAACAGATACCCCATCTACTGGAAGAAATTAAAACAGTCTTGCTACTGGTTAGATATCTTCCAACAGATGACCCATCTGTTGTAATAGGTGGATAATCTGTTGGAAGACCTATTTTAATTTCTTTTAACAGATGACCTATCTGTTGCAATAGATGAGTCATCTGTTGGATGATATCAAACCAGTAGCAGGACATGTTTTGATTTCTGCCAACAGATAACCCATTTGTTGCAATAAATGACCCATCTATTGCAATAGATGGGTAATATATTGGAAGAAATTAAAACAGATCTTCCAATAGATTACAATCTGGTGGGCAACACACAAACATCAACACCACTAACACCAATAATACGAACAACACTAATAACAACATCAACAAAATATATCAAAACACAAATAAATGAAAAAAACAAATAAAGAAGCAACACCAATAGTACCAACAACACCCACCAACAATACCGTTAACATTTACCAAAAACACCAACAAATAACAAGTGAAGTGAAGTGATTCAATACAACAACAAAAATAACTAGACAAAATTATCAATCTTCAAAAAGGTCAAATTTCAAGTTTGTGCAATTTTTACAACAATGTTCGAGAACAAGAACAAGAACAACAACTAGAAATCATATTTTACTTAGAAAAGATACCCCATTTATATTTTACATCAACTACCATACTAAAAGAGAATAATTACCACAAAAACTAGGATTTTTCAGGTTTTTCTTTCTTTTTTAGCATTAAAAATCAAAATTATTAACCCATTCTTAAAGATAATACAACAAAATTCTTCTTTTTCATCATTAACTAAAATGCCCTAGTTTTTTAAAAAAACAACAAATATAGAATTTTGACCTGCAAAGAGAGAAAAAATGTCGTATACAAGAAAGAAGAAAGTTGAAAATGTCAGTTGATTTGGTCAGAAATGGAAACAAAATCAATCTGTTGTGAAGGATTTGAGCAATCTGTTGGAACAAAGGTTGAGTAGTTGAGAAGAGAAGAAGATTCAAAAACTGGTGGAAATGATTGACCCTTGTCTTTTTATTAGCATTAATTAGCAGTGGGTTGATTTGTATTTTAAAAAGGAATAATAAGTTTTGAAAATGTTAATTTGGTCCCAATTATCTTATCTTAATTAATTTTTTAAAAGGGGATTTTGATCGTTTTATTTGGTCAAAATTAACTAATTTGATGTCAAACTGATTTATATGAAACCATTGTTACTTATAATTAAAATTAATTTCACTAAAATTAGATTTTATTTAATAAGTTCATAATTAATTACATGTCTTTATCTGTTTAGTTATTTCCAACAGATAATGCATTTGTTGAAACAGATGCCTATATCTATTTGATAATTTCCAATATATGATATATCTATTGAAACACATAGGTCATCTATTGTAACGGGTGTCTATATCCGTTTGATAATTTTCAACAGATGTGTCATCTATTGCAATAGATGATACATTTATTGAAATATTTGAATTTAGTAATCCATTCCAATTAATAAGTTCAAATCTAAGGATAAAATAAAATTCATGAAAAAATAACTAGTCATCAATTAAAATAAGATTAATAAAAAAATAAATTCAAGCCTTCAGAAATTACATTAAATAATTCAACAAATACATGAAATATAAAATTGTATGGGTACAGATGATAAATATTTATAATTTAAGTTTTAAATCCAATATTTACACAATCAAGTGATAAAGATCTACTCAATATTGACCAGTTGTTCTTCATCCGATGGTATGAAATTTGGCTTTGCTCGTGGTGGATCTTCACTGTTGTTTACGTACCATTTTCGAGCCTTCACACTGTGTAAATGATATGCTACACTTTTGTGGATTTATGGAAGTGTGAAGGCTCAAAAATGGTACGTAAATGACAGTGAAGATCGCTTACACCGAGTATTTGAGCGATGGATTACAAGTATCAAATACTCGGCGTAAGCGGCAACAAAAACATTACAATTTCTGCATTTGTAAAAATAATATAATACATATCTAATTAATATAAGAGTTGTGAAATTTTTTGAAAATAAATCATGATAAGTACTTACAGGATACCACTGGATTGTTGAGCGATTCCTTCGATATATTCTACATCAAATGAATTACCCTGTAGAAAATGGTTATCACCCATTTTATCCTGGTATGCTTCAATCGTCGAACAATTAATACGAATCTTTTGATCCAAAAAGCCACGTATCTGAAGGTAAGTAGGCAATATTATGGACAGTATTTGTATTTCAAACGACGACTCAGAATCGACATCGAGTTATAAACTCAGATATGCCTATCTTTTAGAGCAACGACAACCAATACCCAATGAAAACCATCATAATTGACTGGGATGTACACTTCGTCGACCAAATACAAAAGAAGGCCAGCTGGGACGTAAAAATCTTTGATGATGTTGCTTAAATATTCCTTATTTTAAGCAACTTCTAGATGGTTTTGATGATACCTTTCGTAGGTCTTATCGATGTATACTTTGAACAAACAAATGGTTGTCGTGTATCTATATTGTTGTTATGTTTGCAACTTGACCTTCTTCCAAAGGTAGTAAAATATAACATCAATGTGTTGCACATATAATGAAACATTACAATTAAGTAAAAATAAAATTATTTAACAGATACAATTAAACAAAAAAGGACATCAAATATAGTATTAATAGTAAGATAAATGATATATAAACCTCATCATTCCAGAAAGTGTTGGGCTGTGACATCAAATAGAACTAATTCTTCATTTTGAGATGTGTAACAATAAAGTTGACCATATCAAATTCATGACCCGATTGTTTCAATTTGTAGAGGTCATCCTTTTGTTTTCTGCATAATTTATATGTGTTAACATCATGTTTATATGAGAAGAAGTTTATGAATCAGAATTTTAAAAAATAATTTATATTGTTATTGCTGGCATGATACTTTAACAGCCCATCGACAATCTATTTTGAATAAGTGTTGATCAACTGTGTTGGAGCCTCGTCTGAGATATTGAACCCTTTAAATGGATAATTCTGACGTTCATCCAAAATTTTATTTGAACTAACAAACTTCACTTTTTGTACCTCTTTTAAAGCAACTGATGGATTATCAATTGTGATAGTATCCTGTTCAACAGTAGCATGTACTATGACATCCATCTGGAAAGTAAAAATTGTCAATGCTTATCACAAATATGCAAACAAAATGAAAAAAAAATATACATAAAGTTATACAACAGATAGGTAATCTATTATGAAACTTTAACCCATCTATTGTAATAGATATCCCATCTGTTGCATCATATACATAAAGTGATGCAGTAAATGGATAGTTTGTAGCAACAGTTATCTCATTTGTTGCAACAGATATGTTATTTATTAGAATAAATGGGATATTTGTTGCACTTATCTATGGAGTTGTTAACATATTACTCAACTACTGTAAGTTATGCATCAAAAGGTTGCAACAAATAGGTAATTTGTTGCAACATATATAATTTGCTAGAAAATGATAAATATTCACCATTTTCAGCTCTCCTTACTCTACTATGGCTCTTGTACATTGCTTAACATTGCCAGAAAGAGAAGTTGTAATTTTTTTTTGATATTCGATAATAACTTGAAAATTACTTTTTTTTCTCCTCTTAACCTCTAAGGGAGTGAATAGATATGAAATCCTCTTTGATGGAATGACAACCCTCTTAAATGTCAATTCCTTTTCCAAAACAGTTAATGTATTAATAGCATTAATTACTTTATTATGTTTTTCTTGCACTCTTGACATTTGCATGCACAACATAAGCTAGGAGGGGCAAAATCTCTAATTGATTGACTATCCTTTTCATGTGAAAAGTCTGTTGTATGCCAATTTAAAAGGGTATATCGACCACCAAAATCAATAAACCCAGGATGATCATAATCATGGTCATTTCTTATTTTAGAAACTACAAGAGGAGCATCAACCAACTTATCAACACCACCAGCCCCAACAGTAGCACCATCACCACTGTTACCACCACCAAAAACTCCATTACCACCACCATAACTAACAACAACTCTATCACCACTAGTAGGACGATCAACAACAGCATCATCATGAATAATCCCACCTTCTCAAAGTGTTTTTCTTTTAATGTTTGTTGTTTTATCAATTTCTTTTTTTATTCTATCAATTACCTTAGAGTTCGATAAAGTTTGCATAGATTGTAAAGTAACAAAAAAAATATCTTCAACTTTTGATTAGTCGGAAGAAGCCACGGATGCACAATCTTAAATAAATCAGTACATATATTAGAATGATGCTTAAATCATTTGAGTAAATCATAAATTAAAATAAAAACTTAATTAAAATTAGACTTGTTGTTTCCTCAGGGGGTTAAAAAGATCAATAAAATTTATCTTTTTAATTATTTTTGGCTGATAACCATATCAGGATCTTGGACATGAAACTTCTTCTTGGTAGTTCACTTGTTGTATGAGATAAGGAATGACTTCAAGTGCCCAAACCTATAAAATTATGCCAATAGATCAAAAGCGTTATTCAATAAAAAATAAATAAAACATCAAAAAAATACTTACTACAAAAGCTCGTGAAAAGCCATATAATTTGACTATCTTTGGCATTAACGATGTCAACAAATATTTGACAGTTATTTTAAAACTTTTATGACCCCAAGGATAGTTGTTAAATGTCTCAGATCCTCTAAGAGCTTTATTAAACCAAGTGGTAAGTTGTTGTTAACGTCTCTCGGCCAAAGAATATTATGTACAAACCGAACCAAGAACAATGATTGTTTGTGCTTCTTTGAAAGTCTTTTACCTTTCAACTCTTCTATCAAATTTATGCTTTTGAACATCCACTATCCATGAACCAGTTCTAATTGCATTCCTCTTCTCATACCATATTTTTCTTCTTCATCTTCAGTGTTTTCCATAAGAGCAAACAAAGAATCACAAGTAACTTCACAATCCTTTACAGCTAGCATGGACACATCTTCAGCCTTCTTAGCTTAATCAGATTCACTGGAGGAATCTCCCCACATTGCTAGGCTCTGCCTTATTGCATAATCAGCTGAAACCTTTCTTCTTGATTTTACAGGGAAATAGTCCTTGTTCTTTTCTTTGTGACCTCCAATCTTGTGATATTTCTGATAATTTATTTTGTGCATTGGGCCATCCTTAATAAAATGCTCAGGACTTTCACATTCGTGACTATAATACCCCGTATTTTCCTAGCATAATTTGAGTCTCAATACATGAGTATTCATATATATATATAATTTTCAAAATACTCATTATTTCTAAGTTTAGAGCCCAGCAAGTTGTGGGAAATTAAACTAGCTTTCCAAAAATATAAAATTCACCTTAATTCAATAACTAAGCAAGAAGTTATGGTGATTTTAAGTTTCAGTCGTAAAACGCCATGATTTGGGCCCTTAGCGCGTCACGGAGAAGTGTTAAATCACAATTGTCAAATTTCAATGAGACTCTGTGATTCCACCGCATTACGGTGATGTCCCATCTCACAATTGTCTCTTTCTAGTGAAGCTCCGCGATTATGGTGCGTCGCGGAGGTGGCAAAAATGGCATTCCAAAGGCTTACCGCAAATTCACCGTGTTGTGTCAAACTTCTAGGTCCTATATGTCTATTTACAGTGGCCCGACGCGATAGCACCGCATCATGCCAGAGCAAAAAATCAGGATTTCCAGCTTTCAGTTCTGAGTTTTTAAATTCATTCAAGGGTATTTGCGTCTTCATCCACGACCCTAATTAGCCTAAAACACAAGATTTAACCCATTAGTGACCTAAATAATCATCATTATTCAATTTCTCTTAAATTGAAGATCCTTTTCTCAAGAACAAAAAACCCTAGCTCTCAAATTCAAGGCTAAATCTCAAGAACTCTCCATCAATCCTCTCAAATTCATTAACTCAGGTATGTTAAATGTCCATTCATGGTTTCCTTTCACCCATGGAGTCCAAGTATATGATTTTAATTACAAATTTATGATCTGTTCAAGTTACTCTATTTTTAAATTAAGTTTTCAACCATGAGTCTCCAAGAACTATGATTTTACACCATGTATGAATGGAATTGTTGTTCTTATTCAATTCTCCATATTTTAATATTATCATTCATTGAATTAAATCATGATTTAGTGCTATTCATGTTGAATCCATTCTATTACTACAAGTTCCATAACATTCCTATGATTTGAGTAAACTATGAACTACAAGTGTTTGATAAAATGCCTACAAGAATGAGTAGTTGATAAAGGTTTTCATTCTAAGTCCTCTAAGTTTAATATTGCATTACTATTTTTGCTTTTGAGTCCTGGAGGTATTGAATACCCAAAAATCATAGTTGTTTACTTAATCTAGTCTCAGTACTTTCAGAATACATTATGAGTATTACTAGATCATTCAGTTAAACTCAGAAATAGTCAGTAACTCAGTGTCATTCAGTTGGGAGTAGGATTTAGAACCAAGCGAGTGTAGGGATGGTGACTTCCCCGTCAGATAGGCAGAGTCGTTAGTAGCAGACCCTATACTCCAGAACTACGTAGCTAGCGTAGGATATGAGAAGTCACCCATCAGTTTAGGCTTGACTATCTCGAAGGGGTCACCCGTCAGATTAGGCGTGACACCCTTCGTTGTTCGGGACAATACAGTATACCAGACTAGTGGATCAACATAGCCAGCATTAGTACCCATGGCACGGTATTAAAACCCTTCCAACTGGGTTACGGGTTGGACCCCGATTAGCTCAGATTGGGCATGTCGTTTAGGTGATAGCTCCTACAGTCTCAGTCCAACAATCAGACCAGTAGTTCAGTATCAGTGTTGTTTGACCAAGGCATACAAATATCAGTTATTTTGGTATTTTAATTTATAGACTTTTATTCAGTTCATGTTATATGCTTGGTCATGCATCCCCAGTATCTACAGATTTCACGTACCTTTAGTATTTACTGACTTTCATCCATACACAGTATTTATAGATTTCACATATTTTTAGTATCTACAGATTTTATGCTCTCTATTCAGTACTTCAGGTTTTACATATATATTCAGACAGTTATTATTTCTGTTCATGAAACCATGCATGCTAGCCTACCTCATTTAGCATACCAGTACATTCAAAGTACTCAGCGCATACCTTTCTTTTGCGCTATGATGTATTATATCATAGGTTCTAATGCTCGGTTCCCAAATCGCGCTTAGACTTCTCAAATTCTCAGCAGTAGCAGTGCTAGGTCCTCATATTTCAAGGATAGATTATTTTACTTTATGTCTCTAGTTCAGTAGTTAGAGGAGTTAGTTGGGGCCTATCCCATCAACTCAGAGCTATTAGTTTAGAGTCTTTCATACATTACAGTTAATTACCAGATTCAGATAGTTATTTTCCATATTTATGGCACAGTGTTGACTTCAGTTATTAAAACCTTATGGCATATCAGTTATTCTTCGGCATTTATGATTATGTTATTCAGTGCTCACAGTAGGTACCAGCTCATGGGTTAGCTTGTGGTCCCCCAGGACTGTAAGCACCATGTGATGCCCAGGGTGTACTCTCAGGGCGTTATAAACTTGGTGTAAAAGCCAGGTATTAAAGAGTCCTAGGAAGTCTGAAATCCATATCAAGTAGAGTCTTGTGCATGGGTGTGTAGCGCACCACACTTATGGGCAGGAGGCAACAAGGCATTTAGGAAAAGTTTCCCTTCTTTCAGTATTCATGTCGTGCGAGTGATCATGAGATCAAGTTAAAATCTCAGTCTAATCCATTGCTTCCTTTCATTTATAAAACATGCCTCCCAAAAAGAATAATAGAAGAGGGGCAGAAAACCAGCCAACACCTTCACCCGTCCAGGCAAATCCTTTGGATGAGCATGTCTCTCACCCTGAATTCAGAGTTGCGTTCACCACTCTAGAAAACTCCGTAGATGCTTAGAATGAATGGTCAGCTGTTGTTCAGGCCAACCTAGTGGCTAATACTGCTGCAGCCAGGATTTAGGACTTTACCCGGATGAATCCTCCTTCCTTCACGGGATCTAAGTTTGAAGAAGATCTACAGGACTTCTTAGATATGGTTCACAGGGTAACAGATATTATGGGGGTAACATCTAGTGAGAGTGCTAAGTTGGTTGCATATCAGTTGCAGGATGTATCCCATACTTAGTTTAAGCAGTGGAAAGTTGATAGGGGTGTTGATGCAGCGCCTGTAGAATGGGAAGAGTTTGCCATAGCTTTCTTAGATAGATTCTTCCCATTAGAGTTGAGGGAGGACAAGTTACTAGAATTTATTAAATTGAGGTAGGGCAGCATGAGCGTGAAGGAATATTCCCTCAAGTTTACTCAGTTAGCTAGATATGCACCCATGTAGTAGCTGACAACAGGTCTAAGATGAGTAAGTTTGTGTCTGGTGTATTGACAGTATGGTCAATGAGTGTAGGACCGCAATGCTGATTAGGGAGATGGACTTGTCTAGACTGATGGTCTATGTTCAACAGATTGAGGAGCAGAAGATTAAGGAGAGAGAGTAAGGAAATAAGAGGGCTAAGATGGGTAGTTTTAATTTCAGTCAGCCAAGGTTAGAAGGTGGTAACCGTCCCTAATTCCATCAGAGATCTTCATTCCCAGCACCCTCTTCAGCCAGTGCCTCAGTACCCATATTCAGAAATGATAATCGGGATAGGGCAGCAGGCTCTAAGTCCCAAGACAGTGTTAACAGTGCCCGTACGAATCCTTTATGTCATAAATGTGTCAGACACCATCAAGGTGAGTGTAGAGCTGGAAGTGATCTGTGTTTCGGATATGGTAAGCCAGGCCATCAGATTTGGAAGTATCAGGTAGTTGCTCAGATAGGTAGGGAGTTACGCCAACAGGGCCAGTCCAATCAGTCGTCAGTTCCATCCGGTCGTCTGACTCAATAGGGTGCCACTTTAAGTGCTTCCAGTGGACAGTGTTTGAATAGATTATATGCTCTTCAGTCCCGCCAAGATCAGGAAAATTCTCTTGGCATAGTTACTGGTATGTTGCAGGCCTTTCACTTATATTTTTATGCCTTACTAGACCCTGGAGCTTCTCTTTCTTTTGTAACCCCATATATAGCCATCAATTTCAGAGTCAGTCCTGAAACTTTAGCAGAGCGCTTTTCAGTGTCTACCCCAGTAGTTTTTTCTATTATAGCCAGGCAGGTATACAAGAACTGTCCGATCACAATATCTCAGAAAGTTACCTCAATTGATCTCGTGGAGTTAGAGATGATGGATTTTGATGTCATTCTCAGGATGGATTGGTTCTAGTCATTCTATGCCTCAGTTTATTATAGAAACAATATAGTTCATTTTTAGTTCCCAAATAAACCAATCCTTGAATGGAGGGGTAGTTCTACATCTCTCAGGGGTCAGCTTATTTCGTACCTTAGAGTAAGAAAGATGATATCCAAGGGGTGTATTTACCATCTTGTTCGAGTCAAAGACTCAAATTTAAAGACTCCAACCCTTGAGTCAGTTTCAATAGTCAGAGAATTTCCAGATGTGTTCCCTGAAGATCTTCCCGGAGTTCCTCCAGAAAGGGATATCAACTTTGGAATAGACCTTCTTCCAGACACTAAGCATATATCTATTCTGCTATACAGAATGTCTCCAGCTGAACTCAAAGAACTAAAAGAACAGTTGAAGGATCTCCTAGATAAGGGATTTGTCAGACCCAACGTCTCTCCGTGGGGCACACCATTCGTGGTTAAGAAAGACAGTTCTCTCAGAATATGTATTGACTATCGTCAGTTGAACAAAGTTACCATCAAGAATAAGTATCCACTTCCTAGAATCGATGATTTGTTTAACCAACTTCAGGGAGCCAGTTACTTTTCTAAGATAGACCTCAGATCAGGCTATCATCAGCTCAAAGTCAGGGAATGTGACATTTTGAAAATAGATTTCAGAACTAGGTATGGTGACTTTGAATTTCTAGTCATGTCCTTTGGTCTTACAAATGCCCCAGCAGCTTTCATGGACTTGATAAACCGAGTGTTCAAACAGTACTTGGACATGTTCGTTATAGTCTTCATTGATGACATTCTTGTTTACTTCCATAGCAAAAATGATCATGCAGACCACCTCAGAATAGTACTTCAGACTCTCAGAACTTATCAGTTGTTCACCAAATTTAGTAAGTGCAAATTTTGGCTAAGTTTAGTAGCATTCCTTGGTCATATTGTTTCTGGTGATGACATTAGAGTTGATCCTTAAAAGATCAAAGCAGTGAGAAACTGGTCTAGACCTATCTCTCCATCAGATATCAGGAGTTTCTTGGGTTTGGCTAGTTATTACCGTCGGCTTGTTAAAGGTTTTTCATCTATTACATCCCCTATGTCCAGATTGACTCTGAAGAAAGTTAAGTTTTAGTGGTCAGATTCTTTCGAAAAGAGGTTTCAGGAGTTGAAGACTCAACTCACCTCAGCCTCAGTTCTTACTTTACCAGATGGTTCAGATGGGTTTGTTGTGTACTGTGATGCATCCAGAGTAGGATTGGGTTGTGTCCTCATACAGAGAGATAAGGTCATATCCTATGCCTCTAGACAGCTTAAGCCCCATGAGAAGAATTATCCTACTCATGATGTCGTGCTAGCAGTTGTAGTGTTTGCCTTAAAGATTTGGAGGCATTACTTGTATGGAGTGCATGTTGATGTGTTCACAAATCACAAGAGTTTGTAGTATGTGTTCTCTCAGAAAGATTTAAATTTGCATCAGAGAAGGTGGTTAGAGTTATTGAAAAATTATGACATGAGTGTTCTGTATCATCCGGGCAAGGCCAATGTAGTGGCAAATGATCTCAGTAGGTTGTATATTGGTAGTGTTTCTCATGTTGAGGATAGTAAGAAGAAGTTAGTTCAGGAAGTTCATCAACTTACCCAACTAGGTATCCGCCTAATCGATTCAGCAAAAGATAGAGTATGGGTGCAGAGTAGTTTAGAATCCTCTCTAGTTTTCCAAGTAAAGGAAAAACAGGATAGAGATCCCAGACTAGTTAAGTTGAAAGAATCAGTCAGAGATCAGAAGGTGGAGGTTTTCTCCTAAGGGGTAGATGGTGTGCTGCGTTATCAGGGTCGGCTATGCGTGCTTGGTCTTGATGAGTTGAGACAACAAATTCTTGCAGAAGTGCATGGCGTGCGCTACTCTATTCATTCAGGGGCCACTAAGATGTACCACGATTTGTGGGAGATCTATTGGTGGAGTGGGATGAAGAGAGATATTACAGAGTTTGTAGCTAAGTGCTCTACGTATCAGCAGGTTAAGATCGAGCACCAAAAACCTAGTGAGTCCATGCAGGAGTTCAGTATTCCCACTTGGAAGTGGGAAGAAATGAACATGGACTTTGTGATGGGTCTGCCTCGTACTCGTTATCAGCATTATTATATTTGGGTTATCATAGACAGGATGACCAAATCAGCTCATTTCTTGCCAGTCCATGCCTCTTATTCAGCTGAGGACTATGCCAAACTCTATCTCAGAGAGTTTGTTAGGTTATACAGTGTTTTATTATCTATCATCTCTGATAGAGGTTCCCATTTACCTCTTATTTCTAAAAAGCATTCCAAAAGGTTCTTGGTACCCAAGTCCACCTCAGTACAACTTTCCACCCTCAGAAGAAGGTCAAGAAGAAAGAACCATTCAGACTCTCAAAGATATGCTGAGAGCATGTGCAGTTGATTTTAAAGGTAGTTGGGATGACCACTTGCCTTTGATCGAATTCGCATATAATAACAGTTATCATTCCAGTATCCAGATGGCTCCGTTTGAGGCTCTTTATGGTAGGATATATAGATCTCTGATTGGTTGGTTTAAAGTAGGTGAGACTGCGGTAGTAGGGCCTGACTTGGTGTTTGATGCGTTAGAGAAGGTCCAGTTGATCAGAGAAAGGCTTAAGGCAGTCCAAAGCTGACAGAAATTGTATGCAGATGTGAGGAAAAAGGATCTCGAGTCTGAGGTTGGTGATTTTGTGTACTTAAAAATCTCTCCCATGAAGGGAGTGAAGAGTTTCGGCAAGAAAGGGAAACTCAGTCTCTGATATGTCGGTCCTTACAGAATTCTCAGTCGTTTTGGAAAGGTAGCTTATGAGCTTGAGTTGCCTTCATATCTAGCCTCAGTACACCCACTATTCCATATCTCATTATTGAAAAAGTGTATTGGTGATCCAGCTGTAATTGGTCCCTTAGAAAGTGTGGATATTCAGAATAGTCTTACCTATGAGGAAGTTTCAGTCGAAATTCCCGATCGTCAAGTTCGTAGACTAAGGAACAAAGAAGTTCCACTAGTCAAAGTTCTTTGGTGGAATTAGTCCATTGAGGGAACCACTTAGGAAGCAGAAGAAGATATGCGGACCAAGTACCCTCATTTTTTCTCTGCGAATTCAGGTTCGGTTTAAGGTATTAATCTTCTTAAGATTCCTCTCTATCATGCTCAGTTTCAGTTGCACATTATGTTCATGTCAATCGTGCATTTATGAACTAGTTCAGTCATGCATTCCATGCATCAGATATGCATGTTCAGTGTGTAATCTTAGTCCATTCATTTCCTCAGCTTAACCAGTCTTATTCGAGGATGAATGATCCCAAGGGGGAGATATTGTAATACCCTGTATTTCCCTAGCATAATTTAAGTCTCAATACATGAGTATTCATATATATATAATTTTCAAAATACTCGTTATTTCTCAATTTAGAGCCCACCAAGTTGTGGGAAATTGAACTAGCTTTCCAATGATATAAAATTCGCCTTAATCCGATAACCAAGTAAGAAGTTTTTGAGATTTTAAGTTTCAGTCGTAAAACACCATGATTTGGGCCCGTAGCGTATTGTGGAGAAGTGTAAAATCACAATTGTCAAATTCTAGTGAGACTTTGCGATTCCACCACGTCGCAGTGATATCCCATCTCACAATTATCTTTTTCCAGTGAAGCTCCGCGATCTTGGCACATCGCGGAGGTGGCCAAAATGGCATTCCAAAGGCTTACCGCGATTTCACCATGTCGTGCCAAACTTTTAGGTTCCAGTTGTCTATTTCCAGTGGCCCGATGCAATAGTACCACGTCGCGCCGGAGCCAAATATCGGGATTTCCAGCTTTCAGTTCTGAGTTTTTAATTCATTCAAGGGTATTTGGGTCTTTTTCCACGGCCCTAATCAGCCTAAAACACGAGATTTAACCCATTAGTGACCTAAATAATCATCATTAGTCAATTCCTATTAAATTGAAGATCCTTTTCTCAAGAACAAGAAACCCTAGCTCTCAAATTCAAGGCCAAATCGCAAGAACTCTCCATCAATCCTCTCAAATGCATTAAATCAGGTATGTTAAATGTTCATTCATGGGTTTCTTTCACCTATGGAGCCCAAGTATCTGATTTTAATTACAAATGTATGGTCTTTTCAAGTTACTCTATTTTTAAATTAAGTTTTCAACCATGAATCTCGATGAACTATGATTCTACACCATGTATGAATGGAATTGTTGTTGTTATTCAATTCCCCATGTTTTAATGTTATCATTCATTGAATTAAATCATGATTTAGTGATATTCATGTTGAATCCATTCTATTACTACAAGTTCCATAACATTCCTATGATTTGATTAAACTATGAACTACAAGTGTTTGATAAAATGCCTACAAGAATGAGTAGTTGATAAAGGTTTTCATGCTAAGTCCTCTATGTTTAATATTTTATTAATATTTTTGCTTTTGCGTCCTGGGGTATTGAATATCCAAAAATCATAGTTGTTTACTTAATCTAGTCTCAGTACTTTCAAAATACATCATGAGCATATCTAGATCATTCAGTTAAACTCAGAAATGGTCAGTAACTCAGTGTCATTTAGTTGGGAGTAGGATTTAGCATCGAGCGAGTGTAGGGATGGAGACTTCCCCGTCAGATAGGCAGAGTCGTTAGTAGCAGTCCCTATACTCCATAACTATGTAGCCAGCGTAGGATATGAGAAGTCACCTGTCAGTTTAGGCTTGACTATCTCGCAGGGGTCACCCATCAGATTAGGCTTGACACCCTTCTTCCTTCGGGACAATACAGTATACCAGACTAGTAGATCCACATAGCTAGCGTTAGTACCCGTGGCACGGTATTAACACCCTTACAACTGGGGTTACAGGTTGGACCCCTAGTCACTCAGATTGGGGCATGTCGATTAAATGATAGCTCCCACAGTGTCAGTCTATCAATCAGACTAGTAGTTCAGTCTCAGTGTTGTTTGACCAAGGCATACAGATATCAGTTATTTCAGTTTATAAACTTTTATTCAGTTCATGTTATATTCTAAGTCATGCATCCCCAGTATCTATAGATTTCATGTACCTTCAGTATTTACCGGCTTTCATGCATACACAGTATTTACAGATTTCATGCTCTCTATTCAGTACTCCATATTTACATATATATTTAGACAGTTATTATTCTTGTTCATGAAACCATGCATGTTAGCCTACCTCATTTAGCATACCAGTACATTCAAAGTACTGAGCGCATACCTTTCTTTTGCGCTATGATATATTATATCATAGGTTCTGATGCTCGGTTCCCAAATCGCGCTTAGACTTCTCAAACTCTCAGCAGTAGTAGTGGTGAGTCCTCATATTTTGAGGATAGATTAATTTACTTTATGTCTCTAGTTCAGTAGTTAGTGGAGTTTGTTGGGGCCTATCCCATCAATCACAGCCATACAGTTTAGATGCTTTCAGACATTACAGTTAGTTATTTTGTACTCAGACTTCAGTTGACATATCTGTTGGTTATTAATATATTCTTTATCTTACCATATTCAGATAGTTATTTTCCATATTTATGGCATAGTGTTGACTTCAGTTATTAAAACCTTATGGCATATATGTTATTCTTTCGCATTTATGATTATGTTATTCAGTGCTCACAGCAAGTACCAGCTCATGGGTTTGTTTGTGGTCCCTCGAGATTGTAAGCATCGTGTGACGCCCAGGGTGTACTCTCAAGGCGTTACAGTGACAAACTTCAACATTGCACCTTTTTTATCATTACTTCCTCTTCTTTTAGAATGGCTACTTTTCTTCATAGCTCTAACGATTATTTTTGCCAAATAGGAAACATCAGTGTCTTCTTCACTTGAATCAAATTTTGAAGCCTTCAATTCCAGAGATTTTTCCCTTTTTGCTTCCTTCTTCTTTTGTCCTTGTTGTTTCTTGAGATAATGTGTCTTTAGGTTATCAATGAGTTCATCCATTGTGAGAGGCTTCAAGTTTCTTGCCTTAGTAAGATCATCCACTTTGCTTTTCTAAGACTTAGGAAGAACACCTAGAATTTTTCTCACTTGCTTATACAAAGGAATCACTTCTCCTGATCAATGTAGCTAATTTATGATGGAAGTGAATCTTGTATTCATTTCTTTAATTGTCTCTCCTTCTTTCATGGTGAAGATTTCATTCTAAGTAGTCAACATGTCAACTTTAAAACCCCTCACATCAGTTGTTCCCTCATGAACTGTCTTCCGGCAATCTCAAATTTCTTTAGCATTTTCACAAGATGAAATTTTGTTATACTCATCAGGTCCTATGCCACAGATAAATAATTTATTTGCCTTGTAATTCTTCTCAACTTTCTTTCAATCTTCATCATCAAACTCTCTTCTATTTTTGACAACCATCCTTGTTATGTCTCCTTGTTTGACCTCTCTAACAAGAACACGAGGACCATCAAGTATTATATCTATCAGCTCACTGGACTCAGCCATAATGAAGTCAAACATCTTGGTTTTTCATCAACCATAGTACTGCCAATTAAATCGGAGTGGTCTAGTGGTAGATTGCCCTTCTTCCAAATTAGGTGGAGCAGACATGATCAATAAATCACTCTAGGTATGAACCTTTTCGAGTGTCCTCGTCTTGATACCAATTATTTAAACGTGGGGGTAGCACCACACTATGAGGGACTAGATCCCTTTGAGTCAGAAACAGGCAATCAAACAGTAACACAGTAAGCAAACAAAACTTTGTAGGAAATTAAAGAACACAAATATTTAATGTGGAAACCTCCTTGCTCAAGGGAGGAAAAAACACGAATTGCCCTCACAAGCACTCAATAATTCTCTATTATCAATCTCTTGATTACAAACTCAATGGGAATTTAACTCTAACCTCTATCAGCTTGCAATAACCCTATTACAAACCTACCTTGACAACTCTGTCAAAAACCCACCCCGATATTGATTAACTCTAACCAATATCAAACTCTAGTAACACTACATAAGCACTCTCAAGAACACAAGAAAAAAGCTTTACTCTTATAACGCGAGTAATCAATTACAGACTCAAACATTACTCAAGAACACTCACTATTTCAGTACACACAAAAACTATGAACTTGAGCAATGTTGCAAAGTTGAGTTTTCGCCGATTTTTCACTTGAACAATCTGATTGCAAAAACTACCCAATTGAGAACATTCTTTTCTATTTATAGTGGAATAATGATTAGGGCATAAATCTGATTGGGCCAAGTGTCCTGACTGGTACACATCTCACCTGCGCAGTTTGTTACACTAGAAGACAAAACTGTGCAAGCTATATGACAGCTGTATATTTCCATGAAGACCCAGGGACCTGGTCCCTTGTTATCAGTTGATCATCATCAAAACAAGATATAACAATTAATAAGGCTAATTTGATAAATTAAATCCCTAATGAACTTTTTCTTAATGGGTGTGTCAAATCCACAGGGGTCAACTAATATGAAACGAGAGTACATATTTTGCTCATTTTGATTTCAATGAATATGAAACGGGAGTACATATTTTGCTCATTTTGAATTCAAAACAAAATTTTGTGTGGAATATTTACATTATGTACTTCATGTGAATATTCCTTCGACATGAAATTTTTTAAAAGTTATATCACTAATATTCTTTAAAAAAACTACAACCAAACATAATTTTACCGAAAAAAAATATGATAAAATATCAACTTCATATTTTTTTTTATAAAATAAAACATATTTGAAATCAATGACCAAACATATGCTAGATGTTTGGTGTATATGTTCGTTCATTGAAGTAATAGGGATCAGATTGATGAAAAGTGAGGGCGCCCAAATTGTCGTAACCAAGCTAGGCTGGAACGCCCTTCCCGCATATTATAATGCGAGCATTGACCACTCATCATATCCCATTAAAACTTGCCTGAAGGATCATGTTTTTTCCTAAATACACCACTTTCGTTCTTTATCCTACTCACTAACCCCCACAACTCCCTTCATTCAACGAATATGAAACGGGAGTACATATTTTGATCATTTTGAATTCAAAACAAAATTTTGTGTGGAATATTTACATTATGTACCTCATGTGAATATTCCTTCGACATGAAATTTTTTTAAAGTTATATCACTAATATTCTTTTAAAAAAACTACATTCAAACACAATTTTACGAAAAAAAAATATGATAAAATGTACACTTCATATTTTTTGTTTATAAAATAAAACATATTTGAAATCAATGACCAAACATATGCTAGATGTTTGGGGTATATGTTCGTTCATTGAAGCAATAGGGATCAAATTGGTGAAAAGTGAGGGCGCCCAAATTGTCGTAACCAGGCTAGGCTGGAACGCCCTTTCCGCATATTATAATGCGAGCATTGACCACTCATCATATCCCATTAAAACTTGCCTGAAGGATCATGTTTTTTCCTAAATACAACACTTCCGTTCTTTATCCTATCCACTAACCCTACAACTCCCTCCATTCAACTAATATGAAACGGGAGTACATATTTTGCTCATTTTGAATTCAAAATAAAATTTTGTGTGGAATATTCACATTATGTACCTCATGTGAATATTCCTTCGACATGAAATTTTTTTAAAGTTATATCACTAATATTCTTTAAAAAAACTACAACCAAACATAATTTTACCGAAAAAAAATATGATAAAATATCAACTTCATATTTTTTTTTTATAAAATAAAACATATTTGAAATCAATGACCAAACATATGCTAGATGTTTGGTGTATATGTTCGTTCATTGAAGTAATAGGGATCAGATTGATGAAAAGTGAGGGCGCCCAAATTGTCGTAACCAAGCTAGGCTGGAACGCCCTTCCCGCATATTATAATGCGAGCATTGACCACTCATCATATCCCATTAAAACTTGCCTGAAGGATCATGTTTTTTCCTAAATACACCACTTCCGTTCTTTATCCTACCCACTAACCCTACAACTCCCTCCATTCAACTAATATGAAACGGGAGTACATATTTTGCTCATTTTGAATTCAAAATAAAATTTTGTGTGGAATATTCACATTATGTACCTCATGTGAATATTCCTTCGACATGAAATTTTTTTAAAGTTATATCACTAATATTCTTTAAAAAAACTACAACCAAACACAATTTTACCGAAAAAAAATATGATAAAATATCAACTTCATATTTTTTTTTATAAAATAAAACATATTTGAAATCAATGACCAAACATATGCTAGATGTTTGGTGTATATGTTCGTTCATTGAAGTAATAGGGATCAGATTGGTGAAAAGTGAGGGCGTCCAAATTGTCGTAACCAGGTTAGGCTGGAACGCCCTTCCCGCATATTATAATGCGAGCATTGACCACTCATCATATCCCATTAAAACTTGCTTGAAGGATCATGTTTTTTCCTAAATACACCACTTCCATTCTTTATCCTACCCACTAACCCCACAACTCCCTTCATTCTTCGATGTGGGAAGGACTACTTCCATTATTTTATTCCCAACTCTCATCACTTATAAATCCCAAACTCATTTTAGATATCACTCATTTCATTTTATTTTAGCTACCCTCTATTGACGTTACAAATTTTTCGATAAAAATACTTCCTTTGTCTTAATTTATGAGTGCATTTCGCTTCTCGAGATTCAAATAAGGTAAGTTTGATTATGAATTTGAACGTGAATTTTCATTTTATTTGAAAAATACGTAAAAATTATTATAAGTTACAATAATTGACTATTCAAAATATTTAATAATTGACTATTTAAAATAGTTAAACTATGTAAAAAAAAATTATGATGAAATATAAACATGTGTGAATCCCCGAAAGTGAAATATAGCACATAAATTGAGAAGAGGGAGTGTTAACTAGAGGTGTGTTTTATTGAATTAAATTTATAAATGACGTTTTGGAACTCTAAATTTGACTACTACTCTCTTTGTTCAGTTTTTACTTGTTACATTTTACTTTGTGAAAGCCAATTTGACTAAACTTCAAAACTAAATTGAAGTAGAATTTTAAATTTTAAATTTTAAATTTTAAATTTTAAATTTTAAATTTTAAATTTTAAATTTTAAACTTAAATTTTTGAAAACTATATGAAAAAATGTTATTAGTTGTGGTGATCTTTCTTATATTAATATAATGAAAAAATATATTTTTAAATGTTGGTTAAAGTTCATGCAGTTTGACTCTAGCGAAGTGTAAAGTGACAAGTTAAAATAAACGGAAGGAGTTCCACTTTATGTTGTTATTTAATACTCCCTCCATTCCTTTTAAATTGCTCCCCTCATTTTTCGTGAGTCAATTTAATTAAGTTTCAAAGCTAAATTAGTTTAGATTAATTTAATTTTCAAAGTAAAATTTAGATATTCAAAAGTTACATGAAAAATACTATAAATTACAATTTTTCTTTTTTTCAATTCGATTAAGAAATACATCTTAAAATTTTGGATAAAGTTTATATCATTTGACTCTAAAAAAAAAATGAAGAAATTAAAAATGAATGGAGAGAGTACTACGGTAATATGGAAAAAAAGTAATAAAATTCTATTGATTTAAAAAGATGAACAAATAATTTAAAATATTTATTTTTGGTATAGGGCCAAATAAAATGGTACGGATGGTGTCTTCATTAGGAGTGTACATTCGAGCATTTTGGATTGGATGGGAGAAACTTTGATTTAAATTTTTTATTTTTGGATTCATGTAACTAAAATTCAAAGCCAAATCAAATACTCCCTCCGTTTCGAATTAGATGACCCTTTCAATCTTGACACACCCATTAAAAAATCTAATGCTTAGGAGTATATTTTACCTTTTTACCCTTCTTAACATTGTAAGACTTAATAATTATTTAAGCATGGAAAATTGTAGCATATGCATGCATAGATTGAAAATCTTATAGGAATACTAGTAGTACTCCTTGAAAAAGAAGAAAAAAAGTCAAATTTCATAAAGTTTGTATTGAAAATGTAAGTGTTATTTTCAAAAATTTTGAAAAGTGTAGTTATATTTAATACCTATTAAGGGTAGAATGGGAAGAATTTGTGTAAAATAGTCTTAATTTGATAAGTTGGACAAGTAAATTGAAACAATTTTTTTTAGAAAGAGGGCCAACTAATTCGAAACGGAGGAAATAAGTTTGGTTTTCAAATTAGTTGATTGGCTGTTTTAAATTCATTTCTCATTCTCGCTTCAATCATCTAAATAAAATGTTCATTCAGGAAATGAAACCATCATTAAGGAAGTTCATAATTTAAACAAAGTACACTTACTTTTAGATATTATCATACTACTAATAGTTCGCATTCAGGTCAACCACTACTCAATATAATGTTACAACTCTTCGTATGCGAGTAAGAAATACGGCCGGATGCATCTTAATTTACACTATTAATTAACCTAATTAGGGGCCAATCTAATGGGAAGCGAGGGGTTCACCCGAACTCCGTTGGCAAAAATTTACACACACTATGTATATATATATATATATATATATATATAGTACTTTTATTTATATATAGATCTTGAACCTCTTGATATAAGATTAAAATTTTGCTTAATGGTTAAGAGATTTCAAATTCACCTTTAGATTAAATTCGTAGTTCAATTCTCAAGCACTATATTTATATTTTTGAATCTCCTTAGTGAAAATTCTCCATCATTTTGGCATATTCAGAAGTTCAAAATACCAAATTCAAAACATTTAGAACTTAAATTTAGAAGTCAATCCCTAATCCAAAAACCCACGTCAAATATCCAAAAGCTTCAATTTTCGATTTGAATTTCAATTTTACCTGAACTATGTCCAGCCATGCTATTCACAGATAGAGATTATTACTCTATTTTTGAAATGTACTGAGTCAGGGAAAAGCTTATGAAACCAGCAGCCTTTTCAAATTTAACATTTACTGGATTGGAACTTCATTACTTGAAGAGAAGCTGCTTGTAATGTTGATTGCAACTAGTTAATTGCAAGTCTATTAAAAAGTTAATTGTATACTTCCTACTTGATTGTAATTATTTTTTATAAGTTGTTTGCAAGTCACCTGCTTAAACTATAAGGAAAATCCATGATTCCTAGCATTCACAAAAGTAGTATTTATGCGGCCAAGTAGATTTAAGTAAGTTAGAAGTGGTGAATTGGCCAGGAGAAATAAAGCTTATTTTAAGTAATAATAAAAGCATTCATTATCTGAACCCTCTTCCTTCGGTAAGAGTTATCTAACCTTTGTGTCTTGCTATAACCTAGTCTTATTCGTCATCATTTTTTTCATTCTTTTCTTATGAGGTCTGTACAACAACCTTTACCGCACAAGCCTGTGCTGGGCCTACCTGTTATTATTGAAGTTTATGTTTCAACCAATTTTGGAACAAGTGCATCGGTTAAAAGTTTTTTTATTTATATTTTAATTAATTTTGAAACAAATAAATCACTTAAAAGATTTTGAGTTACAAAGAAAATGAATGTGAATTTTACAATTCATTAATTTACGTTTTAGGTTCTTGAAAGAAAGATAATTTTTGTTTTAAAATATTCATGAACCTATTAACTATTACTTAATTAATACTCAACTTTTACATAAAACTTTTATCCTATAAATAGTGTTTCTTTTGTTTGAAAAGACAAGCACTTAAAATAAAACACTTATCCCCTTGAAAAACATTTGAGAGACATTGATCAAATAGTGAAATCACCAATTCAAGAATAGAAGAGCAACATTCTCGAATACTACTTGTTTTGTGGCTTAGTTGAATCCCGAAGATAGAGTTGTTACTAGCTCTTCCGTTTGCTCGTGGAAGAGACTCCAATTATCTTCAAAAAGCGTATTATCATGTCTCTAAGCCAAACAAGTTTTATTTTGAATTCTTGTACAATTATCATTATTGTTCTAATAAGCCTCCAGTGTAGACATATAATTTTGTCCCTCCCCGAAAATATTTTTTTACTCATTTTTATTCATTTTACCATATACTTTTTTAGGTTGATAATTTTTTTTCAAAAGGGATAAAACTAATCAAATGCATAATACTCTTGACACCTCACTATGCCACATAATATTAACGCACACCTCACCCTCACAATCCACACTCCACCCACATACCTACATATGCCACCTCAGGTTTGTCACAATAGTAGGGGGGGGGGGGGGGTATTCGCAAAAAAAAAGGATAATTTTCATTCTCTTCTTTTAGAGAAAACACACACAGAACAAAAAAAAAAAAAAAGGCCACCATCATCTTCATCTTTTCTGTTTTCTTTTTGTCCTTCTCCAAAAATATTATTTTACTCATTTTTATTCATTTTACCATATACTTTTTTAGGTTAATAATTTTTTTCCAAAAGAAATAAAAATAATCAAATGCATAACACTCTTGACATCTCACCATACCACAAAATATTATCACACACCTCACCCTCACAATCCACACTCCACCCACATACCTACATACGTCACCTTATGTTTGCCACAATAGACCAATAATACACACACTGTTGCACATGGACCCACAGACCTTCACAATTCATACACAAAACTAGAAAGAGGACACCATATACAGGCAGGGGGGATTCGCGAAAAAGGGGATAATTTTCATTCTCTTCTTCTAGAGAAAACACACACACAGAACAAAAAATAGAGAGGCCACCATCATCTTCATCTTTTCTGTTTCCTTTTCAGGCTCCAACCGATACACTAAATCTCACACACACTCTCAACACATCGAAAAACACCCTCTCTCACTGAAAAACATACACACACGCACACAGTAAGGACAGAATCGAAGAAAAATGGAGGAATCTTGCGATTTTCGGTGAGAAACAGTGAAACCGGCGCAAAAATCTGGCAGATATGGCCGAAAAATATCGAGATTTGCTGGTATCTGTTATTATTTGTCAGGTTTAGGCGTCGATGATCGAAACGGTAGAGGATTTTTCGTTCCTGTTTTGAATCGATTTTGTGATTAATTTTGCGGACTGACTTGGTGAATTCGGTTGCAATTTCTATTTGTGGTTCGTTGATTTTCGTATCGGTTTTTGGGAAATTTAGATACTGTTTGGTTTCAATCGGGTTATTGTGATCAGCTTCGGGTTGCAATTTCTCAAATACCGAGTTGGATTTTAGTTCGCTGTTGAGGTTCTCTATTCGGGATTTTGAGTTCAGATTTCTTTAACTCGTTATTATCAACGAAAATCAATTATCGAAAGGTCCAATTCTATATCTTCTCATTTTATTTCATTATACGTGTTTGATTTGCATGAAGTATGATTGAATCTTGAGTGATGTTGATTTGTTGCTTAATTTCATTAAAAAAATAATCATGGATTGTTGAAATGGTAATCGTGAATTGTGGAAATTTGGTGTTAAAAGGAGAATTTGGGACGAAATTGAGAAATTGATAAAAATGGTGAATTTAGATTAATTTTGGTTTATTGTTGTTTTGTTTAATTCGGAATAAATATTAAGTTTGTGAACTCGATAGGATCATCTTTTAGGCCGAAAGCTTAATAGGCAATAGTAGGTCCGGGTAGGCAAAATTTAGGAATGGTGTTTTGTTGAATGTTTGAATGTGTGGGTTGAATGTTTTCTAGTTTATCGCATTAGATTCAAGTGTATTCATCTGGTCGGGAAATGCCCCGAGGTATCTGTATTATTTTTATTCGGGGAATGCCCCGAGAAATTTATACTCGAAGATGGCGTGATCAAGGCCTGAGGCATCGTGTAAAGCATTGGAGCGTAGTTTAGTATTAGTGTAGGTTAGCGTAGGTTTATATTTTTGCATTTTCCTATTTTGGGACTGTATAATTGGACTGGACATTATATTTTTGGGATTTATTTTGTTTGTGTTTGTTTGTTTAATTGTTGTGTGTTTTATGTGATTTATACGTTCATAATGTCAAATTAGACCGTGGTCAAACCACGGGACCGAGGGGTGGCTAACACCTTCCCCTCGATCAACAGAATTCTTTAGCCGGAATCTCTGTTCGCAAATCAGTTTTAAAGAGATAAACAGTTTTGAAAATGATTTTCAAAGGTGAAGGATTTTCAAAGGTGACTTGGAACACCGAGTTTATGTCAAGTGGCCACCTGAATTGAAAAATGTAAATAATTCTTTTTTCCAAACAAATTTTTATCTTTTGTCACTTTATTAATAAAAATCTTTTCGAACATAAAAATCAACCTTTTAGTTAAAAAAAGGGGGTGTGACAGCTTTGGCGACTCTGTTGGGGAGATTTTCAGAATTCGAGCTTACTTTTAGAGTTGTATCGGCATAGTTTGACACTATGAGTGTATAAACATTGTTTGTGTTTGTTTTATCATTGTTGAGTGCATACGGCTACGTGTTTACAGTTTTTTCTTATGTGTTATCGCTTTATATCTGTCATCATGTGCATAACCCGAGTCATTTCTTTTCGTAACAAGTCCATTGTACACGTGTACACTACTTCTAGTTGAGTCACCCTTATTTTAGGAGGGGGAGTCGTTGGGTGAATGGAGTGGGTGGAAAGCTCCCGCAGCCACTATCGATCATACGCTCCCCCGAACAGCCTTGTTAGTGGATCCTAGCGTAGGTCAGCCTTTAGGTCATGCTTATCTGCATCATATTAAAAACTAAGGGGACCCATGTGGCCCTTTGTAGGAGACTCACCTTTAAAGCATCCCTACGTGCTAAATGTTGCATCTCTGAGGGTAACATGGTCATTTCACGAACTGGTTTGGGAAAAACTTGTGTTAGAAGTAAAGTGCGTAGGCAAGAAAATGTTGAAAAAATGAACAAAAAAAGAAAAGAAAAGGTGAAAAAAAAGAGTTTCATAGTTTTTAGAGTTCTTTATGGCTTTTGTTTTCCACAATACGAAAATTCAAAAGATTTTTTATGTTTTGCACTCATTTTTTTTTTCAAAACATCAAAAAGATTTTTCTTTTGTTTCTTATGTAAGCATTCACAAATTTGAAAATTTCAAAAAGATTTTTTTTACAATAGGAGCTTTTATAAAAGAAAATTTCAAAAAAGATGGTAGGAGTTTGTATATTCCATATAATGAAAATGCCAAAAAGATTTTTCTTTCATAGTTGTTGGTGTCATTTTTATGTGAAGTGTCAAATTAAAAAAAAAAAATATTGACGTTGTTCATCGTCTGTCTTTTCTTTACTCTTTATTCAGAGTAGGTGTTTCATATACATCTTTAAAAAAAAAACTACAAAAATATTTTTCTTTAATAGTGTTAAGTTTTATTGTCATATGAAATGCAAATTGAAAACCCCAAAAGATTTTCTTTGGTGATCATAGGTTTCATTTTGTATAGGGATGTTAAAGCTGAAAAAATTCAAAAAAAAATTCGTCATTTGTTATTTTCTTTTCTTTTTAAAGTTTAAGGAAAAAGAAAAAGAAAAAGAGTTTGATTGGCCATTTTGGCCGAACTTTACGAACTACGCACACCTGATTCTTCTCTCTGGGGAGTGAGATACGTAGGCGCCCTTCTTGGATTCGGTGATCTTTTCAAAAAGAAGACAAAAGAAAAAGAGTTAATAAAAAAAGTGTTGCTTTCTAACTCCTTTGTTGTTTCTATTGCTCAGTTAGTTTAATGTGGTTGGTTTATGACATCTTGGCTAGTCCTCCATATTGCACCAAGTCGAGGAGAAAGTTATGGCCAACAAAAATACTGAGGTTGTTGTTGCTAATCAGATAGAGAATTTGAGAAATGAGAATTTAGGAGCTAATGAAGAGATTCGGAAATTTAAGCAGCAAATGATAGAAATACATTGAGTTTGGGCTAATAGGTTGTCGCCTCTTCCATTTCCCACTGATAATCTGGAATATCTTTCTAGCTTGCCTCCCGTGTAACATGCACAATCTTTCATTTGTGTTGACACACCACAACATGCATCAGGGACTACTCCGGGGCAACACTGTCCAAACACTTCTAATATTCATTTCCTCACTCTTCAACACAAAGTTATCATATGCTCGAATCTACTTATTGTTCATCCATTTGCGACGCCACCCCCGCCCGAAGCTCTTGCTTTTAATACCAATCCAACGGTTATGATTCCTTACCTTACAATCGATCTTGTATTGAATATTTTTGGTGATCAATATTGTGCTCTCGAGCCCACAATTAAGTCGACTGGTCTATATGGCTGCACTCATCCGCCTGAATTTTCTCTTAATGCTGAAACACTTGTTATGAAAGAAGAAAAAGAGGAAATGCCTAGAAAATTGAGAAGTTTGGAACTGGCTATAAAGAATTTTCAAGGACTTGGGGGGTACAAAAGTGTCTCATATAAAGATCTGTGCATGTTTTCAGGAGTTAATCTCCCTCTTGACTTTAAAATGCCAATGTTTGAGAAGTAGGACGGGCACGGTGACCCAGTGGCACATTAAGGAGTTATTATAAGCAATTAAGGGGTGCTGGAGGGAAGAAAGAATTGCTCATGACTTATTTCGGTGAGAGTCTTTCAGGCCTAGCTTCGGAATGGTTTGTTGACCAAGACATCGATAAATGGATTAGTTGGGATGACCTAACTAATGAATTCATACAACAATTTCAATACAATGTGGAGTTGATTCCTGATGAGAAATCCGTAACTAACATGAACAAGAAGAGTATTGAAAATTTCAGAGAGTATGAGATTCGATGTCGTGAACAAGCTGCCAGGATGAAACAACCAATAAAAAAAACAAGACAATGGAGGTGTTTATTTAAGCGCAGGATGAAACATATTATTAACACTTGTTACCTGCATTAGGCAAGTCATTTATTGAGGTCCTCAAAATGGGAGAGATGAGAGATGATGGAATTCAGATCGGTCGCATTGTGAGTTTTGCAACATTGAAAGCAACTACTCAAACAATTCAAAAGGGTTCAGGAAGTGTTGGGGAGATGAAGAATGAGGAAGATGCATCTGCTATTGTAGTTAGACAGCGGGCACGGTCTAGAAGACCATGTCTTCGTCGCTCTCAGGCTCAAACCCAAGTTCATGACCAAGCTCCACAGAATTACTCCCAAAATCCATTATACTTCATTCCCCCACCTCCATATTCAGTAGATAACGCACAACCACATGTTTAACCCTCATCTTACCCACAATGGCACGCACCAACTCCTCAGCGTCATTCTCTAACTCCACAAACATACCAAAGCCTTTCTAGGCCTGATTTTTTATCCAAGCTAAATAATGAAATGAGGTAGAAGTCGAGAGATAGCTTCACACCAATTGGAGAGTCGTATGCTAGTTTATTTCAGAGATTGGTATAGTGGGGCATGATCACTTCTCTCCTGGCACACTTTTAATTCGCGTTCAAGAAATTTTGATCCTAATATACGATGTGTGTATCACTCTAATGCTCAGGGTTATAGTATTGAAGATTGTCGGGATTTGAAAAGAGAAATTGAAAAGATGATTCGGGATAGATCAATTATGGTGCAGAACATTGACAGCGAGAAAAGCTCTAGTCATGTTGATATGCGAATCAGTGGCTAAGACGTTAAACTGAGCAATTATGAAGTCACTCTCTCCCTACTAGGAAGAGGTCTGATAGTTTGTTTTGTTTTCTTTTCTGTTATCCAAATTATTTCAGGGTTGTAGTTTGGGATCTATCTTGTTTTGTCCCTTTGTCGTTTATGTTCAAACCCTTCTATATTTTATTTCAACTAAATGGAGTGTCCCTTTTTTCTTTGTGTTTTAAATATGTGTTATTTTTTTGTTTTCTTTACACAATACATTTTATGTTGGCTCTAGTGATATGACATACCTGCAAAATTTCAGCCAGATTTTAAAGTCCAATTTTAAGCATGAACTTTGAATCAGAGGGCTAAAGTTAGAAAAAAAATCTAAGAAAATAGGTAGAGTGTTGATACATTTGGTGACAAGTTGAAGCCTTCTTTGAAAATTAAAACACTTATTTTGAGAATCACAAGAATAACTTGATCATCAATTGAAAGACATGTCTCAATTAGGTCAAATAGTGGCTGCGTGAATAGAAAGAAAACCAACTCCACAAAATCATGAGTCATTCAATGTGAGAAATGTATAACAAAATTGGAGTTGTATACTAGAAAAGCGCAGAAGAAGTAGTGACGCACACACTCAGTCAAAGTTAATGTTGTAAAAGATGTCACAAATGATCTTCATCTTTCACTTTCATATTGCATGATATGTACTTGTATTTTCAAGGATTGATATGACGAAGGCATTTCATTCTACTATCCAAACATTGTGTCATCCTTTGTTTACCCCATTTGAGCTTTAGTCATATTTTCTTTCATGCCCCTCTTTTGGAATCAAGATAGAGTCACCAAAGCTAAAAAAAAAAGTGTCGAACGAAATAATAGAGTCAAAAAAGTTTCAAAAAAAGAGAGAAAAAAATGTGTTCAAAAAGAAATAAAAAAAGAAGAGTGTGAAGAAAAATTAGACGCAGAAAATTCCCAATGAGAAAAGAGTCCATAAAATTAAAAAAAATCAGAATTACGCAAAAGAACAAGTTTTTGAAACTACGTGAGACCTGATTCTCCTCTCTCGAGGGTGAGATACATAGGCTGCCCTACTTTGGGTTCGGTCCAAGCAATTGAAAAATTAAAGTCACCCAGTTAAAAGAAACTAGGACATGAGTTAATCCTCATTGTTTGAGTCGATTATAAAAGTTGTAAGTCCTATCCCACTTTAAGTGTCGTTTGGACCTCATGTCATCCTTTCTTTCTAACCCCATTCAAAAGCCAAGTTACAACCAAAGAAAGACCTTTAGATCAATCTTTGAGAATGTTAAGGCTAAGCATTCAATGGATATAATGATAGGCATTTTGGGAACTACTTATCTTCCTTAGCATAAGGAATCAGGAGAGAAATAAAAATGAGAAAGTCTTATTGGTGAAAACCCTCATGGGCATCATAAGACAATAGTGAGTTGAGAGAGATAAAAATGAGAGAGTCTTATCGGAGAAAACCCTCATGAGCACTGTAAGACGATTGTGAGTTGAGATAGATAAAAATAAGAAAGTCTCAAGGGTGAAAAACCCTCACGGACACCATAAGGCAATGGTGAGATGAGAGAAAGAAAAATGAGAGAGGCTTGTTGGCGAAAACCCTTCAAGGTGTCACTAGCCGAATGAGGCCTCCGAATGCAATTGGCTCAAGGAAGCAACTCATTTTCAGGGCCATTAACTCAATAACAATTGGTAGAAAGTTTGGATGGAAAGATCAGACAGCTTAATCCAAAATGCATGGCATAATCATTAGAGTTGACTGTCATTTTTAGATAAATTCTTCATTTCTTTATTTCAAGTGGGGACATTCATTTTCTTTTCTTCCTCTTTTGTATTCTTATTTTATTTTCTTGAGTCAGTTATCCTAATAAAAAATTATTGTCATTTTTTCTCTTGTCTTTGAGTCAAGTCCATGTCAAAACAAGTGAGAAAAGATTTTAAAACTGGCTACTATCTTCTTCAATTGCCCAAAGCAAGATAAAAGACCAACACATAAAAGAGACATGATTGTGAGCCAAAATAAGGAAGGTAGAAAGTTTTGTCAACAGACAAGTCTGGGAACTCATGGAAATACCAAGGTTCAAAAGGTATATCTGAGAAACATGACAAAGCAGAGATACTGTGTTTTGTTTCAGAGGAACTTTTAATAATATGAGTTCGAGTCAATGATGCAGCAAGTCAATGATATATGCTAATGGTTTGAAGCAAGATTAAATATGATGGGGGTAAGAGCAGTTATCACGAAATGTAAAGCAACAAAACCGTCACCCTGTTTTAAACTCGTAAGTTTTCTTTGTGTGAAACATGAGCACATGTTACCTTCAAATCGAGGATTTCAAAGCTTAAGCACCAAAGGCCGTAATTTTTCACTTCTACAAAAGCAAGAAGCAATGTTGCTGCACAGGTTTGATAATCAAATCACGATAAAAATTCATCATCCTATATCCCTCAGAGACACACTTCCTTATCCAGGTATTTTAGTTTTTAATTGCTAGGTGATACACTTCTTAAATTGAACCTTCACTCCTAGAAGATGTACTTTCTAGTCGAGTCATTCCCTTTGACTCCTAGAAGATGTACCTTCTAGTCGAGTTGCTCCCCTAATTCCTAGAAGATGTACCTTTTAGTCGAGTCATTCCCCTTGATTCCTATGAGACGTGCCTTTTAGTCGAGTCATTCCCCTTGATTCCTAGAAGATGTACCTTTTAGTCGAGTTATTCCCCTTGATTCCTATAAGATTTATTTTTTAGTCGAGTGATAACGCTCAATCTACAGCTCTCGTAGGAGTGTAAAGCGGTCGTTAGCAAATATAGAACCCAACTGGGTTGGGTATCGATCCCACAGGGAATAGCTTGGTCAACAAGTAAGTAAAGATTGCTAGACTTTTAGTGCAAGTCTCGTAAAAAGGGGGGATTGTAATGTGTCACCAAAACAATTAAATAAAAGCTGAAAATAGCAAAGCAAAAGAGAAAGATTGTTACGTAAGTTGTAAACAATGAGAATTGAGAAGTTGGGGTTATGTCCACCTTCTGAGGTATACGTCTCTATTGGCTATGAGCGTGTAGAATTCTGACATGCAACTGCTTATAGAGAATTGTATTCGATGGTAAATCCAAGCGTCTTTCGACCTAAACAAGGACTATTTCACTTTAACTCTCTCGAGCTTAAAGCGTATCTAACGGTACGAATTCTCCAAGAGGTTAGTCCAGTTACGGCACTAGCTTTTTAATAGGAAAGGGTGTCCTACTACCTTGACATTATCTCTTTTCCAGCCAAATAACTTTTCTCTCGAACAAGTTAAATGTTAGACTGGCGTATTCTTGCGTTTGCAACCGCAAAGAATGTAGATTAAGATGAAGAGAATAATGATATAAGCAATATACGTGCCTCGAACTCACAAACTCACAGCAATAGATAGTATCTCATACGGCTTCCATAACCCCAACAGAGAGGTTTAGTTACCCATGAATGCGAAGAAAACCACAATTGACATTGTTATTATACCACAATAATGATCAATTTCGTGTAGCCCAAGAGTGGTAGGCGTTAGGTGTGATTTCTTGTAGAGTAACGTTTCTCTTGTTGCGGAAATTTAAGAATATAAGAATAGACGAAAATAGAATTGATGGAAAGAGTAGAAGAGTTGTAGAATTGTTTGTATTGTAGAATAAGAGAGGAGTAGCAGATGTCACCAAATCTCTAGCATGATAGGGTATTTATAATACCCATATCCTAATCCTACTAAGCTAATGAAATAAATAACCAAATTCTACTAGACTAATGAAATCCTTAACCCATATGTACTAGGTTAAGGTAACATTATCATAATCCACTTAAAATAATGAAATACATAACCTAATTGTACTAGGTTAATGTATCATTGTCAAAATCCAGCTTTGTGTCTGTAAGTCCCCAAAGTCTTCAGAATTGCTGTTTTAGCCCGGGACAGATTTTCCATGCAGCAGTTTTGGTCCCCCAAAGTCTTCAGAAATGCTGTTTTAGCCCGGGACAGATTTTCCATGCAGCAGTTTTGGTCCTTAGGCGTGTAAACTCCCTTCCCTTCCTTCGTGAGCTTTCTTTAGCGTCAAGTAAGCCATAAAATGCTGAATTATGCATCATTTATACCTGAAACTTTACTAATCATGTTCGTTAGCTCATTTACAGGAAAAAGGACTAAAAGTGCATGAAATATATAATTTGTTCTCAAAACTAGGCTAAAATATGGACAAAATATATTGATATAGGCGCGTAAATTCGCCTATCATCAACACCCCACACTTAGAGCTTTGTTCGTCCTCGAACAACATATCATGTCCTTCTAAGCATCAACTTAAGGTTTTTACAGAAACAACACAAAACATTCTTCAAGACAAGCACAATAATTATCAACAAAGAGTAGCTTTCCGATTATAAGTAGAAACAGTTTAACCTCTAGCGTAGACTCGTGATGGTGATCAACTCGCATGCAAACATTAAAGTGCATAGAATCATATACAACTATCCAAAACTCATCAACCATGTGTGTCTCACCATATAGTACCCATAATCACTCACAAATATAGCATATTTTTCAAACATGGGTATCAAAATGTCCTTGCTCTCACTCTCACAAAGAATTCATATGTAGCAACTGATGACCATAGGCTTGCCCTTAATGTAATACTCTACTAAATGTTGGAATGTTAAGATTAGGATCAAGTAGGTCTTTTGATGGTTGTAATGTAGGCTAAGGGACGGGTAGGACTATTTTGGCCAGGAATAGTGACTAAGTTCCTAAGCGCTTTAATACATCACTTTGTATCATTGACACTTTTTTTTTTTTTTCTTTTAACATTTTTTTCTTTCAACCTTTCTTCTTTCTTTTGTTATACCACCCTTGTTCTCTTCTTTTGTTTTTCAATTTTAAACATAACTCACTTTTCAGCTTTCTTTTCCTTTTTCTTTTCATAACATACCTCTTATGATAGCACTTTCTTTTTCATAACACATTCAAGCACCCTTACAATTTAAAGCATCATATTTACCCAATTTCCTCTTATGTTGTCACATGACTTTTTCACTTTAAAGCACTTAGGAATTTGGATCAAATTACGGTCTTGAACAAAATGGATTAGGCTTACATACAAGGTTGTCAAAGAAATAGGCTAAAGGCTCAAAAGGGGTTAACTAGGATGATGTCCATGGGTAGGTAAAACTGAAGGTAAACATGTATAGGTTGCCAAAGAAATGCCTAAATCATATCCTAAACTTACACTCCTTATTTTCGCTTTGCATACATACCAGGCAAGTTCTAGCATCAGCCACATACATAGAATATACTATTATCTCACACACACAAGGCACATGGTCGACTTGATTGGAAGTAATATAGACTCTCGACCCAACAAGTGAAGGAATTGAATCACACAATATCACATATTGAGTCACAACTAGAGCCTAAATGTCTCAATAGTCACAATTGAAGCACATACTCTTGTTCTAATCTCATGCTACCTATCAAAATAATTTCATGCGAAGCTAGAAAAAAATTTACTACTAAAAAAAAAATGAAAAAAAACGAAACAAAAACAAAGCAAACAAACATAGATGCAATAGGGAAGTATAGCATACGATACTGCCACCCCACACTTAAACGGGACACTGCCCTCAGTGGAAATAAATACGAGGAACCTGGTTAGTCGGACTCTTCCTCATTGTCGGGGGTCATACCCCCTTCGTCGGAATCATCATAAGAGTCGTCGTCAGAGTTCTCCTCCTCGTCAGAGTCTGGTAAGCGTCGATCGTCATCAGTCGGCACATCATCATCTAGAGGTTCCTCAAAGTATACGCCCACTCCACACATCTCCCGTGCATGCATGTTCATGGGATAATCGTGGTCCAGCTGTTGGAGCTCTGCAGCAGTTGGAATACGACCTCCGCTCATCATTGTAAACCTCATCATGCCGTACATATGGCGGGAGAAACTCTCATCCCGAGCATGTCTCTCTGCCGTAGTAAGGTTTATGCCATGTGTTGATTCAGCATCTTTGACCTTTGTGAGGTCAACCTTCTTCGGATTGTGTGGGAGTTTATGATCAGCTGGTTCCTCTTCGATATCCTCCTTCCGCAATATTGCTGTCAACAAATTGCCAAATGTGAAATGGGACCTTTTGTGTAGTCTGGCCTTCCTCATAGTGGATCGAATGATTGCCCCAAAGTTGATTGGGACATTCGTCATCAAAGCATAGACCAAACACACTCTATCTCTTGATATCTTGGTGTATTGAGTCCCAGGAATAAGACATGAGTTGACAATGCGCATCCAGATTCTTGCTTCCCTATTTAGTGGAGCATAGGGAAAGGTGTTGTGTCGGCCTGTTTCTTTATGTCTGCCCCACCTTGCCATTGATCTGCTTCCACAAAGCGTGTGTCGTATTGCTCTATAAGGAGGCCTGCTGCACAGCTCTTTGAATGGTGCTGCGTCGATTGAAGGTAAGCCAAGAAAAGAGTTGATCCAGTCCGCGGTGAGCTGTAACACCTGGCCCCGAATTTTGACTTCATTGCCTGTTGTGTTTGGCGACCAGTTGGCATAAAACTCTCTTGTTAGATCCAGATTGCACTCTCCCATGTCGCGGAAGATGAAATCCAACTTCAAAGCCATTATTTTTGCCAACATACGCGGCTCCTTCTTTGCTAAGGTATCCTTGTTGATCAAGTCGACGTGCACATATTTTCTTTCTTTGTTGCTGCTGTACCATGCTTTGGCTTCTTCCTCAAGAACCCATTTTATTCTGAACATTCTGCGTGGTGGTTGTGCTGAGGATGATTCTCCTTGGTCTTTTCGACTTCTCTTCTTGCCCTTTTGGGAAGTGGTCGCCTTCTCCTTGCCTTGCCTCGCTTTAGGTGCCATTGTACCTGAGACTAGAAATAGTGTTAGTTGCAGCACAGTTTCGCTTGATACAATCTATAAGCAAGCATTAGGGGTACCACCCCACACTTAGTTTTGTTATCACAAATCAGTGAGGTGAAAGTAGTTGATTTACTCAGATTTTGTTGACATACGTTTAAGGATTGCATTCCGGCAAGAAAATCAGTAATGCATCACTTACTTGCAGCCATTGGGCTACTTTCATGGTAAATATAGCAACACTACTACATGGGGGTTATCGTTATTCTTACAACAATCACAACCTCCTAAGTCGGTAGGCACTATAAGTCTTATCCCGATGGCCGGGATAGTCTAACATGTCAGTATCCAAACAACAATCTTAAGCAATATTCATAGCCATAGCAATTCCGCAAATATCATAATAATGCTATTGAAACCAAATTCAAGTCGGAAACAAGTCAAGATTTACCTACGTATATGTTCACTCACATGATTTTGTAACAACAATCCAAACACATGAACATCACCAACAATCTTATATAATTTAGCAGTTAATAATAGCCATAGCAACGTAGTACTTACGAGAAATAAATGAAGAATAAGAGAGCACTTACTTGCTTGAAGCTTGTGGAGATGGTTTTGTGAATTGGAAGAGCAAAAGAAGAAAAATTTTAGAGGATTTGGGAGAGTATGCGGCGCCTTTAGGGTAGTTTCTATTGTGGTTGTGTTTATAAGACTAAGTCCTCTTTATATAGGAAGAGTATGGGTCGGGTTATGACCCATTTACAATCGGTTTTGGAGACAAAATTCCTACATATGCGGCGCATTGTCTATGGCATAATGGGACATATGCGCCGCATAGTCTATGGCATTTGTAGACATATGCGGCGCATTGTCTATGGCATAATGGGACATATGCGTCGCATAGTCTATGGCATATGAGATACTGAGACCAAATGCCATAGCATAGGCGGCGCATAGTCAAAAGCATACTTAGGAATAGGCGGCGCATAGTGTATAGCACACTAGATTCCGAGACCTTAGGCTATAGGATAGGTTGTGCATCGTTTGTGGCCTAGTTTTTCCAAGGCCTAGCCTTCCTCGAAGCCTATTTTGGCGTGGGAAAGGCTCAATCCATAGCCTTATGCATCACCCTTCCTAATTTACCAACTTTACCATGCAATGCGTCCAAATCGTCAATTGAAATCAATCTCCTCGTTGAAAACTTCTTGCACCTATATTCGCTCAAACAAATGAAAACGATTAGTACGATGGGTTGCCTCCCACCAAGCGCCTTAGTTTTGGTCGTGGTACGACTCTTATTTTTGGATTTTTATTTATCAAAAGCAAAACACATACTGAAATAAAAAAATGATAAACGATAAACGATAAACGATAAACGATGGGTTGCCTCCCATCTAGCGCCTTATTTATTGTCGTGGCTCGACGTAGTAATCTCGAGTACTTAGACTTCGTCGAGATAAGTGATGGCCATGTTATTCATCGAGTCAAGAGGGCCGATATACGGCTTAACACGTTGGCCGTTCACTTTGAAGAGAACACCCTTATTGTCTTCCAATTCAACTACTCCAGATGAGTAGACTTGGATAACTTTAAATGGACCAGACCACTTAGATTTTAACTTACCTGGGAAGAGCTTAAATCTGGAGTTGAAGAGTAGTACCATATCACCCTTTTGGAAGTTTCGTCGAACAATCCGCTGATCATGATACTTCTTCATCCGCTCCTTGTATAAATCCGATCTTTCATATGCATGGAGACGGAACTCATCTAATTCGTTCAGCTGCTCCAACCTCAGATTCTTCACATCATTCCAATTCAGATTCAAGTGCTTCAATGCCCACAATGCCTTGTATTCAAGCTCGATGGGTAGATGACAAGCCTTCCCATAAACTAGTTGATAAGGAGACATGCCAATGGGTGTCTTGAATGCAGTCCTATATGCCCATAGTGCATCATCTAGCTTTCGATACCAATCCTTCCTATTTGCATTAACCGTCTTTGCAAGGATTTGCTTAATCTCGCGATTGGAAACCTCTACTTGTCCACTAGTTTGGGGATGATAAGGCGTAGCTACCTTGTGTTGCTTGACACCATACTTGGCCAATACAGATTTGAATAGCTTGT
Organism: Capsicum pubescens; assembly: GCA_030864215.1. Classification (NCBI taxonomy): domain Eukaryota; kingdom Viridiplantae; phylum Streptophyta; class Magnoliopsida; order Solanales; family Solanaceae; genus Capsicum; species Capsicum pubescens. The sequence goes on from CM061547.1 coordinate 246,714,322, forward strand.
TGCAAAAGTGAGATCCTTCATCACTTATGATAGTACGAGGTACCCCAAAGCGAGAGAAGATATTCTTCTTTAAGAACGCTACAACACGCTTTCCTTCGTTGTCGGCCAATGCTACAGCTTCAACCCATTTCGAAACATAATCCACAGCAACCAAGATGTACTTCATTCCAAACGAATTCACGAATGGTCCCATGAAATCAATACCCCACACATCAAAAAGTTCTACCTCCATAATTTTAGACATGGGCATTTCATGGTGTTTTGAAATAGTACCTTGACGTTGGCATTGGTCACACCTTCTCACATAGTCGTATGCATCTCTGAATATCGAGGGCCAATAATATCCACTTTGCAATACTTTTCTTGCGGTTCGATTCCCTGCATGATGTCCACCAACTTGCGAAGTGTGGCATGCTTCCAATATAGCAGGTACTTCTTCATGGGATATACATCGTCGAATGATCCCATCCGCGCATCTTCGAAACAAATAAGGTTCATCCCAATAGTAGTGCTGAACGTCATGCATAAACTTCCTCCTTTGGTGGTAAGATAAGTTGGCAGGTATCACATTACTCTCTACGAAATTTGCAAAGTCGGCATACCATGGTACTTTCTCCATTTTTGTCGCCAATATCTCCTCGTCAGGGAATGCATCATCAATCTGAATTTTAGGTTGCGCCACATGTTCATTCTCAAGTCTAGATAGGTGATCAGCCACTTGGTTCTCGCAACCTCTTCTATCTTTGACTTCGAAATCAAACTCTTGCAGCAGCAGTACCCATCGAATTAACCTTGGTTTGGCATCCTTCTTCGTCATTAGATACTTAAGAGCTGCATGGTCTGTATGGACGATCACATTGGTACCCAATAGATAGGCACGAAACTTCTCAAACGCATATACAACCGCTAGGAGCTCTTGTTCAGTAACAGTGTAGTTCCTTTGGGCTTCATTTAGGACCTTACTCGCATAGTAGATAGGATGAAATAGTTTCTCCTTTCTTTGTCCAAGAACAGCACCAACGGCTACACCACTAGCATCGCACATGACTTCAAACGGGAGCGTCCAATCTGGTGATACCATGATAGGGGCTTCAATAAGTTTTCCTTTAAGACATTCGAATGCCTTTAAGCAATTGTCATTGAAGTCGAACTTCGCATCTTTCTCCAGTAGTTTGCACAATGGACTAGAGATTTTGGAAAAGTCTTTGATGAATCTACGATAGAAACCAGCATGGCCAAGAAAACTACGGACTCCCTTCACCGAAATTGGAGGCGGTAGCTTCTCAATTACCTCTATTTTTGCTCGATCAACCTCTATTCCTTTTTCAGAGATCTTGTGCCCAAGAACGATTCCTTCTTTTACCATGAAGTGGCACTTCTCCCAATTCAGCACAAGGTTGAACTCTACACATCTTTGCAATGCCATGCTCAAGTTTGCCAAACATGCTTCAAAAGACTCACCGACAACTGAAAAGTCGTCCATAAATACCTCCAAAGTGTCTTCAACCATATCAGAGAAAATAGACATCATACACCGTTGAAAGGTGGCTGGTGCATTACACAACCCGAATGGCATGCGTTTGAAGGCAAACGTACCATATGGGCATGTGAACGTTGTCTTCTCCTGATCTTCGGGAGAAATACAAATCTGATTATAACCTGAATAACCATCCAAGAAGCAAAACCATCCTTTCCCCGCTAATCGATCTAGCATTTGGTCCATAAATGGCATGGGGAAGTGATCCTTGAGTGTCCACGAATTCAGCTTGCGGTAGTCCATGCATACTCTCCATCCAGTAACGGGCCTGAGTGGAATCAGTTCATTCTTTGCATTTGCGACTACCGTCATTCCTCCTTTCTTGGGAACACATTGTACAGGACTTACCCACGTACTATCAGAGATAGGATATACAACTCCTGCGTCTAACCACTTTATAATCTCCTTCTTCACCACTTCTTGCATAGGTGGGTTTAAACGCCTTTGATGTTCAATGGTGGGTGTGCACTTTTCTTGAAGCTGAATTTTATGTGAGCAAATCCCAGGTGGAATACCAATAATATCCGCAATGGTCCATCCAATGGCTCTAATATATTTTTGTAAGATTGAAATAAGAGCTGCAACTTGTTGCTCACCCAAATCGGCTGCCACTATGACTGGAAGTGTGTTTCCGCTTCCTAAGAATGCGTACTTCAGATGACTTGGCAGCTCCTTCAATTCTAGTGTGGGTGGTTCTTCAATAGATGGCTTGGCTGGTGGTGTGGGTCGATTATTGAGATCAAGATCCAGCTTCTTGGGAGTATAGCGATATGTCCCTAATCCCGATAGCGCACAAACAGCTTCTTCAGAAATTTCAGCATCCTCGTTCTCTCCTTTCATGAGCAAAACCTCCAAAGGATCATCAAGAATTTGCTCTTCTTCACGGCATCCTTTCTCATCGTCAAAGACAACATCAGCCACAGAAAATACACTCAGATCTTTGGGTTGCTTCATTGATTTGCAAACATCAAATCGAACCACTTCGTCATTTATTCTGAATGAAAGTTCATTAGCTCTCAAATCAATGAGCACACTTCCTGTAGCAAGGAAAGGGCGTCCCAAGATTATGGGAACCTCTGAATCTGCTTCACAATCCAAGATGACAAAGTCTGCTGGAAAGATAAATGAAGAAACCTTTACCAAGACATCACATAGAATACCAACCGGTCGTTTTACCGACCTATCTGCCATAACCAGCCTCATGTTAGTTGGCGTAGGATCTCCTAACCCCAACTTCTTGTAGATCGATAATGGCATCAAGTTGATGCTGGCTCCTAAGTCACATAATGCTTTGGCAAAGTTCAAAGATCCGACAGTGCAAGGAATAGTGAAAGCTCCGGGGTCGGCCTTCTTCTGAACTATCGATCGGGTAGCAATTGCACTACAATGATGCACATCATCCTTCAGCTCATAACTTGCTGCCCTCTTCTTAGTCAAAAGATCTTTCATAAACTTCGCATACCCAGGCATTTGTTCAAGTGCCTCCACCAATGGAACATTAATGGTCAGCTGCTTTAACATAGTCATGAATTTGCTGAACTTCGTGTCCTCAGCCACCTTCTTCAATCTTTGAGGAAAAGGTGGTGGTGGGTATGGAAGTGTTCTCTCCATGGCTTTCTTCTCCTCTTGCTTCCGCTGTTCTATTTTTTCAGGCTGCACGTCACTGGGCATGACGTCCTTGACGTCAGGACTGGTTGTTGCGGCATCTTCTCCTTTTGCGTTATCATCCATGTCCGCAACTTCTTCAACCACTTGCTTGCCTTTTGCTGAAGGTTCCAGCACCTTACCACTTCTGGTAGTGATGGCCATGCATGACCCATCTTTCCTTGGGTTTTGCACAGTATCGCTAGGTAAAGTGCCAGCCTTTCTTTGATTGAGTGCTGCTGAAAGTTGGCTTAGTTGCTGCTCTATTTGCTTGATTGAAGTGGAATGAGAATCAACTAGTTGTTTCATAGAAGACAAATCATTGATTACCTCAGTAACTCCCGCGCTTGTTGTTTCCACTCCTTTCAATAATTTAGCCATCATGTCTTCCATACTTCCAGAATTAGATGTGGTGGTATCACGTCTACCAGGGGGAACATAAACACCACTCTTTTCATTGTTTTTTCTCCAACTACCTTGGTCCTTGTTTCCAGAATTATCATAATAGTTCCGACCTTGGTTTCCTTGGGCATTCCCTCGGAAACCCCCCTGATTGTTCAAGTAGTTGGCTTCTTCTTCTGAATCAGATTCGTCTCTTCCTTTTAGCGCCACAGCTTTCACTTTTTCGGTCTTCCCTGATAATAAATGCTTTGTAAGAAGATCCATTTGTGTTTTCATGTGCGCCATATCTTGATCACGTTCTTCTTGTCTTCTTCTTTGGTCTGCAGTCATGCCTATAGAATAAGTAGGGCTTGCTACCTCAGAATCCCTGGTATGCCAAGCTCTACTTTGTTTCGTCATGCGATCTAGCATATTGCTTGCTTGACCAAATGTGAGGTCCATAAAAGATCCTCCAGCTGCGTTATCCACCACTGGCTTAGTTATTGAATTCAAGGCTCTATACAATATCTCCATGAGGTGAACATTAGTCATGTGATGGTTTGGGCATCTTGCTAGCTTTGTCTTGAACCTCTCCCATGTTTCATGAAGAGCTTCAGTGGGAAGCTGACGAAAGTTGCTGATTTCATCTCTCAATTGTGCCCTTTTGGAAGGCGGAAAGAATCTTTCTAGGAAAGCGTCTCTCAATTGCCTCCAATTTGTAATTGAATCAGGAGTCAGCCCATTCAACCATAGTGTTGCTTCCCCAGACAGAGACAATGGAAATAGACGTAATCGAATTGCATTCTGACCAACACCAGGATTGTCAAAAGACTTGCATGTAGAAATAAAGTTGATGAGATGCATATTCGGATCATCGCCTGCTAGTCCACCAAACAATCCCTTGAGTTGCAATAACTGAATCATGGTGCTTGTGATGTTGAACTTGGCTCCGGGCGCTAATGGTGGTGGAATGATAGCTCCAGTGGCTCCGGCACCATCAAGATCATCATCATCATCGTCGAAAGCTGGCTGCATAGGTTGGTGATCATATCTATACTGAGCTTGTCGACCTCTTCTGTTGGCAGGTGTTACGATTTCAGCATCACGCCTAGGGTTTAGTAACTCGTCATCACCTAAATCCTCATCGTCAGGATTTGGTGCTCGTGCAGGGTTATCAATGTTCTGCTGTTGAACCTGGGCTGCGGCAAGGGCAGCCAATCTTGCTTGTTCCTGTTGAGCAGCCATCCTTGCGATTTCAGCTTGTGCTTCCATTCTACCAATGCGTTGTGGTTCAGGATTGATTGGTAATAACGGTTGACCAGAACTTCGAGTATGGGGCATGCACTAAAATAAAAACCTGCAGTAGACAAAAACAAAAACTAAAAGTAAAAGTACGAGAATCTTTGACCAAAGGGTCTAGTAATTATTACGAACTTAATTGACACTTGTACTCCCCGGCAACGGCGCCAATTTTTGATAACGCTCAATCTACAGCTCTCGTAGGAGTGTAAAGCGGTCGTTAGCAAATATAGAACCCAACTGGGTTGGGTATCGATCCCACAGGGAATAGCTTGGTCAACAAGTAAGTAAAGATTGCTAGACTTTTAGTGCAAGTCTCGTAAAAAGGGGGGATTGTAATGTGTCACCAAAACAATTAAATAAAAGCTGAAAATAGCAAAGCAAAAGAGAAAGATTGTTACGTAAGTTGTAAACAATGAGAATTGAGAAGTTGGGGTTATGTCCACCTTCTGAGGTATACGTCTCTATTGGCTATGAGCGTGTAGAATTCTGACATGCAACTGCTTATAGAGAATTGTATTCGATGGTAAATCCAAGCGTCTTTCGACCTAAACAAGGACTATTTCACTTTAACTCTCTCGAGCTTAAAGCGTATCTAACGGTACGAATTCTCCAAGAGGTTAGTCCAGTTACGGCACTAGCTTTTTAATAGGAAAGGGTGTCCTACTACCTTGACATTATCTCTTTTCCAGCCAAATAACTTTTCTCTCGAACAAGTTAAATGTTAGACTGGCGTATTCTTGCGTTTGCAACCGCAAAGAATGTAGATTAAGATGAAGAGAATAATGATATAAGCAATATACGTGTCTCGAACTCACAAACTCACAGCAATAGATAGTATCTCATACGGCTTCCATAACCCCAACAGAGAGGTTTAGTTACCCATGAATGCGAAGAAAACCACAATTGACATTGTTATTATACCACAATAATGATCAATTTCGTGTAGCCCAAGAGTGGTAGGCGTTAGGTGTGATTTCTTGTAGAGTAACGTTTCTCTTGTTGCGGAAATTTAAGAATATAAGAATAGACGAAAATAGAATTGATGGAAAGAGTAGAAGAGTTGTAGAATTGTTTGTATTGTAGAATAAGAGAGGAGTAGCAGATGTCACCAAATCTCTAGCATGATAGGGTATTTATAATACCCATATCCTAATCCTACTAAGCTAATGAAATAAATAACCAAATTCTACTAGACTAATGAAATCCTTAACCCATATGTACTAGGTTAAGGTAACATTATCATAATCCACTTAAAATAATGAAATACATAACCTAATTGTACTAGGTTAATGTATCATTGTCAAAATCCAGCTTTGTGTCTGTAAGTCCCCAAAGTCTTCAGAATTGCTGTTTTAGCCCGGGACAGATTTTCCATGCAGCAGTTTTGGTCCCCCAAAGTCTTCAGAAATGCTGTTTTAGCCCGGGACAGATTTTCCATGCAGCAGTTTTGGTCCTTAGGCGTGTAAACTCCCTTCCCTTCCTTCGTGAGCTTTCTTTAGCGTCAAGTAAGCCATAAAATGCTGAATTATGCATCATTTATACCTGAAACTTTACTAATCATGTTCGTTAGCTCATTTACAGGAAAAAGGACTAAAAGTGCATGAAATATATAATTTGTTCTCAAAACTAGGCTAAAATATGGACAAAATATATTGATATAGGCGCGTAAATTCGCCTATCATCATCGAGTCATTCCCCTTGATTCCAATAAGACGTACCTTTTAGTCAAGTTATTCCCCTTGATTCTTATAAGACATACCTTTTAGTCGAGTCATTCCCCTTTATTCCTATAAGATGTACCTTTTAGTCAAGTCATTCCCCTTGATTCCTAGAAGATGTACCTTTTAGTCGAGTCATTCCCCTTGATTCCTATAAGATATACCTTTTAGTCGAGTCATTCCCCTTGATTCTTAGAAGATGTACTTTCTAGTCGAGTCATTCCCTTTGACTCCTAGAGAATTTACTTTCTAATCGAATCATTCCAATTAACCCATAGAAGATGTATTTCCCTGTTTGGGTTTTGCAAGTAGTTAAACTGGGGCAAAATTTAACTCCCATTGTTTCGAACTTTACTTTTATGAAAAAATAGAATTTTTCTTTATCATAATTTTTGTTTGAGATAACACTTGTTCTAGTTTTAAAATTGCAAGTTAGAAGTTCGCCTGAAGAACAGGGTGATAAAATTGCAAGTCAGGAGCCCGCCTGAAGAATAGGGTGATGAAATTGAAAGTCAGGAGCTCGCCCGAAAAACAGAGTGAGAAAATTACAAGTCAGGAGCCCGCCTTAAGAACATGGTGATGAAATTGCAAGTTGGGAGCCCGCCCGAAGAATAGGGTAATGAAATTGAAAGCCAAGCAACAAGGTGATGAAATTAAAAGTCAATCAACAAGGTGAAGCAATTGAAAGCCAAGTAACAAGTTGATGAATGACAAGTCAGGAGCCCACCTGAAGAACAGGGTAAAGAAATTGAAAGGTGATGAAATTGAAAGTCAGGAGCCCGCCTAAAGAACAGGGTGATAAAATGACAAGTTAGGAGCCTGCCTGAAGAGTAGACCGAATAAATGGAAAGTCAAAGCAACAAAGTGAGACATTGAAAGTCAAGAAATAAGGTGAAGAAATTGAAAGTCAACAGATTGAAAAATAGCAAGTCAGGAGCCTGCCTGGAGAACAGTGTGAATAAATTGAAAGCCAAGCGACAAGTGAAGAAATTGCAAGTCAGGAGCTCGCCTGAAGAATAGGGTGATGAAACTTAAGTCAAGAGTCCAAAAGAAGTTGCGTAGATAGGATTTTTGTAATTTCATTTATGTTTTAACTTATAATTTTCATTTTGATGTAATGACAGAGTCGCGAACTAAAATCTCGATAGAACCTCACTCGACTCTCTAAATCGGTATAGTCCACTTCTCTTGCAACCTTGGAGATACTAGCGACTTAACTCTCACACAACTTGGGATGAGTATGATGTCCAAAATCAAGACTTAGGTTTCCCTCTTTCCTTTCGTGTCGTTCTTTTGAATAATGATTGAGATAAAATTCTATCTCGTTGTCTACTTCTTTGTATGAAAACACCATGTGTTTAAATCCAAAGGGGGTATGATGTAGACACATAATTTTATCCCTCCCCAAAAATATTTTTTTACTCATTTTTATTCATTTTACCATATAGTTTTTTAGGTTGATAATTTTTCCCCAAAAGGGATAAAAATAATCAAATGCATAACACTTTTGACACCTCACCATGCCACATAATATTAACACAAACCCCACCCTCACAATCCACACTCCACCCACATACCTACATACGCCACATCATGTTTGCCACAATCTACCAATTATACACCCACTCCTCCACATGGACCCACAGCCTTCACAATTCATACACAAAAATAGAAAGGGGACACCATAGGCAGGGGGGATTTGCAAGAAAAGGGATAATTTTTATTCTCTTCTTCTAGAGAAAACACGCACACAAACAAAATAAGGGAGGCCACCATCATCTTCATCTTTTCTATTTCCTTTTCAAGCTCTAACCGACGCACCAAATCACACACACACATTTTTAACACACCGAAAAGTGCCCTCTCTCACCGGAAAACATACACACACGCACACAGTGAGGATGGAATCAAGGAAAAATGTAGGGAGCTTGAGATTTTTAACGAGAAATAGTAAAACTGGTGCAAAAATCCAACAGATCTGGCCAGAAAATATCGAGATTTGCCGATATCTGTTGTTATTTGTCGGGTTTAGGCATCGTTGATCGAAACGGTAGCGAATTTTTCGTCCCTATTTTGAATCAATTTTGCGATTAATTTTGCGGACTGACTTGGTGAATTTGGTTGTAATTTCTATTTGTGATTCGTTGGTTTTCGTATCAATTTTTGGAAAATTTGGATACTGTTTGGTTTTAATTGGTTTATTGTGATCAGTTTCGAGTTGTAATTTCTCAAATACCGAGTTGGATTTTCGTTCGCTGTTGAGGTTCTCTATTCGGGGTTTCAAGTTCGTATTTCTTTAACTCGTTATTATCAATGAAAATCAATTATCGAAAGGTCCAATTCTATATCTTCTCATTTTATTTCATTATACGTGTTTGATTTGCGTGAAGCATTATTGAATCTTGAGTAATATTGATTTGTTGCTTAATTTCATTAAAAAAAATTATTGTGGATTGTTGAAATGGTAATCGTGAATTGTGGAAATTTGGTGTTAAAAGGGAAATTTAGGGCGGAATTGAGAAATTGATAAAAATAGTGAATTTAGATTAATTTTGGTTTATTGTTGTTTTGTTTAATTCGGAATAAATATCAAGTTTGTGAACTCGATAGGATCATATTTTAGGTCGAAAGCTTAATAGGCAAAAGTAGGTTCAGGTAGGAAAAATTTAGGAATAGTGTTTTATCGAATGTGTGGGTTGAATGTTTTCTAGTTTATCACATTAGATTCAAGTGTATTCATTTGGTCGGGGAATGCCCCGAGGTATCTGTATTATTTTTATCCGAGAAATTTGTACTCAAAGATGGCGTGATCAAGGCCCGATGCATCGGGTAAAGTATTGGAGCGTAGTTTAGTATTAGTGTAGGTTAGCGTAGGTTTACATTTCCGCATTTTTCTATTTTAGGACTGTATAATTGGACTGGACATTATATTTTGGAATTTATTTTGTTTGTGTTTGTTTGTTTAATTGTTGTGTGTTTTATGTGGTTTATACGTTCGTAATGTCAAATTAGCTGATATGCCCCCACAAGCGATCGTGGTCAAACCACGGGACCGAGGAGTTCCTAACACCTCCCCCTCGATCAACAGAATTCCTTAGCCAGAATCTCTGTTCGTAAACCAGTTTTAAAGAGTCAAACAGTTTCGAAAAGGATTTACAGAGGTGACTTGGCACACCGAGTTTATGTCAAGTGGCGACTCTAAATTAAAAAATGTAAATAATCTTTTTTTCGAAATAAATTTTCATTTTTTGTCACTTTAATAATGAAAAACCTTTCGAACATAAAAATCAATCTTTTGGTTAAAAAAAGGGGGTGTGACATCCAGTCGAAAAATTGTGGACCCCTCCAAAAACTAGCCCTATTCTTAACTTTGACGGCTCCTACAATTATTCAACCAAAATCGAAAGGGCAGGTGGAGTCTTACGCACCTCCACAGGAACCTGGGTTAAAGGATATAGTGCTCGCATTAATGTATCTTCTCCTTTTGAATTATTTTATGGTCTGTTGTTAGCTAACGACTTGCAGGTATCCCAACTTGAAGTGGTGACAGAATCCCTCGAGGTAATCAACATACTTGAACCGCATTCTCTTAGCAATAACAATCTGGTACAATCTTGCAGGGATCTTCTCCTCAGTCTGGGGAGCCCGAAGATACAACATGAAGATCGTAGTCAAAACAGGATAGCTGACAAGCTTGCTAAGGAAGGCTGCAACTTAATGCTAAATAATTTATTTGTTAGTTGGACTACCTTCCCTTCCCCCCCCCCCCCTCAAAACTTTAGTTAAGTCTCTGTTGGAAGCTGATATTAGCAAATCCTTTTTTGTAGAGCCTATTGTGCCCCCCTTTATCTCGTTTGTAATAATAGTAATAGGCTATCTACAACTACTTCTCAGCTTGTACAAGCTATTCCTGTAACTTTTTATGAAACTTAGTAATGAATAAAATTCCTTTTTAATAAAAAAAAAAAAGAACATAATTGTCTCAATGGCTTCTACATCAATATCAAATAGTATTTCATCTTTGCTGAATCCTAATTTTGAAATATTTGATGGCAAATGGAATTCTTTTTAAGATGATTAAAGTTGGCATATGTTCTTGAAGAACCTTGTCCTAATGCTCCTAGTTCTGAGGTATCATCTGACGAGGCTACTTTGATTAAAGAACAAATTACCAAGTGGCAATATGATGATTATTTGTGCAGGAATTATATTCTTGGAGGAATGTCTAATAAATATTATGATCAATATTATGTTAAATGAAAATATGCTAAAGAGATATGGGATACTCTTCAAGATATTTATTTAGCAAAAGAGTTGAGTTCTAAGAAATTTCTCGTTTCAAATTATACGGAGTTCAAAATGGTTGATGACAAGTCAATCACTGAACAAGTACAAGAATTTCAACTTATAGCTAGTAAAATTGCTATATCTGGAATTGTTCTTGATGAAAACTTTTATGTTGGTGCTATTGTATCAAAACTTCCTCCATCTTGGAAAGAGTACCGAAGCAAACTCTTACACAAAAAGAAAGATTTGACTCTTGAACAATTATTGCAACACTTACAAATTGAACAAGAGACACGATGGCGTGATAATAATAGTTTGAAGGAATCTATCATGAAAGCTCATATGGTTGAAGAATAATCAAACAAGAAGGAACCTGAAAATAAGAATTTTTCAAAGGCAAAGAAGGCTACAAATTTCAAGCGTAATGGTGTCAATGTTATATCTGGTGAATGTTATCATTGTCACAAAGGTGGTCACTATGCGCGTGATTGTAGAATTCTCAAAGCCGAAAAGAAGAAAGAAAAAGCAAATAAAAAAAGAAGATCTTGTGGCAATGGTCACAAAAGCATTTGTAGGGAAGATCAAGTGGAATGGTGGATAGATACCAGCGCAACTCATCACATATCAGGTAATCGAAATTCTTTCAAGACTTATGAATTAGTGGGAGACGGTAAAATTATATATATGGTAAACTCCTCCTCTACTAAAGTTGTGGGAAAAGAAAATGTTGAACTGAAATTTACTTCCGGAAAGATAGTTACATTGATGGACGTATTGCATGTTCTTGATATTCGAAAGAACTTGGTGCCAGGTACTCTTCTTTCGAAGCATGGTTTTAAAATATTTTTTGAGCCAGATAAGTTTATTTTATCTAAAAATGGCATGTTTGTTGGAAAAGATTATGTTGCAAATGGAATGTTTAAACTCAGTATTGAAAATGAAAATATTTTTGCTTATCTAGTGGAGTCTCTGAACTTATGGCATAAACGTCTTGGACATGTAAATTTTAGATCCATTCAACTTATTGTGAATAATAGATTAATCAAAGTGGAAAGAATCATACTACTAAGTGTCTTACTTGTAGTAAATTCAAGATTACAAAGAAGCCCTTTAAGACAGTTGAAAGGACTTCCACACTTTTGCAATTAATCCACATTGATATTTGTGAGATGGATTGTTTGTCACGTCATGGAAAAAGGTATTTTATCACTTTTATTGATGACTACTCAAGATATACTTATGTCTTTCCATTGAAAACAAAAGATGAAACATTTGAGACTTTCAAAACATATAAAGCAGAAGTTGAAAATAAATTGAGTTTGAAAATTAAATCAATTAGGTTTGATAGAGATGGAGAGTACTTAAAGTCAAATTTTATTGATTTTTATAAAAGAGAAGGCATTGAAAAACAATTGACCATGTCTTATACGCCACAACAAAATGGTGTAGCAGAAAGAAAAAATAGGACTTTCATAGAAATGGTTAATTCTATTCTTTATGGATCTGGTATGTCTGAAAATTTGTGGAGTGAAGCCTTACTTTTAGCATGTCATATTTTGAATAGAATTACTTCCAGGAATCATGATGCATGTCCATATGAACTTTGGAATAATCGAAAATCAAATATAAATTATTTTAAAGTATAGGGTCGCTTGGCTCATGTTTGATTACCAGATCAATATTTAACAAAGATTGGATGTAGGGGAGTAGATTGTGTGTTTATTGGTTAATCACAAACCAGTAAGGCTTATAGATTTTTAAATCTTGAGACCCCAAGTCCTCACACAATTATTGAATCTTTACATGCTAACTTTTTTAGCATATATTTCCCAAGAAAAAAGATTCTTTTGAACAAGATGCAAGTTCTTCTATTTCTCTTCTTAAAAGGAAAATAGTTGAGCCATTGGAAGAAAGTCAACCAAGATGTAGTTCAAGATCAGCCAAATTAAAAGACTTTGGACCTGATTTTTAAGCTTATTTGGTTGAAAAGAATCCTGAAAGTTATGTTGAAGCTATGTCTTCACATGATGCTCCGTTTTGGCTTAAAGCCACTGATGATGAAATGCATTCTATTCTATCTAATAATACATAGATATTATCAGATCTTCCTCTAAAATGTAAACCAATTGGTTGTTGATGAATTTTTAGGAAGACAATGAAATCCGATGGTACTTTAGATAAGTACAAAGCCCATTTGGTAGCTAAAGGCTTTACTCAATTGAAAGATATTAATTATTTTGATACTTTTGCACCTGTAGCTTGGATGACCTCTATTCGTCTCTTGATTACTCTAGTAGCAATTCATGGTCTTGTGATTTATCAAATGAATGTGAAGACTGCATTCCTGAATGGAGATTTAGACGAAGAAGTCTACATGAAACAACCAAAAGGATTTGTCATTCCTGGTCAAGAACATAAATTTTGTTAGTTTCTTAAATCTCTTTATGGATTGAAACAAGCTCCCAAGCAATGACATGAGAAATTTAGAAAAGTTATGATTTCTAATGGCTACTTAATCAATGGTGGAAATATTTGCATATTTAGTAAATTTCAAGAAAATTCTGGTGTTATAATATGTCTTTATGTAGATGACATATTGATCTTTGAAACTGATATCGAAAGATTCAAAGAAACAAAATATTTTCTTGCTTCTCAGTTTGAAATGAAAAATCTTGGAGAAGCTGATGTAATTTTAGGCATCAAAATTGTAAGATCAGCAAATGGTTTGACTCTTACTCAATCAAGTTATATTGAGAAGGTTCTAAGGACGTTTGGTCATTTTGACGACAAGCCTGCTCCTACACCATTTGATCTTAGCATCAAACTGGTGCAAAACTCTGGTGATATTCTTGATCAATTGACATATTCTTAAATTGTTGGGAGTCTTATGTATGCCTTCCATTGTACCAGGCTAGATATTGGTTATGCAGTAGGAGTTTTGAGCAAGTTTACTAGTAGCCCTGGAGTTGGGCATTGAAATGCCTTAATTCGTGTTTTAAGGTATCTGAGGGGTACAATTAATGTTGGTTTGCATTATTCTGCCTTTCTAGCACTTTTTGAAGGCTACAGTGATGTTACCTGAAATTCTGATCCGAATGACTCTAAATCTATTATTGCTTGGATTTTCACTTTGGCTGGAGCAGCAATATCTTGGAGATCAAAGAAGCAAACATGTATTACTCACTCAATCATGGAGTCAGAATTTATTGCTATGTCTTCTACTGGAGAAGAAGTTGATTGGCTACGGTTCCATTATGGGATAAGCCAATACCACCTTTGACAATATATTGTGATAATAAAGCTGCTATATTTTGGTTTTCAAGTGATTGTTACAATGTCAAGTCAAGAAAAGTTCATCTCAAATACAATCATGTGAGAATATTATTGGAGGATGGCATAATATCGCTTCAATATGTGAAGTCCAAACTCAATTTAGCAGATTCTTTTATCTAAAGGGTTAGGCAAGGAATTGGTGGTACAAACTTGTAATGGAATGGAAATAAAGCCTGTTGTAGATTGATTGTACACTACTGAAAATTATCCCTATAGCAACGAATTTTTTGGCGATGATTAATAAAGCGTTGCAATAGACCAACAGTTAATAAAGTGTTGCAATAAGTGGTATATTGCAATGCTTTCACCACCTATTTCAACACTTTCAAGCGTTGCCAAAAACAATTATTGTATTACCTATAATTTAACACTATAACCGTCGCTTTTGACATTAAGAGTTACAATAGATGAATAAAATAAGCTATAGCAACACTTATTTTATTCCCTCCATTTTGACGAAAAAATTTATTAAGTCCAAAAAAAGTTATTTTAATAAACCTTTTCTTGGACTTTCAAGACCATCGAGAATTGCCCTAATCACTAAGGGTTCTGTGGAAGGAGATCTGCGTAACTCTATGGGAGATCGGCCGGCGATGAATTTTGGGAATTTTTCTGTAACTCTGTGGGATTTTTGGGGATTTTGCTGCAGCTGTAACTAAAGTGTTCTTCCAAGGAATTTCTGCGTTCATTATCAGTAAGTTCTCACGCAATTTTAACCTAATTTTTGGGGATTAAGGTTGATTCTGATGTTCTTGTTATTACTTTTGTACAGTCTGAGAAGTCGAATTTCTCCTTTGTTAATGCTATTGAGGTTATTTCTGCTCCTAATGATTTGATTGCTGATGTTGCTCAGTATGTTAGTTTTGATAAAAATGAGAAAATTAGTGGATTGTTGATGAATGGGTATGAAACTATGTATAGGGTTAATGTTGGTGGTTGGAAAGTTACCCCTTTTAATGATTCATTGTGGAGGACTTGGGTTACGAATGATGAGTATATTAAGTCTAGTGATGGGTCATCAAAGTTTCACTTTGGTGGCCGTATAAACTATCAAGAAGGCGGGGCAAGCAGAGAGGTTGGTCCTGATAATGTTTATAATACTGCTCGAGTTATTAGGAGTTCCGGTAGTTCAGTTCCTGAGTTGAATATGACATGGACATTTCCGGTGATTGGAGGGTATAAGTACTTGGTTAGGATGCACTTTTGTGATATAGCTAGTATTGCGCGTGGTATGCTAGTTTCAACGTTTATGTGAACAATAATTTGGCATATGAAAACTTGGACCTTACTGAAGTTACAAATGGGTTGCTCGCTTCACCTTTCTATGCTGATTTTGTCGTCGATGTAGATAATTCTGGTGTTTTAACTTTGAGTGTAGGGCCATCAAATACGAGTCTTCCATGTGCTGTAGATGCCATTCTGAATGGGGTTGAGGTCTTGAAGATTAATAACTCTGTGGGTAGTTTTGATGGTGAGATTTGTGCACATGTTGTCTTGAAGAGTTAGAAAAAGGGAAATGGTAATGTATTGTATCCTATGCTGGCTGCTGTCTTCTTGCTGCTGATAGCATTTGTGATTATGCCTCGAAGAAGAACTGGCGTTACGGACTCTGTGGCCTGGTGGAGGGTACCTACGGAAATTCCTGAAGTTAATCTGAAATAAGGCAACCAACTGTCATCTAATAAGTTGTGATGATTCTGAAATAAGATTAAGATGATATCTTAATTTTCACTACTTTGAAACTGCTACGGCTGCCTTTAGCACGAGTCTGTTGTCTTGTACTGTAAGTATTCATATTTATGTAATTAAAAGAGAATAGTAGCTGTTCTAACATGATTGGTTTTTTATTTCCGCTATTTGATATTTTGTGTATGCTCTTATATCTTATGTTTTTCAATTTAACATTCAGAAAATCAATAATCTGAAGGTATTTTCTCTGTAAAATTGTTGAGACACTCATTCAGTTTATGGGTATGTATGTTTTGCAAGTTTGAGTTGTGGAAAATTGGATATTTTTATTTTATTTATGAAACTGACATTTTTGACGAGTCCGAGCAACATAGTTGGGAACATGAAGGAAGTGAAAATTGCCCCAGCGAGGCAGCGGATAACAAAAGCCTAGAAGAAAAATCGAATCCTTAGCCTTCACATCTGAAACTGAGAAATCGTACCACAAAAACATATTCATAAGACATCTAGCTTTTGAATTTGGAACTGGGTTTAGTGCATAATGACTAAGCTGATTAGATTTCAACTACAGGCCAAGCATGCATTATCAAAGTTTGTGATGCACAACTCCAATTACCATCTAATCATGTTGCACTCTGAACCAAAAAGGTTTATAGTAGTCTCAGAATTTTCCTTATAGATGTAAGAATGCTTGGTGATTTTCTTTTGTCTGATAGACTTCTATGATGTAAGCTCTAGCTTATGCACTGCAATTTAAAGCTTGTGTCTGATAAACTTCTACTCAAAAAGGTTCCATTAGCATGTAAGATTCAGGATTCTGATTTTCATGTCAAAACTAACTTTATCCATTTGGGACTTGCTCTCTTAAGTTATTCTTCTTCTTTCTCTCGGTTGTGCTTGTCATTTTTTTTCTATTTATGACACAGGTTGATGGTTACCTTTCGGCTACAACATGCTGGTATGCTTCTCATTAAGTACCTTAGTCTGAAGCCAAAGTGTTCAACGAGGATCTTGATATTCACAGTTACATGTTTGTGCTACTTTATTTTTAACAATTTCTATAGCTAGTTGGGTGGGATTCAGACGGCATTTTGGTGTAGATATAGACGGTAATAGTGCTTTAGATGGACTTTTAAAGTCGTTCATCTGCAAAACACTGGTTGTTCAGATGTTCATGCTCATACTAGTCTCATTCAATTACGAAAAGGCATTTCTTTTTTGAAATTTGACAATGAACGAAAAGACATTTCTGGAAATGTCTCTTGGAAGGTGTTCTTGTTACCAGAACTTGATATCTACCTTAAGTGAAGAAAACATTACAGCATTTTGAGTCCTATGATATCTTGAACTTCAGTATAGGTGAATCCTCCAATAACTTCCCTTGTCTCATACCAAGAAGTCATCCCTCTTTTCCACATCAAGGATTGACATATTCCCTATACTATCCTTCACTTTTCTCTAATTTCTCCTTTCCTCCTATGTAGAAAAAGCATGGTGCGACTTGATTTTTTGCAAAAAATCTATCTTGTTTCTCTATTGTTTACACAAGTTCCTCATCATAGCAAATTTGAGATGGTCGGAAGCTCAAGAAAAGTACTCAGGTGCTTGCTGCAAAAGCTATCTTTCTGTCCCTATTTGTAAGTTGTATTAAAGTACAACCTCCCCCACCCCCACCCCTCAACCCCCCGCCCCCACCCCCAACCCCCCAAAAAAGCAGGTTATGAAACTGCGCGACATGAGTAACTTTGTTTCCCTAATAGAGCTTGGGATAGGAACTAGGATTATTTGTTTTCCCGGGAGAGAATTTCTGATTTATTGGTGTAACAAATTTCCCTTGAAAGCCCATTACTGGTAGAGGTATAAATATGATGTAGCTAGCTACCAACCAGAATGCTTATGCTTTCAGAAGTGGTTGACAGAATTAGTGGTCAAGTTTACTTGATATAAAGCATCCTGGAAACCTTCAGGTATAGGAATTCGTTGCATTACGTGAAAACCTTTCATACCATGTCTATCAAATTAGACCAAACATTATTCTTTATGGACAATGAAATCAAGACCAGCTAGCTATTTTCTGAACATGAGTACTAATTCAAATACAAGATATTCCAGGTTGTATTTCCCCGTCCTCAAGCGCTTCCCCTTTATCTTTGTCCATCTTCTTTCTGGTGAGTATTTTGTTTATTTTATGCAGCTCATTGGTAAGCTTCTGGTCTTTGTTTTGTTTTCTCGTGTTCCCTCCATCCTGCATCTTCACTCCAAACTGGAATGCAACTTTGGGCATTGCTTCCTTCTGATCATTGTATGTCGCCCATCAAACATGTTAACCAGAGTATTATCCAGGGCTTTATCTGCACTTCACTGCTATCTTTTTCTTCCTGGGTATTATCCAGGGCTTCCCTATTATGTTGTAGGGAATGGAGATGTTGTACAAGATTTGTAGTGGTAAGAATGCTCCAGGTAGCATTAGCAGATTCAACTTTTAAACTAAATTCAATTTAGCAATGTAGAGCTGCAATTTTTTTTCTGATATTGCCTGGCATAGACCAGATAGGTTTACTGTGTCACATTGCCTTTGCGTATGCGTATTTGGGTTCAGTTAGCCTTGAAAGAGTAGTTGGTTTTAAGATCCCGTAAAAATTCTGATCATTTTATTTTTAACCCTTTCATATGTGTAATGTAATTTTTGACTTTAATTATGATAAGGAATGTTAAAAGGGTGTTCTGGTGAAGTTCTAGAATTATTAAAGTAATTCGGGGTCATTTTGGGACCCCGGAGTAGTAATTGGATGGGATTTACCCATGTTGCTGCCACAAGGCCACTTTGACAGTTCACAGCCTTGGTGATTCTAAGCTTTTTATGTCGTCATTTTAAGTGCTAATTTATATTATTTTGTTCTCTTTTTATAAGTGTCCAAAATGAAGAAAGAGATGAAAGTGATGAAGACATTGACCTTATTTGAGAAGAGTTTTGGGTTGTGGATAAATGCTCTAATATCAATAGTTTTGTGTTGACTTTCTTGAAACTTATCGCGACTCAAACTTGCTAGTATGTAAAAACTTAACTAATCATTTGGACTTGATTACATTTTGCTTTTTGGTTTAAATTACTAGCTTGTTGCATACTATTTATATAAATCATTTCAATTTAAAAATATGTGGAAATAATTGTTGCAATAGATCAATAAACCATTGCAATAGGTAGTTAAAAAGCGTTGCAACAGAATAAAAAAAAGCATCGCAATAGATGCTATTGCAACGGTTTAATGTCGTTGCAATAGATAAAAATAGGCGTCCCAATAAGTAATGAAATAGTTGTAATAGGTATTCAAAAAGCGTTGCAACAGAATAACAAAAACGTCGCAATAGATGTTGTTGCAACGGTTTAATGTCGTTGCAATAGCTTCTATTGCAACGGTTACTGAAAATAGGCGTCTCAATAAGTCAAAAAATAACCATCGTCATAGGTCAAGTTATGGCGACGGTTCAGAAAACTGTCGCATAAACCGTTGTCATAGACCTATCGCAACACCTACCTATAGGACGCTTGCTGAACCGTTGTGGTAGAGCTATGGAAATGGTTTTTTTGTCTATTGCAATGATTTTGCAACCGTCATCATAGGGGTAATTTCTAGTAGTGTACTTTGTGGAAACCCTACCTAATGATATAATCTTGGGTTCAAAGGGAAAAATAAAGTTAAAGTTGCAATTGTGAAGCACATCTATAAAATTTTCTTTTTTCCTAGAGAGTGAGTAGATGTGCATAAGTTGAGATTTTTTTCTTTTGATAAATCTAAAAGACCAATCTCGGTTGGAGTAAATAATAACTCTTTATAGATTTGACAGTATTCCTACAAAGGAGAAGAATGGGATTATGTTCTCTTATTAAGTCTATACATTGATTTCGGTTGGAGTGTGTAGGAACATTCTTGATAGATTTACTTTTACTTTGCTGTAAAGGAGAATGAGATTAATTTCTCTTAATGAAATTCATAGACTATTTAGTCAGAGTATGCAAAGTTACTCTTGATGAATTCACCGCACTAAATGCAAAGTGGAGGCTGCTTCAATAAGATTTTAACAGGAAAATCTTAAAGCACTTAGCTAAAAGAATTCGGGACACATGGCCGTAAGGTGTCAAAGGATTTTGATTTTCATCGGAACATAGTAATATGCATGGAGTATTTTTCTACTTCATTCAATGAACCACTTAGTTCAAAATTTGTTCACTAAGTAGTCAATGATTTAGAAAGTCTTCACTAGCTAATGGTTCAAGTCCAAAAGACACCATTATTGATGCATGTTGCTAGATTAATGTCTCAAAAGAATTTTGTTTCTTAAAGATAAAATTTCTTGAAACAAGTGAGGGATTGTTATTATTGAAGTTTATGTTTCAATCAATTTTGGAATAAGTGCATCGGTTAAAAGTTTTTTTTATTTATGTTTCAATTAATTTTGAAACAAATGAATCACTTAAAAGATTTTGAGTTACAATGAAAATGAATGTGAATTTTACAATTCATCCATTTACGCTTTAGGTTCTTGAAAGAAAGACAATTTTTGTTTTAAACTATTCATGAATCTATTAACTATTACTTAATTAATACTCAACTTTTACATGAAACTTTTATCCTATAAATAGTGTTTCTTTTGTTTGAAAAGACAAGCACTCAAAAAAAATAGTTATCCCCTTGAAAAACATTTGAGAGACATTGATCAAATGGAGAAATCACCAATTCAAGAATAGAAGAGAAACATTCTTGAATGCTACTTGTTTTATGGCTTGATTGAATCCCGAAGATAGAGTTGTTACTAGTTCTTCCGTTTGCTCATGGGAGAAACTCCAACTATCTCCAAGAAGCGTATTATCGTGCCTCTAAGCCAAGCAAGTTTTATTTTGAATTCTTGTAAAGTTATCATTATTGTTCTAACACTACCTCCATCCCCAAAGGAGTCGTATTTGTTTTAAATTCTGAATCAAATCAAATATTATTAATTTTTTGGGTTCGATTTTCAATTTGGTGTAGTATAGTTTGTGTTTTCTACTTCATTCAACCAGCAATAGATGGGATGAGATGAGCAGTGCACACCTAGGATGTTGTCACGATCCGAGCCGAGGCCCTGTCCGTGATGGGCATTCTGAACCACGAAGGCCCGAGAGGCCCCTTAGCATACTATCATAAGCATAATTCACATGTAATGCGGAAGAAAAACTGAAGTTCATGACATATCGTAATAAAACTTTTGAAGTCAAGTCATAACAAAATATTAATCAAATCCACTCTATGAAGCCTCTACTTAATGAATAACTGTCTAGGTCGGGATAATGCCCCCGGCCGAACCATAAACTAAAAGATAAAACATATGAATAGAACGCCTTCTGGGAGATGGATGGCTCACCAACTCTGAAACTTCGAAAAGGTTCTACTGCTACAATGTACCATGAGACTGAGCCTCAAAACCTATATTATAAGACAATGCAGTCGTCCGAGGATGGTTAGTACTTGAAATGTATTGGCATGTAGAAAGACCAAATAAAATAACATTAACAGTGAAAACCTTGTACAAATCATAATATGGGTCACAAAATATCAACTCAGTCTGTAGACATGAATTTCAATTCAAAAACTATTTTCTGAGACTACACTAGGATGTTATTTAATTCTGAGCTACGTGGCATACTTGACATGGTTTGAAAAACCCCACGGGCTATGCAAGATCCGACATTGACTTGTCGGTCAAGCCCTCAATTCAAATTTTTCGCAAGGATTGGAGTGTCTGGTCTGGTATACCAAAGCATAAAGCAAGTATACAATGATCATCAGTATTTCATGATAGGATCAATTCCGCGGCAACAAAATAAGGTTTCGGGCTATGGGTCTTTCGTACCCATGCCTTCTCGATTAGCCACCTAACTCTCTTTAAGCTCTCATAATTTAGCTATTTAAAACATGCATCTTTCTTAAAACGTGATTTGTAGTATGAAATAATATTTGTCTAATTTGATATCGTCATACCAAGACTTGCAAGTCCCATAAATCATATTATATATTCTATTTCACCTCATATATGTCATGATCATTGTTCATCATAGGATAATTCTAAGATCAAATAGTCAAGCTCTTTAAGTCAATATGATGGTTTAGGTAAAAACATTTCTCATTCTTGAATCTTGTAAAAGCTTAGGAAAAGACTCACACCTTTTCAATTATATTCAAATAACCATCATAGAAAAGCAAGAGCAACATTAACACGAGTATTGACACCCAATTTTGGCTCTCCTTTTCATATAATTAATATTTTCTATGCTTCTTAGTCCTGAATACTTTACCAAAATAATATTTCCTATTCTTCATATTAATTTTAGTAATTTTGACATAAGCGGAATAATTTTTCTTTACTTATTTTTTTATATTATATTTTATATATATCACAATAAATATTTAAATATTAGTTTGTTAACTTTTATTTTTAATTCTAAACGAATTTTGTCGTATCGTTATAATATTTTCTAAATATAGTTATGTTTGCTTAAATTTATATGTATATGTATATAACCCATACATTATGAAAATTAATTAGGATGAGAGAAGCATCGTTAAATTAATTAATGAAAATAATTTAAGGAAATTAGATTTTTTACAAACATAATTTATTTATGCACAATATTTGGGCCATTTGCTCCATTTTTCGGGGCAAAATTCAAAAATAACATACTTATCCCCTTAATTATGAGTTTCATAGCAACAGTTTCATAATTACATAATATAGCAAGTTGTATTTTGTATTTTTCCAAACCGTTGCTACAAAAATACAAATACATATGATTTTTACTGTCTTTATGATTGATATGTATTTTATATTTTTGTAAACTGTTGCTACAAAAATACAAATACATATGCTACAAAATATAATTTGATAAAAATATTATTATTTTTTGTAATTTAATACTTAAGTATGCTACTGCCAAAGTAGCAGCCCAACAATTTAAAATGTCCTAACCTGGCTCAATTTCAACCCACTAGCCAGCCCAGACCCGGCCCAACTTCATCTTGTTGGGTTCGAAATCGAGAGGGCGTCACGCAGAAGCTATTAGTTGCAAACCATTGTGGTGACAATTCAGAAGACACATAAAATAATATTAAAAAGCTTAATATTATTATACTATTTGGCCAATTGACCTACATATAAATCCTAATATTAAAAAGCATAAAACTAATGAGAGAGAAAATCTTTCCTTAAACAAAGACTCTTTAAAGACTATATTGTGGATGTTATTGTGTTATGGTATGAGAAGGGGGTCTTCTATTTATAGATGTCCAAAACCTTTCCAACAAGAAAGAGGTTAGCCAAATATGAAAAATAATTATAATTTTTATTTCAGGAAAAGTAAAAGTAATTATGGTAACTTTTGTTTTCCTTCTAAGAAAAAATAAAACTTAAATATAGTAAGAAAATCAGGCCAAAAACCCTAACAAATCTCCCCTTTTTGGCTTGATTTTCTTTACTTGATCCGTCTTCTCTTCATATCACGTGAATGAACTTCGTCCTTGATATAATCTTCATAATTGCTGCTTGACATATTTAAAATAAGGTTTAAAATATCATGGTTAAAAATTGGTTTAAAAGTAATATTTTATTTTTATTTTTAAAGATGCAACAGCAGGAGTGTTGAAAATATGGTTGAAATTTGTTCTCCACATGTAGTTCGACAAAAACTTCATTATCATCCAAATTGTTTCAGTTTGATTTTGAAACCGCTTTGAACCTGTTTAATCTCGTCTCACCACACCATTGGACCATTGAACCGTAAGCTCTGATACCACTTGTTGGGTTCGAAATCGAGAGGGCGTCACGCAGAAGCTATTAGTTGCAAACCATTGTGGTGACAATTCAGAAGACACATAAAACAATATTAAAAAGCTTAATATTATTATATTATTTGGCCAATCAGCCTACATATAAATCCTAATATTAAAAAGCATAAAACTAATGAGAGAGAAAATCTCTCCCTAAACAAAGACTCTTTAAAGACTACATTGTGGATGCTATTATGTTATGGTATGAGAAGGGGGTCTTCTATTTATAGATATCCAAAACCTTTCCTCCAAGAAAGAGGTTAGCCAAATATAGAAAATAATTATATTTTTTCTTTCAGGAAAAGTAAAAGTAATTATGGTAACTTTTATTTTCCTTCTAAGAAAAAATAAAACTTCAATATAGTAAGAAAATCAAGGCAAAAACCCTAACACATCTCTCTTTCCCCTTACCCAATAAAACACACCAACAACAATACCAATGTACAACAACACAAACAACAACAAAAATAATATCCACCAGTGACGTTGAGCAACCCTACCCAATAAAACACACCAACAACAATACCAATGTACAACAACACAAACAACAACAAAAATAATATCCACCAGTGACGTTGAGCAACCCTGAAACCACCGGATAATGGAAAATCCAGTGGTCTCTTCTCTCCCCAATTCTGTTTCCATCTCCGTCAACATCACACATCTCTTCCATCACTTTTCTAAAGCAAAAATAGAGCCAAAAATTTGTAATTTAGGGAGAAGATGATAAATTCGAAGATTCAATGGATTCAAGGTGGTTTCGCCTTTGATTCCAACCTTAATTTAATGGGTCCGAAAGTAAAAGCTTCCAAGCCATCTCTTTCCCTTTTTACATCAACCATAAGGTAAAAATTCAATCTTTTTCTTTTATATCCAATTTCATCCTTTTGTTTGCTCTCTGTGATTTGGGCTTTCCAAGAATTCAAAATTTGAATTCTTGGAAGCCTCACTAGAGAACCGTTGCAAGCCCTCCTTTATTTTGGATATAAAAGGAGCCTTCAGACTCCTTTTTTTCATGAAGAATTACTGTGAAAGAATCAACAATTATCAAAAATTATCATCAAATTCATTTGATTTCTTACTCTCCTTTCTGAGTTTCAATTTCAAGTTTGAGTTCGAATCTCCGACGAGGAAGCCCCAGTTTGTTGCCCCAAAAAAAGTGTGAATTCAACCTTTAGTTTCACTTTCATCTATTTTTTATTACATGAATATATGATTTATTTTGGTTGTGATGTTGCTATTTGTTAGTCGCAAATCGTGTCTAAATATATGACTTTGTTTAAATTTTATTTATTTCAGTAAATGGATTCTTTGCATCTAATTGTGCAAAAGTGTGTAAAACCCCTCATGTTTTCATTGTTTCTGGTTTCCCTGGTTCAATATGATTATTTAAGAATGTGAAGTCATCAAATTCTGCTTTCCATATGTATTTCGTATTCCTTCTTGTTTTGGTCGAATTAAGTATGTAAATCAACCCATCTTGCCTTATTTATATCTCGTCTTGCCTTGCTTGTTACTGTATGTGTCTGTTTACACATAAATATGTGACGTACGTGTCTCATCCCTTAACCTTAAAAAATTTATATTCTTTCTCTTTTTGAAATATGCACAGAGATGTTAATCATCTGAAACGTTTGGTTAGCCCTCGCTTTTTTTCTTAATTTTAATCTCATATCTCTTTTAGTTATAGTAGAAATGTCAAGTTGAATCGTCTTGTTACCTTTTTGTATGAATTAAATTGTGTGCTCACTGATATTAGTGCAAAAAATAAATTATTTTGTTCTTCCATGAATGCCAGAGACAAAATATCAAATGTTAATCAAACTATATTTCTGAAAGCATGATTTATTTTGTGAGTTAGAAGTTATGTATTATGCTTCTTTAGTGATCTCATCTATTAATAAGTTGATGACTAGTTTACTTATTTAACTATTGTGTACGTAATACAATTCACAAGTTGGAAGTCATATCTAAAGTTTCATAATATTTTCTTATGTAGCTAATACCTGCATGTACTATATTGTTTGAAGAGTTAATACATAAAAATAAATCTAAACTTGACACCAAATTATAACTTTGACCTTAAACTTTGATAGTGCACAAATAGGACCTTTAACTATTCAAAACCTGAACAAATATGACCTCCGATTTTGCAACTCCATGCATGAGTCTCACTCGCGCCTACGTGGAAAGGTAATCCAATCACACGGTGTCACGTCGTTAAAAGGGCTGACTTGGAGAGAGGTCATATTTGTACAGTTTTGAATAGTTATAGGTCATATTTGTGCACTGTCAAAGTTTTATTTTTTGTGTTAAAACGATGTCGTTTTTATTATTATTATTATTATTATTATTGTTATTATTATTATTATTATAATAATAATTTTTTTATTTATTTCTATAGTAGCAGCACCTAACTTTTTTTTAATTTAAAAAATTTATTATTATTATTATTTTATTTATTTCTATAGCAGCAACACCTAACTTTTTTTAATTAAAAAAAAAAAGTCACTAGCAGGGATCAAACCCTCACAGTAGGCTAAAGGAAGCACCCAAGAAGAGTAAATAACACCACTGGGCTATTTAAGTGCCTTGTTTCATGTGGTTCAACATTAATATACGTACATAAATAGACATTTTCTATCTTATATATATACAACGTAATTTTTTTACCGAGGGAGTTAGGGTGAACCCCATGGCAACCACGTAGGTCCGTCCCTCATTAATTTAATAACGTTTTAATAACATTAATTTAATAATATTTTAATTACGTTAATTTGATAACGTGAATTTAATATACTACTACTATTATCCTTAATAACATTAATTTAATAACGTTTTATTAAAACTATATTTTTTTTTATCATTAGTATAGTTTCATCTTTAATTTAATATTTAAATAAATAATATTTAGATATATTATATAACTTAAATTCGTCCTCTGCTTTATAATATATATACATACCTGCTTGATTTTTTCATATGAGGCTGACCCGCATAATTAATAAATCTTCAATATTGCTCTTTTTCCGCAATGACAAAAGAAATTAGATGTCATTTTCATCTTTGAGCCGAAAATAATGAAAAAATAATAGTGAAGAGTCATTTAAAAGTCATATTTGTGCAGTTTTGAATAGTTAAAGGTCGTATTTGTGCAGTTTTGAATAGCTAAAGGTCATATATGTGCACTGTCAAAGTTTAAGGTCATATTTATGTATTATGCCCTTAGATTTTAAGCTGGACGCGCCCAGTTTTGCGTGTTGAACACACATTTTTCCACGTAGGATTGGAGGTCATATTTGTGCAGTTTTGAATAGTTAAAGGTCATATTTGTGCACTATCAAAGTTTAAGGTCAAAGTTATAATTTGGTGTCAAGTTTAGGCAAAAATATATTAACTCTTGTTTAAATGTTGTTAGAAATCATGCTCCACGGGATGTTAATGTGACAAAAGTTCCTAGTAGTAGGTGTTATATTTTAGAATTTTTATTTTCCTTGAATAATTTTGTTTCTAGATGTACAATAAAATAAACGATCAACATGTGTTCATGTGGTAGTGAAGTACTTTAGCTGCTTATTCCTAGCGTCATACTTGATAACTTTCATTCAGTTGTTTCATGTTGAACATTTGTGTGTTTGTTTTGGCTTGTTTCACATTGAATACTTGTGTGTTTGTTTTAATAATTTGTTTGATGTTTGAAGTAGTTGGGAGTAAATGACCACAGATATAAGACTGGCTTTTGGTTGTTTGTAAGCAAAAGTAATCTATGGGGTTGGCCTGTTAGTTCATAAGCTCAGTGAGTTAATCGTTTAGTTTTAGTTCAAATCATTTCGGGTCAGGTTAATCAAATTTTGAAAATTTTGATATATGCATTTTCTCGTGTGGTACATTTTCGAGCCAAAAAATGATTTCTTGCCAAATCGAATTTCACGAGCTTCAAATTTTACTGTGTCCAAGGTTCTTTTCAAAATCTTTCCTTGTTTTGTCACAACCTTAGAATATTTGACTTTTTCAGAGTTTGTATTTGAACATTAAAACTAAATATAATTCATTTGCAAATTAGCTATATTGTGAGTAAAACAAATAATTTTTTAGCAACTAAAATGAATAGCGTCAGTTATCTTTTTCTCAAAACTTGTAACACACGTTTTGGGTTGTTCTACTTTGTTTCAAAAATCATTTTTCAGTATTTGTGTTATTGGCACCAAAATATTTTATCAACTTAAATTGCTCCTTCTCCTCTTTTTTTTTCCTCAAATCAAGAATAAATAATATTTTTACAACTTTTTAGTTTCAATTTTATTTTCAACAAGTGTTTTCACTTAGCATTTTTTTCCATCTTTACACATAGCTCTTTTATTAACCTAAGTTTGTCCGGTTGACCGTAGTTGACGGATCCTTTAGGGTGCCTAATCCCTTCCCTTTAGGATAATTAGAACCCTTACCTAGAATCTTTTAAATTGTGCAGATCTAAAATGAAGTTCTTATTTTCTTTTAATCACATAGTTTATAATGGGTGTCCTAATTCACCATAATACTAATTAGGTAGCGACTTTCTTAAGTTTACATAGAGGTTTCCAATATGTTGTACCTCGGTTTGACCCGTGTTAAAATGGAGTACGACAGCTTGACGACTTCACTGGGGACTTAGGTTCTTAACAAGCTTAGGTTAATATTTAAGTTTTTATATATTGTTATTTGTTTCACCCTAATTGTCGTGATTTATCATGTTTGTGTGGCATAAATTATTTATTTTCTATAAATTGCTTATATGTTTATCGCTTTATATAAATTGACATTCCGTTCATATTTCCTCCATTTCAAAAAACTGACACTCACACACATTGTACACGTGGATTGTACTTTCCCAAAATTCTTTCAAATCATCTTACTTTAGAGAGTCAGCGCATATGTGGAGTGAGCGGGAGTTTTACTACCGTGGGACCACGTTCCTTCTCATATAGGAAATCCAAGACTGTGACTACGCAAATATTAGAAAACTTAAGATAGAGCGTTACCATCTTTGATTTAAGTCATGCATGCATAAACCTTAGATGGCTTGACCCATGGTGTCATTCCACAACTAGAAGAACACCTTTTATGTCAAATGGGTTTCACTACCCAATGATGACCCTCATATTATGTGCAGAGATAATGATAAATTGATCCAAGCAAAAATTTGCCCAAAATTGAGTTTGAAAATTTTTAACTCCAAACTCAAGTAATGTCATTAATTAAAGCTTGGATCAATTTATCAAAATGTCGCTTAATATTTGGCGCTTAGGCCTACCTCCGGCATAAATGAGTCACCCACATATTAGGAACACGTTATTATTGCTTGATGTATTTGTCTACATGTTATCTAATGATTTGTTTGACTTTACTTGACCACTTACTTGATACATAATCTACTAAATTTACATGAACGTGTTTACTTAATCTTTTTATTAAAACTAACATCATTTGTATTTTATTTTTTCTTTACTTTTTATTTTATTCCCCAAAAGAGTTGATTCGTGTTAACAATCGAGTTAGCCGACCATCCTTACTTCACAAGGTCCAAGGCTTCAACATAACCCCGACGTAGTTGGGTTATTCAAGGAAGAAAAATCAATATGTCAGATCCAACTACATCCAATCCAATTGGTACTGGTAACACTGTGATTCTTAGTGACCCTCCTGAAACTCCCGAAAATAAATCTATTGCCCGCTTGACTCAAGAGATTGAGATCTGCGTGGAGAGCTGAATCGGGTTAAGGACTTGAGCAATCTATCTGTTACTCTCCAAAGTCAAAGTCCACCTCCTGGAACCAAAAATACCGCACCAAATCCACCATATTTTCCATCACTTAATTCACCAGTTCTCGAACCTTCCTCAACATCCTCCACTACCTACAACCACTCCCGCAAATCCACAAAATCAACTACCCATCTATACACCTCCACAAAGTCAACCACCCACCTATACTGCCTATACTCCTCCTCCTAATCCATCACTCGTCAACCCACCAAACCAATCTCTAGTTCACATCCCTCACGTATCACCACCTGTTAACACCTATCCTCTACCTAAAACTACTCTCACAAACCAACCATATCAACCACTAGCTAATACCCCTGATAATCCTTGACCACCTCCAATCTAAAATACTCCCACCATACACAATTATCCAAACCAACATATACAAAGGGCATATGTTGCCACTCCTTATGCTAAATATGTTCTTCATGTATATGCAGTTGAAAATCAAACCTTTACCAATCTAATTACGGTCAGGTTCCAACCCAAGGTAGACCAGTATGAGGAAATGGAGAAGGATGCCAAGGTAAAGGCCGATGATGTATTGGAAAAAGAGATTCATGATCTTAAGAAAGAAATGAGAAACCTCCAAGTTACTGGGGGAGACAAAAGCCTAGAGTATGAGGATTTGTGTGTGCAACTTGACATTGACTTGCTTGTAGAATATAAGCCTCAAAAATTTGATTTGTTCAATGGAGTCGGTGATCCACATACATATTTAAGAGCCTACTGTGACAAGTTGGTAGGAGTAGGGAGAAACAAAATGATTAGAATGAAACTATTCATAAGAAGTTTGTCTGGTGAAGCTCTTGCTTGGTACACATAACAAGATCCCCGTAAATGACGTGGGTGGAATGGCATGGCACAAGACTTTATGGACCGGTTTAGGTTCAACACTAAAACCGCACTAGATAGATTCTACTTGGCTAAGTTAAATAAGAAGTCAACTGAGACGTTTTGTGAGTATGCTCTAAGTTGGAGGGCAGAAGCAGCTAGAGTCTAGCCACCAATGAGTGAAAGTGAAATGAATGCTACATTCATTGAATTCCAAGATAATAGCCTCTACTATGAGAAAATGATAATTATGATGGGATAAAATTTCACGGAAGTCGTCAGAATGGGGGAAATCTTGGAAGATGGGATCAAATCAAGGAGAATCCAAGACTATAAAGCTTTGCAAACTGCAAGAGAAGCAATTCAGTATGGTTCGATCATTGGGAACAAAATGAAGAAAGAAGACCTGTCCTCATGATTGACCAAGGATACAAGACAAATCAAGTTCCTCTATACCCAAATCAATTGCATCAGCCCATTTATCCTTACCAATATGCTGGAACTTCCCAGACACTCTATCAACTTTCACCAACTCCTTACCCTGTCTACAATACCCAAGAAAATTATTACCAACCTCCAAACCCTCATTACCAAGCTCCACATCCATATCATCCCATCCCATGTAACGCCTCAAAAATACACCCTAGACGACATACGGTGCTTACGGTCCCGAAAGACCACAAGCTAACCTATGAATTGGTACCTGATGTGAGCACTGAATACTAGTAACAAAATACACATGTGCAGAATAACTGAATTCACCTAAAGGTTTTAAATACTAAGAACATTACTGAACCATAGGTCTGAAAACAACCGTCTGAAAATTAATAATCTAACTGACTTTCTGAAAGTGTCTGAAAAGCCTCTAACTAACTGACTGTGGAGATGATGGGACAAACCCCCAACTAACTCTGACTGAATAGAAATACTGAACTACTACGATAAACTGAAATAAAGAATTCATGTCCTTAAAATATGAGGACTCACCACTGCTGATTTTGATAATTTGATCTGTCTAAGCGTGGTCAAGAAACTGAGCATCTGAACCTATGATATTAAACATCATAGCACAAGAAACAAGTATGCAATCAGTACTTTGAATGTACTGGTATATGAGATAAGGTTAGGCTGAATGTATGGGCAAACTGTGCATAGAAATAGTAATAACAGACATGCGTAGAAATACTGAAATTTGATTGAACAAGACTAATAACTAACTAGCTGAATAGCATGAGATAACTGATGCATAGATACATGAAAACTGAAAAATTTGAGTATGCATGACCAAGCATATAACATATTTCTGAAATAGTCTGTAAACTAAAATATTGAAATCTGATAACTGAATAACTGATAATTGTATGCTATGGTCAAGCAAAACTGAACTAAGTTCTAAACTAAATACTGAAACTAAAACTGTGAGAGGTATCATTTAACCAACATGTCCCAATCTAAGCTAACTGGGGTCCAACCTATAACCACAGTTGGAAGGGTGTTAGCACCGTGCCACAAGTACTAACAAGAGAAAGAGTCACCCTCATCTGGAAGGTGCCCTAATGAGATATGTATTACCCTCATCTGGTAGGTAAACACTTTATCAAACCTCAACTGGCAGGTTGATATCTCAACCTACGTTGGCTACATAGTTCTGGAACCTAAGGACTGCTACTAAGGGTCACACCTTTTACTGATAGGTAAACCCCCATCCCTGGGTTCGCACGGTGCTAAGTCCTACTCCCAACTGGACTGACTCGAATTACTGAATTGATCTAAGTTTGATTGATTATGATAGCTGAATAAACTGATAATGCTCATAGATTCTGAACCCATTTAGAAAATACTGAGACTAAGTAAACAGCTAAGTTTCGGGTATTCATAACCCCCAGGACTCGATAGCAATAACAATAGGAACACATGAAAGAGTTTGAAACTATAATAAAGAATCATTACTCAAAATCCATCACTTTGGCATTTCATCAAACACATGGGGATCAAG
This sequence comes from Capsicum pubescens, assembly GCA_030864215.1. Lineage (NCBI taxonomy): Eukaryota > Viridiplantae > Streptophyta > Magnoliopsida > Solanales > Solanaceae > Capsicum > Capsicum pubescens. The sequence goes on from CM061547.1 coordinate 246,746,702, forward strand.
ACTTTAACATGGGGATACTTTTAAACATAATGATATAGCATGATCACATGACAAAATTATAAACAGAGGATTTATTCTGAATTCTCATGAACATGATATGGAAACCACAATATTTAAAACAAACTATAATGCATTCCACTTGAAACCAATTATAATCTTAACTTGAAATTTAAATGGCAAGAAATTCATAGACACAAGCATAGGAATGAGTGAAACATGTGGGAATAACATAATTGCAATACTAAAATCATGCATAGAGATTTAACAATGAAATTTCCATCATTCAAACGTGTAAGGGAAACTTTCATCGAAAAACACTTGAAACATCATTGATAATCAAATTCATAAGAGTTTCATGGAGATAATTTATTTAAAATATAGAAAAACTCATAATTTAACATTAAAAGGGATTTTTGGACTCCATGAGTGAAAAGGGCCCATAGATGAACATCACACATACCTTAAAGTTTTAATCTTGAAAGAGAATCAACTTTTCTTGAATGTTCTTGGATTGGGAAACACAATTTCTTGATTATCTTGAAGAGAATGTAATGGAGTCTTGATGTTCTTGGGAGATGACCGTAAGAAGAAATCCTAATCTTATTCTTGGGAATAAACAGGATTAATGGCTTTTAAAACTGATTGATAATGGCTAAGTACGTTTATTTGATGATTTATTTCGTGGGAGGTAGGGTTTGAGGTGAGGAAAAGACCAAAATACCCCTCCAAATCTAAATAATAGTTGCTGAAATTTTTAGTTGATGACTTGAATTGATAACTTATCAACTGGTTGATGGCTTATCAACTCAAGTCGTCACTTTTGTAGCTGAGATGGTTATAGGTGACGACTTGGTTGATAAGTCGTCACTTAGTTGATGACTTATCACCTCAAGTCGTCACTTTGAAGCTGAAGTTGATGACTTTCTGGTTTGGGCTGACGACTTAGCTGATAAGTCGTCACTTAGTTGATGGCTTATCACCTCAAGTCGTCACTTTGTTGACAGATGGATATGATGAGGTAAAATGAGTATAACTTTTCACTCCTATATCGGATTAAGATGAAACCAAATGCGTTGGAAAGAAGACTCGAAGACATTTCATTTGATAGAAAGTAGGACACCTAAATTGATATATATTGGGAGATAAACTCATTTAAGGTTGACCCTATCTAGAGCATTTTTCAAAACTCTATCGATAGAAAAGTCCTCAATTCGTCTTTGAGTTAGGAGGGTATTATGATCTCGATCAATATACAAAGATATTCACACATCATATATTTTCTCATAACACATTTATATACATAGAATAATTGGGTTCAAGTCTGTATGCATAAGAACAACGATTTAAATTCTAGCCCAAAAATGTGGGGCGTTATATCCCAGCTCCATCCAACCAAAATCGCCCATATGATGTACCTAAGTCCGTAAAAATCCTGATGTTAAAAACACTCGCAACTACACCAAAATTGTTGAATCATATGCTCAATTGTTTGAAATATTAAAAGTCGTAGGTATGGTACAACCAATAGAAGGAAAAATTCCCGATCCTATTCCAAAGTGGTTTGATGGTTTCAAGCGTTATGCATATCATTTTGGAGTTGATGGGCATGACATTAAGAATTGTTGCGGCCTTAAAAACAATATTGAGGCCTTAATTAAGAAAGGAGCAATCCAACTTATGGGGCCTCGACCCAATGTGAACAACAATCCTTTGCCTAACCACAAAAATGCGAATGTGAACATGCTAACTATTGAGGAAGATTTTGATTTGAAGGGGAGTTGTGTACTAATTAGAAAGGTGGTAAATGACAAATCATTGATCGTTGACGCTCCTATGATAACAGTCTAAGAACCAATATAAATGGAGGTTACTAGTACTAGCACCGAGACACCGATCATTTGGGGTGCCGAACCAGAAGAAATATTAAAGAATTGGACTTGTACTACGTACCTGGTTCACCGAGGGTCTTGGTAGATTAAACATGTTGTAACACTTTTGAAAAGCACGATTGTAAAAACGGAGGCTTGATCATGCCTAAAACTTTATGTTGTTTTGCCTCATCTTTTGGAATCTTAATTGCAAAATCTATGAATGCATTTTCTATTTTTCATTAATTTTTTATTATATTTACTTTCTCTCTTTTTATATAAATTATCAAAATCTATTAATTTACGACTGTGACATAATGAAACAAATGAACAAAGCTTTGAAGTTTACTAAGAGTTCGATCAACCAACCCCAAAACCTGACGAGCATGGAACAAGTCAAGCACCAAAGAATATACATTCAAGAGAGTCAAGACACTACATCATAGGACAACTTTAGATAGGCTTCATTTGGATGTAACCCTTACTTTTTAAAGTAATTTATGAACTACGTTCTGACCTAATTCCCTTGGAGGGATACGTAGCCAACCCATAATGGATTTGATTCTAATATAGCAAAAATTTATTTTATTGTAATATAAGAACTATGTTATGACTTTATTCTCTCGTCGGGATACATGGGCCACCAACATATAGTTCTGTCACATTAGGATAGAAACTAGAATTCCTTATTTATGTAATTTTGAACTACACATGGACTGATTCCCTTGGTGGGATATGTAGGCAACCCATATCGGGTTCGGTCCCTTTATTAGAAAAATCTCATATTATTTTATGTACCTTGAACTATGTTCTGACCTGATTCTCTCTGCGAGATACGTAGGAAACCTGTATAAGGTTCAGTCTCACCACAACAAAAACTTAGTAGACATTTCTAAAGACGAAACTGGGACAAAATTTGAGAAGATATGAATGAAAATGATTGGAAATTGCATCTTCTTTAAATATTTTTCTTAAAAAGCTTTCACTACTTGTTCATTTACCAACTCTCGACGGATATTACAAGGTCTGAATGGAGAAGATGAATAGAGGTTCAACAAAGTCAAACTTTGAGTCAACACAAATCAACACCCCCCCCCCCTTCCAACTAAGAATTTTTTGTTGAGTGCAGGACAACAAAAATACAGGATGACAACACTAGGTTGATATCAATCTGGCCAAAACATCATTTGGCTTCTACGAGGAATTTCTCATCCAGGATAAATGTTGAAATCAGAAGATGACATTCAATTGATCACAATCACCATCTACAACTGAGCATCTCCACTTGTTTTTATTCGTTACTCTATTAACTTCCTTATAATTGACTTTATTCACCTAACAATTTCACGTTGAATTTTACAAAAACTAACGTCAAGTCTTCAAAGACAAATGGAGTCATCACTTGACCATACCACTCCATCATAAGCCACCCGACTTTATTTCTTATTTATTACTTACTCTATTTTTTTGCTTTATGACTATTCAACAACTTTACTCTAAAGCAAAATAAGAATTCACAATATTGTCCCCATAGACAATCGGAGGCATTATTCATTATTAAATATATGTAGAAAATCATAGTTTATCATCATGTCCCGAAGACAATCGTAGACTTCATTCATTATTAAATTTCTGTTGACAAACAGAATTTATCATCATGTCCCGTAGACAATTGGAGACATCATTCATTATTAGGTCTTCGTAGACAATCGAAGAAGTCATTTATCAAGTTCCTGAAAACAATCGCATCATTCATCATTAGGTATTGTAGACAATCGGAGATAGCATTCATGATCAAATTTTCGTAGACAATCGGAGATGTCATTTATGATCAAGTTCCTGTAGACAATCAGAGACGTCGTGCATCATTAACTCTCTGAAGACAACCAGAGATATCATGCATCATTAACTCTCTGAATACAACCAGAGACATCATTTATCATTGAGTTTCTAAAGACAACTAGAGACTTTATTACATCATCAACATATGTCGCGCAACTACACTCTTACTTTACCCTCTACTTTACTAATTACTTTAAATCACTCTACTTACTTTAATAACTTGACCTTAAATCTTACAGTCGTCATTAATCATCAAGTCTTCAAAAATAACCAGACACATCGTCCATCATTCATCGAGTCCTGAAGATAAGCGGAGGCCTCATTCAACATAAGATTTTTTGAAGACAATTGGATACTTCATTACATCATCTGTACTAGCCAAGCGGCTAAAATCTTACCTCTATTTTTATTATACATTTTCATGTCTTTGACTCAACTGGTAATTTTACCGTGAGTTTTATTTTTGATAAGAAATATAATTTGGGAAAGCAAGACATAGCATAATGTGAAACTATCTCTTAGAAGCGATGTAATACCTTGTACTTTTCTAAGTTCAGACCAGCTCCTCGTAATAGTATAAAAGGCTTAGCACCTTAAAATTTGCCAAGTAATGGGAACTTAGCTTAAGTTTTAGCCTCCTAACCTTGATAAACCTCGAAAGTGACTTTCCCGACCCCGTGATGTAAGTTTATGAGTTAATTCTTTTTCAGGAGTTTAAGTAGCATGTCTCGAGTAAGTTTTAAATTTTTTAGACAAGGTTCGGATCGCATTTGATTTGGATAAATAACAGCTCACCACGATTAGGTCGTGTCGCAGTGAGTATCGTGGTGAGGGAGTCACCGCATTGAGGTGAAGGGTGAAAAGACAATCGTGATTTCTAGAGATCCACCGCGATTGCACCGTGTTGCGGTAGATTTCACGATGAGGGGCTCATCGCGTCGCTGTGATGCCCAAATCAGCATTTGTCAAAAACCAGTGGGTCACCGCGATGATTCCACCACATCGCGGTGGGTATTGCGATGACATACTCACCGCATCGTGGTGAAGCCTCAATCGAGACTAATTTCAAATTTTAAATTCCCAGGGGCATTTTAGTCCTTTCTCATGGCCCCAAATCATGAAAACATGAGATGTAACAACTGAAGGGGCACATTTTGCTCACATCCTCCAATTTTGTTCAACAAGAAACCCTAAGCTTTTCCATTGTTCATCAAGTTCAACCATTACTTTCTCAAGAAAGCTTAGGAATTCAAGCTTCTCCACCCAAAAACAATCAAGAACTACAACTTTCTTGCAAGGTTAAAACCCTAAGGTATGTTAAATGTTCATCCATGGGACCTTTTCACCTATGGAGTTCAAGAACCCAATTTCAAGTTCAAAGATTATGATTTTTATATGTTTTCATGAATTTCTATGAACCTCGATGTTTATATCATGTTTCCATGAAATCGTTGTTGTTATTAAACCCTAAATGTTTTGAATGGTGTTGTTCGTTGATTTAAGACTTATTTTGGAAATTTAGTATCAAAATCATGCTATCTATTTGCCTTGAAATAAAACTATTCTCTTGTTTAAGCCATGCATTACAAGTGTTTGATAAAATGTCTCAAGGAATGAGTTTTGAATATTGATTATATGTCATGTTCTCAAAACGTTGATATGATCTTGTTGTCATTGATATCGAGTCCTGGGGGTTATGAATACCCAAAAACTTAGTTGTTTACTTAGTCTTAATATCTTCAAAATAGTTTTAAAATATGTTATGAGCATTATCAGCTCAGATAGTCATCATAATTAGTTAAACTTAGAACAACTCAGTATTTCGAGTCAATTCAGTTGAGAGTAGGATTTAGCACCGAGCGAGTGCAGGGATGACAGCTTCACTGTCAGATAGGCAAATCCGTTAGTAGCAGTCCCTGTACTCCAAAACTATGTAGCCAGCGTAGGATATGAAGATTCACCCATCAGTTCAGGCTTGACTACCTCTCAGGGGCCACCTGTCAGTTTAGGCTTGACACCCTTAGTCCTTCGAGACAGTACATTAGTGGATCCACACAGCCAGCGTTAGTACCCATGGCATGGTACTGACACCCTTACAACTGGGTTTATAGGTTGGACCCCAATCAGTTCAGAGCGGGGCATGTCGGTTAGATGATACCTCCCACAGTCTCAGTCCATACATTAGTTCAGTAATTCAGTTTCAAATTTGCTTGACCATAGCATACAAATATAATTCATTTAGTTATCAGTATTTCAGATTTTAGATTATATTCAGAACATGTTTTATGCTTGTTCATGCATCTTCAGCACTTACAGTTTTCATGTATTCTATTCAGTATGTCATACTATATATATTCAGACAGTTATTACTCATGTTCATGAAACCATGCATATCAGCCTACCTCATTTACCATACCAGTGCATTCAAAGTATTGATCGCATGCTCTTTTCTTTTGCCATGATGCATCATATCATAGGTTCGGACACTCAATTCTCGGATCGCGCATAGATTTTCCAGATTATCTGTCGTATCAGTGGTGAGTCCTTATATTTCGAGGATAGACTATTTTATCTTCATGTTTTCAGTTCAGTAGTTAGATGGAGTTAGTTGGGGCCTATCCCATCAACTCTCATTCAGTAAGTTTAGAGGCTTTCGAATATTTCAGACAGTTAGTCAGTTCTCAGATTTCCATTGTCATTGTCAGACGTTTTTATCAATATTATCAGTTTTGCTCTACATATTTTTATCAGATTTATGATTTAAAACCTTATGGCATTCCTCAGTTAAATTTTGCATACGTTATTATATTAGTCAGTGCTCATAGCAGGTACCAGCTCATGGGTTAGCTTGTGGTCCCTCGGGACTGTAAGCACCGTGTGACGCCCAGGGTGTACTCTCGGGACGTTACAAGAGAACTGGGGCAAGGTAGCGGAATGTCAAACATCCCTAGCAGTGTCGACGATTCAGAACTCAACTCGGCTCAATTTTTTTAAATTCTCACGTAACACTAAATCTATTCAAAAATATGTTATTATATTCCAGTATCATCATAATTTGAAACTATAAATGTATTGATTCTAGACACGACCCTACCCACTCCACTCATGCTAAATTCTTCTTCTTCTCATCACCAGTAAAACTAGTGCAATCATAATTTTGACACTGGGACAAAACTTTGAGTTTCTCTCAAAATTTTGTCATACACTACTTTGAACTACATCGACCTGATTCTTGTGAAGCCTGAGATATGTAGGCGACTCAGAAGCCAGGATTCGGTCGAATTTATAATCATAATCATGCCAACTCTAGCTTCACCACTCCACTTTTTTGGGTGTAGCATTCCCCAAATCAGTCTAATAACCAGTCAAGATAAAATTGATTTACGTCAACGTCTTCTCCCGAAGACTCTTTCATCATCTTTGGTATAAGAGGGACAAGCTATTGTCACCCAATTTTAACTCTCCTTTTCATATAATTAATTTTTTCTATGCTTCTTAGTCATGAATACTTTACCAAAATGATGTTTCCTATTCTTCATAGTAATTTTAGTAATTTTGATATAAGCGGAATAATTTTTCTTTTACTTATAATATATATATATATATATATATATATATTGCAATAAATATTTAAATATTAGTTTGTAAACTTTTATTTTTAATTCTAAACGAATTTTGTCATATCATTATAATATTTTCTAAATATAGTTATGTTTGTTTAAATTTATATGTATACGTATATAACCCATACATTATGAAAAATAATTAAAACAAGAAAAACATCGTTAAATTAATTAATGAAAATAATTTGAGGAAATTAGATTTCTTACAAACATAATTTACTTAAGCACAATATTTGGGCCAATTGATCAATTTTTTTCCAGTCAAAGTAGCATCCCAACAATTTAAAATACTCTAACCTGGTCCAATAATTTCAAACCACCAGCCAGCCCAGACCCGACCCAACTCCATCTCTCTTTCCCCTTACCCGATAAAACACACCAACAGCAACACCAATGTACAACAACAATAACAATATCCTCCAACGACGCTAAGCAACCCTGAAATTTATACTCTGCCTTTTTTTAAAATCTGCACAGAGGTGTCAATCATCTGAAACGTTTGGTTAGCCCTCGCTCTTCTTCTTAATTTTAATCTCATATCTCTTTTAGTTGTAGTAGAAATGTCAAGTTGAATCGTCTTGTTACATTTTTGTGTGAATGAAATTGTGTGCTCCCTGATATTAGTGCAAAAAATAAATTATTTTGTTCTTCGTTGAATGCCGGAAACCAAATATCAGATCTTAATCAGACTATATTTCTGAAAGCATGATTTATTTTGTGAGTTAGAAGTTATGTATTATTCTCTCTTTAGTGATCTCATCTACTAAGAAGTTGTTGACTAGTTTATTTATTTAAATATTGTGTACGTAATACAATTCACAAGTTAGAAGCCATACCTAAAGTTTCATAATATTTACTTATGTAGCTAATAACTCCATGTACTATATTGTTTAAATGTTGTTAGAAATCATGCTCCAAGGGATGTTAATGTGACAAAACTTCCTAGTAGTAGGTGTGATATTTTAGAATTTTTATTTTTCTTGAATAATTTTGTTTCAAGATGTACAATAAAATAAAAGATCAACATGTGTTCATGCGGTAGTGAAGTGCACTTATCCATGCTTAGTTCTTTATTATTTTTATTCAACTCTAGATAAATTTGTCTTTTAAGGTACTTTTAACTTTTCTTGCAGTCCATCTATTTCTCATGTTTAATCATAAAATGGGAGTTCCAAATAAGGGTTTTTGTAAAGATTTATCCGAACCAAAGAACTATGAGATCAGTTAGTTAATTTTCATAGCATGTAAAAATTATTTGTTGCGTTGTAAGCTCACAAGTTATAGTAACTTTTATTTTCACATTTCTGTATCATATTCCTTCTATCTAATTCAATTTTTTTTACATGGACATCGGAGTCGAAGAGTTAACTTTAAAACTCGACGTCACCGCAAGAGTTGAAACGTGCATATACATCTTCACAAGCAACTCTCGCTCCCTAGGGACTCCATCCGAATAGAAATCGCAAAGAGAGGCTAGAGGAAGTGCCAAAGGTTCCGTTATATTCTTCCTTTAGCTGCTTTTTCATAGCGTCATACTTGATAACTTTCATTCAGTAGTTTCATCTTGAACATTTGTGTGTTTATTTTAATAATTTGTTTGATGTTTGAAGTAGTTGGGAGTAAATGACCATAGATATAAGGTTGGTTTTGGTTGTTTGTAGGCAAAAGTAATCTATGGGTTGACCTTTTAGTTCATAAGCTAAGTGACTTAATCGTTTAGTTTTAGTTTAAATCATTTCGGGTCTGGTTAATCAAATTTTGATATATGCATCTTCTCGTGTGGTACATTTTCGAGCCAAAAAAATGATTTCTTACCAAATCGAATTTCACGAGCTTCAAATTTTACTCTGTGTCCAAGGTTCTTTTCAAAATCTTTCATTATTTTGTCACAACCTTAGAATATTTGAATTTTTAGAGTTTGTATTTGAACATTAAAACTAAATATAATTCATTTGCAAATTAGCTATAATGGTTTTTTTTTTTGTGAGTAACACAAGTAATTTTTTAGCAACTAAAATGAATAGCGTCAGTTATCTTTTTCTTAAAAGTTGTAACACACGTTTTGGGTTTGTTCTACTTTGTTTCAAAAATCAATTTTCATTATATGTGTTATTGGCACCAAAAATTTTGATCAACTTAAATTGCTCCTTCTCCTCTTTTTTTTTTCCTCAAATCAAGAATAAATAATATTTTTACAACTTTTTAGGTTCAATTTTATTTTCAACAAGTGTTTTCACTTAGCATTTTTTTCCATCTTTACACATAGCTCTTTTATTAACCTAAGTTTGGCCGGTTGACCGTAGTTGACGGATCCTTTAGGGTGCCTAATCCCTTCCCTTTAGGATAATTAGAACTCTTACCTAGAATCTTTTAACTTGCGTAGATCTAAAATGAAGTCCTTGTTTTCTTTTAATCACATAGTTTATAATGGGTGTCCTAATTCACCTAGAATTAATTAGGTGGCGACTTCCTTAAGTTTACATTGAAGTTTCCAATATGTTGCACCTCGGTTTGACCCGTATTAAAATCAGGTACGACAACGAGTAATACTCATCGAAAATCATTCACATGCAATATATATATATATATATATATATATATATATATAGAATTTGAAAATATACTCCTATAGATAAATGAAATCCCATAATTCAAACACTAGAAAGTAGTTAAAAGATTAAAAATTAAAACGCCATAAAGTTTAAGTCGTTCTACATGCCTTTGATGGAGAGAAATTGAGCAAAAGTTAACCTTAGGCTTCTCCTACCCACTTTACTAAATTCTTGACTTAGAAAGGACTTAGGATGTTCTAATGTTGATTTAGGGTAAATCTAATTAGGGAAAACAAATTAAAATATTAGGGGACTATTTTAGGTGCAAAAGAACCAAAATACTCCCAAAATGTCCGTCGCGCAGGGGCGACCTCGCGGCGTGACCCCCTGTCGCAACCTATACCTCTAGCGTTATGAGTCCCTCCGTGTGGGTGAGGCAGTGGCCTATCGTGGTGCGGGTCTATGGTGCAGAGCCTCCCTCATGATGCACGACTCCATCTCTAAGGATTGACTGAGAGTATTGTAGTTATTGAGAATTTACTTGGAATACTGTTGAATTCGATTTTCTATCTGAATAAGGCTGAACTTTACTAGCTGATGAGGTTACTAAGGTTCTGAACTGAATACTTACTGAGACATGATAACTAGCTGAGATTATAGAGATTACTGAACTACTGAGACTACTGAGATTTCTGAGTTTTCCTAAGTCACATGACTGACTGAATTCTATGGATCATGATTTGACTGAGAGTATCATGATAACATGACATGGCTCTAGGCATACAGCTACATTTTTCGGGTACGAGTACCCCCAGGACTCGATGGAAGGAAACTGACAAACATGAATTTCTTGAATGCATGACCAACATCAACAATCCATAATATCATAACTTAGGGAATTTCATGAAGTACATGATTATCATATATCTTTTACATAAGTAGGATTTTTTGCAAGTAGGTATAGCATAATCTCATAAGACTAGTTCATGAACAATCCCAACAACTTTTACAAGACACAATATCAACATGAAAATCATTGGAACATAGGGGCATATCATGAATCTTTCACTCAGTCACAATTTATCTATATTGCATGATATCTAGTTTCTTAGGTATTTCATCAAGCACCTTACATGCACAATTTTGGGCATAGGTATATTTATCAACATAACAATCTTAATCCATCCAAAATTCATGGGTTAAAACTATCCTACTCATATGCTTCATGAAAACATATCAAGATACAACCTTGAACGCAAACAATAATCATCAACATGAATATAGCCATAACACAAGAAGAAAATCATAATTTATAATTTAAAACATGATTCTTGAGCTCCATGGATGAAAGGAATCCATGGATGAACACTATGCATACCTTAAATCTTGATCTTGAAAGAGATCTAATATTTCATGAAGGTTCTTGAAGAAATCCTTAGGCTTGCTCTTGATTTTTCTTGACTAGGGTTTAACCCCTCATGGAGAGAATGTTCTTGTTCTTGAGTTTGAAGAACTTGAATATCTTAGATTCTTGAAGAAGGGTTTGAATCTTGTTCTTGGGTTTTGATCTTGAAAGAAATCCTAATTTTGATGTTATGGACGAACGAGGAGTTATGTGCTTTGATTTGATGTGATTGGGTGTTAAATAGGGTGGGAAAAGACCCAAAAATCTCTTTAAAACGACGTTTCAGCGCTGTTTCGGACAAAACTGATGGTCTGAGTGACGGACCGTCACTCTGGTGACTAACCGTCACTCCAACCGTCATTTTTGGTCCAGAAAACGGCCTTACTGATTCAGTTTTGACGGCCAAATCGACGGTCCGTCATTTTGGTCGTCGCTCCTATACAGCTCGGGCAGCTCTCAGTAAAACAGCCATAACTCTTTACTCCGATGCCAGATTTTGGCGAAATAAGTATCGTTGGAAAGATAATTCAATTATATATTTTTTGGTGGGTCATGATCTCAAAAATTCATAGTATAGTGAGGTATATGCTTATTTGAAGTTGACTATACCAATATCCTTCTCAAGAATTCAATCGGTAAGGGATGTTTTGATTCGTCCAATATAGGACGTATTTGAGGCCTTAATATACATCTAACGTGATCATAAAACTATCAAATCACTATAATTTATTTCTCATGATCTTGAAGCATTGTTCTACTATCGGTTGGAATTCTCGGGGTATTACAAAACCCAACATGGGATTCATAAAAATTCATATACTTGAACTTTGAAAAAGAGATTATTGAGCTTCATGGGTGAAAGAGACCCATGAATCAACAATTGACATACCTTGATTGTAAGTTTCTTAAAGTTCTTGGAGAGATTCTCGGAATTGGCTTGATTTCTTGAAAGCTAGGGTTTCGTTTCTTGGGAGAGAATGTTCTTGATTTGGGAAAAAAAAAGTGACTAAATAATGATTTGAAACATTTTTAGGGATTAAATCTCGCACGTGGACATGTTAAAACCTTAGGAAAAGACCAAATTATCCCTGGATGAAATATTTATTTTTTGTCAAATTTCCCGATTTGGCAGGCTGGCGTGATGCGGCGTTATAGTGCCTTGTCTCTGGAATTTGATAACTTGGAAATTGGGAGATGGCGCGACGCAGAGCTATTGCGTTGCCACTTTGTTTGTGATCTGGAAGTTTGGTGCGACGTGGAGACATCGTGGAGGTTCACTGGAAAAAGGACAATTGGGATTTAGGAGCCCTCCGCGACGCGGTGTAATCGCAGAGTCTTACTGGAAACTGGCAAACGTTATTTTGGCTTATGGCACGACGCGCCACTGGCTGAAATGACGGTGTTTTACGACTTAAACTTTAAATCGCCATAACTTCTTACCCGGTTATTGGATTTAGGTGAATTCGGTATCGATGGAAAGCTTATTCAATTTTTCACACAACTAAAAGTGAAAATTTTGAAAATTCTACATATATAAAAGTGTATTCATCTTTAAAGCATGTCTTTGACATCTTCGGGACAAATTTAAGATAGGTAGAAGTACGGGATATTACAATATTAAAGACACATCTACTAACAATTAAATATGTACACATCTACTAATAATTAAATATGTATTAATAAGTAATAAATTTTACAAGATCGAAAAACTGACGGTAAACCGTCGGCGATCCAGATCTTATAATATTAAAAAATACAGCTGAAATAAAATATGAACTTGATTAATTCAAACATAATTTACAAACTTAGGAGAAAAATACAAAGATCTATGTAATGACTACTTACATGTCTTAAGGAAGAAGTGAGGTTTTTCTTTCGGGAGTCCCCTGAAAACTTGACAGCTACCGAAAAACGAAGAACTAAGAAACTAATATAGACTTTTTTACATACTCTTTTTTATTTTTGATGAAGAACTATCTTACAAACTTTGAAAACTAAGAACTTTATGAAAAAATAAGAACTTTCTCACTTTTAATTTTTTCTCTCTAGCTACTTATGTTTAAGTCTTCCAAATGGGGGTATTTATAGGCATTTGTGGACTTCAAATACACTTTATGGATTTCAAATCCATTTATATTTTATAAGACTTTAGCAAGACTTTTGGCAACTTGGATGGGGCCCACGATCACATGGCTATGTCTTTACTTTATTCGTTTATTTATTTATCTGTTACATCATCGCATACGTCTGTAATTTTGTCTTTCGTGGATATTGTCATTGCTGACGTATCCAGATTGTGTAATGCTTCTGAATCAAACTTCATTCCTGAATCTTCATCGGCATTTGGGTCTTGTGCAAATTGATCCATGGTTGAGTTGTAGTCTCGTTCATACTTGTCACTGTCTCCGTACACATATATATACTAGATAATTTAAGGCTCGTAGTATGAGCCCAATATAACTAATATATACTTTAGATTACACTTAAATTCCTGATATAATTTTGTCTATTTAAAAATATTAAAAAAATTATTCACAAAAATATTACCATTTCGGGTCTGGTTAATCAAATTTTGATATATGCATCTTCTCGTGTGGTACATTTTCGAGCCAAAAAATGATTTCTTACCAAATCGAATTTCACGAGCTTCAAATTTTACTCTGTGTCCAAGGTTCTTTTCAAAATCTTTCATTATTTTGTCACAACCTTAGAATATTTGAATTTTTAGAGTTTGTATTTGAACATTAAAACTAAATATAATTCATTTGCAAATTAGGTATAATGGTTTTTTTTTTTGTGAGTAAAACAAGTAATTTTTTAGCAACTAAAATGAATAGCGTCAGTTATCTTTTTCTTAAAAGTTGTAACACACGTTTTGGGTTTGTTCTACTTTGTTTCAAAAATCAATTTTCATTATATGTGTTATTGGCACCAAAATATTTTATCAACTTAAATTGCTCCTTCTCCTCCTTTTTTTTCCTCAAATCAAGAATAAATAATATTTTTACAACTTTTTAGGTTCAATTTTATTTTCAACAAGTGTTTTCACTTAGCATTTTTTTCCATCTTTACACATAGCTCTTTTATTAACCTAAGTTTGGCCGGTTGACCATAGTTGACGGATCCTTTAGGGTGCCTAATCCCTTCCCTTTAGGATAATTAGAACTCTTACCTAGAATCTTTTAACTTGCGTAGATCTAAAATGAAGTCCTTGTTTTCTTTTAATCACATAGTTTATAATGGGTGTCCTAATTCACCTAGAATTAATTAGGTGGCGACTTCCTTAAGTTTACATTGAAGTTTCCAATATGTTGCACCTCGGTTTGACCCGTATTAAAATGGAGTACGACAGCTTGACGACTTCACTGGGGACTTAGGTTCTTAACAAGCTTAGGTTAATATTTAAGTTTTTATATATTGTTATTTGTTTCACCCTAATTGTCGTGATTTATCATGTTTGTGTGGCATAAATTATTTATTTTCTATAAATTGCTTATTTGTTTATCGCTTTATATAAATTGACATTCCGTTCATATTTTCTCCATTTCAAAAAACTGACACTCACACACATTGTACACGTGGATTGTACTTTCCCAAAATTCTTTCAAATCATCTTACTTTAGAGAGTCAGCGCATATGTGGAGTGAGCGGGAGTTTTACTACCGTGGGACCACGTGCCTTCTCATATAGGAAATTCAAGTCTGCGACTACGGAAATATTAGAAAACTTAAGATAGAGCGTTACCACCTTTGATTTAAGTCATGCATGCATAAAACTTAGATGACTTGACCCATGGTGTCATTCCACAACTAGGAGAACACCTTTTATGTCAAATTGATTTCACAACCCAATGACGACCCTCATATTATGTGCAGAGATAATGATAAATTGATCCAAGCAAAAATTTGCCCAAAATTGAGTTTGAAAATTTTTAACTTCAATCTCAAGTAATGTCATTAATTAAAGCTTGGATCAATTTATCAAAATGTCGCTTAATATTTGACGCTTAGGCCTACCTCCGGCATAAATGAGTCACCCACATATTAGGAACACGTTATTATTGCTTGATGTATTTGTCTACATGTTATCTTATAATTTGATTGACTTTACTTGACCACTTACTTGATACATAATCTACTAAATTTACATGAACACACTTTACTTAATCTTTTTATTAAAACTAACATCATTTGTATTTTATTTTTTATTTTTCTTTTATTTTATTCCCCAAAAGAGTTGATTCGTGTAAACAATCGAGCTAGCCGACCATCCTTGCTTCACAAGGTCCAAGGCTTCAACATAACCACGACGTAGTTGGGTTATTCAAGGAAGAAAAATCAATATGTCAGATCCAACCACATCCAATCCAATTGGTACTGGTAACATTGTGATTCTTAGTGACCCTCCTGAAACTCCTGAAAATGAATCTATTACCCATCTTGACTCAAGAGATTGAGGATCTGTGTGGAGAGCTGAATCGGGTTAAGGACTTGACCAATCTATCTGTTACTCTCCAAAGTCAAAGTCCACCTCCTGGAACAAAAAATACCGCACCAAATCTACCATATTTTCCATCACTTAATTCACCAGTTCTCGAACCTTCCTCAACATCCTCCACTACCTACAACCACTCTCGCAAATCTACAAAATCAACTACCCATCTATACACCTCCACAAAGTCAACCACCCACCTATACTACCTATGCTACTCCTCCTAATCCATCACTCGTCAACCCACCAAACCAATCTCTAGTTCACATCCCTCACGTATCACCACCTGTTAACACCTATCCTCTACCTAAAACTACTCTCACAAACCAACTAAATCAACCACTAGCTAATACCCCTGATAATCCTCGACCCACCTCCAATCCAAAATACTCCAACCATACACAATTATCCAAACCAACATATACAAAGGGCATATGTTGCCACTCCTTATGCTCAATATGTTCTTCATGTATATGCAGTTGAAAATCAAACCTTTACCAATCTAATTACGGTCAGGTTCCAACCCAAGGTAGACCAGTATGAGGAAATGGAGAAGGATGCCAAGGTAAAGGCCGATAATGTATTGGAAAAAGAGATTCATGATCTTAAGGAAGCAATGAGAAACCTCCAAGTTACTAGGGGAGGCAAAAACCTAGAGTATGAGGATTTGTGTGTGCAACTTGACATTGACTTGCTTGTAGAATATAAGCCTCCAAAATTTGATTTGTTCAATGGAGTCGGTGATCCACATACATATTTAAGAGCCTACTGTGACAAGTTGGTAGGAGTAGGGAGAAACAAAATGATTAGAATAAAACTATTCATAAGAAGTTTGTCTGGTGAAGCTGTTGCTTGGTACACATAACAAGATCCCCGTAAATGACGTGGGTGGAATGGCATGGCACAAGACTTTATGGACCGGTTTAGGTTCAACACTAAAACCGCACTAGATAGATTCTACTTGGCTAAGTTAAAGAAGAAGTCAACTGAGACGTTTTGTGAGTATGATCTAAGTTGGAGGGCAGAATCAGCTAGAGTCTAGCCACCAATGAGTGAAAGTGAAATGACTGCTACATTCATTGAATGCCAAGATAATAGCCTCTACTATGAGAAAATGATAATTATGATGGGATTAAATTTCATGGAAGTCGTCAGAATGGGGGAAGTCTTAGAAGATGGGATCAAATCAAGGAGAATCCAAGACTATATATCTTTGCAAGCTGCCAGAAAAGCAATTCAGTATGGTTCGATCATTGGGAACAAAATGAAAGAAAAAGATGCATCTGTCCTCATGATTGACCAAGGATACAAGATAAATCAAGTTCCTTTATACCCAAATCAATTGCATCAGCCCATTTATCCTTACCAATATGTTGGAACTTCCCAGACACTCTATCAACTTTCACCAACTCCTTACCCTGTCTACAATACCCAAGAAAATTATTACCAACCTCTAACCCCTCATTACCAAGCTCCACATCCATATCATCCCATACCATGTAACGCCTAAAAAATACACCTTAGACGTCATACGGTGCTTACGGTCCCGAAAAACCACAAGCTAACCTAAGAACTGGTACCTGCTGTGAGCACTGAATACTAGTAACAAAATACACATATGCGGAATAACTGAATACACCTAAAGGTTTTAAATACTAAGAACATTACTGAATCATAGGCCTGAAAACAACCGTCTGAAAATTAATAATCTAACTGACTTTCTGAAAGTGTCTGAAAAGCCTCTAACTGACTGACTGTGGAGCTGATGGGACAAACCCCCAACTAACTCTGACTGAATAGAAATACTGAACTATTAAGATAAACTGAAATAAAGAATTCATGTCCTTAAAATATGAGGACTCACCACTGCTGCTTTTGATAATTTGATCTGTCTAAGCGTGGTCAAGAAACTGAGCATCTGAACCTATGATATTAAACATCATAGCGCAAAAAATAAGTATGCAATCAGTAATTTGAATGTACTGGTATATGAGATGAGGTTAGGCTGAATGTATGGGCAAACTGTGCATAGAAATAGTAATAGCAGACATGCGTAGAAATACTGAAATTTGATTGAACAAGACTAATAACTAACTAGCTGAAGAGCATGAGATAAATGATGCATAGATACATGAAAACTGAAAAATTTGAGTATGCATGACCAAGCATATAACATATTTCTAAAATAGTCTGTAAACTAAAATACTGAAATCTGATAACTGAATAACTGATAATTGTATGCTATGGTCAAGCAAAACTGAACTAAGTTCTAAACTAAATACTGAAACTAAAACTGTGAGAGGAAACTACGTATCTGGTTCACCGAGGGTCTTGGTAGATTAAACATGTTGTAACACTTTTGAAAAGCACGATTGTAAAAATGGAGGCTTGATCGTGCCTAAAACTTTATGTTGTTTTGCCTCAGCTTTTGGAAGCTTAATTACAAAATCTATGAATGCATTTTCTATTTTTCATTAATTTTCTATTACATTTACTTTCTCTCTTTTTATATAAATTATCAAAATCTATTAATTTACGACTGTGACATAATGATACAAATGAACAAAGCTTTGAAGCTTACTAAGAGTTTGATCAACCAACCTCGAAACCTGACGAGCATGGAACAAGTCAAGCACCAAAGAATATACATTCAAGAGAGTCAAGACACTACATCATAGGACAAATTTAGATAGGCTTCATTTGGATGTAACCCTTACTTTTGTAAGTAATTTACGAACTACGCTCTGACCTAATTCCCTTGGAGGGATACGTAGGCAACCCATAATGGATTAATATAGCAAAAATTTATTTTATTGTAATATAAGAACTATGTTATGACTTTATTCTCTCGTTGGGATACATGGGCCACCAACATATAGTTCTGTCACATTAGGATAGAAACTAGAAATCCTTACTTATGTAATTTTGAACTACACATGGACTGATTCCCTTGGTGGGATATGTAGGCAACCCATATCGGGTTCGTCCCCTTTATTAGGAAAATCTCATATTATTTCATGTACCTTGAACTATGTTCTGACCTGATTCTCTCTGTGAGATACGTAGGAAACCTGTATAAGGTTCAGTCTTACCACAACAAAAACTTAGTAGACATTTCTAAAGCCGAAACTGGGACAAAATTTGAGAAGACATGAATGAAAATGATTGGAAATTTTCAAGACACATTTGACTCGAGCTACCAGAAAAGGAGTAAACAAATAAGGACGTTCATTTGTTTCAAAGGTGCCACAGTCAAAATTTGGTAGAGGTTTTAAGAACTATACATATCTTTGCATCTTCTTTAAATATTTTTCTTAAAAAGCTTTCACTACTTGTTCATTTACCAACTCTCGACGGATATTACAAGGACTGAATGGAGAAGATGAATGGAGGTTCAACAAAGTCAAACTTTGAGTCAACACAAATCAACACCACCACCACCACCCCTTCCAACTAAGAATTTTTTGTTGAGTGCGGGACAACAAAAATACAGGATGACAACACTAGGTTGATGTCAATCTGGCCAAAACATCATTTGGCTTCTACGAGGAATTTCTCATCCAGGATAAATGTCGAAATCAGAAGATGACATTCAATTGATCACAATCACCATCTACAACTGAGCATCTCCACTTGTTTTTATTCGTTACTCTATTAACTTCCTTATAATTGACTTTATTCACCTAACAATTTCACCTTAAATTTTACAGAAACTAACGTCAAGTCTTCAAAGACAAATGGAGTCATCACTTGATCATACCTTTCCATCATAAGCCACCCGACTTTATTTCTTATTTATTACTTACTCTATTTTTTTACTTTATGACTATTCAACAACTTTACTCTAAAGCAAAATAAGAATTCACACTATTGTCCCCATAGACAATCGGAGGCATTATTCATTATTAAATCTCTGTAGAAAATCATAGTTTATCATCATGTCCCGTAGACAATCGCAGACTTCATTCATTATTAAATTTCCATTGACAAAAAGAATTTATCATCATGTCCCGTAGACAATTGGAGACATCATTTATTATTAGGTCTTCGTAGACAATTAGAGATGTCATTTATCAAGTTCCTAAAAACAATCGCATCATTCCTCATTAGGTATTGTAGACAATCGGAGATAGTATTCATGATCAAATTTTCGTAGACAATCGGAGATGTCATTTATGATCAAGTTCTTGTAGACAACCAGAGACGCCGTGCATCATTAACTCTCTGAAGACAACCAGAGACATCATGCATCATTAACTCTCTGAAGACAACCAGAGACATCATTTATCATTGAGTCTCTAAATACAACCAGAGACTTTATTACATCATCAACATATGTCGCGCAGCTACACTCTTACTTTATCCTCTACTTTACTAATTACTTTAAATCACTCTACTTACTTTAATAACTTTACCTTAAAACTTACAGTCGTCATTAATCATCGAGTCTTCAAAAACAACCAGACACATCGTCTATCATTCATCGAGTCCTGAAGACAAGCGGAGGCCTTATTCAACATAAAATTTTTTGAAGACAATTGGATACTTCATTACATCATCTGTACTAGCCAAGCGGCTAAAATCTTACCTCTATTTTTATTATACATTTTCATATGTTTGATTCAACTGGTAATTTTACCGTGAGTTTCATTTTTTATAAGAAATACAATTCGGGAAAGCAAGACATAGCATAATGTGAAACTATCTCTTAGAAGCGATGTAATACCTTGTACTTTTCTAAGTTCAAACCAGCTCATCGTCATAGTATAAAAGACTTAGCACCTTAAAATTTGCCAAGTAATGGGAACTTAGCTTAAGTTTTAGCCTCCTAACCTTGATAAACCTAGAAAGTGACTTTCCCGACCCCGTTATGTAAGTTTATGAGTTTAAGTAGCATGTCTCGAATAAGTTTTGAATTTTACGAACAAGGTTCGGATCGCATTTGATTTGGAAAAATAGTAGCTCACCGCGATTAGGCCGTGTCGCAGTAAGTATTGTGGTGAGGGAGTCACCGCATTGTGGTGAAGGGTGAAAAGGCAATTGTGATTTCTAGAGATCCACCGTGATTGCACCATGTTATGGTGGATTTCGCGATGAGGGGCTCATAGCGTCGCTGTGATGCCCAAATTAGCATTTGTCAAAAACCAGTGGGTCACCGCGATACTCACCGCGGTGATTCCACCACATCGCGGTGGGTATTGCGATGACATACTCGCCACATCGTGGTGAAGCCTCAATCGAGATTAATTTCAAATTTTAAATTCCCAGGGGCATTTTAGTCCTTTATCATGGCCCCAAATCGTGAAAACATGAGATGTAACAACTGAAGGGGCACATTTTGCTCACATCCTCCAATTTTGTTCAACAAGAAACCCTAAGCTTTCCCATTGATCATCAAGTTCAACCATTACCTTCACAAGAAAGCTTAGGAATTCAAGCTTCTCTACCCAAGAACAATCGAGAACTACAATTTTCTTGCAAGATTAAAACTCTAAGGTATGTTAAATGTTCATCCATGGGCCCTTTTCACCTATGGAGTTCAAGAACCAAATTTCAAGTTCAAAGATTATGATTTTTATATGTTTTCATGAATTTTACACATGAATTTCTATGAACCTCGATGTTTATATCATGTTTCCATGAAATCGTTGTTGTTATTAAACCCTAAATGTTTTGAACGGTGTTGTTCGTTGATTTAAGACTTATTTTGGAAATTTAGTATCAAAATCATGCTATCTATTTGCGTTGAAATAAAACTATTCTCATGTTTAAGCCATGCATTACAAGTGTTTGATAAAATGTCTCAAGGAATGAGTTTTGAATATTGATTATATGTCATGTTCTCAAAACGTTGATATGATCTTGTTGTCACAGATATCGAGTCCTGGGGGTTATGAATACCCAAAAAATTAGCTTTTTACTTAGTCTCAATATCTTCAAAATAGTTTTAAAATATGTTATGATCATTATCAGTTCAGACAGTCATCATAATTAGTTAAACTTAGAACAACTCAGTATTTCGAGTCAGTTCAGTTGGGAGTAGGATTTAGCACCGAGCGAGTGCAGGGATGACAGCTTCCCTGTCAGATAGGCAAAGCCGTTAGTAGCAGTCCCTATACTCCAGAACTATGTAGCCAGCGTAGGATATGAGGATTCACCCGTCAGTTCAGGCTTGACTACCTCTCAGAGGCCACCCGTCAGTTTAGGCTCGACACCCTTAGTCCTTCGGGACAGTACATTAGTGGATCCACACAGCCAGCGTTAGTACCCGTGGCATGGTACTGACACCCTTCCAACTGGGGTTATAGGTTGGACCCCAATCAGTTCAGAGCGGGGCATGTCGGTTAGATGATACCTCCCACAGTCTCAGTCCATACATTAGTTCAGTAATTCAGTTTCAAATTTGCTTGACCATAGCATACAAATATCAGTCATTCAGTTATCAGTATTTCAGATTTTAGATTATATTCAAAACATGTTTTATGCTTGGTCATGCATCTTCAGCACTTACAGTTTTCATGTATTCTATTCAGTATGTCATACTATATATATTCAGACAGTTATTACTCATGTTCATGAAACAATGCATATCAGCATACCTCGTTTACCATACCAGTACATTCAAAGTATTAATCGCATGCTCTTTTCTTTCGCTATGATGTATCATATCATAGGTTCGGACACTCAATTCTCGCATCGCACATAGATTTTCCAGATTATCTGCTGTATCAGTGGTGAGTCCTTATATTTCGAGGATAGACTATTTTATCTTCATGTTTTCAGTTCAGTAGTTAGATGGAGTTAGTTGGGGCCTATCCCATCAACTCTCATTTAGTAAGTTTAAAGGCTTTCGAATATTTCAGACAGTTAGTCAGTTCTCAGATTTCCGTTATCATTGTCAAACATTTTTATCAATATTATCAATTTTGCCTTATAGATTTTTATCAGATTTATGATTTAAAACCTTATGGCATTCCTCAGTTAAATTTCGCATACGTTATTATATTAGTCAGTGCTCACAGCAGGTACCAACTCATGAGTTAGCTTGTGGTCCCTCGGGACTGTAAGCATCGTGTGACGCCCAGGGTGTACTCTCAGGACGTTACAAGCAAACTGGGGTAAGGTAGCGGAATGTCAAACATCCCTAGCAGTGTCGACGATTCAGAACTCAACTCGGCTCAATTTTTTAAATTCTCACGTAACACTAAATCTATTCAAAAATATGTCATTATATTTCAGTATCATCATAATTTGAAACTATAAATGTATTGATTCTAGACACGACACTACCCACTCCACTCATGCTAAATTCTTCTTCTTCTCATTACCAGTAAAACTAGTGCAATCATAATTTTGACACTGGGACAAAACTTTGAGTCTCTCTCAAAATTTTAGTATAAACTACTTTGAACTACATCGACCTGATTCTTGTGAAGCCTGAGATATGTAGGCGACTCAGAAGTCAGGATTCGGTCGAATTTATAATCATAATCATGCCAACTCTAGCTTCACCACTCCACTTTTTTGGGTGTAGCATTCCCCAAATCAGTCTAATAACTAGTCGAGATAAAATTAATTTACGTCAACGTCTTCTCCCGAAGACTCTTTCATCATCTTTGGTCTAAGAGGGACAAGCTGTTGTCACCCAATTTTAGCTCTCTTTTTCATATAATTAATTTTTTCTATGCTTCTTAGTCCTGAATTCTTTACCAAAATGATGTTTCCTATTCTTCATAGTAATTTTAGTAATTTTGATATAAACGGAAAAATATATTTTAGTAATATATATATATATTACAATAAATATTTAAATATTAGTTTGTAAACTTTTATTTTTAATTCTAAACGAATTTTGTCATATCGTTATAATATTTTCTAAATATAGTTATGTTTGTTTAAATTTATATGTATACGTATATAACCCATACATTATGAAAAATAATTAAAATGAGAAAGACATCGTTAAATTAATTAATGAAAATAATTTGAGGAAATTAGATTTCTTACAAACATAATTTACTTAAGCACAATATTTGGGCCATTTGATCAATTTTTTTCCAGCCAAAGTAGCATCCCAACAATTTAAAATACCCTAACCTGGTCCAACAATTTCAAACCACCAGCCAGCCCAGACCCGACCCAACTCCATCTCTCTTTCCCCTTACCCGATAAAACACACCAACAGCAACACCAATGTACAACAACAATAACAATATCCTCCAATGACGCTAAGCAACCCTGAAATTTATACTCTGCCTTTTTTTGAAATCTGCACAGAGGTGTCAATCATCTTAAACGTTTGGTCAGCCCTCGCTCTTTTTCTTAATTTTAATCTCATATCTCTTTTAGTTATAGTAGAAATGTCAAGTTGAATCGTCTTGTTACATTTTTGTGTGAATGAAATTGTGTGCTCCCTGATATTAGTGCAAAAAATAAATTATTTTGTTCTTCGTTGAATGTCGGAGACCAAATATCAGATCTTAATCAGACTATATTTCTGAAAGCATGATTTATTTTGTGAGTTAGAAGTTATGTATTATTTTCTCTTTAGTGATCTCATCTACTAAGAAGTTGTTGACTAATTTATTTATTTAAATATTGTGTACGTAATACAATTCACAAGTTCGAAGCCATACCTAAAGTTTCATAATATTTACGTATGTAGCTAATAACTCCATGTACTATATTGTTTAAATGTTGGTAGAAATCATGCTCCAAGGGATGTTAATGTGACAAAACTTCCTAGTAGTAGGTGTTATATTTTAGAATTTTTATTTTCCTTGAATAATTGCGTTTCTAGATGTACAATAAAATAAAATATCAACATGTGTTCATGCGGTAGTGAAGTGCACTTATTCATGATTAGTTCTTTATTTTTTTATCGAAAAAGGTTCAAAAATACCCCTGAACTATCTAAAATGGATCAAAACTACCCCTTGTTAGTTTTTTGGCTCAAAAATACCCTTCTCCCTAACAGAATTCCACCAAGCATGACACGTAGGCAAAAAAGGCCACGTGTCCATGCCACATCACCATCCACGTGTGCAATTTATTTTTAATTTACACAATTTAATTTATTATATGACCCAACCCAAAATAAAAAGGGACCCGACCCGAAGTGAAAAAACAAATGATAAAGAATCGGGTCTTTCTCTTTCACTTAATCTTCTCTCTCCTTAAAGAAAAATTACTTCTAGGGTTCATTGTTGCTTGCATTCAATCGAAAGGGGAAAGATCCATTGTCTCAATTTTAGGTTCACTACGGCTGGTTATGGTATAAATTGTTTATTGGATTCGAAAATCTTCGGTGGTGACTCGAGCTTCATTTGTGAGATTCTAAGGTTTCTCATGGCTTCTTATGGTATAAATTTCCTATACTATTTACTTTAATGATTTGAGATTATATGAGTTTGTTTTATATTATCTAAATCTGATTACATATGTCTTGTATCAAGCTATTTGTGTGATCGCAATGTTTCTTTTTCGTATTTTATTATTTGTTGCTAGTTGAGAGCTTTCTTTTTCTATATTTTTATTTTTAAGGCTAATAAATATGTGGTCCTCTTTGTTTTATTGTTTTTTAAGTTTTGAAGTTCACTCGTAAACACTTTATTTATGTTTACTAGTAAACAAATTTAAAATTTTACTTTGATGATGTCGCTCTCTAGTATGATTTATGTATTTTTTTTTAGACAACTAAATATGAAAGATTTGTTTGTTGAATCCTAAATGAAAACTTCAAAGTCATTCATTTTTTTGCTGTTGATGATTTTGAAGTATCTGTTTCTGCTCTAGCTTTAGTCTGTCATCCTGAAGAACACATCTTTGAGTGTGAATATGGTACTAATGCTGAATCGAAAACTGATTCTACTGATAATGGTGAGTCAAATTATGAGGAGTATAACTTTGAGGAGTTAGAAACCATAAAGATGCAACAGAATAGAAAAGTGAATGACAAACTTGATCATTACAAAGAGCTTCATCTTTCAATGACCTTTAAGGACAAGAAAGAGGCTAAAAGAGTTGTGGATCTCTATGCCTTGGCAAATAAGAAACCACTTAGAGTGAAGCAAAGTGACAAAACAAGACTGAGGTATATATGTGAGGATGGTTGCCCATTTGTCATTTTAATTTCACTAGATGGTAAGGGTCCAGGATTTAAGGTTAAAACTTTAATTGAAAAACACACTTGTGAGGATGCATTTACAAATCCTAGAGCCACCACATCTTCTTTATCCCAATATTTCAAGGGTAAAGTGCAGAATAATCCTAAGTTCAAAACCAAGGATATGAGACAAGACTTGGATGATCAAATTAATTTGAATGCTAATCCCTCAATGTTGAAAAGGGCCAAGAGGATGGTACTTCAAAAAATGGAAGGAAGCTTCTTAGATGAGTACAACAAGTTAGAGGCTTACGCAAATGATATTAGATTGAGTAATCCGGGCAGTGATGTAGTGATTAACTTATCAAAGGATGGATTGAAACAAGGGAAAAGAAAGTTTCTTAGAATGTACATATGCTTCAATGCACTAAAGTTGGGATGGGAAGAAGGATTGAGACCTTTTATTGGACTAGATGGGACCTTTTTGAGAGGCCATTGCAAGGGACAACTACTTGTGGCTATTGGACAAGATTGTGATAACTGCTTCTATCCGTTGGCATGGGCTGTAGTTGATAAGGAAACATCAAGGACTTGGACATGGTTTCTACAATTTCTAGAGAAGTCATTGAATCTGAAAAATGGAGAAAGTGTCACTTTCATGTCTGACATGCAGAAGGTAAATTTTAGTTTATAAATTTCAATTTATTTCTATCTGTCCACTTATATTTTTTATGTAACTGGATATTTATTTGTGTCCCATGATTAGGGGCTGGTAGATGCAGTGAAAAATGTCCTTCCTTTAGCCCACCACAGGTACTTCAAGAAGTTGTAATATTTTTCGCTTTGTATTTTTTTTTGGCTAAACATTCACTTTTGTGTTTTATAGGTATTGTGTTAGGCATGTTGAGGCCAATTGGATGCAAAGGTTTAGGTCAGGAGAGATGAAGAAACTGCTTTGGTGGGATGCTTAGAGTACCTCTGAAGAAGATTTCAAGGACCAGTTAAGTGCACTTGGAGCATTATCAGAGGAAGCTATCAAAGACTTGTTAAAATACAATCCAGTGAGATGGTGCAGGGAATATATGGACACTGTTTGCAAAAATCAGATGGTGGATAATAATTTTACGGAGTCCTTCAACTCTTGGATATTGAAATCAAGGGGAAAGCCAATCTTAAAGATGCTTGAAGAAATAAGAGTCAAGATAATGAATAGATTGAGAGAGAAGGAAATTGAGGTAAGCAAATGGAAGAAAGATTTTAGTCCTAAGTGCATGGAATTGTTCATTTCCAAAAAGAAGATTGCTGAATTTTGTACAGTTAACTTCAATGGTGATACTGGATATGAAGTATCTGAAAGTGAACATAGGCATATAGTGAACTTGGTGGACAAGAAATGCACTTGTAGGTCTTGGCAGCTGACTGAAATTCTATGCCCTCATGTCATCAAGGCTATGGAGTATAACAAAATAAAGTCTGATCTTATGAAAAAAGAGATAAGTGTGTGGTATAGTAAGGAAGCTTACTTGAATACATACAAGGTCAAGTTGTTGCATGTAAGAGGTGAAAACTTCTGGAAGATTTTGCCAGAACATGCAATGGATTCACCAGATTTAGTGAAAACTGTTGGGAGACCAAAATTCAAAAGAACAAGAGAATAAAATGCAGCAATTAAAAGAGCAGGAGAATGGGCTCACACAAGAAAGGGAACTAAAATAATTTGTAGTAAGTGTGGTTCAGTAACACATAATGCAAAGACATGCAAGGTATTACCTTTGTGCCTATCTATATAAATGAATAATTTTATGAATATTTACATGAACTAATTTTATGCATTTTAATTTAGTTTGCTAAAGATGAAAAAGGGGCAAGATTGAAGAGAAGAAAGGGTAGAATTGAAGAAGAAGAAGAAGAAGAAGAAGAAGAAGAAGAAGAAGTTCAAGATGATGTGTATGACATTAATAGCTCAGCTCCTCAACCAACATAAGAAAGAGAGGATCAATGGTATGAACCATTTGGTCCTACTAGTGAACCCGAAAGTGATCCAGATTTAAGGCCTAAAATTGTTCTGAAGCTACAAGGTTGGTGGTAAGGCAAACTCTCAGAATTTCAGCTACTTCTGGTAGCAGATTGATAGGTTTTAGAGGTGATTTTTCTAGAGTAAGTGAGCCAACGGATTTGCCTTATTCACCTTCTAAGCTTACTTGGAAAGGAAAAAAAGCAATCACTTGGAAAATGCAAGAGAGATGAAGCTGGGAAAGTTGAAGGCTAAAAAGGCTAATGGGAGAACCCAAATTTAATATGTTCGGACTAGTTCTATGCATTGAATGCATTTATTTTATTTTTGATTAAAGTTGATGCAAAACATTAAAGTGCATCTGTGTTTATTTTGACTGAATTTGTGTTTATTTTGACTGAATTTGGGTTCAAAACATTAGTGTGTAGCTTTTGTGCTATTTTGGTGACTATTTTTTGATATTTCTTCCAACTGTTTTGGTGGCCGTATTGGATTATTAAATGAGTGCAGAAATTCTAGTTTGACTGGCATTTTTGTTCTGGTGGTTGTTGTTATTCTGATTGTTGTTGCATCAGCAATAGATTTATTTATACTACTCATTTGCAAGGAGTTATGCAGCTTGGCTAATGACAGATATGCATCAACGCAGGTATGTTGTAGTTGGTAATGAGCCATTTCTTCCAAACAAATTATATATCACGCAATGCAACGCTACAAAAGCTTAACCAATTAATTCAAGGGAACGAAAAAAAGGATAAGAGAAACAACTCTAAATAAATTTTAAAAGGAAATTATTCATTAATCAAACTCACAACATTTTCTTGTTTACAACTGCAAAGACAAGACCCACAACTCAGACAATTACAGACGCATAATTCAGATTACAAAAAATATAATTGACAAAGGACTTTCAACAAAACAACAGTTGATTTGCATGCCCTTGTTTAACCAAAGATGTCAATCGCCTTCACCTCAGGTTTCTTCTCCTCGTCTTTCGGAACAGTTACAGTGAGCACTCCATTCTTTATAGTTGCCTTAATTTCCCCTGTTTTCGTATTCTCCAGCAGTCTAAATCTCCTTAAAAACTTCCCGCTGCTTCTTTTCATACGGTGCCACTGATCATTCTTCTCCTCTTATTTTGTGCTCCTCTCACCGCTTATCTATAAAATCCTTCTTCAATTTTAGCTTTCACTTCATCTTTCTTGAAATAGGGAAGCCTTCAATGGATCAGATAAGTCGAGGAAGAATGGGTCAAAGATGTTGCTCCTACGACCACCGAAGAAGCTTCGAATCAGAGAGAAAATGATAGTAGTGTTTAATTTGCTGATATAAATAAGAGAAAATGTAGTGCAATTTATAATTTGATGATAAAACTTGTTTTCTACTTCCATATTATATGCTACTATTATCAGGTAAAGACCGACCAAAGGCATATGAAATCATTACTGGTTATAGAAAAATTTGGTGTACCAAATTCATATCGTGGTGGTGTTTTTAGTTCCTGCAGAGCAGGAGAAATCTCTTTTAGCAACAATTCATCACTATTTATCCCAAAAGATAACTTACATTATGGTCACAATAGTGGCATCATCAAAGAAAATACATGAATATATAGTTGTGAATATGCTTAGAGACTAAGAAACAATGGCACACAAAGAATAAATGTTAAAAAAATCATCAAAATCAAATATGAACCCATCATAACAAATTTAAATTGAATGAAGTAAAAGCCGTAGTGAGTAAATAGCACAATATCAAAAGTTTAGACTACAATATTGTGTACAGTCACCTACTAATAATACATTAATTCGTACTCAAATTTTGCTAGCCATGCCAACTTTTTACCAAGAGTTTTCATATATTGTGGCTTTTAAGGAAAGACAAGCATTCTCGGAACCTTGACAGCCTAGACTTCATACAACCCCCAGATGTTCATTTTCTGTCTCACCAGTGAAGATGATTAGAAAGCAGAAGGAAGTTCTATTCACCTATGTGATCTTTCTTGGGATAGTAAATACTAACCTCCACATATCATGAAAACTATTACACATGTTCACAACTCGATCAACATCCACGGACATGAATGTCTGAATCTCTCCTTCAGAAAATCTTGTTCTCTCTGCCAAACTAACAAAAAGACAATTGAAAAGAAAAAAGGCATTGTTAGTAGCAATATCTTGTAGATATAAAACTTTCACTTAAGAGCTGAAGTTTGACAATTTAGAAATCCTTTAGGTTTTAAATAGTGATAGATACATGGACACACCTATACAAGAACAAAAGTCTATATACCACTCTCCCCTATGACCATTATACTTCAAAAATGAAAAATATAAATGGCAAGGTACTCTCCACCTAAATGCACAGTATTTTACAAATGCGACTTGTCCCTCCTACCAAATTTTTAAGTTTTGAAGAATGGCAGAACAACCTTTACATTAAACAGCAATATCCAATGTATTATGTTTCTCACTAGTCACTCTAGACAACAAGAATTAGTTTAATAACAATACTCAAATCACTGTCAATCATACCCTTCACTAGTCACTCCTAATGTACTTGCTTTAACCAAACACAAAATTGGTGTCAAATTTTCAATCCAAATTTCAAAAAATTATAACCTAATAGCAAAATTTCGAAAGGGGAAAGAACTCACAAATGAAGCTCGAGTCACCACCAAAGATTTTCGAATCCAATAAACAATTTATACCATAACCAGTCGTAGTGAACCTAAAATTGAGACAATGGATCTTTCCCCTTTTGATTGAATGCAAGCAGCAGTGAACCCTAGAAGTATTTTTCTTTCAGGAGAGAGAAGATTAAGTGAAAGAGAAAGACCCGATTCTTTATCATTTGTTTTTTCACTTCGGGTCGGGTCCCTTTTTATTTTGGGTTGGGTCATATAATAAATTAAATTGTGTAAATTAAAAATAAATTGCACACGTGGATGGTGATGTGGCATGGCCACGTGGCCTTTTTTACCTACGTGGCATGCTTGGTGGAATTCTGTTAGGGAGAAGGGTATTTTTGAGCCAAATATTTAACAGAGGGGTATTTTTGAGCCAAAAAACTAATGAGGGGTATTTTTGATCCATTTTAGATAGTTCAGGGGCATTTTTGAACCTTTTCCGTTTTTTTATTCAACTCTAGATAAATTTGTCTTTTAAGGTACTTTTAACTTTTCTTGCAGTCCATCTATTTCTCATGTTTAATCATAAAATGGGAGTTCCAAATAAGGGTTTTTGTAAAGATTTATCCGAACCAAAGAACTATGAGATCAGTTAGTTAATTTTCATAGCATGTAAAAATTATTTGTTGCGTTGTAAGCTCACAAGTTATAGTAACTTTTATTTTCACATTTCTGTATCATATTCCTTCTATCTAATTCAATTTTTTTTACATGGACATCGGAGTCGAAGAGTTAACTTTAAAACTCGACGTCACCGCAAGAGTTGAAACGTGCATATACATCTTCACAAGCAACTCTCGCTCCCTAGGGACTCCATCCGAATAGAAATCGCAAAGAGAGGCTAGAGGAAGTGCCAAAGGTTCCGTTATATTCTTCCTTTAGCTGCTTTTTCATAGCGTCATACTTGATAACTTTCATTCAGTAGTTTCATCTTGAACATTTGTGTGTTTATTTTAATAATTTGTTTGATGTTTGAAGTAGTTGGGAGTAAATGACCATAGATATAAGGTTGGTTTTGGTTGTTTGTAGGCAAAAGTAATCTATGGGTTGACCTTTTAGTTCATAAGCTAAGTGACTTAATCGTTTAGTTTTAGTTTAAATCATTTCGGGTCTGGTTAATCAAATTTTGATATATGCATCTTCTCGTGTGGTACATTTTCGAGCCAAAAAAATGATTTCTTACCAAATCGAATTTCACGAGCTTCAAATTTTACTCTGTGTCCAAGGTTCTTTTCAAAATCTTTCATTATTTTGTCACAACCTTAGAATATTTGAATTTTTAGAGTTTGTATTTGAACATTAAAACTAAATATAATTCATTTGCAAATTAGCTATAATGGTTTTTTTTTTTGTGAGTAACACAAGTAATTTTTTAGCAACTAAAATGAATAGCGTCAGTTATCTTTTTCTTAAAAGTTGTAACACACGTTTTGGGTTTGTTCTACTTTGTTTCAAAAATCAATTTTCATTATATGTGTTATTGGCACCAAAAATTTTGATCAACTTAAATTGCTCCTTCTCCTCTTTTTTTTTTCCTCAAATCAAGAATAAATAATATTTTTACAACTTTTTAGGTTCAATTTTATTTTCAACAAGTGTTTTCACTTAGCATTTTTTTCCATCTTTACACATAGCTCTTTTATTAACCTAAGTTTGGCCGGTTGACCGTAGTTGACGGATCCTTTAGGGTGCCTAATCCCTTCCCTTTAGGATAATTAGAACTCTTACCTAGAATCTTTTAACTTGCGTAGATCTAAAATGAAGTCCTTGTTTTCTTTTAATCACATAGTTTATAATGGGTGTCCTAATTCACCTAGAATTAATTAGGTGGCGACTTCCTTAAGTTTACATTGAAGTTTCCAATATGTTGCACCTCGGTTTGACCCGTATTAAAATCAGGTACGACAACGAGTAATACTCATCGAAAATCATTCACATGCAATATATATATATATATATATATATATAGAATTTGAAAATATACTCCTATAGATAAATGAAATCCCATAATTCAAACACTAGAAAGTAGTTAAAAGATTAAAAATTAAAACGCCATAAAGTTTAAGTCGTTCTACATGCCTTTGATGGAGAGAAATTGAGCAAAAGTTAACCTTAGGCTTCTCCTACCCACTTTACTAAATTCTTGACTTAGAAAGGACTTAGGATGTTCTAATGTTGATTTAGGGTAAATCTAATTAGGGAAAACAAATTAAAATATTAGGGGACTATTTTAGGTGCAAAAGAACCAAAATACTCCCAAAATGTCCGTCGCGCAGGGGCGGCCTCGCGGCGTGACCCCCTGTCGCAACCTATACCTCTAGCGTTATGAGTCCCTCCGTGTGGGTGAGGCAGTGGCCTATCGTGGTGCGGGTCTATGGTGCAGAGCCTCCCTCATGATGCACGACTCCATCTCTAAGGATTGACTGAGAGTATTGTAGTTATTGAGAATTTACTTGGAATACTGTTGAATTCGATTTTCTATCTGAATAAGGCTGAACTTTACTAGCTGATGAGGTTACTAAGGTTCTGAACTGAATACTTACTGAGACATGATAACTAGCTGAGATTATAGAGATTACTGAACTACTGAGACTACTGAGATTTCTGAGTTTTCCTAAGTCACATGACTGACTGAATTCTATGGATCATGATTTGACTGAGAGTATCATGATAACATGACATGGCTCTAGGCATACAGCTACATTTTTCGGGTACGAGTACCCCCAGGACTCGATGGAAGGAAACTGACAAACATGAATTTCTTGAATGCATGACCAACATCAACAATCCATAATATCATAACTTAGGGAATTTCATGAAGTACATGATTATCATATATCTTTTACATAAGTAGGATTTTTTGCAAGTAGGTATAGCATAATCTCATAAGACTAGTTCATGAACAATCCCAACAACTTTTACAAGACACAATATCAACATGAAAATCATTGGAACATAGGGGCATATCATGAATCTTTCACTTAGTCACAATTTATCTATATTGCATGATATCTAGTTTCTTAGGTATTTCATCAAGCACCTTACATGCACAATTTTGGGCATAGGTATATTTATCAACATAACAATCTTAATCCATCCAAAATTCATGGGTTAAAACTATCCTACTCATATGCTTCATGAAAACATATCAAGATACAACCTTGAACGCAAACAATAATCATCAACATGAATATAGCCATAACACAAGAAGAAAATCATAATTTATAATTTAAAACATGATTCTTGAGCTCCATGGATGAAAGGAATCCATGG
Organism: Capsicum pubescens; assembly: GCA_030864215.1. NCBI lineage: Eukaryota > Viridiplantae > Streptophyta > Magnoliopsida > Solanales > Solanaceae > Capsicum > Capsicum pubescens. Next base: position 246,780,564 of record CM061547.1, read on the forward strand.
ATGAACACTATGCATACCTTAAATCTTGATCTTGAAAGAGATCTAATATTTCATGAAGGTTCTTGAAGAAATCCTTAGGCTTGCTCTTGATTTTTCTTGACTAGGGTTTAACCCCTCATGGAGAGAATGTTCTTGTTCTTGAGTTTGAAGAACTTGAATATCTTAGATTCTTGAAGAAGGGTTTGAATCTTGTTCTTGGGTTTTGATCTTGAAAGAAACCCTAATTTTGATGTTATGGACGAACGAGGAGTTATGTGCTTTGATTTGATGTGATTGGGTGTTAAATAGGGTGGGAAAAGACCCAAAAATCTCTTTAAAACGACGTTTCAGCACTGTTTCGGACAAAACTGATGGTCTGAGTGACGGACCGTCACTCTGGTGACTAACCGTCACTCCAACCGTCTTTTTTGGTCCAGAAAACGGCCTTACTGGTTCAGTTTTGACAGCCAAATCGACGGTCCGTCATTTTGGTCGTCGCTCCTATACAGCTCGGGCAGCTCTCAGTAAAACAGCCATAACTCTTTACTCCGATGCCAGATTTTGGCGAAATAAGTATCGTTGGAAAGATAATTCAATTATATATTTTTTGGTGGGTCATGATCTCAAAAATTCATAGTATAGTGAGGGATATGCTTATTTGAAGTTGACTATACCAATATCCTTCTCAAGAATTCAATCGGTAAGGGATGTTTTGATTCGTCCAATATAGGACGTATTTGAGGCCTTAATATACATCTAACTTGATCATAAAACTATCAAATCACTATAATTTATTTCTCATGATCTTGAAGCGTTGTTCTACTATCGGTTGGAATTCTCGGGGTATTACAAAACCCAACATGGGATTCATAAAAATTCATATACTTGAACTTTGAAAAAGAGATTATTGAGCTTCATGAGTGAAAGAGACCCATGAATCAACAATTGACATACCTTGATTGTAAGTTTCTTAAAGTTCTTGGAGAGATTCTCGGAATTGGCTTGATTTCTTGAAAGCTAGGGTTTCGTTTCTTGGGAGAGAATGTTCTTGATTTGGGGGAAAAAAGTGAGTAAATAATGATTTGAAACATTTTTAGGGATTAAATCTCGCACGTGGACGTGTTAAAACCTTAGGAAAAGACCAAATTATCCCTGGATGAAATATTTATTTTTTGTCAAATTTCCCGATTTGGCAGGCTGGCGTGATGCGGCGTTATAGCGCCTTGTCTCTGGAATTTGATAACTTGGAAATTGGGAGATGGCGCGACGCAGAGCTATTGCGTTGCCACTTTGTTTGTGATCTGGAAGTTTGGTGCGACGTGGAGACATCGTGGAGGTTCACTGGAAAAAGGACAATTGGGATTTAGGAGCCCTCCGCGACGCGGTGTAATCGCGGAGTCTTACTGGAAACTGGCAAACGTTATTTTGGCTTATGGCACGACGCGCCACTGGCTGAAATGACGGTGTTTTACGACTTAAACTTTAAATCGTCATAACTTCTTACCCGGTTATTGGATTTAGGCGAATTCGGTATCGATGGAAAGCTTATTCAATTTTTCACACAACTAAAAGTGAAAATTTTGAAAATTCTACATATATAAAAGTGTATTCATCTTTAAAGCATGTCTTTGACATCTTCGGGACAAATTTAAGATTGGTAGAAGTACGGGATATTACAATATTAAAGACACATCTACTAACAATTAAATATGTACACATCTACTAATAATTAAATATGTATTAATAAGTAATAAATTTTACAAGATCGAAAAACTGACGGTAAACCGCCGGCGATCCAGATCTTATAATATTAACAACACAACTGAAATAAAATATGAACTTGATTAATTCAAACATAATTTACAAACTTAGGAGAAAAATACAAAGATCTATGTAATGACTACTTACATGTCTTAAGGAAGAAGTGAGGTTTTTCTTTCGGGAGTCCCCTGAAAACTTGACAGCTACCGAAAAACGAAGAACTAAGAAACTAATATAGACTTTTTTACATACTCTTTTTTTTTTTTTGATGAAGAACTATCTTACAAACTTTGAAAACTAAGAACTTTATGAAAAAATAAGAACTTTCTCACTTTTAATTTTTTCTCTCTAGCTACTTATGTTTAAGTCTTCCAAATGGGGATATTTATAGGCATTTGTGGACTTCAAATACACTTTATGGATTTCAAATCCATTTATATTTTATAAGACTTTTGACAACTTGGATGGGGCCCACGATCACATGGCTATGTCTTTACTTTATTCGTTTATTTATTTATCTGTTACATCATCGCATACGTCTGTAATTTTATCTTTCGTGGATATTGTCATTGCTGACGTATCCAGATTGTGTAATGCTTCTGAATCAAACTTCATTCCTGAATCTTCATCGGCATTTGGGTCTTGTGCAAATTGATCCATGGTTGAGTTGTAGTCTCGTTCATACTTGTCACTGTCTCCATACACATATATATACTAGATAATTTAAGGCTCGTAGTATGAGCCCAATATAACTAATATATACTTTAGATTACACTTAAATTCCTGATATAATTTTGTCTATTTAAAAATATTAAAAAAATTATTCACAAAAATATTACCATAGAGTTTCGAATTATATTTTAGTGAATGCTTCTAGTTTGCTAGTGTTCCATCCTATTTTTTTATTTATCATGTTACGTTTTACACTATTTTAAAAATATTTTAAAAGAATTTAATTAAATTAATTTTTATCTATTCGTTGATCTCAATTTAATATATTTTACACTACTTTAAAATATTTAAAAAGAAATCAATTAATTTAAATTTTATCTTTTCTTTGATCTCAATTTAATATATTATTAGTTTTACTATTCTCTTTTCTTTCCAATATATATTAAGGCCAAAATATAGGAGAAAATAATTAATTATATTTAAACTAAAATAATAAATTTTTTATATTAAAGTAATTATTGATTTAGAAAATATGTTAAGAATTAAATTGAATTAATACGAAAATAAATCTATTGAGTTTTTTTTCCAGAAGAGTTATTGAATTAAGTATCACAATATATAAGAAAGGGAAAGAAAGTGTATGATCATGAATCCTTGTAATACCCCGAACTTTTCTTAAGCCTAATTTAGTCTCTATAAGATTGAGGGATGACTTTCAAAGTGAGTAATGTTTAAATCATATATAATTCTCCTAATTTTGAATTTTTATCGTGTGGAAAATTGAATTATCTTTCCAACGATATAAGATTCGCCCAAATCCGATAATCGGGCAAGAAGTTATGGCTAATTGAAATTCCTATCATAAAACACTGTTATTCAAATCCTTAGCGCATCGAGGAGAGGAGTAATTACCCAATTATCAGTTTCCAGTAGCCTAGCGCAATTGTGGTGTGTTGCGCTGAAGTTTCAGGTCCCAACCAGTGGGACAACGCAATGGTCTCGCGTCGCGGTGACCCTCAGATTCCCATTCGTCAATTTCCAGTGAGCCACCGTGATAGTGGCGCGTTGCGGTGGCCCATAAAATCGGGCTCCCAGTTATATTTTCCAGTTTCATTCAGAAGTTAAAAAGGGTATTTTGAACTTTTTTCAAGCCACTTAAATCGTCCAAACACCTGATTTAAGGTCATTACAAGCATCATATACGATCTTTCTCAAAAATCCCTCAACCAAAAACCCTAGTTCATCAAACTTCTCCTCCAAGAAACTCAAGATTTCTCCATCAATTCTCAAACTTAAGTCAAGATTCCAAGTTCTTAGTGCAAGAAGTCCAAGAACCCTCATTCAAGAGTTCCAATAACATCTCCCAAGCAAGTTATTCATCCAAGTTTATCAATCTAAGGTATGTGGGGTTTGAACAAGAACAATCCTTGCGTTCTTGTGCCCAAAAACTTCTTTTAAGATATAAATTTCTGAATTTTACTATGATTTCCATGAACATCAAGCTAGAGTTTATACCCATTACCATTATTTGCAAGGTTATGTGATTTCCCATGATTTAAAAGTTGAATTACATGATTTTGTTTATATTTCCGTGCCTATTTCCGAATTTTCCAGATTTTAAGATGATTATGAATGTTTTGTTATCAAAGCATGAATTTTGAGATGTTGAAATCATGAGATTCATATTATGAGTTATTTTTCCAATATCTTGATTGAGATGATTGTAAGCTTTTTAAGATGATGGTTGAGCATGAAGTTTAAATATGATTTTGATGCATTAAAGCTTTACATTTTGAGTCCTAAGTACAAGTGATGAGTCTTAACTTGAAATTGAACTATGGGCCACTAAGCCCTACTTGAGAATTGTAATTTTATGAACTTCTATGCTATAAGCACCTATAATTTGAGTACTTTGAGATTATTGAGAAATATTTGACCTCTTTGGTCCTAATAGAGTTGGAATCGACATTGATGTTCCATTAAATCAAATAGTAATACATTTTGGTCTTCAATATAGACCCTTGAGTTGTTTTGAGGTGTATTTCCTAAGAGTTCTGAGCTGAGTATGGGAGTAGTATTTAGCACCGAGTTGGATATGATTTTGAGGTCTCATACCCCAGAACTACGTACCATCATAGGACTGAGATTTATGGGCCCGAGGTCGAGATAATGATTACTGAGTTGAGGTTATACTCCTTGGAAAGAGTATGATGCCTCTCCCCAACGTGAGGTTTCTTCCTTAGGAGGACAAGACATTGGACTCCATGTAGCTCACATGGTTTATGTCGGTTAGAAGAAACTCCCGAGTGTCCAAAGTTATGTAATTCCAAGAGTCACAGAGTTCCCCTTGTCAGAGGAGTTGACTTCTCAGGACCCATTCCCAAAGTCTATTACCAACAACATACTCGGGTCAGCGAACCTGAATCTGAAAACCTCTATGACCCAGGTAGCCCTACAGCCTCAGACATGGAACCTCCTCCTAATCTATCCCGCCAAAAGATTAGGACGGACCCAGGGCTAAATGTCATCAAATTAAATGAAGAATTTACCCCTGACCTCAAGGCCCTAGAGGTTCTATGGTACCGTCCCAAAGACGCTTTAAAGAGAAAATGGTGCACAAGTACCTACAGTAAGGAAAAGCAAAAAGAGTTTGGACGACTCTGGATTGCTGACATGAAAAGACTTCGATGCGATATCGAATTCTTTAAATGGTTTGAGTGTACTGGAAGGATGGAAAACCAAAATAAATCCCTCCAAGTTATCATTAACAAATGGTACACTCAGAGTAACAAAGTTGTTGAATCTGTTACTCCCCCGCTTGAGGGAATAAAAATTCCCCATTCCAACGAGATCTTAAATGCTTCTCCTTTCAAAAAGAAGCATGACAGACCTTTAATGGCTCACTGTAACAAAGATCTAGATCGAATAGTTGAACAAAACAACTATACGAATCAAGTTCTCCATACCATCTCCCAACAGATAGGAGATACCAAACACTCCAGAGCACCTTTCTACTCTCCTACGAAAAGTACTCCTAGTACTAGTTTTACTACCAATCCTATCTTTAAGATTCCTGAATTTCAGAAAGAGAAATTCCCTACACTTAGCGATGACTTTCAAGTCTCAGCTAAGATTCTTGACCAGATAAATGAGAAGCTTTCTAAATTCAAAATCTCAGGAAATGAGGTACCCACCTCCAGTACCGGTACACAGAAAGAAGCCTCCAGTACCAACAAAGAGAAAGGATCTCTTTCAAAACTTACCAGTGAACGTTTTTCTACAAAGAGAAACTATTATACTAAACCCTCTCCCCCAGATACCCAGTTTGAGGAAAATCATACCCTCTCTAGTTCAAACTATGATGGTAGAGGAATAACTGAATGGAATGTTGACGGTTTGGCTGAACACCAGATCTACAACAAACTCCACGAAATGGGTATGGCAATCACCGCCTATGAGATGAAGGGAGCTTCAGATAAGCAAGCTGCCACTTTGATTGCATCAGGTTTTACTGGTATGATAAAACACTGGTGGGATAACTATTTCGCAGAAGACGTTAGGAGTCTTATCTGGGAATCAACATCTATGGAAACAACTGTTGTCAAGAACGAACAGGGTCAGGAAAGTCTTCAACAAATTGAAAAAGAAGACGTCTGTGCCACCTTGCTATATCACATAGCCAGGCATTTTATAGGAGAACCCAAGCTATTTCAGGACAGGAGCCTAGAAATCCTTAACAATCTCAGATGTAAAGACTTAGAAGACTTCAAGTGGTATAAGGATACCTTTCTGGTCAAAGTTATGATCCGACCCGACTGCAATAAAGACTTCTGGAAAGAAAGATTTATTAGTGGTCTTCCTTCTCTATTTGCAGAACAAGTTAGGACCAAAATTAAGGATAGATTCGAAGGAAAAATTCCTTATGATACCCTAACCTATGGCAACCTAATCAGTTTTATTACTACAGTAGGGATTGATCTCTGCACAGACCTAAAGCTTAAGAAACAGCTTAAGAAAGATAGTTCCTCCAAATATGGGTTAGGAACCTTTTGTCAAGACTATGGATTTCCCAATGTCTCTTCCCCACCTAGTAAGAAACATAGGAAGAAGAAGTCTTCTAAATACCTTAAAAGACATAAGTCTAGAAAAGAATCCTCCAAAAAGGATTCTACGTCTCACAAAACCAGTCGGAAGAGCAAACAAAAGTCTTCAAAAAAGGATGTTTGTTGGACTTGTGGCAAAACTGGTCATAGGGCCAAAGACTGTAAGTCAGGCAAAAAGAGCAAAATCAACCAACTAGGGCTATCTGAAGAAATCAAAGATAAGTTGTTTTCCCTTATGGAAGACGATTCATCCTCTTCAGATTCTTCCATTTCTTCAAACGAAGCTTTTAGCGACGAAGATTTTATCAACGCCGCCTATGAGTCTGGCCTGTCACAGTCTAGTCAAGACTGTTCTTGCAACAGTACGTTTTGTACCTGTACAAAGAAATCTATAAATGTCATAACAGAAAATCCTAAAGAAATTTTGTTTGACATTATAGAACACATCCAAGATGATGAGGCTAGAAGTAAATATCTTCTAGAACTCAAGAAATTGATGCTTCCTCAGGCAGAAAAATCCTCCAAACCAACTGTTCAGCCTTTTAGCATGAAACAAGTTATGGCCCGATTTGATAAACCTACCGAGCCAACGATATCTGACCTCAAGGGGGAAATCTCTACCCTAAAGGGGGAAATCAGAGATCTCAAGGTAAGACTAGATAGAGTCGAGCTTAACATTCTAACAGAACAAGTCCTTAAAAATGTATCTTCTACCAAAGATATTTCATCCCCAAGCTAATCTTTACTACTATGTGTTCGCTATAACCTTTGATGGCGGAGATAGCAGCATTAGAAGTAGAAGGTGTTTCTGAGCCAGGGAATAATCCGGTCCGATATCGTTGGCTCAGTAGGTTTATCAAATCGGGCCATAACTTGTTTCATGCTAAAAGGCTGAACAGTTGGTTTGGGGGATTTTTCTGCCTAAGGAAGCATCAGTTTCTTGAGTTCTAGAAGATATTTACTTCTAGCCTCATCATCTTGGATGTGTTCTATAATGTCAAACAAAATTTCTTTAGGATTTTCTGTTATGACATTTATAGATTTCTTGGTGCAGGTATGATACCAAGAAGGATCCAAGAGTTTAAAAGAGAAGCGGAAGAAGAAGAAACTTACAAGCTTTATTTAAAGTTAAAGCATTTCAAGAGATTACAAGAGAGAGAGATTTGGCAAGTAGAAGATATCTAGGATATTTTCTGATGCCTTCTTCAGAGTTATATGAAGTCTTTATATAGACTATGAGAAATGTAAAGATACATCTGAAGTGTACAAGTGTAAGGCTATGATCATTCTGTGATGGCCGACAGTTGTTTTTATGCTTTTCAAGAAAGCTGTGTACATCTTTTCCTTTTAGAAAAGCAGTGGGTCCCAAAGATTCCTATTGGAATAGTGGGTTGCCTCTTCAGAAAAGATAATTCCAGTTCTTTGAACCTCTATCTTTTACTGAAGAGCCATTTCCCTATTCTCAGTAGGGGTCCATGTAGGCCAATGCTATTCCAGTGGGATTCAGCATATCACCATTATTATCACTGCTTCCTGTTAAGGAAGCTTCTTCTAGAAGTTGCAATACTTCTTCTTCTGTGGTTTCTTGGCTTTCCATATCATGTAAAGCCTTCTTCAATTTTTCTTTTAATGCCTTCTTACTTAATGAGGCATTGCTGGATGAACCAAAAGACAAAGATTTCTTTCCCTTGTCGGGTGTCCTTGGAGCGACTGGCTTGGGAGTCCATCCCTTCACCTTGATCTCTTTGGACAAGTATTTGATTCTATCTTGCTCTCTTTTGGTGAAATTCCAGGAGATAATATATGATACTCTTTTCTTAATAAAGAACTTACACATTTGGATGTGCTCAGGGAGGGTTGTACACCCTTCTTTTGTGAAGAAATCCATGAATCTGCTAGCAAATTGTAAGGGGAGAATTTCTTTGATTCCCCCAAAATATATCCACCACTCGTAGAACCATCTAGGGATAACGGCATCTACCATAGCAGGACAATATTTAACAAACCAGGTATGTCCTGGTCTAACATACAAAAAATTAAACCATGCAGACTTATAGTCATAACAATTATACGTCTGGGGACTATGAGTCATGGATAATGCTATTGGTGTGTGAAGATGATCAGCAAACCAATTGAATGAGGTTAGTACCCTTTAGATAGTAAACCTAGAATAATCAATATATTCCGGATTTCGTTCATTCATGTTGTGCTCGACTTCAATGGAGTCGGTGTCGACAAGGATGGCCTCATAGAATCTTCTTTTATTTAGTGGAGTTTCAGTATCCACAAAATTCTTATCATTATAGACCAGCTTGATCAGCTGGTCCAATGGGTATCCCTCGTACTCTTTGTCAAGGGCAATGATCGGCATTACTTGTGTAGTAATAAACTTGAATTCTTCTCTTGGGGAAGGTGCTGTGGTTTGGATGGCAGACTTGGATGCTGCAGGATTCACTGCTTGGGCGAAGGATTCTGGAGCCTTCATAGCATAACTTTGTTTGGACTGGACCGATGAACTCGGTGATTGTTTGGTATCCAGGGGCTTACCTGTCTTTAGATCCACTAGCTTAGTGGGGATGGGAGGAGGAAGCCTTGGGGCTTCGGATATAACAGCAAACCTGTTTTGGGAAGGCAACTGGAATTCCGATTTTAATTCCGGTCGTTGTGGAACTGATGGCCTCAGTGGATTCATTGCTGCTGAAGGGGGATCAAAAGGTCTTGCCATTTTGGTCTGGTCTGGTTTATTGACTGCTGGGGTTTTACCCAGCGTAGTTGGTCTCATTTTTTCCCTGTAAGAATTCTCTTGTTAGAAAATCAGGAAGGGAGTTATTTTCTCCTTTAATAAAATCAATTTGGAAATCAAAGCTAGATAGGAGAGTTTGCCATCTAGCAAATATTTGTTTTGAAACCAGATTTTTTACATCTTTTTGTAAAATTTCTTTAGCTGACTTGTAGTCTACTCTTAATAAAAATTCTTTGTTAACCAAGTCATCCTGGAATTTTGTGATACATAGCACTATAGATAAAACTTCTTTTTTAACCGTGCTGTAATTTCTTTGTGCTGAGTTCCATACTCCAGAAGTGAATCGGACTAGTTTCTCAGGGGATTGGGGGTCTATCTGTTGTTTTAAGATACCACCATATCCAATATCAGAAGCATCTGTCTCGACGACCATAAATGCATCAGGATTGGGGATTCCTAAACAGGGGAGACTTCTGACAAGGCTTTTTACCTTGATGACAGCATTGGTTTGTTCTAAGCTCCAAGGGACAGGGGTTTTTCTAAGCCTCTTGTAGAGGGGCTCACAGACTTGCCTGATATTTGGAATGAAGTCTGCTACATAGTTTAGACTTTCCAAAAATCTTTGGAGCTGGGTTTTATCACTAATCTCGTTAGGGAATTTTGAAGAGAATTCTATAGCTCGGCAGATAGGCTTATAACTTCCTTGGTTAAGGTCGTGTCCTAGGAACCTGATAGAAGTCTGGAAAAGCTTCATCTTTGCAGCGCTGATGACTAATTTAACAATCTTAAAGAAAGTGTTAAGATGCTTAAAATGAGAATCAATGTTTTCAGAGAAGATAAGTACATCATCAATGTAGACAATTAACATGTAACTGTAAGGATTGAAAATGTTGTTCATAATATTCTGGAATTCAGAGGGGGCATTTTTGAGTCCGAAAGGTAAAACATTCCATTCATAATGTTCAAAAGGAACATTGAATGCAGTCTTAAATTTATCTTTCTCAGTAATCTGGATTTGCCAGAAGCCGGACTTCATGTCAAACTTACTGTAAAGGTTAGCTTTACAAGTTCTTTTTAAAAGATCCCTTTTATTAGGGATTGGATGCCTAATCCATTTTAGGACAGCATTTAGAGGCTTGTAATTAATTACTAACCTGGAGTTCCTCTTTCCTTTTCTGCGCTTTTATTTACGTAAAAGGTAGAGCTACTCCATGGGGAATTGGAGGTCCTAATGATTCCATTTTTTAATAAATGGTTTATTTCACTTTTGCAGACCTCCATCATTTCTTGATTCATCTGAATGGGCCTTGCCTTAGTAGGGATAGCCTGTTCATTGAATCCTGCAATGTAGGGAAGTTCTACAGCATGTTTCTTCCTGTCCCAGAAGGCATTAGGGAGTTCTGAACAAATTTTTTTTTCAAAATTCTTTTGAAGATTGGCTATTTTTCTTACCATCTCTGGGATTTTTAAAATTTGTTCAATCTGCTTTAGTTGAACATCTTGTTTTAAAAAACAAATATGTGAAGAAAGTCTGTTTATTTTGAAAGCAGTTCTTTCTTTAATGAGGTTGCCTTCAGTTTCTGAGAGAGGTCTTAACAGAGGGAAGAAAAGATCTTGGTCTAAGATGGTGGTGCGAATTCCATCGAAATTGCTTATGTATGGTCTGATTTGATTTACAAAAGGTATCCCAAGGATTATATCTTCTGTAATACATTCGGTAATAACAAAATAATTAACAAGGCAAATGTCATTGTTGCAGATATGAGCCTTGGAAAGCTTGTAATCTATCTTCATCTTTTCTCCTGTGGCGGAGTATAGATGAGAAGTACTCTTTTGTAGATACTTTGTGGGTATTAGACCTTTAACAATACAATTGTTGTCTACACCTGTATCAAAAAGGGCGACTCCGTTAAGAACAAAGTCTTTGTTGATGACAATCTTTACTACTATATGTTCGCTATAACCTTTGATGGTGGAGATAGCAGCATTAGAGGCAGAAGGTGTTTCTGAGCCAGGGAATGATCCTGGCTCTTCAAGAATTGCTAATGTTGTTTGTTCTCATGATAAGTTGGTTGGACCAACTAATTTTGGGATGGGATCCCTTAAAATCTGAAAAAAGTATAAAAGGTGAATAAGGGCCCATTCATCTAGCATGTGATATATTGAAAAGATGCATCAATAAGATAATCACATATGTGTTTATTGTCAACCTACAGTTTGACATTCATAAAGGATTTGCTCAATAAAATTGAGTTAAGAACATAATTTTCAGATTGTGTAATCAAGACAATTCATCTTGATGATGATGGTTTAGCATTGAATGCATTGCTAATGGGAACAAAAGCTTCATGTATTGATTTGAAATATTATATACAAAAGTACGTGTATGCATCAAATCAATAAATTGTGATTAATTTCCCTTCAAAGTTGGTTCTGAGTCAGGAACCACACATTGTCCATCTAATAATTTTGATATGCGGTATATGATTAATGAATATACCATGATGCACAAAGATAGATTCCTCAAAGAAGATGGAGGACGTATGTTAGTTTTCCTAACATAAGGGGGAGATTATAAGAAGCTATGAAATATGTTACGAATTATCATCAGATCCCCATTCAAAAGATTCAAGTCAAATGCCGAAAGCATCTCATATTTAAGATGCAAGTGCTTCTATTTTGTGTCCCTGAAGGACAAGATCTATGCATGCGTGAAGCGTGGTAGAACAATTGATTCCAAATGAAATAATTCTTGAAAAGAATAAGAAGCAAATAATCATAATAAGAAGGCAATGTGCTCTTGAAGAGTTTACGACATAACACTTCATAAAACCTTATGAGAGGTTCAGGTACTTAAAAGTAATGAAGTGTTGAGATCTCAAATTGGTATGTCACATTGTGAACCGATACAAAATGAGAAACCGTTGACGATATCTTTGATACAATATTGACGCAATATTGTGAAAGATTATGAGGATCTGAATTCTACGTTTATTAAAGCATGGTGACGTAGAAACATTATCAAGTGACATAAAAGAATGCATCTTGGTAAGTGTAAAACTTATTTGATTTACAGTCTAGACACTTGAAGATTTCACATATGATATGTTGAATATTGTCACTTGACAAAATTTACCTGAAAACTTATTTAAGGATTCAAAATGTTTGAAGCATATAAGAGTTTCTAGAAAACTTATTTATAATCCTTATATTGTATAAGCTTATAGCTTGAAAATTATTGGAACTCTCGGAGAGTTTTCAAAAGCAATAAATTATTTGCTGAAATAAGAAATATACCAATTTGAATTGGTTATGAAGTACCATATCTTAGTGCAATTGGTGTACTCATGTATCTTGCAAATACTACAAGGCTTGATATAAGCCTTTTCAGTTAATTTGTTAGCAAGATTGCAGTCCCGATCTTATTGGTCATACTGATGTTGGGTACTTATCTGTCCCGCGTAAATCTCGGTCTCAAGAATGCAATGTGTTCACATGTGGAGATACTGTCATATCTTTCTGAATTTTACTATGATTTCCATGAACATCAAGCTAGAGTTTATAACCATTACCATTATTTGCAAGGTTATGTGATTTCCCATGATTTAAAAGTTGAATTACATGATTTTGCTTATATTTCCGTGCCTATTTCCGAATTTTCCAGATTTTAAGATGATTATGAATGTTTTGTTATCAAAGCATGAATTTTGAGATGTTGAAATCATGAGATTCATATTATGAGTTATTTTTCCAATATCTTGATTGAGATGATTGTAAGCTTTTTAAGATGATGGTTGAGCATGAAGTTTAAATAAGATTTTGATGCATTAAAGCTTTACATTTTGAGTTCTAAGTACAAGTGATGAGTCTTAACTTGAAATTGAACTATGGGCCACTAAGCCCTACTTGAGAATTGTAATTTTATGAACTTCTATGCTATAAGCACCTATAATTTGAGTACTTTGAGATTATTGAGAAATATTTGACCTTTTTGGTCCTAATAGAGTTGGAATCGACATTGATGTTCCATTAAATCAAATAGTAATACATTTTGGTCTTCAATATAGACCCTTGAGTTGTTTTGAGGTGTATTTCTTAAGAGTTCTGAGCTGAGTATGGGAGTAGTATTTAGCACCGAGTTGGATATGATTTTGAGGTCTCATACCTCAGAACTACGTACCATCATAGGACTGAGATTTATGGGCCCGAGGTCGAGATAATGATCACTGAGTTGAGGCTATACTCCTTGGAAAGAGTATGATGCCTCTCCCCAACGTGAGGTTTCTTCCTTAGGAGGACAAGACGTTGGACTCCATGTAGCTCACATGGTTTATGTCGGTTAGAAGAAACTCCCGAGTGTCCAAAGTTATGTAATTCCAAGAGCCACAGAGTTCCCAAGTCTTAAAGTTTCAAAGAGTCCTGAGTCCTTGAGTTTCAAAGAAGTTTTACTCTCTATGAGATAAAAGTATGAGTTTGAAAGCTTTGTTTAAAGTTCCTTTAGCCTTCAAGTATTGAGAATAAGATGGAGAATACAGATTTTAGAAGTAAATAGAATGACTCACGATATTTGTACTATATGCTTCATTATACATGATCAATGAGATTCAAATTTCAGCTTTTACTCAAGCTATGTGAGTCATTTATATCAGCATGCAGATTTTCTATAAAGATTGATGATATTGTTTACTTATTGCATTGCACCTCCATATACTCAGTACATCCTTAAAGTGTTGATCCACATATATGTCTATGTGCTACATTGTCTCATAATGTAGGTACAAGTTGTAGTATGTGCAGTCAAAATTAGACAGTTGCAGATTTCAGCCAGCAGATGATGAGTCCTCCTATTTCGGGAACTTCAGTTAGATTCACTATTGTTCTTTACCTTCTTATTCTTATGTATTGATTAGTGATAGTTGGGGTCGCGTCCTTGCTATCTATATTCAGTATTAGTAGAGGCTTCATAGATAGTCAGTAGAGTTAATGCATTCAGTTTTAATTTTCATTGTAAAAGCAGAGTTATAATCTTGTGAATTCAGTTTTGTATTGACTAGATTCAGAAAAGAGTTATCTTCTACATATTGTACAAATTTATGCATTTTATTCAGTTGCTTATGAGTTTGCCAGTAGAAGGGTTAGCTTGGGGTCACTTATGACCCTAAGCACCGTGTGATGTCTCGGGACCTATTTTCGGGGCGTTACAATCCTGAAGTTATTACATAAAGAAAATTTTAAGAAAAGAACTTCTCCATAGCCTTTTGAAGAAACAAAGGGCCTTGCTTCTTTAATATGTTACTTGATTTTTTAAATTTTTCAAAGTTGGGTCATTAGAATTTTCTAGAACATGGGTTGTTTTTTTAAAAAAGAAATTCCCCCCTCTTTGTCTGATGTATAATCAGAAAACATACTCTTGTAGTTAAGTAGAATCCGACAATTCAAATACTAGAAAGAATTTTAAAGATTACAAATTAAAATCCCATAAAGTTTAAGTCATTCTACATATCTTTGATGGAGAGCTCAATATATGGAAATTAGTCTCAATTATACATAAACTTTGACGAAATTTATTGTAACAAGCTTAAACTTTGCGAGGGTCCTATGACCCCCTAAACTATTTATTAGTGTATTTTAGTAATATTTATAAGCTAATAAAACAATAAAAAATGCTAAAAAAAAATGAGTGCAAATAAATGTCAGTAAAATACGTTAATAAATAGTTTAAGGGGATCATAGGACGCCCGCAAAGTTATAGAGGGTTATAGGACCCCCGCAAAGTTCAGGCATGTTACAGCAAAATTCGTCAAAATATAGGTATATTTGGGAGTGTGTATATATATATATATATATATATATATATATATATATATATATATATATACATATATATATACATACATACATACATACATACTAGATAGGGAAAGTAAATGTTAGTAAAATACGTTAATAAATAGTTTAGGGGGATCATAGGACCCTCGCAAAGTTCTAGAGGGTTATAGGACCCCGCAAAGTTTAGGCATGTTACAGCAAAATTCGTCAAAATATAGGTATATATATATATACTAGATAATTTAAAGCCCATAGTATGGGCCCAATATAACTAAATATATACTTTAGATCACACTTAAATTTCTACTATAATTTTGTCTATTTAAAAATATTAAAAAATTATTCACAAAAATATTACCATAGAGCTCCGAATTATATTTTAGTGAATGCTTCTAGTTTGCTAGTATTTCCATCCTGTTTATTTTATTTATCATGTTACATTTTGCACTATTTTAAAAATATTTAAAAAGAATTATATATATGTATATATACACACACATACATACATACATACATACATATATACATACTAGATAATGTAAGGCCCGTAGTATGGACCCAATATAACTAAATATATACTTTAGATTACACTTAAATTTCTGCTATAATTTTGTCTATTTAAAAATATTAAAAAAAATATTCATTGTTATAAATATATTACCATATCTAGTGAATATCTACTTTACCATATATAGTGAATGTCTATTTATGAAAAAGTTAGAAACCTCAAGGTTAGTTTTCCCCTATAAATAAAGGGGGGGAGGGGGGTTCATTGTAATTAACCCATCAAGCAACTTCTAAAGAGAAATAATAATCACTCTCTCTTTTCTCTTCATTCTTGTTCTTTTTGCTTTATATTTTATAACACGTTATCAACACGAGACTCTGCCTTTAATTATTACTCTGAAAATATCGTGATGTCTACAAGAAGGGAAAATTTCCTTCTTGTAAATCGTTCTAAATCGAAAAAAATACATGTTCTAAATTGTTGGCTTTGATGGTAAGCAGTAACGAATTATGGGCAAAAGGAGTGGTATTCCTTTGGCTTATTTTTCCTTTCCATCTTAACAAAATATGATTTCATGATTGGTTAAAACGAAGGAAGTGATTAGTATGTTTTCAATTCTTTATGAGATCTGCTAGTACGTTATATTACATGATAAAAGATAAAGTGGTCAATAAACATGTAAGTATTTGAGATTTTTTCTTACTTTTAATTTTATAATTTTATCAATATCTTGCTAAGTTATCATGTGTATGTAGTAGTATATAATAGCTATTTTGATGCTTATTTTCATCATGATTATTCAAATGATAAGATGTTGGGTTCAAGTCCCATCGATTTATGTCTAAGACGCATTTATATGGATAAGACATTGAGTTTGAATCTTAATGCACCATATTGATGATATAATGATAGCTAAGGCAAAATAATGTCTTTTGGTGAAAAGTCATGAAACATGTCCTATTGTATATGCTCCATTCCTGAAGTGAATATGGTAGCATTGCATAATATGTCTGAAAAAAGACAAGTGATTGAATGCACAAATATATGTGTGGAGGGACAATATGATTATGATCATCAAAAATATTGATATTTTCACACGTTTATATGATTATAAGATATGCTAGGAAAAAATTCTCTACATCATATGTATGCCTCGATTTGCTTCTGAAGTAGAAAAATTTTGAAAGAGGTTATAAGCTATCATAATGTGATAGGCTTAAGGCACGATTATATTCCATTCTTCAAGAATTGCTAATGTTGTTTGTTCTCATGATAAGTTGGTTGGACCAACTAATTTTGGGATTGGATCCCTTAAAATCTAGAAAAAAAAAATATAAAAGGTGAATAAGGGCCCATTCATCTAGCATGTGATATATTGAAAAGATGCATCAATAAGATAATCACATATGTGTTTATTGTCAACCTACAGTTTGACATTCATAAAGGAGTTGCTCAATAAAATTGAGTTAAGAACATAATTTTCAGATTGTGTAATCAAGACAATTCATCTTGATGATGATGGTTTAGCATTGAATGCATTGCTAATGGGAACAAAAGCTTCATGTATTGATTTGAAATATTATATACAAAAGTACGTGTATGCATCAAATCAATAAATTGTGATTAATTTCCCTTCAAAGTTGGTTCTGAGTCAGGAACCACACATTGTCCATCTAATAATTTTGATATGCGGTATATGATTAATGAATATACCATGATGCACAAAGATAGATTCCTCAAAGAAGATGGAGGACGTATGTTAGTTTTCCTAACATAAGGGGGAGATTATAAGAAGCTATGAAATATGTTACGAATTATCATAAGATCCCCATTCAAAAGATTCAAGTCAAATGCCGAAAGCATCTCATATTTAAGATGCAAGTGCCTCTATTTTGTGTCCCTGAAGGACAAGATCTATGCATGCGTGAAGCGTGGTAGAACAATTGATTCCAAATGAAATAATTCTTGAAAAGAATAAGAAGCAAATAATCATAATAAGAAGGCAATGTGCTCTTGAAGAGTTTACGACATAACACTTCATAAAACCTTATGAGAGGTTCAGGTACTTAAAAGTAATGAAGTGTTGAGATCTCAAATTGGTATGTCACATTGTGAACCGATACAAAATGAGAAACCGTTGACGATATCTTTGATACAATATTGACGCAATATTGTGAAAGATTATGAGGATCTGAATTCTACGTTTATTTAAGCATGGTGACGTAGAAACATTATCAAGTGACATAAAAGAATGCATCTTGGTAAGTGTAAAACTAATTTGATTTACAGTCTAGACACTTGAAGATTTCACATATGATATGTTGAATATTGTCACTTGACAAAATTTACCTGAAAACTTGTTTAAGGATTCAAAATGTTTGAAGCATATAAGAGTTTCTAGAAAACTTATTTATATTCCTTATATTGTATAAGCTTATAGCTTGAAAATTATTGGAACTCTCGGAGAGTTTTCAAAAGCAATAAATTATTTGCTGAAATAAGAAATATACCAATTTGAATTGGTTATGAAGTACCATATCTTAGTGCAATTGGTGCACTCATGTATCTTGCAAATACTACAAGGCTTGATATAAGCCTTTTCAGTTAATTTGTTAGCAAGATTGCAGTCCCGATCTTCTTGGTCATACTGATGTTGGGTACTTATCTGTCCCGCGTAAATCTCGGTCTCAAGAATGCAATGTGTTCACATGTGGAGATACTGTCATATCTTGGAGATATATAAATTAATCTATCATAACCACTTCATCGAACCATGTTGAGATAATAGTTATTTATGAAGAAAGTCGAGAGTGTGTGTGTTTGAGGTCCACGATACATCTCATTTGTGAAAAATGTGGTTTAAAATGTGATAGAGTACCTATGATTTTTTTATGAGAATAATGCAGCATGACAACTTAAGAAGGACTCGAGGAGATAGAAAGAAGAATATTTTGCCAAATTTTTTTTATACACACGAGCTACAAAAGAATGGTGATATTAACATGCAACATATTCGTTCAAGTGACAATGTGGTTGATTTATTCGTCAAGTCTCCTCCAATACTTTCAAGAAGATTGTGCACAAGATCGGGATGCAAAGATGCAAAAGGATGTTCTCATTAGGGAGAGTTAATATGCGTTGTACTCTTTTTCCCTTACGAGGTTTTGTCCCAATGGGTTTTTCTTGTAAGGTTTTTAATGAGGCAGCCTATATGCGTATTGTTAGAGATGTGTACTCTTTTTTCTTTACTAAATTTTTTTCCCACTGAGTTTTTTCTAGTAAGATTTTAACGAGGCGCATTATCTATCAATTAGACAGTTCAAGGGAGAGTGTTATACATATATAGTGAATGTCTACTTTACCATATATAGTGAATGTCTATTTATGGAAAAGTTAGAAACCCCAAGGTTAGTTTTTTCGTATAAATAAAGAGGTTTTTCTTCATTGTAATTAACCCATCAAGAAACTTCTCAAGAAAAATAATAACCACTCTCTCTTTTCTCTTTATTTTTGTTCTTTTTGTTTTATATTTCATAACATTTACAAAAATATTACTGTAGAGTTTCGAATTATATTTTAGTGAATGCTTCTAGTTTGCTAGTATTCCATCCTGTTAATTTTATTTATCATGTTACTTTTTGCACTATTTTAAAAATAGTTAAAAAGAATTTAGTTGAATTAATTTTTAGCTATTCTTTAATCTCAATTTAATATATTTTACACTATTTTTAAAATATTTAAAAAGAATTTAATTAATTTAAATTTTATCAATTCTTTGATCTCAATTTAATATATTATTAGTTTTACTATACTATTTTGTTTCCAATATATATTAGGGCCAAAATATAGAAGAAAATAATTAATTATATTTAAACTAAAAAAAAATTATTAAAGTAATTATTAATTTAGAAAATATGTTAAGAATTAAATTGAATTAATACCAAAATGAAGCTATTGATTTTTCTTTTCCAGAAGAGCTATTGAATTAAGTATCACAATAAATAAGAAAAGAAAAGAAAGTGTATGATCATGAATCCTAAAGTTATTACATAAAGAAAATTTTAAGAAAAGAACTTCTCCATAGCCTTTTAAACTAATAAAAGGGCCCACTTCTTTAATATGTCAGTTGATTTTTTAAATTTTTCAAAGCTGGGGACATTGTTATTTTTCCTAAAAAAACTAACCCCCCTCCCCACCCTTGCCTGATGTATAATCAGAAAACACACTCTTGTAGTTAAATAGAATCCCACAATTCAAACACTAGAAAGAATTTAAAAGATCATAAATTAAAGTAAAAATTACATATATAACGACAAGTTTACTAGACATTACTAAAAGTCTCAATTTTTTTAAAAATCTCGTAAAATTCCAACATTTTGTCGTTGATGATACATGTTAATTAACTTAGATACATATAAGGGATACATGTTTGAAGTAAACTAATTTGCACTTTTTAAGGGAGGTAACAGATAAATTCGCATTAAAAGTGCAAGTAATCCAACTAATTATGGTTAAAACAAAATTAAATTCCACGATTTATGGTCATTATCTTGTTATTCCACCATTCTAATTCAAAACAATATTCATAATTTGTTTGAAAATACCCAAAAAAATTCACGGCTTCTTCAAAAGTTTCAGACGACCATTTTTTTCTAATCGGTTAATTTTGTTTAGTTATTTGAAATGAATAAATAGTTTTAATGGGTTCATTCAAAAGAAAGAAAATTCATTATTCTTGAAAAAAAAATTGGTGTTCCTTCTTCTCTGTTATTTGTTGTTCTTCTTCTTTTTTTCGACGATTCGTAATAATGAATATCGCGTCTTATTGGTACATTTCGGTGTTTGGCTGTCTGATGTCAAGAACAAAGAATACAAGATTGATGGTTTTAGTCGGAGATGTACCAGTGTCGATCTTAATTCGTTATCCCTTCTTCTTTGTTATTTGTTGTTCTTCTTTTTTTTCGACGATTCGTAATAATGAATATCGCATCTTATTAGTACATTTCGGTGTTTGGCTGACTGATATCAAGCACGAAGAATACAAGATTGATGGTTGTAGTTGGAGATGTACCAATGTCGATCCCAATCGCTATCTCGAGAAAAGCCGATGAAGATTTTTCCTCACTACTTGTTTCACTGTTGGATGTCACAATGTATGCAATTCATCCTTCATGAATACAGATTCAAAAGTCAGATTATAATCAAGAGATGTACTCATGATTTGTTTGTCAACTCGTTTATAATCTGAATTTTTAAGTTCCTTTTCTTAGAATTTTAAGTTTTCAGTTTGTGGATCAAATTACTAGTTTTAAGTTGTCAAATTACTCGTTTTTAGTTCATTGGATTATAGTCTGTCAAATTGTGTAATTCATCATTGTTTCAATTTTAAAGCCAAATATTTTGATAAACAAAAATATGTATCTCTTGTTGATTGAATTTAGCCAAAAATACAAAGTTGTTTTCATGTTTAAGCCAAAAATATAACACAGAACAATATATAGAAAAACTGTATGAACATAATATTATAGATACAAGATAATACAAATATGTATCTTGGTTGAAATACATGTATCTATTGATATGCTTAAATCAATAAATGTTAAACTATACGAGATACATACTATTCATAAACAGTGAAACAGTGAACAAGATAAGAGAAAATGTATCCATAAGGTTGTAAACATGTATCTATTGTTTAGTTAATTTAAATAATACTTACAAAACATTAGATACATATAAAAAATCAAAAAAAAAAGAATCACACATACAAGAAATTGAAAAAACATCACACATATATAAATATGTATCACGGTCAATTATTTTCCAGATCTGAACATGCCGGAGGTTCCAGATATTTTTCAGATATGACTTTATCGGAGGTTTCAATTTATTGTTTGCTTCGCGCAGCAAATTATTATTGGATTAGAAGGTTTACCCGAAGTATCGATAACGGAAAATCAGTCGGAAATAACCTCACCATGGACAATTTTCTTTGCCAAAATAGTAGCTTTACCCATAACTCGAGCACCAAAAACATCATCTTTAACACGAAACTCCAAACGAACAATTGGGTGAGCTAAAGGGATATGATGTTGTTTAATTTGATTTTTGAGAAAAAACATTGAACATAATAAGAAGAAAGTGAAGATAAATTTAGGAGAAAAAATACCTTAATTAAAATATGTGAAGAAGAAGAAGATGAGAAAATTGTGGGATAAAATTGTGACCAAAATTTTGGCGTTAATGTAGCCATTAATGTTGAAAAAGTTGGATAGAAACTGTTGCTTGAATTAAGGCATTCAAAGAGGAGAAAATGAGTTATTTTTTGTAAAGAATCGGTTTCTTAATTGTAGGTTCTAACTTGTATCTCAACTTTACCAAAAAGTATGAAATGTTGGAATTTAAGTAATTTTTTAAAAGTAGAGGAATTTTTAGAAGTTTAGAAACTTATGTTGTTTATTTAGGTAATTTTTCCTAAATTAAAATCCCATAAAGTTTAAGTCATATGGAGAGAAATTGAGCAAAATTTAACCTTAGGCTTCTCCTACCCACTTTAATTAATTCTTGACTTAGATAGGACTTAAAGATGTTCTAATGTTGAATTAAGGTAAATTCAATTAGGGAAACATATTAGAATATTAGGGGACGGTTTTAGATGCAAAAGGATCAAAATACCCCCATGGATGCTTAAAACTTTGGGGAAAATCATCGAGTAAATAGGGGAGAGGCGCAGCACAACCCCCATCACACATGAGCCGACCTCGTGGAGGGGTCGGCCTTGAAGCACGAACCCCATCGCAGCCTACACACCTCGCGGCGCAGGGCCATTGAACAGGGCTCTTCACATCGCACGGCTCCATCTCTTGTCAAAAAGGGCCCCCAACACATCCAAACCCAACCTAAAGTGGAGTTGGGGTCTCGTGGAGTTGTTTTTAGCTCAATAGCAAAATTGGCATATCGAGATGCTCAGGGTGTTACAGGCGGACCGATACTATTAGTTATTGTCACTGTAATTGAATTAAATGGCATACGAATTCAATCATATCAAAGTAGTAATTCGTATGTTATTTCTTAATCGACTAAATCATCATGAAAGAAATTCTCATGCATGCAGAACAAACGTTCATTTTAACTCGAGCTTAATTATACTATATATCCAAGGTTGGTTTAACTCAAAACTCAGGCTTAAACTAACTCAGTGCCAAAGTCTTGATACCGCTATCCACATGACAAGGAAAACATGTCTGCAACACTAAAAATTGCAACAGTTTGCACACACGTTCGAAGCAAAAAGCAGATTTCAAAAAAATATTTTTTAGGAGTCAAAAAACCACATCTGGAATAGATAATGCACCCACAACCAGTCAGCAGCATGTGGGGAATCAACAGTTGCAGCATTTTCAACCAAATGCAAAACCGTTGACGAGAAATTTGTCTGCAGATGTAACTATGAGATACTCGTAAATTGCTTACAGCCTCTTCAAACAAACAACACTGCTGCTAATAAGGAAACAACATAAACTGCAGCTTAACGTTTTCCTCCACCGCCACCAAGCTTAGGACCTTTTGATGCACCTCCTCTGGACACATTGCCCTTTCCTCCAGTTTTCTGGGACTTGGCTTGAACCTCTGCCTTCTTAGCCTTCTTTTCATCCTTTGTCTTCTTGATCCTTTCCTTAATTTCACTACACAAAGTCCCCAAAAAAAAAAAAAACATGTTTCAACTTCAATGACTAACACCATAATTTACAATCCCCTTGCACCAGGATGATATACCAAACATTGTGTCATACACTTCCGAGTCAAGGTGGTTTAAAATAGATTATGTTTTTGATCAAGAGAGGAAATGGGTTAGTTCATGTTGGGCCCATATGGAACAGACAGTGCTTGAAAGGTATCAGCACATCTGTAACGATAGACACCATTAATTTCCCAGACTTGTAACTGTATTAACCACATGATGAAAATGTTAATACCTGACTAAGTCTGGTACAAGATAAAAGACTATCAGATAAGACTGCCAATAGATGCACCAACTACACATACAAAATCAGGAATTAGTAGAAACGAACCGAAGAGCAGCCTCCCTGGCAGCGTCTCGAACTTCTGGCCTTTCAGTTCTCTTCTTCTGGATTACCTCCAAGGTTGCACCCACAATGGACCTAGAGTAAGGCTTCTTGGTGGTACGCCGCCTCTTCTTAGCAGCTTCTTGTGCAATATCCTATTGTAAACAAACATAGGCCACAAAATTAATTAGGCCATTATAAGCAAATAGGGGAAAGTCCTAAGAAAAATTCAGCAGCCAATGCAAGTTTTTCAAGTAAAACTAGAGAAGCTGAAGAAAGGGCACATTCCCTAGTAATAGTTCAGATCATGGAGCAGATCAAAGCTACTGCTGTTCAAAGTCAAGAAAATAAAACACACCTTCTTGTGTTGCTTCCTATACATTGCTGTCCAAGTAAGTTTGGATGGCTTCAGCTTGTTGTGGAAGTAGTGTTTGCATTTTGAGTTGACGAATAGGAACACCTATAAGGATCAAGAAATTATAAAGCGATGATGGAAACCAGCACGATTTTTCCAACTCTTACCGAAGAATACAATCAAATTAATCCTAAATAAAGAGAAGTAGCATTTCATCAATTGAAAGAATACCTGAGAATCTGAACGAATAAATCTAATGCCTCTCCCAGGGTAAATCTTGGCACCACTGAAACGACAAAGTTCTGTCCTGAAATTGATGTAAGAAGACAAAACAATGATTAATCACTATGATTGATGGTTGTAGAATTACCATGGGAATGGGAAAAGCCAATCTAAAGGAAATGAGCAAGCTCAAGAAAATTCCAATCTGAAATCACACAATATTTTCATATATACTAGTTGAGCCATTGCGGACGACCAAGACAAAACTGCCAAAAGCAGTCCGCCGGCAAGGCAGTACACACCTAAAGGTGGCTACACAGTTTAGAGTACATCACGAGTAATTACAAAGAACTAATGTCACTTGATATCAACCAGAGGCAAGACACAGTATAATGATCCAATGGCCAATCCAGCTTAATATAATTTGAATCTAGTTTACAAGGTCAGACCCTCCATTAACTTCCAGATCTATCCCTTTTTCCTCCAAAAAATTCCCCTTACTCTAACTAAAGACCACAACAGAACAGATTCTCAAAGGATCACAGGACTCACAACAAAAGCATGGATTATCAATCTAGAAATAAACTATGCTAGACATGCAGTCATACTTAAACATAGAATTAGAAGACCACATCACCAGTCTATGCACTAATATTCTTTCAAATAAGATCAAATAAATTGCAAGTACAACTTTAACATCAACAGAAAGCTTCAACCCAGTCAAATCTAACTACGACTTGCAGCATTAGCTATGAAAAATTAGGGTGCAATTATTTCCAATCTTATTATTCATATTACTAGCTCACATTTACAAAAACCTATAATACTCAAACGTACACCATCACAGAACGATAGTTATACCTAACGGTACCCCTCCTATCATTACAAAATGTCTACTATTTTCATGCCTGACGTGCCATACTAGGCCTACTTAGTGATACAACATTTAATCTTAAGGGAGATCCACCAACATTTAATCTACATTGTGAATTGTAGATAACTTTATTGAATAAATTACCAAGTTTAGTCAACAAATGATACAAAAAATTAGAATTAATAAATTACGAAATGCATAAAGGAATTCGAAAATAGTAGAATATACACGAAAAAAGCTTTACTTGAGAACCATGGTTGATTGCTGTAGCGAGCCGCCGTCCCTTACAGTACCTCAATGGATAATTGGAACCCTAATGACTTATATATAAATAGAGCTTAATGGGCCCAAAATATGTGAAGGGCTTTGTGGGCTTATCTGCTGGTTCAGTTATTGGGCCTCTTCATAAACCTTGAAGCCCAAATAAGATAAGATGCTTCAGTGACGATATTTATTGAGAGGAAAAAAAGAAGGAAAATTTCATTTATATAAAAAAAAAAAAAAAGTTTACAACAAAAATAGTGTGAAGGGCTACATTTTTTCAGAAGTAATTTTCTTTAAAAATGCTACATTTTTATTTAAAAAAAAACTTTTTCATTTTATTTATGTGTCAAATATAATATAGGTGGTGTATAAAAATGTATATATGATGGATAAATAGTTAATAATATATCAATATTGTATAAATCTATATCTATAATCTATAATTTATATCTATATCTATATCTATGATCTATATCTATAATCTATATCTATAATCTATATCTATAATATATTAAAAGTGTGAAGGGCTTTAGAAATGTCGTTTGAACTTTTTGTGCTTCATTAAAAGTCTTTGATTTAGACAAAATCGTCTTTTCACTATTTTTTCCTAATATTTAAGAGTTAAAAATTAATTAAATATATTTATTGTAAAATCTTTTCTTATTAGAAGACATCAGAATTAATGACAACTAATACTTTTTCCATTAGTGTAAGAATTTTAGATCAACTAAATTTGATTTTAAGAAGATTTAATATTGTCTTTTCTTATATTCCTCAAAAAATCTAATTATACATAAACACTAATATATATTAGAAAACTTATAATACCCTAAAAGGCAAAAACGTGCAGACCCAAAAAGGCAAAAACGTACTTTTTATTTTTATTTTTACTTTTTTTAGTTTCAAATTCAATTGTCTTTTCCTAAAATTCTAATTATACATAAACACCAATAAATTAGTTAAAGTACTTATTTTATCTATGTAACAAATCATAATATTTAACACTCCTAAATCAATTAGAATTTTACCTTATATATAAAAAAAAATCTACAGTTCTATTTAAGTAATATTTTGATCATACTTTACTACAAAAATACAATCTTTCTTATACTTCTACTTTCTTTTTATTTTTTATTTTAATTTTAATTCAAATTGTCTTCTTACATTCATTATCGTCGTCATTCTGTCTTTCTTTATTCTTTTTAGTTAAAGAATTTAAAGATAATATATGAATTATGTATAATCAACAATTGACATGTATTGTTCTTTTTTAACAATTTCTTGTGTTTATCTTTAGTTGCAAATTTTTGATAGAAAAATTGGACGAAACAAGTGTGTTGTCACCGAATGAAGTAGCCAAAAAATTTAAAGGTTTATCTCACCAAAAAAAATCAAGGTTTATTTTACATGTTTGGTGATTCTCTTTTAATTGCTGCAAGTTTTACTCCTTTCAAAGGTATTTGATAGTTTTTACACAAATTTTAATGACAACACTATATAACACTATTATCATAGTTATTGCTCTCTTTCTCTCCGAAAGGCTATTTGGTTATAACTCTTTATGTGTCTTTGTTGTGTATAACGAATTTTAAGTTTCTTTCTGTTTTTAGTGATAAATTTTTATTTCTAATGATAGTTAAATGGAGTTCTAAGTTAGAAAAATCGTGTTATAAGAATATATCAAGAGTTTGGACTTACTAGATGATGCAGTTCGTGTGAATATTAATATGCTTTTTTTTAGACTAAAAAAGATGAACGAGAGTGTACTAAAAAGAAGAGGAGGTGAACAAAAGATAAATTGTGTAGCTCTTACCAAATTCACTATGCACTATTAATTTATTTTCTAATCTACAAAATTATGTTATGTAATTTGTACCAGAAATCAATTTTTTTTATCTATGGAGTATTCGTCTTTTTAGTTGTGTGAAATTCTATAGATCAATTTGTAAATAATAAGAATGTAATTCATGATTTTGTAAAGATTTGACTTTGAAAATAAGAAAAGATTTTAATTATAGAAACAAAAAAGAAAAATAACCGACAACAAATGAAAGATGTACTGCATGACAAAAACGAAAGTGATGATGTAAAATATATAGGTGCTTACACTAAAAAATATGTTTATGTTTACATTATTATATTAAAGTGTGAAGAATCTTTAAAAAATGATTTAAACTTTTACACTTCATTAAAAAATCTACAATAAATAAAATTATTTAATTTGAAATAATCAAACGTTACACGTGCGAGGCACGTGTGGCTAAACTAGTAGTTACGTAGTGTATATATAATCTATCGATATTGTATAAATACTATATAAATGTGTATCAATATTATACAAATGGTGTATAAACATGTATATATGATGTACAAATAATCAAGTAGTGTATATATAATATATCGACATTGTAAAAATAATGTATAAACGTTTATCAGTATTGTATAAACACATAGCGATATTATATAAAAATTATATAATATATCAATATTGTATAAATGTATATCGATATTGTATAAAAAGCATGTAGACGTATAGCGATGTTGTATAACTAATATATAAACGTAAGCTAGGCATAAAATATTGAAAATCGAATTACCGAATCGAACCAAAAAAATTGATAATTGGTATTCGTTAATTTGGTATTTGGTATGGTATTCAGGAGTAAAATTTTAATATTTCGATATTCGAAATTGAGTTTGGTACAAGATATTAATACTTTTAGTATTTGGTATTTATCGAATACCTGATATATATATCTACAATATATTAAAAGTGTGAAGATTCTTTGAAATATGATTTGAATTTTTTGCCCTTTATTAAACGAATTTACCATAGACAAAATCATCTTTTTACTTTAAAAAAAACTATAATTGACGTTTAATTATTATATTAATATTTAAAATTCTTAACTTAATAAAAATTATAGCTAATTGTAGTTATTTGTTACCAACTAAATTAGAGTCCCTTTTTTTTCTTCTTTTTAGGAGATTGTAGTAGTAGTACATAGTAAAATCCTAAAAGAAGTTGTAAAAGATGGAAGTAAGGAAAATAGAAAAAATAGAATAATAATTGAAAAAAAGGAAAACAGAATAATAGTTGGGAAAAAAATGTTGTAATGGGAAAACAAAATTAAATCCTAAATGGCCTACGTGAGGAAAAGAGAATAACAACTTGGGGTCAAAAAATTTCCCCCCACGCTATGTAAAATAATTCATAATTAATTTGATTTATAATTTCTTTAGATTTGATTATTTATTCTATGCAAGAAATCATAATATTTAATACTTTTAAATTAATTAAAATTTTACCTTAAATAAATAAAAGTTCTATTAACGTAAATTGCTTAGTGTTCTTTGGTACACTTGAACTCCCTTTGAAATATGTCAATTCCTTAATCTTTTGTGAATTCAATATGATATAATTGCTAATTACAACTATAATTCAATTGTCACGATGTTTTTATTATATTTTTGTCGGAGGTAGGAACTTTTGATAGCGGAGATATTCTTATCTATTCTTTGATGAGCTTTTTGGTGGAGAAGATATTCTTATAACTACTTTTTCGATGAGCTTTGAAGGTGTGGTGTATAATAATTTCATCAATTTCAAGCCTATATTATATATGAATCTTTGCTCAAACTTTTAAATTTTTGTGGTGTAAAGGTTAAATTTTATCATATTATTTTAATATCTCAATTATCGTACTATTTTGTTATAGTTTTTGTTCACTTAATTTTTCTGCTTAATACACGTAGAAGATGATTTTGAGAAATTTTTATATAAAGATTAGATTTAATTGTATTGTTATGACATCTCAATTTATTGTATTATATTTTTGTAGTTTACAGGTGGTAGATGAATGTTCGATCGGACTTTGAGGAATTTTCGTGTAAAGGTTAGATTTAACCGTATTATTCTGATATCTCAATTATCATATTATTTTATTGTAGTTTTTATTTTGTTACTATTTGTTGTTTTTGTTATTATCCGTTATTTCTTGTACTTTCGTTACTTCTTTTGAACTTCTATTGACTTTTTTTACTTTAAGTGAGGGTACTCGAAAACAATATGAGATAAGGGTTATATCTGCATCTTCAACGAGAGAATTGAGTAAGTCTGCGTATATATATTAATCTATGAAATTAGAGTTAAAAATACATTCAGAAAACATCTCATCCATTATTGTAATCAATATTCTGTATTTTTCTTTTCTTTTCTTTTTCTTATAATCAAATTTATTATTATTCTTTTTTTATTAAGGTTGATAGAGTAATTTTACTGTTTCTTTCATGAAAATTTTATTTGGATCAACTATATGAAATTTGATATTCCTAATCAATTATTTACATATATTCTCATGAAATTACAGTAAAAATAACTTATGACAGGTGATATATTAGCACACTATCTTTTTTTTTTTGGAAGGAGGGGGAGGGGGGGGGGGGAGTAAATAAAATTAAAATGTTAATTAGTTTTATTTATCTTTGACAATTTACTAAAGTTGAATATAATAATTAATGGACGTAGATTTCTAATTTGCAGTTTCTTTTTAATATCTGTGTAATTTTTTAAAAAAATAAGAATTTCGCTTTCAACTCTATTTATAGTTAGGAGTGCTAAATTTTCTATTCTTTCAAAATGCATATCAAGAAAGTTTAGCTACTTTCATTTTCTTTTTAATTTATTAATTATGTTTCTTATGTATTTAAATTTTATACACAATTTTACACTACATAATTTTTTTCTATTTCGAATTATGTATGAAATAATTTATTCTGATAATATATATTTATTATTAATTAACGCGAGGTACACGTGCAAAGCACGTACTATTGACTAGTATATATATATGCATGTATGTATATGTATATATATGCACACACACACACATACATACATATATATATTAATACTGTTTGATATTCGGTATATGTATATGTATATATGTGTGTATGTATATAATACGATATGTCTAACTAACCCAATAGACAATAGCCTTAGTCATTCCAAAGAATCTTGATAATATATTTGTAAAATGCACAAAAAAAATTATTACTCCCTCTGTTTAAAAAAGAATGACTTAGTTTGACTTGACACAAAGATTAAGAAAATAAAAAAGACTTTTGAATCTTGTGGTCCTAAATTAAATATATGTCAAATGTATGAAAATGTCCCTCAAACTTGTGATCTTAAACATGCCACATGGAAAGTTCAAATTAAAAAGTTGCTAAAAAGGAAAGGGGTCATTCTTTTTTAAACGGCCTAAAAAGAAAAGTAGGTCATTTTTTTTAACAGAGGGAGTACTAAATAGGGTTTCTATTAAATATACTTTTTGAAGTTTAAACGTAGTTCATTTATCTCCAACTTTAATATGATATTATCAAATATTGTACCTAACCGAAGTTTAATTTTTCGATTATCGAATTATCGAACCGATGTTTAAAAGTATGATATATAGTATCTACTATCAAATATCGATTATGATACCAAACGGTATCTAAGAGAGCATGAAACAGTCCGCAATTGCACAAACAGTCCACACGCACAAAACACTTAACGGAAACAATAAACACCAACTTAAACGATAGAGAAGATATGTAACTTGACGCAAGGAGAACTCATAGTGCAACAACTAAAGAGTGTATTAATACTCTAAAACCTCTACAAAACAAGTTAACAAGCACCACGTTCTTACGGAACACAAGAGGAGCTCGGTTCCCTCAAGCACTCTCGTTTTTAGCCAATACACACAACACAAAAAGAAACCATTTCTTGTGATGTCAAATGGTGGTCTACTCTCTTCTTGAGAGGAAGATGATGTTCAATATTACAAGTGATTTTTAAGAATAAGCTAACTAAAAAAATAAGACTAAGGGGTTCCTACTTATAGTCTATTACAAAAGAGATGAGAAATGACACATTTACCTTTAATAAAGGGAGAGGGTTTGGAGTGTATAAATGGGGCTGACTTGTAGTGTTTTTAAGGCACTTAAGGCATGTCTTCACACTTTAATACATACACTCCCTTGGATGAACTTAAGACATGCTCAACCGCGTCCATTTTCATAAATGCACCTTGTAGTCTTTGTAGTTTCCGAGCTCGGACAAGGCTTTGAAAAAGGCTTCAAAAGGTCTTCAATTCCTTTGAAAATCTGAAAAGTGGACCTAAACAAAAACATGTAATCCTTGTGCTCCTCATGCTTGTATCATCCTCTCCACCTTGAAAGGAATTTATCCTCAAATTCGCACCTTGCAAAACTAAAGAAAGGGAAAACAAACACACAATACTCATGATAGGATGGTTAGTATTAGTACCACAAATTATATAGACATGCCAAGGGGGTACACTTTTGGAATACAACCAACAATCCTTTGTTATGATCATGAAACACGTACCATAAATATCACAAAGGACATGACTAAGATAAACATCAAGGAAAAAGGACTGCAATCCAAAACTATCACATATGTTATCAAGCCAAGGTTGTTCACATTTGGAATATACCCATGGGTCCTTTGTGTGTGACATGAAAAACTTAGCATGAATGGCACAAAGGAAGTGGATTTGGAAAATATCAAGAGATAAGGAAACTACAATGGTCTTAATGGCTTTACTATACCTAAAAGGTAAGACTACCTTCATCTTAGGAACCATAAGATACATTTGTTTCATTACCTCTACAAAGGACCTCATCAAATATAGTGCCACAATTGATCTTAAGATCCATCTCAACCACGTATCACCATCATGCAAATAAGAAAACCAGCCACCAAAATTCCTACCACTACGCAATACAAATTCGAAATTAACATGGTTATCATCATAGGTAAAGAGGTAGTGTAGAAAGGAATCAAGTGTGAAGACATCTTGCTGAGGGGGTACACTTTTAAAATTCAACCAGCAATCATTTATTTTTACCATGAAACATGTAGTTTGAAAATTACAAAGGATATGGATAAGATAATCACCAAGGAAATATAAGCATAAGTCGAGGCAACCCCTTTTTCCAATCCACTAGTGTTCTGGGATCAAAGGGATGGTGTAACCAAGGGTAAAAACCGAGATTAACCAATACTTTTACTAGGCTATCATCCAAGACTAAAGAGTTGTGTCCTAGAAGTCTTCTCTTAAGAGAAAGTACACCTTTATTCAAAAGTTTTCCAAGAATATGATTACCTTGAGCAAAACTAGTAGCACAGTTTGCATCACACAAGATCAAATGAATATGTCCAATATCATGGTCAATATTACAAGAATGAACACTAACTTGAGGATTTTGAATCACATCACTCACATGATCAAGTAGTGAGCTATCCTTAAGAGCAAATTGACCAACATATGCAACAAGAGAACTACCAAGGAAAGATTCATGTTTTTTATACTATGTAAACCCGAAGCTACTTCACATTGGATACTAATATCCTTATCACAATATTTCAAGCCTAAGAAAGTGTAGAGTTCAGCAATTATACCTCGGTGTATACCACAACAGTTCACTTGCTTGGAGCTCTCGGTCAAGGGTGTCACTAGCTCATTTCCCATATTATCGTGTGGAATCCCTTTTGATCCTTCTCTGATATCATATGAACTTGAACCTGTACATAAGAAGGGTCAATGATAGGCAAAGCGCTAGTATATGGGTTAGTGAGTATCAAATATCCTTGGTGGGCAAATCCCACAAGCACATTTTTCTTTCCCTTTCCTACTTCGCTACCCGCGGTTTCCCTTTCCCTTGCCCTCTTCTCTTCACATTCTTCTTGTATATCACCACTAAGTTTCTCTCCATCTTGAGGCTTGGCCTCATTCTCCTTGGATCCTAACTCTCCCTCTTTTTCTACTTGGATGGTGTATTTCTGGGTTAATGTAACTTGGGAAGGAGACATTGGATTTAGTGGAGTGTAGGGTCTTTGAATTGGAGGATTTTTGAGTGAAGGATTCGGGTTTAGGGATGGAATTTGGGTTCCAAGTCCTCCTTGTGGAACTTGGTGGAGTGAGGAACGGCTAGGTCCATCTTGTTCTCGGCTTTGGGAGTAAATATTGACTTAGTTTGTAGCACTTAGTGGATACAATCTTTGGTGCAAGGTCTCGGGAGTAATAGTAGGTGAGGTGTTTTGAGTGGTATGAGGTCGAGAACTCCTTTGCCTTTCCACCCTTTCCAATCTTTCACTCGTTGAGGCCACATCCGAACCCAACTTCTCAACATTTGCCTTCATCCTAGCCACGCCTCGAGACAAAGTTTCAAGACTAGCTAAAAGGACATTTATAACATTATTTTCCACGGTTGGGGAATTGGAATTTTTGGGTTCCATTTGCAATTGTACCTACAAAACAAGCAAACGTTAGTTTAAATACGCTATACATTCTTCACACTCGGCTTCCTCACTTGGTCCTTCAAGTGTTGTAAGCCGGCTATCAATCCTTGAGTACTTAGGAATGAGTCTACTCTTGAGTTAGAGTGAATTTCGGTTAGAAGAATCAAAGAAGTTTTGTACGCACTTGAGCGAAAAACAACTACGAACTATAAACGAGCAAAGCACCACAAGTAACACTTACACGAAAGAAGTACTCAAAAACTAGTTCACAACTCAGTAGGTTGTAACTAGTTGTCAACTAGTATAGGAGTCAATGAAAATGAAACTAATAGAGACAAGAAAAAAAACTATGGATGTCCAAGAACTTGAGCATTTTATTTTTTTTGGTTGTTGGGATGGCCCACGATTTTTATTGTTATTTTTTTTTCTTTGGTCGTTGATATTTTTGTTGATGTGGAGTATAATGTTTTCAAGACATAAATTGTTTAATCTTGTTTGTTGGTGATGAATTTTCGGTTTTGGAGTAACAAGACAAGGCTTTGGATTCTCTTTCCAAAGTTCAAAAAAGTGTACATCATCTTTCACCAACTTGTACTAAAATGGCAAAACACCTTTTTGCCTTGTCTTTTCCCTTTCTTCTTTTGGCCTTTCTTGAAAGATGTTTTGACACTCTTTTGCTAGGCAAGCTTTTGGTAGGTCTTTGTTTCTTTGCCACTTTAGTGTTGTCTTGAAAGTAGTCCCAAGAAAACACAATACCTTACCTCTCTCTTCCCTTTTTCAAATCAAACAAGACATTTTGTTGAATATTACTCAAGAATAACATGAACAACAACAAGAACACTTTGAACAATAACAATATCTAAACTGTCCAACCTTTCAACAACAACTTAACAAAGCTCAAATCTTGGACTTTAGACTCAATTGTGCTAGGAAAACAACAAGCTAACACACGAAACTGCTAAGACAAGCAAAATAACACCTAATCTAGGCACAAATTCGGCCAAACAACAACATCACTTCGGCCAAGACACCCAACCCGTAGAATAACTTCTTTTTGTAAGATTTTCGACCTTGGACACTTCTTCTAATGTTAGGAAACAAAGATCTAACACTATAACACACAAAACACACAAACACACACAAAACACACAAAATTCACAAGAAAACTAGGCACAAATCTCGACAAAAACAACAAGACACAATTTCGGCCAAGACAACAAGAATGGACAGATTTGCTTCTTTTTGAAATTTTCAGCTTTTCAACACCTCTTTTTTTTTCGACTTAGAGAGCCCAATATTGGTAGTATAGGAACATAACCAGCCTTAGCTTTGATACCAAATGATACCAAACGGTATCTAAAAGAGCACGAAATAGTCCGCAATCGCACAAACAGTCCACACACATAAGTCACTTAATGGAAACAACAAATACTAACTTAAATGATAGAGAAGATATGTAACTTGACGCAAGGAGAACTCATAATTCAGCAACTAAAGAGTGCATTAATACTCTAAAACCTCTACAAAATAAGTTAACAAGCACCACATTCTTACGGAACACAAGAGGAGCTCGGTTCCCTCAAGCACTCTCGTTTCTAGCCATCTCACAACACAAGTAGAAACTTTCACTTGTGAAGCTTAAAATATTTGGTGGTCTACTCTCTTCTTGAGAGGAAATATGGTGTTCAATGTTACAAAGTAATTTTAAAATGAGCTAACTAAGAAAATAAGACTAAGGGGTTCCTACTTATAGTCTATTACAAAAGAGATGAGAGATGACACATTTACCCTTAATGAAGGGGGTGGGTTTAGAGTGTATAAATGGGGATGACTTGTAGTGTTTTTAAGGCACTCAAGGTATGTCTTCTCACATTAATACATACACTCCCTTGGATGAACTTAAGACGTGCTCAACCGCGTCCATTTCATAAACGCGCCTTGTAGTCTTTGTAGTTCCCGAGCTTGAACAAGGCTTTGAAAATCTTCAATTCCCTTTGCAAATCCAAAAAGTGGACTTTCAACAAAAACTTGTAATCCTTGTGCTCCTCATGGTTGTATTACATTATGAAATTATCGAATCAAAACTTTAAAAATATTGAATTGAATAGCGCATGTCCACCCCTAGATAAACATATATCGATATTGAAGTATAATTTAGTTTTAAAAAAAAAGGCTAAATGGTTGATAAAAGAGGAGATACTGATAGCAACAAAGGAGGTGAAAAATCTTGACTCAGCAAATTGTGCCTCACATTGTCATTGAAAAGCTTCAAATAATATATGGAATAGAAGATGACTTTCATCTTTGGAAAGCTTATATATAAAAGGAAATCAATAGGAAATGATATTTTGTTGTGCAATCAAATGATTTTGATTTTGACATTTTTCTTGTTTAAGAGAATACCGTACAGAGTAGTGCAAAATTTCAGCCAAATAATCAAACAGACCCACATTTTTCTTCTTTATTGTTGCTCCAGCTCTAATGAACCGGAGCAAACCACAAACATCACTGAAATTCCTTTCCCCTTTTCTCCTCCATCAACCCAACTAGCATTGTTTCCGATAATGAACAAGTAATCACTGTCCAAACACTATTTTAAAGGATTTGCAAAAAATTAAAGTGTGTTATTACTTGAAATATACAAGTGAAGCAAAATAGATTGACCTGAATATGTACATTGACACCTACATAGCAGAGCACAACCATTCTATGCCTATTCACTAGAAGTACCCATCAAGAATCGACAAATTTTGAAGCTGGAACCGCTGCAAGTGACTTTAACAAAACCACTAGCTTATAGCTGGTATCTCCACTGGAGTATCATTCTCCAGCGACGGAGAAATAAGAAAGCAGCAGGGAAGAAAAAGTGAAGAAAAAAAAGATAAAATTTTGAAGCATAGGCGTAAGAGGAATTGGAAAAATTAAGGTGGGCTATTACCTGATATATACAAAAGGGAAAAATACATATGTTAACATACTTAATACTTAATAACAAAAAATAGCAACACTTTTTTCTAATTACATTCTATAACATATGTAGCATTATTTTAAGTGGTCCCAATTTTTTTGCCGCCTAAATTTTTTACTGTGCTAAAATCCCCTTTTCACTCCTCCTTTATCTTTTCTTAATTTAAATTAATTTTTTCTATTTTTCCGCCATTAACCATCACTCTCTCCTCAATTTTATTGCCTTTTGCACGATTCTTGCACGATCTGTGATAAGAATTTGCCTTCCATATTTCAGGTAATTATTAATCGCATTTTGCATGTGAGCGTTTTATTTTTTTTCCTACTTTAATTCATCAGAAATTTAATTTTTAAGGATTTTGTGTTTTAATGGATGAACACACTGCAAAAACAGCTACAAACAGTGGTATAAGGAATATGAAATTAGTGTCTGATGCACCATCTTTTAGTATTGAGTTAACTCAAGAAGATTTAGTTACTGTTGTTTCAAATCCTTTACAGTTGAAGAAATCTGGGAGATCGAAAGAGATTAGGTCAAATTTCGCAACAACTAAGTAAAGATGACGAAATTTTTTAAAAAAAAAGGGTTGAAGAAAACTTCCTTTTCAAAGGAGAAAAAAAACTAAAAAACGGTACAAGAAGAAAAGGAAATCTAAGGAAATTGAAGACGATGTTGACAAATCTTATGATGAATCTGAAGAAGAAAGTGAGGAAGAGGTATTTTTTTTGTTTGTAAATGTATTTTTTTTGTTTGTGTTCAAGTAATTATGTATTTTCTGTTATGATGATATTTAGGGATTATGTGAAAATATATTGTTGAATTAACTACTCATGAATAGTATTTGGATATATATATTTCTAGTATAGTTGATATGTATTTTTATTATAGTTGATATGTATTTTTAGTACAATTGAATAATTTTGACCTATATGTATTTTTAGTATAGTTGATATGCATTTTTGAGTATTTGTATTTTTCAGTGTTTGTTGTATTTTTGATATGGTCAAAATACATATGCATGTTATTTTAGTTTAACTACCATAATAGTCTATTGTCTATATGTATTTTTAGTACATTTGATATGTATTTTTCAGTGTTGGTTGTAGTTATGATTTGATCAAAATACATATGCATTTTAATCATCTGAAATATATATGCATTTTATATGGGTTTTTTTGTTTGATTGAATTTTGTTTACAGATTAAGAAGTGGTAGTTTTACTTTGTATAGGTGATGCGGGATGAAATATTCCTTGTTAGAAAACTTTCAAGATTTGCACCGCACATGTGTTCGTACAGTGACAATGATATTTATGGAAGCATACG
Source organism: Capsicum pubescens (assembly GCA_030864215.1). Classification (NCBI taxonomy): domain Eukaryota; kingdom Viridiplantae; phylum Streptophyta; class Magnoliopsida; order Solanales; family Solanaceae; genus Capsicum; species Capsicum pubescens. The sequence continues at coordinate 246,818,547 of CM061547.1, forward strand.
CGCAATTTTAAACAAGGAACAGTTTAAAAACTTTTGCGACAATAACATTTTTGGTTATTTTATGAAGAAGAAGCAGTGTGTAGTGCAAGCACAGTTGTGCAGTTACGTTATGACGCTTAAGGTGAAGGGTAGTTCTTCTTCTGGAATTCTGATCTGTGCTAATGACACCTCTCTTAGTTTTACTCCCAGGAAATTTACTATCATAACTGGATTGAATTGTGTGTCTAATAGGTATGACTTTATTTTTTATGAGGGTGTACCAAATAGGATGATTGAAAAGTATTTCAATGGGGCAGAAATTATACAGAAAAGACAACTATTTCTAGCATTCACGGAGAAAGTATGGGGGAGAACAATGATGAGAATGCTGAGAAATTTGCAATTCTGTATTTCCTGCATTCATTTGTGTTGTCTAACATTGACACTATTGTTATACTCCATCTTCATTTCGATTTGGTAGATAGTGGTACATATAAGGATTTTCCCTGGGGTTCTTTATCTTTTGAAGATCTGGCCAGAAGTTTGAACAACCAATTAAAAACTGGGGGCAAATTTTATTTGATTCAGGGAATGCCACTGGCTATTTAAGTGTGGCTATATGAGTGTTGCTCAAATGTCCCACCAAAGATTGCATTGAAGGTTGAGAATCGGATTCCCCGATTATTAAATTGGAAGACGATTGCACCTCGTCCACACTATGAGTTTTTGATGAATGCTATGTTCAAGGACAATGGCAAGGTTTGTTATGAATAAATATATATGTATTGATATGTATTGTATTGTATACATATATTCTTTTTCATTTATTATTTTTAACATATTCTTTAACATATTCGTAGGTTGTATTTAAGAACATAGAGCCAACTGAAATGGAATTGGCAAATCTTGAAATACCACAGAAGGATGTAACCGAAGATGAATGTTCAGTTGATTCTGACGATGACTTCCAGGATCCAGTACCAAAAAATATCAATGAACGTTCAAAGAAGAAACAGAAGGTGGATTCATCAACCCCAGTAGCGAAGAAACCTTCAGGGAAAAAGCAAGTCAATATTATTGACGAGCATACCCAAACGAGGACTCCACCTCCTCGTGCTGCAAAGGCTGCTGTAATGAAGACACCAGTATTCAAGCCAATTCCAACACGACAGGCTTCTTCTTAAAAAATGAAGAAAGAAAAGCAAACAACTAGGATTATTTTTCCTCAGGTACAGTCAAAGGCAGATAGTCATGTAGAGAAAGTAGCCGTGTCAAAGCGTGAGAGTCATGTTGAGAAAGAAGCATTTATTTCTAAGAAAGTTTTTGATGCATTCCGCGAAGAGGTAATTGTTTTTGTCAAATGTTTGTTTTACATTTAAAAATTTATGTTTACTAAATTTGTATGAATACAGGTTCGTCAAGAGTTTAAAGGAGTTCGTGAAGAGTTTACTCGAATTCGTCAATTAGTGAAGAAAAAGTTCAAAAAAATGATCAAAGCAATTGAACATAGCAAGGTAAAAGTTTTATTAATATATAATATCCACAGTATTAAAAAAATACATATGCCGAGTATGTAAAAAAATACATATGCAGTATATTGCTAAAAATACATTTGCAGTTTATACAAAAAATACATATGCTTTGATTTTCAAAAATACATATGAAATGTAATACAAAATACATATGCAGTGTGTCAAGAAATGTATTTTGATAAATACATATGCAGAGTATGTGAAAATACATATGCAGAGTATGTAAAAAAATACATATGCAGTATATTGCTAAAAATACATATGCAGTTTATACAAAAAATATATATGCTTTGCTTTTCAAAAATACATATGAAATGTAATACAAAATACATATGCAGTGTGTCAAGAAATATATTTTTCAACACTATGTATTTTTAGTGGGTTGGTATATACATATTAAGTGAAATCAAATAATAGTAGTTTATTCAAATTATACTTGTAGCAACAACATGAAGATACAGAGGTTGAAGCACAACAGATGGATTATGCTGGTGTCGAAACATCACCACAACAATTCAATCCTACTGTTGATCAGAATTTGAATGAGAATCAGGATGGTACAAAGGTGAAAAATAACTAAAAGATGATTATTCTTTTGAGTGCACAAATGTAATTGCGTTTTTTTAGCAGTTATATGTTATTTTATATATAGACCTGTATAAACATATACAACTGGATTTTTGTTTGAAGTTGCTTTAATTTTTTTTGCTTGTTTGCAAGGGGTACACTGATTTGCATCCAGATAAAACAAACATTGAAATTGATTCTCAACATTTAATCCCTGATGAGCTTCTCCAAAGTATAAATTTGGATTATAGTCTTTCTGAGAAGATTGTTCATCATGAAGATCGAGTATGTATAATGAATTGAACTTCAGTTTATGTGATGTAAAAATCATAACAATCCATAAGACAATTATATATTTTCTTTCATTTCTATTGTAGATCACTGATGAGAAATTGAATGATACAAATTTTTCTGATTCGCAGTTTACAATCCCTGATGAGTTGTTACTAAGTCTTAATGCATACCGAAGAGAAAGCATCACGATACATCCATTGACAACTTGTGAAGAAGAACCAATCCATGAACATTTTAATGATAAAAACTCTGAATCTGTTGTTCAAGATCATTGTCAGGTATGTATTATGAACATATCTGAGGTTATGTGGGTTATTTTGGACATAAAAAAATAAATTGTTTTCCATTTTTAAAGGAAAATAAAGAGAACGTTGGATCGAGCTCTAAACCTGATATGCACGGAGAGCTTGATCTTGGTACGGAGGAGCAGATTATGACAACTCCAAAAAAATAAGAATTAACCACTGATGAACAAAGGTATGAAACAGTTTGGCCTAATTCACAAGACACAATCCCTGATGACTTGCTTCCTAGTTTGAATGTATACAGTAGTAAAAGCATCATTGTTCATCCCTCTGCTAATCGTGAACTTCAAACTCCTATTCTAAAGTTAAGGATTAGGCGACCATCCAAATTCAACGAGCCACCTTACACGATGAAATTTGGTTCAGCTGCCGGTAAGTACAATTAGTTATATATTTAGTTTACGATGTAACATGTTATGCAAATACTTTTTAATAATTACCTTTTGTGTATTACGTAACTATATAGAGAGCTCGGAAGGGCACATACGTATATTCCCACAGAAACATTCATTTGTTTATCATCCGATTGATGGGATTGTGGATACGAAGATTGTCAACAAGTTAATGGATTGGATTTCTGAAGACCTTCTCAAAGTTCATGCTAAAAGGTATTTCTATTGAACTGTTTTAATTTTTTTTTTTTAAATTACATTATGTTCTCATGATTTAACCTATACTGATTAGCAAAAAAAATAGAAAGGGAAATGCGGATCATTACAAAAGGGGGAAATCAACCATTTCAATGATGCATTTCGGAATTGAGATTGTTGAAGATAAAAACTGGTTCTACACAATGGGGTTCCCTGATCAGTCATGGACAGACTCGGTTAGTATATTTTTTTGAAAATATTTTTTTTTTATATTTATATCACTAATTAAAATACATATTATGGTACTTGTAAATATATATGCAGGTGCACATATGTATTTTTACTATGTATTTTTTTATTATATAAGAAAGGATGTGATACACTTTAAATTATATATGTATTTTTATATTACATACACATGCTAAATTTAGTATACAAATAGTTTGAATGATCTAAAATTTGTGTTGTTACTTACTGCAGCATATTGATGTTTGCTTCTACTACTTGAGGAAGAAGTCGAAGTATGACCCCAATAGGTCTTACAAATTCAGCACAGTAGATTGCAACTTTATGAACATAATTAGGTCTGTTCATGATGTTTATTCTGCGGATACTGCAAACCTTACGGCGGGAGGACATGTGGCACATCTTAATGAATACATAAATGGGTTTCGTATGCATGCTGTGTGTCATAACATACAGTGGAAGATATTTATATTCCAGTAAATATAAAGGAAAAACATCATTGGGTGCTAGCAATTTTATCTTTCTCAGAAAGGTACATATTCCTATATGATTCATATGAATCATCTGGTCATTATTCAGCTGTTCTTGATGTCATTGAGAAATTAGCTGCGATTACCCCATTGTATCTCCATCATTGTGATTTGTACGTTAACAAAGGAATTGATGTTGAAAATCATCCAAGATACAAAGACAAAGACTCCTCAAATATGTTTGATGTGTTATTTCAAGAGAGTTTGCCTCAACAGCCGAGCGGAAACTTGTAAGTTATTTAATTTACATATAAAAAAATTGTATATTTATAAAATATATATTAAAGCACATATGTGTTCCTTTTTATTATTTTTGTAAGGATTGTGGTGTCTATATGGTTACATATGCGGAGTGTCTTTTTTATGGTCACAAAGTTCTTGTAAATGAGTTCGACCCCAATGCACTCCGTACAAGATATGTTGCACTTTTGTGAGAATATAGGACCAGAAAGCAAGACGCAAATGCTCATAGTGATGTCGAAGCACCTTTGAGGCCTACAAGGTAAAGTAGAATAACTAGTGTAACTGAAGTTTTTGATGTATGATGGATGATGGATTGATTACTTTATATAGTTTAGATGTAGGTACTGATTATACAAATTAATTTTGATGTTTTGAAGTGGTTCTAATTGTAGGTTATAATAGTACTTATTTTAACTGAATGAAATTAATTTAGTTTTGAAGTTTAATCTGAGTCTTTTATGGTGTTCTTCATTTTACTGTGTGATTTAGTTAAAAAATACATATGTATTGTTCATATTATGCTAAAAATACATATGCAGGAAATTTTATGCCTAAAAAATACATATGTATTGTTTTTAGCTGAGAAAAATACATATGCAATGTTATGCCTAAGCATTCCAAAAATATATCTGAAATTTTTAGTTTAAAAATGCCAATGTTATGTTAAAAATACATATGCAATGTTAGAAAATACATATGCAGTGTTCTTATTTTGCTAAAAAATATGTAAGCATTATAAATAAAATTTAGCCTAAAAATACATATGCAGTGTTAATTGTAAGCTTTTCTAAAATACATATTGTTCATAACTAATATGTATTTTGATATGTGTCCATTTAATATGATTATAAATGAAAACTCGAATTAAAGATCAATTTGAACTTTTAATACAGTTCTGTAATTTATGGTGAGATTTTATTTTACAAAAATACATATGCAGTGTTAATATTTTTTATTAAAAATACATATGTATTATACATTTAAATGTATTTTTAGCATATAAATACATATGCAGTGCTAAGATTTTGGAATTCAAATATAGATTTGCAGAATATCTCATATGTGGCTAAATCAATGAACAATTACGAACTAAATAAGTGTTTGATTAATCAAAGTTACCAACTTTAACCTAAAAAGTATATTCAATGTTAAAAATACATATGAAATGCAGATTCAAAATACATATGCAATGTTCAGATCTTGCAATATATACATATGCAGAATTCAGATTTTACTGTGTTCACTTGTCAAATGATGATTAAATGTATTAACTAAAAAAAAATAGTTCAAGTTTAAAAAAATGAAAATAAAGTTTTAAGCAATAATACGGAAGGAGAAATGTATCATTTTCGATATTTCCTACAAGAACGCCTATTGTGACCCTTAGCCCCACAAACATCAACTTGGTCTTTTGTATTTTGGAAGCAGTACTATTTCACCAAGTACGCTCTCTGGAATTAGTCAGTCATCTTTGTGTGGCAACGGATAGATGGGAGCATCATATGTCTTCAAAATAGTTTTTGATTTAAACAAATCACAACAGTATGGCCCTTTCTCAAAATTCTTCTTCTCCAACTCCAACACCGCACAAGCATGTGCACATGGTATCTGATCTAGTTGAAATGTATTACATGAGAATTTTTTTCCTTGAGGCAAACAATGAAGTGTTTTTGTTTGTCGTGTACCGTATACACATATTCTGTGGCTGGTACAACCTGATATAAAAATAAAAAGTTTAATGAAATGCTACAAAAAGATGAAATTCATATTATACGATATGTTGTAAGCACACCAGCATTTTTGCAGAAAAAATACATATGCAGAGTACATTTTTACAGAGCATCCAAATACATATGCAGTGTTAATTATTTTCAATTAAAAAATACATATGCAGAATACATAATTTTTTTTACTGAACTTTTTAGTTTATTTTTATATGTTTTCATTCATTTAGAACTTAATGGAAGTTATTCTATTAATTATGTTTTTCAGAAGTATAAATTTCAAAAATGTAAAAGGTCATACCGTCATATGAGTACACAAAGCCTCGTTCTCTTTGAGTATGTCATTAAACTTTTCAATGAGTGGTGTGAAGGTATATGAAGCCTGTTGTCTATTTTCGCAGTTTCATTTTGCAAACAATAATCTAACCTCCTCAAGAAAGTCATAAATTGACAGTTCTCTAGCTGATACAATTACTCCATTTATTGACTCCGCAATGTTTGAAGTCAAAGTCCAGCCTCGGTGAACTGTTGCATAGGACCTAGCCCACTTTTCGTAACCAGCCAATTCCAAATAATTCTTCACCCTAATATCAACTGCCTCAACTTTTTCCATTAACATGTGGAATTCTAACTTTGAATATGATTTGGCCATTGTATAAAAGATCTCCGATAATGCATCATGTGACTTTCTGTAAAGTTTTTTAACATTCCCCCATAGATGTCACATACATGCATAATGTGGAACATCGTTGTACACATCGCTAACAACCTTTATGATTCTTGGATTCCTATCAGAAACAACACACATGTTTTGTCTTTCCTCGTACGCTTTCATTAGATTCTGAAAGAACCACTTCCATGATGCATCATTTTCAGAATCAATCACACCATATGTCAGAGGAAATATATGACCTATATATACAAAACAGTTATGCGCAGTAAAATAAAAATACATATAGGAACTGCATATGTATTTATTAAATATACAAGTAATTAAAATTGTATATTTTATCAAATAAATGGTATCAATTATATATAATAAAATTTAGACACATATAACTATAAAACATAATTAATTTTACATATTTTCATTCATGAAACTTTGAAAATATAGGTAATTTTATACAGATATGTATATATCGAGTGGAGATATGTATTTTCAGGTGATACGCAGAATACAAAAAAATACAATAAGTTTTACAATATAATTATTATAAAATCATACTAACCTACTCCATCCATTGTACATGCTGTTACAAATGCTCCACTATACATTCCTCTTAGATGACTAGCATCAACAACTACGACTGGTCTACAATGATCGAATCCCTTAATGAATGCAGTTAGAGCGATAAATACATACAAGAACTCATTCTCATCTGTCTTCTTCATTTTTATATGTGACTCTGGATAGGTAGTATTTAGTACATATAAGTAGGATGGCAGTTTCCCATAAGATACTGATGATTTACCCCTCAACTCTTCTAACGCTCTTTCTTTCGCCCTCCAACATAAAGTGTATGTCAGATCCATACTAAAATCTTCCTTCATGTCATTTTTAATTTCTGTTGCACTGTATTTTCTTTTGTGGTTCTTGAATTTTTATTTAACCATACAACCTATCAACATACTAGTAGCATGCACCTTTGGATAGATCTTGTCCTTCACTGGGCATGTATGTTGAGGTCTGAATGCTCTTATTCTAAACATTCCAGTTTCTCCCATTCCTGATGCACGCATTAAAAACTCGCAGTTTCTTGATTTGCAAAACAATGTATACTTGCATCCAACATAATTTAGTATTTTCAAAATACATATCCAAACTAATATTAAACAAGAACAGAGTGATATAGAATGTACGTACGTTTTCTTAATTGACCTTTTACTTCTCGTTTGAAACTTCTCCCTAATTGAATAGTCCTTCATGACTGACTTCAATTTTTTTTTCTCAAGTAAACCTGGTCTTTCTCAATATGCTTGTGATGTGGATCTGAGATAATCAACTCAACAGTTTCCATTTCAAATACATCTAATGTTTGTGTATCTTCACAAACCACCAAAGCTCCTTCATTTGTTGTATTTTTCAGTGTTTGAATGTTGTCACAGTTGGTTATTCTTTCAGCAACACATATAGATGAACTTGCCACGTTGCTCCCTGCAACTTTCTCCAAAATGCTTACATATAAAAGAAGACAATTCATGTCTTCTATCTGCTTTTTCTGAAATATAAACACCTTTAAACCCATATCATTATGTATTTCTATCTGCCCTGCATTAGCAGTAATTTGATATTCCACTAGAATACGTTTTCTCGTTAAATTCACACTTAAGTGAGATGCCAATTCATCGTGTAGTTCAATGAATGTTGTTGATGTGCTCAACAGTATAGCATCAGTGACATATTCTTCGTAGTTTTTTTTCATATGTCCACCGACCAGAGTGCTTCACAAACACTGGTATGCTTCCCATTTCTACTTGATTTAACCAAAAAATAAACAAATATAAATATTTTGTCAAATTGTAACTTGTTAAAACAAACACTTTTCAGCTTTAACTGCAAACAAACTTACACAACCAACATCTCCATTCAAAAAATAAATTTAAACAAAATTTGTTTAACGTAAAATACAAACACAAAAAAAGTTTAAACCAAATACAGAAACTACTGAATCGAACCGAAGAAAAATTTGTATAAAATATATTTTTAGCAAAAATAGTTATACTCTCAAATTTCGACAAGCAAACCAAAAATACATATGCAGTGTTAACATTAAGCAGTTCAAAAATACATATGCAGTGTTAACATTAAACATATCAAAAAATACATATGGAGCATACCTAATTTGTATTTTGATATGTGTGAATAGAATTTCATCACATTCAGCAGCTCAATTCAATCATCCATTGATCAAGGATTTTTAGAAAATAATTGAATCAAATTCAACTCGATTTTTTTTAAAATTATTTTCATAATCGAGGAGCTTCACAATTTGATCAATTGTTAAATCGATCAAAATAACAACAATCGATACTGAAATAAATAGTCGAACAATGAAATCTAAATAACTGAAACAACTTCTAAACTGAAATTTTGCAACGAAAAAGTACAATTCTGAAGTTTTTTGTTATATATGTTGAATTTCCTCCTGCTTTGATTATAAATCGAAACTAAATAGGAGCATTAGTAATGGCTGAAACAAAAATCCAACCAGAAAAACTTAATGATTACGTACCTTAAACAACAATGACGGATGAATTTTCAACTGATAGTTGAATTCGAACTGAAGAATCTATAATTGAATTTGATTCAAAGAAATTAATGCTTCATTTTGAAACTGATGTTGAATTCGAAGAAGATACTGTAGAATTTCATATGAACAACAACAATGGTTGAACATAAAAACACGGTTGAATTAGACGAAATTACTTATAAAGATGAAAAACAGATTTTGATTTTGTTTTTTTTTTCTCAGATGAACTCATTAATGGAGAAAACTGAAATTTAAAATTTGATCAATGTTGTTAAGCTAAAACGGAAATCACATGATTGAAGTTGTTTTAACGGAAAAGGAATCTACAAAATTAATTAATTGGTAATTATACCATATTTATCTCAACCAATTTCAGTTATTTAAGGGAGGTAAAATTAGTTGTATATGTATTTTTATAGCAACAGTTTTTAAAAATACATAATACAAGTTGCTACGAAATGTAATTATGAAATTATTTCTATAAAATTAATAATTAGGGCCTCAAGTATGTCATTTCTGAATTTTACCCTATACAAAATACCCAAATATGGGCTATTTTGAGTAATTAACATAAAGTCTGTTTGTTTAAGTCGTCAATAAATTTGATGGGCTAACATTTTGTATAATTATGTATAAACCGCATAAATTTCTTCCCTAGTGAAAGTATTTACTTGAAATCTTGGCTGACTTTCTTTCTCCCGATTTTAGGTATTATACTTATACATTAGGTCGACCCTCATACATTGCTGGAATGTATGAGAAAATTGATTAGCCTATATTTATGAAAAGAGAAATCAAATAATATATTTCTCTTTCTTAATTAACGCCATTAATTACCTATCATTATGTGGTGTATGATTAAATATAGTAACTGAAATTCAAATTAAAAAAAATATCTTAAACATCACAATTAATTTTCTTCTTAGTTGCATTACGTTCTGAAAAGAAAAAAAAAGATCGACATCTGCTTTCTTCAATTCTCCAAAAAATCAATATGAACATCCCCATATTGTTGCGTCATTCGGGTATTTGAGAGTCGAAAATTATTTATCAATCCTACAAAAGTGATGCAATTATTATTTCGGAAAGTATAATCTTCTTGAAATTGATTGCGATGGAATTGAATATTGATGAAGTTCGTAAATAAATTAAAGTAAAATACATTGTTGAAGGTAATTCCTCTCCAATTATCATAAGGAATGACAATGGAGTGAGGATTTACATCGTTGAAGGTAATTCGTCTCCGACATGCAGGTTACAACCGACGTACCTACGATTTTTTTTCAAATGAAACGTGAACAAGATAATTTCATTATCAAAATGATGACCCCTTTTTTTAAATAACATCTTTGCAGTATACCTGCAAACAATCTGGAAAACTGTTATGACTTTACTTGAAATTGTTGTTTCTGGTTCATTTCTAATTTATAGTTTGTAATTGGTATTTCGTGTTTTTATCTTGATTGAATAATTATGATTTGCAGTATTATGGTACATACCTTTGGTGGAGTTACTAGTTTTAACATATGTTGCGGAATACAATTCTAATACCTTTGGTTTTGAGAATTGATTCTAATTGTATTTCATTATATACTCAGTATGAATGATGAAAGGTACCTATGTTATAATCACATATGAAATGTATTATGTTACCTATGTTATACTTAAAATATCTGAGGTATAGAATATGAAAACTTTTTGATGAAGTGTTAAGACTAAGCTATCGTGCATACTTATGTATAAGCTGACTCATACATAACTGCTTCCATATATAATAAAATTTGTTTAAAAGTAGCGGTATTAATTCTAATGTATGAGGATGCATTATATTATTACTTATATAAGATTTACACATACATGTTTACCTGTTGTATGAGGTTGTCTTTTATTTGTTTTGGCAATATGCTTCTACGTATAAGATTTCATTATAGCTACAGCCAAAACAAATAAAATACCTCATACAATATTTTTACATGTATGCGCAAACCTAATACTTGAAATAATATAATCTGAACAAATGTATAATAAAATCAGTACATAGTCTGAATAAATGTATAATGAGATCAGTACGAAATTTCTTTACACATAGCAGTATAAATTGCAATGTATGAGGATGCATTATACATGTATTTCATTCTATAATGATATAGATAATGTATAGTATTATTACTTAATGTATAAGATGTTTCATACATAGCTGTTTTAGTATACTATTTTTTCCAAGCATAACAGTATTAATATTTAAGAATGAGGGTTCTTTATAGATGTAATTCATTGTATATCGACAGAAGTAATGGTAATGTTATTATATAATCTTTTATACATTAGTTAGTGTAATTCATTTTTTATAATGAAAGGCATTAGAAATACCATAGCAATATATTTTTAAGTTCATGAACCTGAATTAAACAATATAAGTTCATGAGAAATACCATAGCAATATATCGAACGGTATGAGAAATATCATAGCAAATGTCATAGCAAAAAACTGAATTAAATAGAAATATGAACCTATTAAACGACACTGCTAAAAATATATAACATATGTATGTATAAGCAATTCCAATTGAGAAACAAAAAGTATAATCATCACCAATATCAAAAACTCACAATTGTTGTAATTTTTTACCTCCAATACATAAAAGAATAATATAAATGTTTTCACGATGAACGTTTAAGAACTGTGCTACTCTAAAGTGACTATGACAGTTTCATCAATTATCGGAACATAACTATTCCTTGGACGCGGAGGATCGTCATTAGCACTTGTGTATCCTTCAATTGTCTTTCTGATCCCATAATTCTAGAGTAAAGATGCACAACATACACGTTGGTCTTATGCGTCAAACTCAATTAAAGGTACTTTCAGTCCTTCACTTAATATTTATGCATATGCATAACAAAAACGCCACAGTCCCTGAATTTGAAATAATACTATTATTTAACAAGCCGTTAAAAATATTATTACATGTTTATACATATTATAAAGTAAAAAAATAAGAGCACTTACAGACTAGCAGATATTTGCTGAGGTATGTTTTGTAAATAGTTAACATCAAATGGGTGTTGACTAAGAAGTTGAGTGCACTGACCAAGCTTGTCTTAATATAATCTCATATAGTTTCACATATATGTGTACACCTTATACAAATCAGTACATAATCTGAACAAATGTATAATGAATTCTTATACATAGAAGTATAAAGTCAAAATAAAAAAATGCAACCTGATACAACAGTTTCACATTTATGCGTGAACCTTATACAAACCAGTACATAATCTGAACCAATGTATAATAAAATCTTATACATAGAAGCAGAAAGACAAAACAAAAGAAAATGCAACCTGGTACAACAGTTTCACATGTATGTGTAAACCTTATACAATTAATAATATAGTATTAATAAATGTATAATGAAATCTTATACATAGAATCATACAGCCAAAACAAATAAAAGACAACCTCATACAACAGTTCCACATGTATGTGTAAACCTTATATAAGTAATAAATATAATCTAATACTGTTTCACATGTATGTGTAAACTTTATACAAGTAATAAATATAATCTAATACTGTTTCACATGTATATGAGCACCTTATACAATTCACTATATAATCTTAACAACTGTATAATGAAATCTTATACATAGAATAGTGCTACTAATACATATTTTAATGATAACTAAACCTTCGGCAGATGTGATCGTCCAGAATCATCAACATTTTTCTTACTTGACGATTTTGGAGCTTTCTTGTTTGAACTTGAACCGGCAACTTCTCTCAATTTCTTCATTGTTACTGGGTCGTTTCGGTGCTTCAAACGGTTCTCTGCGAAATTGGGTTCTTCATAATCAAAAGAATCAGGAACGAAACCAACAACGGAAATAACAATACACGATCAGACTCCATTGCAAAAAAATGTATACTTTAGGGTTAATCAATTTCAAAAAAATAGCAAATAAAGCAAAGATCTGACTTTGAAAACTATGAAAAAATACAAAAAAAAAAATAACTTTCACAATGGTATTGACTAACAAAAGCGAATACTTTGATAAGTACCTACATGAAACAAAGAATAATTCGAATCCAAATTTGATTTGATAAAGTTGAAAAAAAAAATCTTAATTTGATTTGGTAAAATTGAAAAAATCGGATATATGAATTTTAAATTTCAACTCTCAAAATGTTATTGAATTACAAAATCAGATACTTTGATAAGTACATACATGAACCAAAGAAAAATTTGAATCCAAATTTGATTTGGTTAATTTAAAAAAAAAACCTTAAAATTAAATGAAGAAGGTGAACTTTGTTCAGTTAATGATTAATAACCAAACAATTTGAAATTCCTCAGATCACGTTAGTTTGATTGTAGGAATAAATAAAGGAGCATAGATATGGAGCAAAAATTGGTGCACTAAAATAGGAGCAAAAAATAATATTTTGATATGTATGAGGGGCATGAGAGAGAAAGAGTAAATTTAAGGGATTTAAGTAATTACTTTGGGATTTTTGTAATTTCTTTTCCAATATGGGATTTTATATAATAAGGTAAAATTACCTTGTGTATATATGTAAACTTTAGTATAATTATCTCCCAAAAAATCATGTATCTATGAGGGACTCTTTGTTAAATAGACCTTTTAAGTCTATTTGTTAATTAAATAGATCATAAGTTTTTTTATTTAGGGAGATGACCCATTTTGTGAATAAATAATTTTTTTTTTTGTGATTTAAATTTTTTTTATAAGTTTTAATAATTACAAACTAGTCCACAAAGGGACAAGTCAGCAACTGAATTAAAAGACGGCACATCTCTCCTAACAGATAGATTATAAATCTATTCGATAAATTATAGACTTGTAGGTGATTATACGAAAGAAAATATGAGGTACATTTACTTTTATGAAAACTAAAGCAATTATATGATATATTAAAGAGTATCTTGAACTTATAAGCAAGAAAATCGAGAATTCATGACCATATACAAAGACAACGCATCTCTCCTAACAGACAAATTACATATCTATCCGATAAAGCATAGACTTGCGGGTGATTATACGAAAGAAAATATGAGGTACATTCACTTTTTCCAAAACTAAAACCACAATATGATCTATTAAAGAGTATTTTGAACTTATAAGCAAGAAAATCAAGAATTCATGACCATATGCGAAGTCGACGCATCTCTCATAACAGACAAATTACAAATCTATCCGACAGATTATAGATTTGTGGGCGATTATACAAAAGAAAATATGAGGTACATTCACTGTTTTAAAAAATAAAGCAACTATATGATATATTAAAGAGTATCTTGGACCTATAAGCAAGAAAATCGAGAATTCATGATCATTTGCAAGGACGACACATCTCTCTTAACAGACGAATTACATATCTATCTGACAGATTATAGACTTATGAGCGATTATACGGAAAAAAATATGAGGTACGTTCACTTTTTTAAAACTAAAGCAACAATATAATATATTACAGAGTATTTTGAACTTATAAGCAAGAAAATCAAGAATACATGATCATATGCGAAGCCGACACATCTCTCCTAAAGACAAATTATGTATCTATGTGACAGATTATATTTTTTTTTTTAATTTTTAAATGATAAAAAGACAAGGGAGTCATTTCAAAAATTGAGAACTCAAAGAGCCTTATTGCCAAAATTTCTCTATCTATGAAACTAGACTCATACCTATATTATATTTATTATTTATTATATATACTAAATAGCAAGAAAGTCTTGCTTTAGATTAATTTAGTTAATTAGGTAAGGATTAGTTAGTAGTTACTTTTTTTAATTTGAGTAAAGCATCTAGTACCCCCTTGAACTATCACCAAATTTACTACGACTTATTCCAACTTCACGGGGGTCCTGTTACCCCCGTAAACTAAACTTTAACATATTTTTGTCAACCTTTTTAGCTGACATGACTCCTTTTGTTAACCTTTTTAACTGACGCGATACCTTTGACATGTGCTTTTTTTTATGCAATAAAGGTGTCATATCAGCACTAAAGGGTAACAAAAATACAGGAAAGTTGAGTTCAGGGGTAATAGAATCCATGTGAAGTTGAAGTGTGTCATAGCAACTTTGGTCATAGTTCGAAGACAGTGGATGCTTCTCTAAAAAAAAATTAAAATTTGATAGTTACTTTAATCTTTTATGTATTTTTTAAAATTCAAACTTTGACAATTTAATAATTATAGTGATGATTATCTATTTAATTCAACTTTATATAGTTTATTGTTAGTTAATATAAATGATTTATCTAGAAAATGACCAATTTCGTTTTGAAATCATGAACACCGCAATCAATATTTGCTTTTAATTTTACCGTTATTAAAATATTCAAATTTTGTACTTTTAAATTTTTTCTGTTTCTTATTAGTTAGGCTGAGAATAACTTTTTACAATTATTTTTAAGTCAGAATTTCCCAAGAGGCAAGAAAGTTAAAGATGAAATTAAAAAATATTTTCACTTTTTTTTTTTTTTTAAAAAAGGAACACATGGGTATTATTTTTGAAAACTTCAAATATCGATGGTTACTTTTATTTCTTACATTTCTTTTTTTAAAACAAAAACAAATGGTAAACAATCCTTTTTGAAATTTAAAACGTAAATGTCAAAAATAGGTTACCAACAAAATCCATACATAACATTACCCACGTCTTCATGTATTTGTGGTTTATCTTTTAAAAACAAAAATAACCACTAATTTTAGGAACTGACGAATTAAACTATAGAGAGTCTACTTTAAAAATTGGCTAAATATTTTTTTTGTCATATTTTGAAATTAAATTTATCATCATTGTCTTACTTTGAGGTTAAATTTACCCCTCTACTTGAAAAATTGACTAAATATACCGTTCGTCATATTTTAAGATCAAATTTACCCTCGATGTCATACTTTAGAGTCATATTTACCCTCATTGTTAAAAAAAAATTCACATATACCCTTCCTTTAACATAAAAGTCTAAATCAATGTTAAGTTGTCCATTTTTAAAAAATAAATCACACTCTAATTCACCCAATTCGACCAATAAAAAATACACAAACAAATATATCCCTTCCTCAGTTTTGTTGGTCGAATTTTTTCAATGAACAAAAATACTTCTCTTTCAACGTGCAACGTTGGCAGGCTGTTTACAAATGAACAAAAAGTAAAACGGAATAGGATAACGTAGAAGCATTACAAACTCTCCTCTTGTTCAGTTATGTTCAAATTTCAAATTTTGATTTACAATTCTATGTGCGTCTAGATTCTACAATTAGTGAATAAGTTTTCTGAGCAAATAACATGATGAAAAATATATGTTAATCTAAATTGCATATAAAGACATATGACTGAAGAGATGTCACAATTGACATATAGGAAAACCTCTTAACTCAATTATCTAGAAAAATATCTAGTGGGCCTAATCTATTACATTTGACCATCAAGTGTCATTTTTCATGAGCTCTGCACTGATGCAGATCCATGAACTGAGAGAGGGATATATTTCTTTGTGTTTGCACTGATGCATATCAATTTTTCATGAGCTATACATTGATAAATATTCAGTGCATAATCTCATTGAAAAAATTTGACCAACAGAACTGAAAGGGATATATTTATTTGTCTTTTATGTGGCTCGAGTTCGGTCGGGTGAATTAGATCAGGGTGTGTTTTATTTTTAAAAAATGAAACCTTAACATTGATTTGAGCTTTTCAATTAATAGAAGGATACATGTGAAAAGTTTTTTAACACCGAGGGTAAATTTGACCCCAATATATGATACGGAGGATAAATTTGACCTCAAAATATAATAAAAGATATATTTAGACAATTTTCCAAAGAACAGGGTTAAACTTACCTCCAAAATATGACAACGATGATAAATTTGACACCAAAATATGATGAATGGTATATTTAACTAATTTTATAAAGTAGAGGGATAAATTTGACCCTTTTCTCTTTTTTTTTTCTTCTCTCTCTTTTTCCGCATTAGTTTAAAAAAATTATTCTTTTTTGCTGCGGTATTTTTTTAAAAAAGTACTTTTTGCTGTTTTTTTAAAAACTTTTTACGCTGCAACTTTTTTTTTTTTAAAAAGAATCATTACTATTTTTTCACTATGTTTTTCCCCTCTTTAATATTTTTTTTTTTGTTGATCTTTTTGTAAAACCTTTTATGCTCGTCTAATTATTTCACATCTTTTATGAAAAAAATAAACATTTACGTTGTTTATTGTTTTTTATTTATACTTTGTTTTATTAGGATGAGAACGCATGATAGTAAAAAAAAATCGATATCAATATATTATATAATTATTTATACAATATTGATGCATTATATAACTATATATATAATATCGATGCCATTTATACATTATCGATACGTGTTTATACACCATGTACATAATATCAATGGGTCAAAATCATTTTCCCTCCCCAACTTTGTCTTAAAAATCAAATTTCCCCCTCAACTTTGAACAATAATCATACTCCCCCTTTATTCTAATTGACTTTTAAAATTTCTATTTTACCCTTTATCATCAATTTTTTTATTCTTTTTTTAACTTCTTTAAAATCATCATATTTTCATTTTAAAAAAAATTCATATAACAATTTTTTCATAAAAACATAAACATTATCTTCTAGGGAAAAAAGTAAAAAATACTAATTAAGTTATAAGCTAATGATGATCTGTATGAAGTAAACTAGCATGATAAGAAAATTAGTTTTATTAATAATAATCAAAACTATAATATTTATTTTACAAATGAAAATAATAAGTAAGACTAATTTTATAAACATATTTCAATGCAGAAAATACAAACAATAAATGAAAGCGATAAGCCTCTAGTACCAACCCGAACTATGGTCAAAGTTGTTACGACACACTCCAACTTCACAGGGGTCCTACTATCCCCTGAACTCAAATTTAGCGTATTTTTGACATTTTTTGTTCTAATGTGACACCTTTATTACATAAAATGGAGCCCACATCAAAGGTGTCACGCCATCTAAAATGATTGACAAAAGGTATTACGTTAGCTAAAAAGATTGACAAAAATATGCTAAAATTTAGTTTAAGGGGTAATAGGATCCCCGTGAAGTTGACGTGTGTCGTAGCAAATTTGGTCATAGTTCGGGGGGTACTAGATGTTTTTCTAGAATAAAAATAAGGTCAAATTTTAAAGATTATATTTATTTATTTATATAAATTATAAAATATGTAATACTCTATTAATGACAATCACAACTTATTTACTGATATAAACAATAGATAATATCGTTTCTTATCACTTGATTCTCATACTAAAAATAGATGTTTTAATTTATCTGCTCAATTTGTGAAATCAAGAGAATTGTATTATGTTTTTTTTTCCTATCCTTTAGTGTTAAATAACTATATAAAGTAACAGTATAGATAAATTTAAAGTTTCAAATTATCATTAATAAGGTTAATTTAGCAAAATATACCTCTAAGTAAATTTTTCTTAAGGATTATGTTATATCAACAAAAAGTTAAGTAATATGAAACAAATTTAGTAAGAGAGTGATAAAATACTAAAATATACACACATGTATGTACATACATATGTATATATACACACTTAGGGGTGGGTTGTTTGGAAACAAGTTATTCCGGAATTAATTATCACAAAACAAGTTGTACTAACATGTATGTGTGATAACTTATCTCATCACGGTGGTATAAATGGTGCGACAAATAATTGTGAGACTACCTAATACATCTAATTAAACACAGGATAAATAATCATGAACTTTATCTCTGAATTATTATAAATATGCCTCACACCAAACGACTCTTTTATACATATAATACTAAAATAACGATCTTAAAAAATAACATTGAATTTTTTGATAAATTTATAAAAAAATATTAATTTGCTTATAAAGTTAATAAACTTAAATAAAATGCTACAAATATCCATGTTAAAAAAATATTCATTACATATAATATAAAAAGATATTACATAAATATAGGATTAAAATTATAAGGATAAAATGGACATTGCATGGATAAAGGGGGGAGTATGATTATTATTTAATGTTGAGGGGGGAGTTTGATTTTTTAATCAAAATTAGGAGGTGAAAATCATTTTCACCCTAATATCAATACATTGTATATGCACTACATAACTATTTATATAATATTAATATATGACATGTACACTGCATAACTATTTATACACATATATTGCATACACAACATTTGAGAAGTTGTATATGTAATGTATGACTGAGATATACAGTTGGGCTACAATTTTTGTAATGAATTTTCCTTGTGATTGATAAAATTATTAGTTACCGAAAAAAAGGTTACTTAGCCACAATTTTTCTACCATTTATCCACGGTCCGCGGGTTAAACCGCAAGTTTTTTTTTTTTTTTTTAAAGAAACTTTTGGGCTAATTTTTTTGTAAATAAAAATATGATTATATTTGTTGTAGTTGGGGGTGTACATATCAAACCGTTAAGTCAAACCGAACGGACGAACCAAATCAAACCGAGAAAAAAAACCGACTTATGATTTGGTTTGGCGTTAGAAAAAAAAAAACCCGATCATTCTTTGTTTCGTTTGGTGTTAACAAAAAAAAGTCAAATCGAACCCGAATCAAACCAACATAATATATGTATGTATGTATATATAGATATATATGTGTATGTATGTATATATAGATATATATATGTATGTATATAATTTCAACTTTTTATACATAAAACATTAACTATAATCTACTTTTTAAATATTTTTTCACCTAGTTTTAGTAATTTTTAATATTTTGAAAGTAGATGTAGATATATATTCAGATTTGGGCCTTTAAGTTGTAATATTTGTCTATTAATTGGTAATTAAATGATCCAAAATTCATTATAAACTTAAAACCTAAACTTTTCACTTTTCATCTTACTTTTTTAGTTTCAAGAGAGTTTTCTGCTCATCATTTTTTCATAATTGTGGATTTTTATTAGCACGTGAGTGAAAACATATTTGATCTAGTCTTCAATCATAATATAATTGTAAAAACTAAAGATTATAAAAAAAACAAAAAAAAATGAAAGAACCGACTAAAACCTAGACCGAGAAAACCAATTTTATGTTGGCTTGATTTGGTTTATAATATTAATAAATCGACATGATTGATTTGAATTTTTTTTTTAATAAAAACTAAACCAACCCGACCTATATACACCCCTCATTATAATCTAGTTACTTTATTATACATATATAAAGTTATCCCCTTTTTTATTTTGAATTTAAACCTGAATTCTCATGATTGTCTTCTATTTTATTAACGACTTAACTCTTTTACTTGTTTTCCTTTTTCATTTTAAGAGTGGGATCTGGAGAGTCGGGATGACATTTGGGGCATGGTGGCTTGGGCCCGGGCTGGGGAGGCCTTGATCTGCTAAGAGTTTGATTGCCCATTTCCTTTTCTGTTTATTTATCTTTAGTCCAAAATAAATAAATTGTTCCTTTTTTAAAAGATATTTTGAAAATTTCTTTCAATTTTATCATTTAAAATGAGGTTACTTCACATTTTCTAGAAGAATAATTTAAAAATAATTAAAAGGGTAATAATAAAAAGTAAACTATAATTTATGTCTAAATTTTTTTATTTTTTTTCTTAAAGAGTGTGTTATATTCCAATAATTCATTTATTTTGTACTGGAGTAATATTTTTTTGAAAGTTTGGCCTACCCCCACCCCTCTATCAAACCCTGCCCCGTCTAGTCTCTTTTTCATTTTTTTTTCTTTTTAATTTTCATTATGTAATATTTGGTACAAATGCTCTAGTTCCCTCATTTGCAATGCAAAGGATACTTACATGCTAGATAAATTAAATGGGAATTGACGATATAAGTTAAGGGAGAAAATTGAAAGTTTCTGAAAATAAACAAAAATTAAATAATTACATGTCGTAGATATTCTTTTGCCTAGTTGTTGAAGTGAGAGCAGAAACAAATTGGAAAGTGATGCCATTAATTCATTAGAAACTAAAAAACACACAGCCACCACCTAATAAAATTATTGTGCATGAATTACTGTCGTTCTTTTAGTGGTCCATAAACAAGTACCTAGCAAAAGAAGACTTCCTGCAAAGACTTTGGTGAAGGAGCAAAGGCAAACAACGGCCGATCTTGCAATTGGTACTAGAGTTCAAGTTGTGCTTGAGAAGCTGCTTTCTCTCTCTATTGAAGAGGCCAAAAGTTTAAGCAACTTTAACAAAGATCTGAAAATGCTGACAGAAAATATATCCATGCAGATCCAAGCTTTCATTCATGATGCTGAAAGACGACAAGTTGATGATCAGGCTGTGGAAAAATGGCTCAAGAGACTTGAGAGAGTTGCTGAAGATGCTGAAAATATGTTTGACGAATTCATATATGAATTTCTCAAAGGACAAGTGAAGATACAAAACAACCCAATGAGAAAAGTGCTGTTTTCGGGTACAAAAAAACTGTATTTTGGCAAAACAACTTAACACAAGTTCAAGAATAAATCAAGAACACTTATGAAGTTTCCAACACAAGATCAAAAACAACCTTTCATAAAGTGTGTTTTCAGTATTTTAAAAAAAATTAGATGAAGCAGAAAAAGCCAAGTCCTCCGAATTCACGGAGTGTCCTTAAGGAAATAATTCCCCTCAAGTACCCGAGGTTGCGAAATTTTCCTCCCAAGATAAAATGGCTTAACAATCCAACTGTAATGATACCTCAAACGATCGAATTCTCTTCGAACTCACTCAACAGTCAGATGATCACACAGAGTATTTTAGAAGACAAGAAATATTTTCAAGTGCAGAAAAATTCATACCAAACCTATACAAAAAATGCAGGTTTATATAGCCATTAAGTATCCCTTCCGAAATGTGGCAATGGTTCACCAGAAAGGTGTATCCTTTCTGAACAGTCATGTCTGTTAATTCGAAAGAGTGTCTTTTTCGAACAGCCATAACCATCCAAACAGTCATACCTTTTCCCGAAATAGTGTCTTTTACTCAAAGAGTTGTGTCCTTCCAAACAACTTTTCATTTTCCATTCACACTAATTGAACCCAACAAAAGGTCGGTGGTTTCTTTTCTCATACTGCTTTAAAGAGTAAAATGTCACAAAAAATCAACGACATCACTCAGGAGTTGAGGGCTATTAATAATGATGCCAAAGACGAAAAGACCTCGGTCTCCAATCACTGATAGTTCATTCTTGACAAATAGTACAACCAAATCGAGAAATAGACTCCGCAGTAGTTGCTTCAGATGTTGTTGGTAGAGACAAAGATGTTGCTAAATTAAAGAAGATTTTGAATTACATGAAAGAGGATGCTGTTTTGTGCACCATCCCCATAGTGGGTATGGGCGGTTTAGGGAAAACAACTGTGGCTATGAAAATTTTCAGGGATGACCAGATCGAGAGACACTTTGAAAAAAGAGTTTGGTTGTGTCTACCTGAAATGTCAGAAACTAATAAGAGCTTTCTTGAACAAATCCTCAAATCATTTTCAGAGAGCAAAGTTGAGGTTCAAAACAAAGATATAACAGTCAACAAGCTCCGAGATGAGTTGGGTGAAAAAAAGTATTTGCTTGTCCTGGATGATTTGTGGCTTGTTGACTCTACAGTGTCACATGATTTCGTCGACACCTTGAGGAGAATAAGTACATCCTAAGAAAACTGCATTCTTGTGACTACTCGTAAGGAAGAGGTAGCATCCACAGTATCAACAGTACGTCCTCATATGTTGGAAAAATTAGCCGAAGATCATTGTTGGTCCATTTTTAAAAAAAGAGCGTTTGTTGATGGGGAATTTCCAGAAGAAATAGTGAGCATGAAGAAAAGGATTGTTGAATTGTGTCAAGGTCTACTGTTGGCTGCAAGTGTGTTGGGAGGCCTCTTATGCAACAACGAAAGACACGAACGGTAGACAATTCTTGATGGTAACCACATTATTATAGGTGAACATGACAACGGGGAAAATTAGTTAATGAAAATCCTAAAACTCAGTTATGATTATCTACCATCTTCACATCTGAAGAAATGCTTTGCCTACTTTGCAATGTTTCCAAAAGATTTTGAGTTTTAAAAGGACCAACTAATCCAACTCTGGATGGCAGAAGGCTTTCTTCATCCATGTCAAGAGACTAGATGCGATGGAAAACTTTAGGAACAAGTTTTTCCAACTCTTGTTGCGAAGTGGGTTATGTTCTTGTACTCGTCTAATTTTAACATCTTGCAGCATTTGATCAAAACAGCATCGGAGGAGAAAATCCTTCTCAAGTCCGATACTTTGGATGGGACTCACCAAGTGATCAAATAGATAAGATAAATGAGCCAGGACGTTTGTGCACATTGTTCTGGAGAAGCAGTTCTATATCTGAAGATATGTTGTTGAGCTTTAGGTTCTTGAGAGTTTTAAATTTGTCCAGGTCAGGCATCAAGGAGTTTTCCGCTAAAATTAGAAAGCTAATATACTGGAGATATCTTGATCTCTCCTACAATAAGATCAGATCCTTGCCCAACTCCATTTGTAAGCTCTTTCAAACATTAAGAGTCAATGACTGCTCTCTACTTGAGGAGCTTCCAGATGAGATGGGAAATCTGATAAGTTTGAGACATATATATTGGTATTCTTGGTCTCAGATGCCACTTAACATGGGACAAATGACCTATCTTCAGACCCTAAAGTATTTCAATATGGGTTCAGAGAAAGGTCATCAAATAGAAGAATTAGGTCATTTGAAGAACCTGAGCGGTGAGTTAATGATCAATTGTCTGGAAACGGTCCGTAACAGAGAAGAAGCTCAAACAACATATTTACAAGAGAAATCGAATATCTACAAAATGGCATATTTGTGGTCCCATGGTGAATTAGAAGGGCGTGAGACCAATGATGAGCATGTGTTGGATGGTCTTCAACCGTATCCTAACTTGAAAACCTTCGAAGTGAAGGACTATTTGGGGACTAAATTTCTTTCATGGTTTAGTGAAGAGTTGGTACCAAATTTGGTCAAGTTGAAATTAATTGGTTGCAAGAGGTGCAAAGAAATTCCATTGCTTGGCCAACTGAAGTTCCTTCGGCATCTTGAGCTGATAGGATTCCATGAGTTAAAATGCATTGGACCTACTTTTTATGGTGTTGATATTAGCAATATTAGATCAAGTATCAATAACGGCAGTATCCAAGTGTTCCCGTCATTGAAAGAACTAGTATTGGAGGATATTGAAGCTAAACAGAATTTGTGTGCTAGCAGCTAAGAGAGAAGATAGAGATTAAGAGAGAGAGAAAGAAAATTGATTCACTAACTCATGCTGAGCAAAACAATAATCTTTTTTGTGTAGAACTTTTTAGAATAAATACACTCTTCTCCCTTATATACATGCTACATTATTGACATCTGTACATCACTAACTAATCAACTAATTAGTCTAATCTATATTAACTAACTCTTGAGCCAACTGTATATACTTTTGAGTCAACTGTATAATGCAATTAAGTCACAACTTCTGTTTCATTACTCCCCCTCAAGATGACAGGTATGAACACATCCAAAACTCCCATCTTGGAAACCAATTATTCATGCTGTGATCTAATCAACCCTTTTGTCAAAATATCTTCTTGCTGCTCATGTGTTCTTAAGAACAATGGCTTAATCAATCCCATTTGGATCTTTTCCCTAATAAAGTGGCAATCTATTTCGAGGTGCTTTGTCTTCTCATGATATACCGGGTTTGCTACCGTTTGTAAGGATGCCTTACTTTCACAATAGAGTTCTACTGGAAATTCTAGGTCTTCTCCTAATTCTTTGTACAATCATGTGATCCCCACTATCTCTGAGACTGTAGAAGCCATGCTCCTGTATTTTGACTCTGCTAAGCTTCTTGAAATGTTTGTTTGTTTCTTAGACTTCCAAGATATCAGAGAATCACCATGTTTAACAAGGAAACCTATCACCGATCTCCTAGTATTTGGGCATGCTGCCCAGTCAACATCACAATATGTTATCAGCTTGTTTTGTTTCCTGCTACTCATCAATATTCCTATTGCAGGTTGCCTCCTTATGTATCTCACCACTTTTAGTTTTGCTTCCATGTGAGATCTCTTTGGTGCTTGCAAGAACTGACTTAGTGTTTGCATTGCAAAACATATGTCTGGTCTTGTTAGAGTCAGGTAAAACAATCTACCAATCAGTCTCTGATATGATCCCATATCTTCCAATACTAGATCATTTTTTACCCCAACTATTTCATCCATATTTCTAGTGGTTAGTCTCATGTTGTTGTCCAGTGGTGTCCAGGAGGGCTTTGCTTCAGTAAAACCAACTTCCTCTATCATTTCTAGAGTATATTTTCTTTGATTCATCAATATTCCTTTATTAGACCTGTTAAATTCTATCCCTAGAAAGTATTTTAGAGTGCCTAGGTCTTTAATCTTGAACTTGGCATGCAACTCCTGCTTGGTCTGCTCAATTAACTTTAAGTCATTCCCTGCTATCATCATGTCATCAACATAAACCAAAATGACTACAATTTTCTCATTGTGTCTTCTTATGAATAATGAGTGGTCTAGTTTGCTCTGCATAAATCCTGAAGCAATCAGTGCATCGGTAAGTTTCACATTCCACTGTCTGCTTGCCTTTTTAAGACCATAAAAGGATTTAACTAGCCTACAAACTAACCCTTGAGACTCCCCCTAGCTAGAAAATCCTTCAAGCAGGATCATGTAGACTTCATCAAAGATATCACCTTGAAGGAACTCATTATATACCTCTATTTGATGGATATGCTATCTTGAAGTAACAACAATTGATAATATACTTCTGACAGTAACAATTTTTACCACAGGTGAAAAGGTATCTTGGTAATCAAGACTCTCTCTCTAGTTGTAGCCTTTAGTAACCAATTTGGCCTTGTATCTTTCTACTTCACCATTATCTTTAAACTTTACCTTGAAAACCATTTACATCTAATAGAATACTTTCCTGGAGGCAGAGGAACTAACTTCTAAGTATGATGGGCTTTAAGTGCAAAAATTTCTTCTTGCATTATCTTAATCCATTTAGGACTAGAACAAGCTTCCTTATATGTCTTGGGTTCAGTAACACAAGAAAAGGCAGCCAAATAATAATGATAAATAGGTAAAAAATGAGCATGACTTAACTCCTGATAAAATGAATATGGAGTGCTTGCAGAAGAATTATTGGAGATGTAATCAGTCATCCAAGTAGGCTGCTTCTTGGTTCTTGTGGACTGTCTAGGAACAACCTTAACAAGCATATTAATAGCTACATGAATTGTGTCATCAGTATCAGCTGACATAGGGGATGCATGCAAGTGGTCAGCAGTAACATCATGATCATCCTCAATAGGAGAATGAGGTAACATTTCAACAACCTGTACTGAGTCTTGAGAAGCTGGAATAAAAGGATTAGTAGAGAAGTCCAAAAATATTGGAGGAGAAAAAGACTTAGTTTGGAAAGGAAAAACATTTTCCTTAAACAACACATCTCTTGACAAAAAGAAAGAGTGAGTAACTAAGCTATATAGAATATAACCTTTAGTTACTGCAGAATACCCCATATGAATAGCAGGGATTGCTATTGCATCAAACTTATACCCTGAAGGAAGATTCTTGGCAAAGCATAAGCAACCTAATGTTCTTAAATGAGAGAGAGTATGGATATGACCATGGAAAGCTTCAAAAGAATTCTTCCCCTCTAAAGAAAAATAAGGCAATCTGTTCATCATGTATACATCTCCCAATATACAATGTCCCCAAAACTTAATAGGTATTGAACCCTGAAATCTGATTGCTCTGGCTAGCTCTAAAATATATCTGCGCTTTCTATCTACGAATTTATTTTGTTGTGGAGTGTAAGCACAAGATCTTTGATGTACTATCCCATGGGTGGAGAATAAGGTATGACAATGTGTATTCACAAATTCAGTCCCATTATCTGACCTAACCACCTTTATAGTTTTGTGAAACTGAGTTTGTACCAATTGAATAAAGTTCTTCAAAATCATGAAAACATCACTTTTCAATTTAAGAATATAAACCCAAGTCATTCGAGAATGACCATCAACAATTGTCAGGAATAATCTATAACCATCAAATGTTTGAACATGAAAAGGGCCCCAGACATCCAAATGAAGCAAATAAAAAACAACTGCAAACTTAGTTTCACTAGGGGAAAATGGCATCCTAGTATGTTTAGCAAGAGGACATATATCACATGTACCTAAAACAAGTTTAAATCATCAAAAGCAACACCAAGAAGTTTCTGCATGGCTCTAACAAATGCATGTCCTATTCTCTTATGCCACAACAGTATATCCACCTTATTTTTAATAGCAATCAATCCCTTAATAGGTTGAGCATGGTGTTGTTCTTATACTTTGTGTTCAATTAAGTATAAGACATCATTTTCCTTACCAATCGCCAACACCTTCCCATTTGAGAGGTCCTAGAATATACAGAAATCGGGAAGAAATTTGACTGAACAATTCAACTCTTTAGTTATCCTGGAGACTGACATCAAATTATACCTAAAGTCAAGTATGTATAATACATTTCTAATGGTGTGATCATTTAACACCTCACAAAGGCCAGTATGAGACACAATAACCACTCCTCTATTAGGTAAGTGAACATTTTTGTCACTAGCACATATTTGTGTTAGCTTTAATAACTAAATATTAGAGGACATATGGTTTGTTATGCCTATATCAATTATCCATTCAGTCTTATTATCATTTACACAATATGTAGAAGCAATACCCGTGTTTTCAACCTCTGTAATATGAGATGCAGAAGAGTTACCTCCCATGTTTTCAGTTCCTGATATAGACAACTTACTCATGCTCGCTGAACTTTTTCCTGCATGTTCTTTCTAAAGAGATCGCATCACCTTATTATAGTAATAAGGATTTTCCAGCATCTTAATTATTTTTTCATATTAAGGATGAGTGTAAGAAGGCATATCTGAACCATGTTAGCTATCATCACCAATTGACACTCTTTTAGCATGCTTATAATCTGGAAATCTCGTTGCCTCTCCCTTTACATAGTAAACTCTGCCCCTAGCATCATCTCCTCTCATATTGTATGACTTATTTCTAGGATCTCCATGTCTCATGTTAGAAGAAGCACTAACTCCATTCTTCCTTTTCGACTTAAAATCAGGGGGATAACCATGAAGTTTGAAACAATCATCCATGATGTGACCAGTTAACTTACAATACTCACACTTAGAATTCCAGTGAGGATTCCTTTTATACTTATTAGAAGTGCTACTTTTGTTACTCATTAAAATAATTATCTCTGTATTTTCAGAAGGTTCAATAGTATGAGCAATCCCCCTTCGGATTTCCTTCTCAATCATCATAGAGTATGCTTGATTTACAAATAGAATTAGGGCTAACATAAGAATTTGCCCTCGATCTTGTTCATATGAGTCATTGAGTCCCATTAAAGACTGTAACAACTTCTACCTTTTTACAAATTCCATAAATTCTCATGACTTATCACAATCACAACCAGAGAATAGGGCTAAACAATCAAACTCTGCCCAAAGAAGACTCAATTTAGTAAAATATTCAGCAGTGCAACTGTACCTTGAGTGGTGGTTGCAATTTTACGATGCAGCTAAAATTTTGTGATCCATAAACTTTATCGAATAACTCTTTAAGATCATTCCACACAGAGGATACATCTAAAGAGTATACAATTCCACTCACCAATTCCTTCAAAACACAGTTCATGATCTATGACAAGACGATTGCATTACAACACTTCCATAGATCAGCTAGATTTGGACCAAAACTTGCTCTTCTGTATGTGCCATTGATGAATCCCAACTTGTTTCTTCCAAGTATTGCAATCTTCATCGATCGACTCCAGATAGAGTAGTTTTTAGATCTTGTCAGTTGTATAGAAATTAACAACACTCCAGAAGTATCCGACTGATTGAGATACAAAGAATGATTGTGCTTCAATTTCTCCGCCAGAGTATTATCTACTTCCACTGCCATTGCTGTCCTAAATTGTTTCCTTCAATCTCTCCTTCAAATCAACTTACGTAGGCCCTATTAATGGCCTTTAACTCTAATACCATAAAGCTAAATAGAATTTGTGTGCTAGCAGCAAAGAGAGAAGATAGAGAGTAAGAGAGAAAGAGAGAGAAAGGAAATTAATTCACAAACTCATGCTGAGTAAAATATTAACCATTTTTATGCAAAAAATTTTAGAATGAATAGACTCTTCTCCCTTATGTACATTCTACATTATTGATTGTTGTACATCACTAATTAATCAACGAATTAGTCTAATCTATATTAACTAACTCTTGAGCCAACTGTACATACTCTTGAGTCAATTGTACAATGCAATTAAGTCACTGCTTCTATTTTATTAGATATGCCTAGCCTTATTGAGTGGAAAGGAGTGGAATTGATCTAATAACAAATGGTGGTAGAGATGAAGTTGGAGTAAGAATGTTTCATAGGCTTCAGAAGTTGAGTATTAGTAGCTAGCTGTCCATTGTTAAAAAGTACTCCAAATCAATTTGAAATCCTTCATCAATAAAGCATTAAAGGAGTTGAGTTGATAGTGGAATGCCATTGTTGAACTTATGCAGCAACTTGACATCTCTCGTAAAGCTAACTGTCTCTAAAGTGAAAGAGCTCACTTGTTTTCCAGAAGAGATGCTACATAACAATATTTCTCTTCAACGCCTATTGGTCTCAAACTGCGGAAAGTTTTGCGAATTGCCACAAAGTTTGTACAATCTCCATTCTCTTAGGATCTTAAAGATATCCTCGTGCCCCAATTTGCATACCTTTTCTGTTTTTGATGGAGAGAAATATTTAACTTCCCTCAAAAGTCTTGGGTTTACCGGGTGTGATCGATTGACCAATTTACCAAGTGGAATCCTACAACATTATCGGGCTCTAGAGTATTTGACGGTCAGCAATTGTAAGAACTTAGTTTCCTACCCTTTACATTTTGGGGAAATGCCTTCACTTTCACAATTGGATATGTTAGAATGTCCTAAATTGATTAGTGTGCACACAGGGGGTCTTCACTATCTCACTGGGTTAAGGAAATTGGAAATTGGTCCTTTCTCAAAGATGGTAGATTTTGAGGCATTCCAATTGATATTTAATGGAATTCAACAACTATTGTCCCTTTATACATTAAGGGTGCACGGACGTGCAAACTGGGAGTCTTTGGCTCATTAGCTTATGGAACTTTCTTCCTTAACAGAGATCCGAATATATGATTTTAGAATCGAGGCTCTTCCTCATAGTCATGACAACCTTAATTCTCCTGAAACATTATGGCTAAAGAGGTGCAAACAACTACAACATGTTGACTTCTTAGATGCCATGCCCAAATTACGGCATCTGGAGATCCGTAATTGTCTATTATTTGAAGCTCTGTCGGATGGGCTCGTCAACCTTATTTATTTGAAAGAATTAATTTTATGGAAGTGCAACAAATTATAACATTTGTCATCAGGATATGCCATGCGACGCCTCACCAAATTAAGGAGACTGCAAATTATAGTCTGCCCAGAGTTAGAATGTTACACTTCACATTTTAAGTTTTAGTCATGGTTGTAAATTGAGGTGTTATGGATGCATAATTGAGCTTGTCGTGCTTCAAATTTAGTTGAATATCGAACTTGAATGGTTCATATATGTTTCAACGGTTATAGGGTCATAAAACCGTACCCAGGGGCAAAGATTTCACTTCTGCAACATAGCAGCAGTGTAAGAGAATGAAGAAGACAGCACGCAACGAGCCACTGCTTATTAACTTGCCAAGTCCCTTCAAGGGCAATTTTGTCTTTTTCTTTTTACCTTATCCCACGTGATTAAATTTTTTTTAATTCTTCAGCGTCCAGACATTATTTTTAACAGAAGAGCATTTTATTTCAGCAAATAAATTCCTATTTTATTTCAACAATTTAAATTCCCTCTTTTTTCAACAGTTTCACATACTGTTTCCATCAGTTTCTGCATTAAAAAAAAGGACCCTCTATTTTCCTCATTTTTTTACGTTAAAGGTTCCCCTTTCTCCATCAGTTTCACACACTATTTCATCATCTAAAAAGCCCAATTCTCCTCTCAAACACAACTCTCAAGAATCTGAGGTAATTCGTCCAAGAAAACAAGTCTAATTCCTTCTTCAGATCTCAAGTTCTTCAAACATTTTGAGGTATGTAGAACCATCTTTTGCTCACATTTCTTGATGTTTTCTTATTTTTCAAATCCATTTAGTAATCTCCTTTCCAAACAGATGGTGTCTAGGTGTTTGTATTCAACAGTTAGATTAAAAATAAATCAACCTGTCAAGTTCTATTTTCTCTCGGCGTCTTAACAAGTGCTTATGTATTCATAACATATGGACTGGTTTTGCCTAAATCTGAAGCCTAAATCTTATCCAGTCAATAACATGGCGGTCTCAATAATCTTCAATAAGCATTTTCTATTTCTAAATTTCTTAAAAGACGTTAGGATTAATTAACATAAAGAACATCCTTTTTGTATCTTAAATTGATGTACGATCCAGTTTGAGTATATGTTGGCATACTAAAATTCTTTAAGTTTAACAAGTAGGAAGGACTGCTATTTCTTTGGAATTCTTGAACTTCTGAAATAATCAAGTTATTACCATGAACTTCATAACCTTGGCTAATATTGGTAACCAAAATTGTGAGTGGCTAAAGAATGGAAATTCCGTGTTCTTAAATCTTAGTATGGATTGTCTAGTTTACTCTCCAACTATCATATTGAGGTTGGTTTCTTATGATAACAATCCTCTCTGTACTTTTAGATCTGCAGCTTTGTAACTCAATTCTCAAATAGCCAGAAGATGAGTTCTCGTGGCCCTCTTTAAGATTTGAAAATATATCACTAAAATTATTCTGAACCATATTGATAACCATGAGATAAACACTGCTTCTCCTTCCCTCCACACATTATATGGTTTGATATTCTTTGACTTGACATGTAGATTAGGAACCTGGGCTTTGTCTAGAATAAGAATCTTTCCTTGTTTGCCTAGGTAATTTTGAGAAATTATGAAAACTGCCAGTAGCATCAAAAATCATGTTGGCTAGAAGTCTGCAGTATACTTCTTTTCTATAAATGTATTTTAGTTAAGTACAATAGAGTTGCGAGACATTCATTATAACCTTAATAATTACAGCCATATTCCATAGAATTTTTCAGATTTTAGTTAGGATCTTAATCTCTTTTTGAAAATTTATTTCCAGATAGATTTGGTTTATCCCAACTGTTACACAATGTGTAATTGCTTTCTTTCCAGTTAACTCCAAAACATAATCTCTCAAGAGTTGTGAAAGTCATGTTCATGAACTCTTAACAGAATGTATTTTTAACTGTTTAGAATGCTATGAAAAGGTATCAAATAAAAATCTTATGAACCCAAAGTGGTTGAATTCCCAACATGAGCCAAAAAAGGACTAACTTATGTACATGAGCCTAAAAAGGCTAAACCACGAGCATAAGCCTAATATGGCTAACACTTTGAAGATAAACAAATAAGATAATGTCATGAGCATAAGGGATTTAGTTAGCTGACCGTGAAGGCATAGGTTTAAACAACAAATACCCAAAACTATGTTTGCCGACATAGGATAGAGATTATTTAGCAAGTCGAATGACTCTTTTTTATGTCCCCAAAAGAGGCTAACCATGGATACTTGCTAGCAAATTATGTCATGTTATATCCTATGCCCGAAAAGGTATAGGATGACTTAGCTGATTGGGCTGAGATCAGACTCCATGCACTCACATGGTGGTTTATAACGGCTCACTACTTTCTCCCACATATAATCAAAGGAATTAAATCTATCTTACTTGGTTAATTATAAATTTAGTTTATATTCTTGCTCCTTTCCAGTTGTCTTTACTTAAATTTGAATTCCATTGTTATTTATAATCTCTTGTTGTACTGTCCTCCTAAAATGGTTTACATACCAATACATTCCACGCATTGACCATCTTTGGAGCTACATCATTTCATGATGTAGGTTCTGGCTCTCAAGTCTGCGGTCACGTGCCTCATTAGGATCTCTATTTTTTGCCATTGGTGAGTCTCTTTCCTACTAGGAGGCTGGATGAGATATGATGACTTATTTATATTAAATTTTCTTTTAATGTAAGTACTTATTAGAGGCTTCAAAGGCTGGTGTAGTTGTCAAACAAACTTTGTATTTTCTGGTCTTTATGTATTGTAACTTTTAGTATTGCTGGTCATCATGCAGTGCAAATAAGCTTTGGTGAAGTTTTATACCTAGAGGAATTCATAAATAAGCTTTATAGTATTTCAACTTTATTCATTTGTATTAGAAGTATGCTTGGATAATATGGCAGGACATTTGCTCGTACTATCAATAGTATCGAGTGCGTGCCACCTCCAAGGTCCCCGACTCGGGTCGTGACATATCAGAAAGTTGCAATGATAGGAGTGGCCCAAACTCCCAGTGTTCCAACATTTCCCATATTCCAGAAATTATCATAACTTAAGTAAGTCTTTGTTTCTCTTTGAGCTTTTGAATGATTACTTTTTTCAAAAATTTCTCACCTTTACCTAGTTGAAATAGCATTTGTATAAGCCATCAATCATTATTTTATATTTTTTTTGTGTGTATTCCTTTATCTCAATTTATGTGAAGTAGGTAATTTTTTGTCATGAGTTCCTCACCTTTAACGGGTTGAAATAGCATTTGTCTAAGTCATCAATCATTATTTTATATATTTTTTGTGTGTGTATTCCTTTATCTCAATTTGTGTGAAGTAGGTAACTATTTTTCACGAGTTCCTCACCTTTAGCTAGTTGAAATAGCATTTGTGTAAGTCATCAACCATTATTTTATGTTTTGTTTTGTGTGTGTGTATTTCTTTCTCTCAATTTATGTGAAATAAGTAATTTTTTGTTTTGTTTCAATGTAGAATAAGTTATAATTGTTTAAGTAGTTATAATCATGTTATTAAGAATGTAATAGAAAGTTTTAAGTTAAATCAAATAAGAACTTTTACATTTAAGAAATTCAAAGAAGTATTCTTTTATTAATCTTCAAAATAAATTGGATTGATGTGATTACACTTAGCAACCTATGAATGCTTTGCTTCTCTTTTTCTTTATAGATAGATGGATTTTAGAGACAGATCGGAACATTTTTTTTTGGTGTTGATTGTGGTTGCACAAAGCTTGAAAATTCAAGGTAAGTTTTTTTTGTCCATAAATAGTTTGCAACTAGTCTCCCTTGTTTTCACTATTTTTTTTAGTGTTTGATCTTAGTTCCTAAGGACATACGTCTTAGGTTTCGTGAAATATTCTTTTTTGAGCATGATAATCATGCAACAAGAGTCTTCCCCAAAAATTTATGCTTTATAATGGGGGATACCTACAATTATGAAGAAATACCTGTTAATTATACGATGTTCTTCTATGGTTTATTGTGCTAATTTATGGAAGTGTTCTAAAACTTTCCTTCTGAATTTTCCAGTTAAGCTTTTTTTCCTACTCCGTCTTCTATAAGCAACTTCATTTATAGTGTCCTTAAAATTGAAAAATTTACATGTTTTTGAAATTATTTTTATGCATAGATTGACCAGATAGAAACACGTAATTCAACTGGTGCTCTCAACAATGACTCAAATGCACTGTAAAAGGTTGCTCTAAAGTTTATTTCCTTTTGCAGATTAAATTTTACTAGAAATGCAAATTAAGATTTATCTGTATTCAGGCCTTATTTGGGGTACTGGACAACCTTTATCGGGAACTAAAGTCTACATGTGAAACATCAGAAAGATCAGAGTGAATAGTTTGCCCGATGAGAAGCTACACTGGTCTATACCTCTGCGTTGCATGGCCGTGTTTGCCTTTTTATTCTCCATGTAAGTTTATGCAATTTTATTTGACGAATAAATTCGATATCTTCTCTCATCGAGACTTGTATTAAACTTTTTATGAAATTATAGAATTGTTAGAATATAAGCTGTTAGTTTGGTGATTCATTCAATATAATTCTAATTTTTTTCCTTTTGACAGAGCTTCATTCTTTATAATTCAATGTTTACACTGATGATAGGAGTGTTTATTGTATTCTCATAGTATTTTAAACTCCATCTAGTTTAGCCCTTTTCTTTTGTTATATTAATGTCTGACCCTCTCCTCTCCCAACCTATATAAAAGAAGAATCTTAGTATTGTTCATATCTATTCAGGTGCTATGATGAATATAATAAAAGAAATGGATGGTCGGTGCCATTGAAATCTGCTTATGAGGTACTCATGACTTACAACTCAAATAATTCTCATTGATAATGCTTTAGAATTAGATTGCTTCCATGGATGCAGTTGATAGGTTGCTTTGGTACAAAGGGAAACCGTATGTACACTATCCCCTTCGCTGTCATGCCTGCCACGTCTTATCCACCTACACATTCCTTTGGATAAGACAAATACTTGTTCTTTTCGGGGTACAAATATGCATTTGATTATCATAACACTGGCTTGTCATAACTGGTAAATGTAGAGAGGGAATAACTAACCCTTTACCATGTGAATTTTTATATCTATGGTACGAAGTTCCTTTATTAATGACTTATTGGTGAAATTCTAACCATCACAAAAAGCCACTTACATAAGCTTGGATGCAAGATAGTTTACTTTTGGACCAAAATGTGACTTCTACCGATAGTAGAAGCTTCTCCAATTTTTGTTGATTGTCTTCAACAGTATTTCTTTTTTCCTATTTTATTTTCAGGGTACAGATCAGAGCATTTTACTTCAGCGGTGACTGTGGCTGCATAAAACTTGAAACTTCAAGTTAAGATAGTTTGTATCCATAGAAAGATTGCAAATGATGGAATTTCAAAACCTTTTTCTCTGAAATTTTTTTTCTCCTTAAATGTTGTTCTAAATGATCCCACTTTCCTATATCTCATTTACTTGCAGAAATGTGAGGTGAGACTACATATAATAGACCCTTTTGGTCTGGCACTTCTACGGACTCCGCCTATAGCAGCGACTTTAGTACATCGGGCTGCCCTTTTACTTTTCTTAGTTATGGACATAGGAGAGGATGTAAACTGCAATTGCACAAAGGTAGGTAATTTTTTGTCACAGAAGATTGCACTTAATATTTTAAATCAATGCTTTTTTATCTGTATTTATGTTTCCTTTGTGATACGGGTACGATCACGTAGATGGACTTATGAGAGTGTGTGTTGGATCCAAGACTTGGTGTGTGCAATTGAAGTGCAAAAGAGGACCTAAATGTTCACCAAAATAGTTCACTACATACACTAGAGGGGCACATCTTCACTAAGGGGCCTTTTGGTCATTTTAACTTCTATTTTGTAATATACTATATAAAGAACATTGTAGGATTTCTTTCATTAGTTTTTGGATATTGTAATACATAACATTTTGAGACACAAAGTCCTCTCTCTTTGAAGCAAATCAAAACTAGGTTCACAAGTGAGGATTTCACTGTGTTGTTTGTTCAAGCTTGGAAACGTTGGGTACTTGAAGGATTGAGGTCCCTTTTATGTCCACGTAAAAGAGTAGGTATTCCTATTATCATTGTATTAAGGGTCTATGTGTTTGAAACACACTTAGGTTCTTAGTATATGAGATAGTGTATGTCACTCTACCTATCCCTTTGTTTTGTTGTAATCATGTAGTTTGTGTTCTTGTAATCTTAACCATGTGTTGTTGTTGTTCTCATATTGTTGTCTTTATCTTGTTGTTGCTAATCTAGTTTGGGTCTGGCTGAAAATAAGAGTTAAACACCTTGTTATCTTGTTATTCTCTTACAGTTGTGTTGCCTGAGATTTGGTTCCATTGTGGTCTCGATTTCACCTTGTGTTTGTGGATTGTTTTGGCTTGTTTTGACGCATTCCTTGTTTTGTTTGTATCATTTGGTATCAGAGAATGGATTGATCTTGTTCCCACAAGATCAATCTTGGGCTCGTAAACTTGAAAATAAATAAAAAAATTGTTGAAAACTAAAAAAATCCAGAAAAATAACAATCTGCCCGTGCTTGTGTTCTTGGCCAAAATTGTGTTCTTATTGTGTCTTGGCCGAGATTTTTAATTGTCTTGTGTGTTTGTAGTGTTAGTTTTGTTCTTCACTAACACTTTGAGTCGATCTTATTTTGAGCTTGTAATTGTTGATCTTGTTGTTGTGAACAAAGAGTGGGCCGTGTGTTGATGTTTTTGTTTTAACTTAGCCATGTGGTGACCTTGTTGTTGGACGTTGTTGTTGTTCTTGGAAGTTGTTGTTGTGCTCTTATTGTTCTTCATCCTTTTCATCTCTTTTTAAAAACAAAAAATGAACATTAGATCTACCAAAGGTGAAAGACCAAGTTGTAATACTTGTTGGTGAAAGGACTTGCTCACATCACTCAAAAGACTTGACAACCACTTTTCACCTACTTTTCATGATTTAAGGACCTTGTTTCAAGGAGAAAGTACAAAGAAGGTAAAGTCTTGCTTTTGAATTTGAAAGAGAAGCTCCAAGACCGTATTTCCCTTCATTAACCAAATCCACCAATTCTAAATTGTATATTGGTCATGACTTGAAATTGGAAAGTAAAAATTTGACAAAACCGTGACCAATAATGGGCTGTCACGTCACTAATTTACTGTTCACTCAACATTTTTGAGCTCAAATTTTAGATTTCTTAGTTTCCTTTTATTGTTCCTTAGTTTTAACTGTTCATTCTAACACTAATTGACAAACTAATACTCATCTACTAGCTTGTAAGTTAGTCTTCGAGTCCATTTTGTTCGTGTTCACGTTTGTTGTGTAGTTTTGTCGTTTTAATTCGTTGATTAGTTCTTGACTCACGTCCTACAAGATTTGTTTGAGTTTCAAAACAAAATTATAATCCGTACAAGAGTAGACTCAATCCTCAACTCCTCACAGATTCCTTAGCGGGCTCACAACACTTGTGAAGCTACGAGTGAGGTAATCAAAGTGTGAGAGTGTGGCAAGGTTATTTTTGAGCTAACTTATTATTGTTTTATAGATGTTTTCTTAGGTATATTGCAATGGAGGGAACGACCTCCCAAACCATGGGCAACAATGATACCAATATCCTCATCTCTTTTATTGAGGGCCTCAACTGTACTTTGGAAAGAATGCAAGTGAGTCTTGGGAAGTTAGAAACAGATGTGTCTTTGGTGAAAGAGGATGTAACATCAATAAAGAGGGATATGGCCACTATGAGTGGGAGATTAGAATAGGTAGAAAGCCAAAGAAGTTCCCGACCTTCTACTTCTCAAAATATTTCCGCAACCAATACCCCCAAAATATTACACCAAATGATCCATCCATCGAGACAACCACCAAATGATTTTCAAGGCCAAGATTATGAAAGACCAATCCACCCTCCACGTCACCAAGTCCAATAAGAAGGATTCAAAACCCAAATTACACCACCGAACCCAAGCCCTCCACTTAACCAAAGGCCTCACGCTCTAATCCAAACTCCATTAAACCAAAGGCCTTACTTTTCACCAAATCTAAATCCACTTAATCTAAACCAACCTAACCGTGTAGAGAGATATGGTAGGGAGAAAAAATATGGGGATTATGGAGCTTATGGTGATGTTAACTTGAGGGAAGAAAAGGTGAGAGGTAGGCAAGGTAATTTAGGCCGAGAGGTGAGGGGTGTCCACTAAACTCGAGAGCTAGGCATCAATACCATCAAAGTTACTCTTCCAATCTTCAATGGTGAGGGTGATCCCGAGGTGTATCTCTCTTGGGAGTCATCTTGTGACAAGATATTTTAATTAAATGATCTAATCGAAGAGAAGAAGAGTTGTTATGCTATCGCTCACTTTGAGGGTTATGCAAACACTTGGTGGGAGTATGTGAAGAGGTTTGGTGATGTGTTGATTTCCGGGAAATCACCTCTATCGTTTAGATTGAGGTGCCTTATGCGTCAAAGGTACTTACCCGAGGGCTACAAACATGAGCTTCTTTACAAGTTGTACAACTTGAGGCAAAGAAACAAAAGTGTCATGGCATAGTATGACAAGTTTCAACAATTGATGTTAAAGCATGATCATCGAGAGAAACATGTGAGCCATGACATTATACGATTCAAGGTCGGGTTGAATAGATACATAGCTTCTCGCATGACCCTCCACAAGTTTGACACCATCGATGGCATCTTCCAAGCGACATTGAAAGTTGAAAGAGAACTCTCGGCTTTAAAGTCCAAGAGTCACTAATAACCTTCCTCGAATTGGCACCAACACAAAGAGCACTCATTCAATGCCAACTAAACTGAGAACAAGGTTGTCCAAACTGAAACCAAGGCTGCCCAAAGGTATCCTCCAAGAAACGAAGGTAAGCCAAATCCTATTTCTCGTCCTAAGGGATTTCAATGTTTCAAATGTTAAGGGTGGGGGCACAAGGCTAGTGAATGCCAAAACCATAGAAATGTAATCCTTAGGGAGGGAAAATTGTATTACCTTAGTGAGAAGGCGGGACTTGAATCGGATGAGGGTGATGAGAAAGTTCAAGATAGAGAGTAAAAAGTCGAAGTGGTAATTGATGAAGGCGAGAAAGATGTGTGGCCATGCGATGGTGAGGTTGAAGTGCCTAGTTATATGGTAAGGAGAGTCATGATTAGTGAGGGCTTGAAAGAATAAGCCAAAAGTGAAGAGGGTGAGGAAAAAGAGAAGCTGAGAGTCATGATGGTGGGATTTGCCCACAAGGGTCCTTTATTGCTTACTAACCAAGATGCTAGCACTTTTCCTAGCATCAAATCTTCTTATGTGCAGGTTGTAGAACATGTGAGTCTAAGGATCATGCTTGATGATCTCATGGAACCTTAGATTGAACATCCTAACCTTGGGAGGAGCAATGAAGAGATGATTCAAAGAGGAGAGCTTGCAAGTGATGATGCCTTGAATTTATGGACAAATTCCTTTCAAGATAGAGAGGATGATGTGGGTGAGATCATGTAGATGGACTTATGAGAGTGTGTATTGGACCCGAGACTTAGTGTGTACAATTGAAGTATAAAAGGGGACCTAAATGCACACCAAAACAGTCTACTACATATACAAGAGGGGCATCTCTTCACTAAAGGGCCTTTTGGTCATTTTAACTTCTATTTTGTAATATACTATATAAAGAACATTGTATGATTTATTTCATTAGTTTTTGGATATTGTAATACATAACATTTTGAGACATAAAGTCCTCTCTTCTTGAGGCAAACCGAAATTAGGTTCACAAGTAAGGATTTCACTTGTGTTGTTTGTTCAAGCTTGGAAACGTTGGGTGCTTGAAGGATTGAGGTCCCTCTTATGTCCACGTAAGAGAGTAAGGGTTCCTATTATCATTGTATTAAGGGTCTATGTGTTTGAAACACACTTAGGTTCGTAGTTCATAAGATAGTGTATGTCACTCTACCTATCATTGTATTAAGGGTCTATGCATAAATTCTTAAGAACAACATAAAAAGACTCAACTACAACAAGGAAATAAAGATACAACTCGATAAATAATTATTTCCCTGTTACAACTGCCATCTTTGAATTCACCACTTTAGAAAGATATTTAGTTGTAAGTATATGGAAGTGGTGGTTTTCTTGTTGAGAAAGATGAGCAATATATATTGTGACACAAGAAAACTTAGGAGAGATCCCATTGGTTGAGGCAAAAAGGTGGCAACAGCTTTTCACCAACTTTTGTACTATGTGTCAGCCGTGGTAGTTAGACTGGACAGCAACAGGTGAGCCCAACCTATTCCCTAATTCGTAGTAGCTTTTTTTTATCACAAAAACTCTAGGGAACAGGTCCCAAATTATGAATTCAGTCATCAAAACTAAGAACTTAACAATTTCCCCCTTTTTGATAATGACAAACCCATATCAGCAATCAACATACTTAGCATCTTCAAGTAACTTCTACACAACACAGTCTTCATATTAGCAACATATTCAGTAGCCTTTTCCATTTGCAAGAAGTTTTCCTAACCAATTCCCCCTACCATTGATGCCTATAAGAGTATAAACATCCTACACCTTATTCTCTCTATTTATGAGCATCAAGTTCCACCTGAGTAAGAGAACTCCTATTATGATCAACACAACATGTACATTCTAGCTCAATTACATCTCCTATCTTGATCATCAAAAACATGTACATTCTAGCTCAATTACATCTCCCAAAACACTTATCCCCTCCATATATCTCCTATACATATATATAGGCTACACATCACAACTTTTTTTTTTGGAATCATTAAAGAGGTGAAGCAATAAACCAGGCATAGATAAGCATATATGTTAATTCATGGTCATTGACGCATAACTTACATGAGCGAGTAAGGATCAGATAGAAATAAGAGAAGTGATAGCACAATAAGAAATTTCATTCAATCATGCAAAAATTAGTACCATAAACCATTCATAAAAATAGTGACCATAAAATATTCAAATAGCCGTGCCAATCATTTGTCAGAGACAAAAACAAGGACAAGGGAGAACAAAGTTTCACAGGGCCCGTTACATCCCAAAATAAGAATAAGAGTAAAAACCAACAAGGACTCTTTTACAAAAATAACAATTGAGAGGACAAGTGGAGATAACTAGGAAGAAGAAGGAGGGAACCAGGTAGGATATGATTCAGGAAGAAGCTTTAGGCAAATATTCTTAGCTTCTGACTCCTCCACCCTTTCCTGCAGGGTAGTATTTGCAACACACACTTCCTTTCCTGAATTTGTTCCCTCTTCACTTTTGTTTTGCAAAACAACCTTCAAAAAATCTATACATCTCGTAAAGTAAGTAGAGCAATTAGAGTCTCTATCTCTCCTTTCAATTATTTTTGGTTATCCATGTGGTTAACCACCAGAGACTTGGGCTTTCCATCACTCATCCTGAGAAAATATTTATTTCCCTCAAAAATTGAGATGCCAAACACTCCATTCACTGAATCAACTTTCACTTTCCCATACTCAATGTTGAATTAAGCAAACACCCTATTCAGCCAAAAACCATATGGTAGTCCATGCCTTCCAGCTTTGGCATTGATGACTGTGTTCTTATTCTTAATGATTATGTCTGGTAGGTTAACCTTCTTGTACTTAAACAAAATTTCCATCAGGAACAAATTAACATCTGTCAGAGTAGTTCCTTTGTCAGAACTAGGGAGTAGTGATCCCTTCACAAGTTTAAGCAATAACTGAAATTCTCCCTTGAGAGCCCTATTATTGAAATCTTTAGCACCACATAATCTCAAAAACTCAACAGATCCTTTCTCCAACTTGATGCACCTGATTCCCATAGTTGGAAAACCAAGGATTTTAAAGAGTGTCTCTTCATCCAATCCCATATTCAACTATTTACCTGAGATGTTATATATAGGCCATCGATAGAAATTTCCAAGTTATGATAAAATATATTAACTTCATCTTCTTACACATAAGGCACACCAAAATTAAATAAGTGTTCCCAATTTTGAAATTTCACCATCTCAAGCAACTCTTTCATTTCTGGCGTATCAGCAGCAGCAAGGTCAAATACTCTTCCACCCAGGACTTCCTAATCCTTAAGGAATTCACACCTTGCCTCCCTAGGCAAGCTTGATCCTGAGACTGATCTTGATTCCTTGTCAGCAACTTGGTCTGATTTTTTTCTTTTACTAGTAATATTGGACACTGGTTTCATAACTAGCAACCCCTTTACTTTTTTTATAAATACATCCCCTTTTTTATTCACTTTAGTACCAATAGAGTATTTTTTATGGTCAGACTCAAGTGACTCATCCTCATAGTCACTTAGTCTTTCAAACATATGTTCTATCTCACTGTCCTCACTGTCATTGAACAAGCTCTGAGTATCACTTTTTGACTCTTCTATGACTATTCTCCTTTTAGCAACTGATTCAGTTTTGAAAATATTATCATTCTCTTGTAGTCCTCTTCTTTTAGTGCTTTCCATACTACCTCTACGATTACTTGATATATTGAGAATGGATAGAAGTACCATATCATCAACATCAGTACTTTCAAGAAAGTCATTTTGCCTTTTTATGGACAGGGTAAGTAAGGGAGGTTCCCATCTTGGGGGTTTAGTACTTGAGGTTTTCTAGCTTAGAGCTCCTACCTTTTTACACATGGGGGAGTCAAATACCAAATCTATCTTTTGGAATTGGAATATCTGAGAATGAAGAGAGACGCAGGTCCTTGAATGGATAGGGAACTAATGGGATTTTGGTGTGAGAGAGATTTCAAGGTGAGAAGGAAATTAATCTAATTTTTGAACTTAATATATGGCACAAAGGAATGGTTGAGATTGAA
Source organism: Capsicum pubescens (assembly GCA_030864215.1). NCBI lineage: Eukaryota > Viridiplantae > Streptophyta > Magnoliopsida > Solanales > Solanaceae > Capsicum > Capsicum pubescens. The sequence continues at coordinate 246,862,207 of CM061547.1, forward strand.
GAATGCGAAATATTTGATGGGACATATCCGGTCAGATGGACGCGTCTGTTGAGTTTAAAGTACAAGTGGTAGCCTTTTAAAAAGACGGGAAAGTGATGTGTCACAGTTATTAAATATTTAGAACGGTCAATATTTAGGAATAACAAGTGGTACTAACCAGATTAGGAACCTAGTCCCTAAAAAATATTAAAATCCAGTGACTTGTGCTGTCTCACTACTCCGTTCATATCTTTTCTTACTTTCAATGGGTGTATATCTGAAAAAATATGAGATTGAATTAGACACGTAAGACATTATCTCTGAGATACCTTCTCACTAATTCATATCCATGAGTGGAGGATCATGAAGGTCTTCTGTATTCATATAACTTCATCCACCTCCTACTTTTCAAGTGGCACTCGACCAGTTCCTTATTTTTATTTATTAGGGATGTACCAAAGAAAATTCCTTAAGTGCTTTAAACTTTTATTTTCTGCTTAATCCACAATCCTATCAACATTAATTAATCTCTTATCTTGATTCCATTACTAAGGAGACATATATTCTTTGAGGGCATTCAACAAGGGGTTATCTTTAAATCTTTAATCACGAGCTCTAAGTAACCATAGTTATTATCCACGTGCTAGTTTCTCTCCCTTTCCTTCTCTGCATCATTAATCACTTGTTAGCCTTAGGAACCCATTTAAGTTTGGGTTCCTAAAAGGGTGAATGAGAAAAAATGAGTTTTTCTTTGTCCAGGTTGGCAATCTTTATTTCCTCCTTTTTCCTGAAGCTGTGGTTTTAAGGGGACATATATCCTAGAAGTGACCATCCTTACCACAATGGATACATGAAACATCACCTTTTCTCCTTTCATGTCTGACTGAAGAGCTGGGTTCATCTTCTTGGCTGTTGTATCCCAAGCCTCTACTGCTATTGGATTTTTGGCTGATGAAGCCAATCAGTGTTTGTAAAGATGTAGTACACTTGAGAGCTTTTTGAAGTTCAGTATTCACCCAAATCAGTTTATTCTCAAGCACTGTGTTTCTATCAAGTCAGGAAATCAATTCAGCCTTAACATTGGTCAGTTCTTCTTCCAGCTGAAACTGCATTCTACTCCCTTTACCTTTACCTTTAGAATCGCGCTTGATGATTTTGTCTAGACTTTTATTCAGATAGTTGTTTTCACAGGAGAGAGTCTTAAAAGTTGCTTGATTCTCAGATGCTTGCACACTCAGCTCTACCATTTCTTATTTACATTTTGTCAGATTTTCTTTCAGTCTTGCCTTCTCATTGGTGAGTTCAGCCGCTCGAACGCTCAAGTCAATTACTTTTTCCTCATATTTTTCAAGTGTATCCTTCAAATTCTCTTTGTCCTTGACAAGGTCATCCAAAGAATCAATCAGCATAGAAGTAAGAGATCTTAGCTTACTTAGAGAGTAGTCCTTCAGATTTTCTTTAATTTCAAGGAGAGTAACAGGTTTTTCTTTCTCATTATCACTGTTAGCCATCAGAGTAATGAGTTAAAGGCTGAAACTTCATCTTCCATTACCATAATTGAGGTATTTTCAACTTGTTTTGAATCATCTAACTCACTAGAAGATTCACCCCAACAGGCTGCCAACACTTGATTGGTAATCTTGTCAGCTTAAGTTTTTTAGTTGCGCCTTACAGGAACCTGGTGCTTCCCCTTTTCTTTACCAGCAACTTGCCTAGTATATTCCTTATATTCTATGTCATGCATAGAACAATCTCTAACATAGTGACTGGGCTTGCCACATTTATGACTGTGTCACTTCCTTTTCCTTTCTTAGAGCTCCTGCTAAACTCTCCTCTTTTAGTCAAGGCTCTAGAGTTTTGTAAAGCTTTGAGAAACCTCTTCGCAATATAGGTTGTCTTCTTATTTTCAACACTGGTAGTTTTTTTTTATGGCCTTGAGGACCAAGCGCTTTTCATCCTTGGGTTCAATCTTTAACTTTCCCATTTTCTTCTGCATCTCAAAGGTTTTGAAATTGCCTAAGCTTATCCATGGCTATTTTGTTCAGATCTCTGATAACGCTTAACTTACACGTCAATTTAGTGCAAGGCATTCGTCAGTAATATATTTACCCAACTTTGAAGTCGGGGTCAAATCCACGAGGAACAATGTAAGTGGCGATTAAACTAATTTGAAACTATAAATACACGTTAAATTCAAACAAATGATATGAAAAGATAAAATGGGAGTTTTTAATTTGTTAATTTTGTTCTAACTAATTGTAACAAAGTTATTCCATCTAATGATTCTTTTTGTAAGTACTAATTCAATGATATTAAACAAACCAGAGTTATGGTTACCAAGATGCTTGAACAACTAGGGTTGTGAATCAATTTAGAGTTCCAATTAACAACTTCAATTGCAAGAGTAACTGAATCCTATTATTTTCCGATTCGTTTCTCAACCTCAGTGGGCAGCCTATCCTTTAATTCTATCGAACTTAAAGAATGCATTGGTTATTCAACTGTTCTCTCATGTAGGCCAATTCGGTAAAGAAATTTGCCATTAATCTAAGGATTAAAGTCCTTAGAGTCCATGTAAACCCTTTCTTTTCCCAACAAGCACTTTCCTCTTGGATAAGTGATGTTCTTGGGCTCACTTTTCAAGTTTGCAACCAAGAAAAGTCATTAAAGTGAAGAAAGGTTTATACAACATCAATTACTCATGGAACTCAATTTGATTCACAACCCAAATCAGTTTTTCACATCAAGGCTCCCATAACCCTAGTTATGGGAGCTTAGCCACAAATTTCCATAGAAGAAATAGAAAGCATCTTTGTATTATTCATAAATAAATTCAAGATTTACTTACAAAGGTTTCAAGAATTTGTTCTTGAATCTTCAATAGAGATGGAATGATTAGATCCAGCAGATTTGCTTAATTCCCTAAATTACTAGGTTACAAAGAGTTTCTAGAGATGGAAAAATTGATAAAGGATAAAAGAAAAAAGAAGAAGATAGATTTGAAGCTATGAGATATGGATCTCAACTTCCCCAGATGATACTTAATAAAACCTAAAATTGATATTTATAAGTTCCCAGGTAAAAAGATTTAAAATTGGAATTCAAAAAAAAAACGTGTCCAACTTGGTGGTCTACCGCAAAACTAGTGGTCCACCATTTTGACCTTCCCTGGGTATTCTAAAATCTTGGATTATGTTTGGTTCTGGTGGTCAGTTTGGTGGTCCACCACAAAACTGGTGGTTCACCATTTTGATCACTAGTGGGTCTTCTGAAATCCTGAATCTGGTGGTTAAATTGGCGGTCCACCGCAAAACTGGTGGTCACCATTTTGACCTTCGCTGAGTGTTATAAAGTTTTGGATTTTGTTTGGACTTGGTGGTCGAAATGTTGGTCAGTCGCAAGACTGGTGGTCCACCATTTTGACCACCACCGGGTCTTCTAAGACTGGTGGTCGAACTGGTGGTCAGTCACAAAACTGGTGGTCCACCAAATGTTACACGCGCCTATGGGTCTCAAAAATTTTCCTCTTATGAATCCAATGGTGTTTTGTACAAGTCCATTGGGCCTTTCTACATCCCACACGCGCCCTGGACATTTTGGGAATCCAAATGGAGTCAATTTTTGCATTATGCTTTCGTTGATCCATTTCGAGTCTTTGTGAGTTGTTTCCACTTGATTTGAAGATTGTATATCCTTCATATATCATCATGATACATTAAAAAAGCATCATAATGCATTAAACACCACAAATTAGAGCTCAAAATAACATAACATCCAAGACGGTGAACTTAAAACATGGGCTAAACATAGGCTAAATGCACTTTGAGCTTAGGCTCATTGTTTTGACTCTTGTTTTGATCCAATTGACCTTTGAAGATTATAAATAAGTTGTTTTATATATAAATACATAATAACAACCTTATTAACTCATTAATACATATTATAACCCAGCACAATAGACTAGACAAACACCTAGCTCAAGCTAGTAACACTAGTTTTCTCGGTTGAACTCTAAATGCTCAAATTGAATCAAAACTCAAGTAAAAACACCATTAAACATTGTAAACACATATTTGGACACATGAATGCTCATTTATGTCATTATAAACATATATAGCTTAAGAATCATCCTCAAATAAGGCTAGAAAGGGCTAGAATAGTAATGCTAGAATGCATAAATACACCCAACATCAATCTATGGCTTCAGTAATGGAATCAAATTTTCTTGGAAGAATGCTTAAGAATTTTCTCACTTGTTTGTAAGTTGGAATCACCTCACTTAAGCAGTACAACTCATTTGTTATAGCAGTGAACCTTGTATGCATCTCTTGGACTGATTCACCTAACTGCATGGTGAATGACTCATATTGATTCGTTAACATGTCAACTTTGGATTGATTGACATGAGTAGTCCCTTTATGAGCTATATGAAGACAATACCAAATCTCTTTGGCAGTTTGACAGGCAGAGATCCTATTGTAATCATCAGGACCAATGCCATATACCAAGATCTTCTTAGCCTCGTAGTTCTTTTCTATCTTCTTTCTATCAGTATCATCAAATTCCTTCTTGATTTTTGGAACTTGTGAGGTAACATCTCCAATTTTTACAACCCTTGTAGGGACCAAAGTGTTATCTTCAGTTACATCCCATAGCTCAGAATCCTCAGCCATGATAAAGTCATGCATTCTTGTCGTCCACCATCCATAGTACTCTCCATTGAATCTTGGGGGTATGGTGGTTGAATGGCCTTCTTCTAGATTTGGAGGAGCTATCATTTCTCAAAATCATTCCAAGGTGCTAGCCTTTTAATGGAAAACCTTGCTCTGATACCAAATGAAAGGTTGGGATGGGTTGCTACTCAGCTCAGGGACCTGTTCCCAGATACACTTACACAACAAGAACTAGGAGATATATAAAGTAAGAAGTGCATGAATAAAGTAAATAGAGGACACAAGGTTTTTACGTGAAAACTCCTTGCTCAAGAAAGAAAAACCACGACCTGCCTCCAGGATTTCTAAGCTCCACTATATCCAAGCAACCTCTTGAATAAAGACTCCAAGGATTAACTTTCTAATCCTTTGTTTCCTAGCAATAACTCTATTACAAGGAAACACAAGCAGTAACTCTACTGTTTCACCCTCTAGCTAACTCTAACTGGACTCCACAAGCTAACTCTAGCTTGAACAATCACCTAACTCTAGATGATTACAATGAAAAGGTTTGCATCTCAACACCTACTACAATCATAAGCTAATGTAGGCAAGCATTTAAGAACAACATACAAATACTCAACTACAGCACGAAAATAAAGATACAACTCGATAAACAATCAGTTCCCTGTTACAACTGTCGTCTTTGAATTCACCACTTCAGAAAGATATTTAGTTGTAAGTATATGGAAGTGTTGGTTTTGGTGTTGATTTTTTTGTTGAGAAAGATGAGCAATATATATTGTGACACAAGAAAACCTAAGAGAGATCCCACTAGTTGAGGCAAAAAGGTGGCAGCAACTTTTCACCAACTTTTGTATTATGTGTCAGCCGTGACAGTTAGACTGGACAACAATTGGTGAGCCCAACCTGTTTCGGAATTCATAGTAGCTTTTGTCATCACGAAAACTCCAGGAACAGGTCCCAAATTATGACTTTGTCAATCATCAAAACCAAGTACTTAACACTGCATTTAAGGCATCTTGTTTACCTTTACTTTTTTTCTTTACTGTTCTTAGAAATTGAAAAATCTCCAGGAATAATCCTAAGGAAATCCATATCAATTTATTAATAATAATGTTATGCCTCTACAATATTGGTTTGATTTTTATGCTGTTGACAATCTATATAACACTTCTCGTTACTGTCTCTTCACAACAGAGGATAATTCGTTAAAACCTTCACAATTTAAAAGAGTACAAAAGACTGCTCGAATCTTATAGAAAAGAATGCCTCATTGGCTCTGAAAATGTCCTTAGAAACTTTTTCATTTAATAGGTCTAGTTTTCTCCTAAAATCTGCTTTGAGTGGTCGTTTGTAATGAGCTGCTTCTCCATTTCCAAGGATTGGAAGAAACGTTTGCCAAAACTGAAATTTTACTCTCATATGTTTCAGATTCATGGTTAAAACAAATGGACCTTATCGAGATGGTAAACCAGAACAGATTTCTCTTAGATGCATTTCAGTATCATAATTTGCAACAGAAATTGCATCTCGTAAACTCATTTGCATTTGGTAGAAACTAGTGTGGAGATATTATTTACTTGTGTGACTAAGATTTGACAGCAGAGGCCTTTCTTGCACATGTACATGCTACACCTGCCTTTTAGTAGAAATGGAGTTTTTGTTTCCAGCACACATTTTAAACTTATGCTCATCTGTTGTATCATTGCCTAGTCGATAGATACCTTAATGTATCTCTGTTTTTTCTTACGAAATTTATCTTGTTTTTTTTTTTGTGCGTACTAAACAAAAAGGAACCAAGCCGACCATTTGCATTGTTCAAGTCCAAATACTATGATGGCTTAAATCTAAAACTTGTGTTACAAATCCGCAAGTCATGCATCTTTCTGTGTAATTCTGAATTACCAACCTTCACATCTCTATATTGTTTTTTGAGATGGTTTTTTAAACCTCCAACTTGTCATTGTAGCCTAAAATACAGAGTGTATATTAAAATATCAAGGACACAAGGGTCAAACTCTCAAAGGCACTTTGCAATGCAAATGCTAAAGATCTACATCATCATATTTTTTGAACATGTTAACCAAATTAGTGTTGGGTTCGAAATCGAGAGGGCTTCATGCGAAAGCTTAAAGTTTGCAAATCAAGATGACAAATAAAACATATATTAAAAAAACGACATACATATTAAGAACAATATTAAAAAAATAAAACCTATGAAAAAACATAAATTTATGGGAGAAATTTTCCCCTAAATCAGACTTTTTTAACGACTACATTGTGGATGCTATGTTATGGTATGAGAAGAGGACTCTTCTATTTATATATGTTCAAAACTTTTTCTCCAAGAAAGAGGTTAGCAAATATGAAAAAGTTTTATATTGAAAGTAAAAGTATTTACGATTACTTTTATTTCTTTACAAGAAAAAGTAAAGCTTAAAATTTGGTAAGAAAATCGGGCAAAAATCCTAATACATTTTCATTTATTCTTCTCATGTTTCTCTCCACTTCATTCACGACTAGGCTCTTTTACTTGCTTCTTTCTCCTTTTAAGAGTAGGAATGGCAGAAGGAACGCAAACCCTCATTCTACCAGCATCTTTTTAAACAGGAACTGAAAGTAGGGAAAAGACTAAACATTGAGCATACAATCACCCTAATAATTTCCAAAAAAAAAAAAGACTGAGGAGCTAAATTGCTTAAGCATTATTCAAAACCATAGTAAAAAGTTTGCTAAACTCTTTAGTAATTTGGTAGCATTTTGCTTTGTCGGTTTTGAACTGCATTTTTTATAAGCTCAAATATGCCATTGAACTATTAGAAATGACTCATTTATACCATCCGTTAAAAGTTGGGCTCATTCATGCCATCGCCGTTACAAAATTGGCTCATGCATGCCATTACTTTTTAACAGATAGTTTTTAAAAACAGTCTTGTCACGTGGCAGCTTATTAGAGGGCCACGTCATTTATTTTTTTTAAATTTTTTTTTTTTAATCTATTAAAAAGAATCCACGTAACTTTTTGATCCATTGAAAATTAGTTTGATCTATGCTTTTAAAATTTGATTAATTTTTCATGAATATATTCTTAAAACATTCTCGTTCGATTCGTTCTTTTGTCATTTTTGACATATTAAGATTGTTTTCATATTTTACCTTTAATATTAATTATTTTTTTCTTCAAATTAATTTCAAATACAATAATAAACGTTATTTAATAAATATATTATAATAAAATAGCTATTTTAATTGACGGACGAGTAACTAAAAGGGAATGGAGAGAGTATACACTCCACGCGTTTTAGCACTTTATTTTTTTATTTTTTAAAAGATTCACGTTAACTAAAGTTTTTGTCATTTTTCAGTTGAAACTGAAGGGATATATAAACATCAAATATTATTATTATTATATTATTAATAGTTAGCTTCTCATTTTGTCAACTCTACGTATACTATATATGTCGGCATGTTGTCACCTTCATGTTTTTGTAATGATAAATGATGATGCATAAAGTGTTACGTACAAATGTTGAATGCTGATTAGGGGCGGCTCAACCCTTTAGGAGAAAAGGTGGCCGCTTAAGACCCCAAAATTTGAGGGGCCTATTTTTGTTTAGTAATAATAAATAATAAATTTTAAAAAATATATTAAATACTATTTATAGAAAAAAAATTATATAAAAAAATAAAACGCAAGGCCTCTGTTTGATTTTTGCCTGAGGCCATAAATTTGCTTGAGCCACCCCTGATGCTGATGATGTCATTCTATGCTTGATAAAAAACTAAAAAGTTACTTACATTCGACTGACAAAATATTTCATATACGCTAAGACATACTATATGCTTAATTAAAATAGCGTTTGGTTATAAATTTTAGTAGTAGATTTTTTTAAAAACAAATCTTTAAATATTTGTTTGATCATGAAAAATTAATCAAATTTTAAAAGCATAGATCAAATTAATTTTTAATGGATCAAAAAATTGGGTGAATTCTTTTTAATGGATCAAAAAAAAATTAAAAAAGAAAATTATTTTTTTTTTTAAAAAATAAAATAAAAAATAACGTGACCCTCTAATAAGCTGCCACGTGGCAAGACTGTTTTTAAAAATCGGCTGTTAAAAAGTAATGGCATGTATGAGCCAGTTTTGTAATGGCGATGGCATAAATGAGCCCAACTTTTAACGGATGACATAAATGAGTCAATAGTTCAGTGACATATTTGAGCCTTTTCCCTTCCAACAAACAACTTCACTATATTAATACATAATACGTCACAAAGAGTTAAAATATGCAATAATATTACTTACAAACCAACTTGGAAAAATAGAAACCCAATCAACCCTGTGTAATGGTGACAGAGAAAACTTAACAAGATTAGGAGGGTAATCGGATTTAAGTCTTTGAGATTAACCTCATACTATAATTCTATTCGGAACGCCAGTAATAGGAGTAGATATAATAGCTAAACGATTCTAAATTGCATAAATAATATGAGTCAACTACTAATTGGAAAGTGACTGCCATTCATTAGAAGGAAAAAAAAAACCATTACTCAAAAAATATTTATTCAAAGGATGATTAGCTGTTAATCCACAAAAGCTATTTTTTAGTCAAATTATTATATATGAATTATTCTAACTTTTTTAATGGTGAGCAAACAAGTAGCAAAAGAAAACTTGTGCAAGAACTCTGAGAAGACTTTGGTGTAGAGAAAGAAGAAGACTTTGTGAAGGATTATCACAACAATGGTCGATCCTGTAATTGGTGCTACTGTTCAAGTTGTGCTTGAGAAGCTGCTTTCTCTCATTATTGAGGAGGCCATGAGTTAAAGGAACTCCGAGAAAAATCTCAAAATGCTGACAGAAAATATATCCATGCAGATCCAAGCTTTCATTCATGATTCTGAAAGACGACAAGTTGATGATCAGGCTGTGGAGCAATTGGCTCAAGATGATTGAGAGAGTTGCTGAAGATGCTGAAAACTTGTTTGACGAATTCAGATATGAATCGCTCAAAGAACAAGTGATGAAGATCCGAAGCAGAACAATGACAAAGGTCAGTGGTTTCTTTTCTCGTACGGGTTTTAAGAGTAAAATGTCTGGAAAAATCAAAAACATCAATGAAGAGTTGACGGCTACAATGAATTAGCCAAGGCCTCGGTCTCCAATCACTGATGGTTCCTTCTCGGCAAATACTACCAATTCAAGAAACAAATTCCCATAGTAGTTGCTTCAGATATTGTTGGTAGAGACATGGAAGTTGCTGTAATGAAGGAGAAGATTTTGAACAGGAGAGCGGGTGTTGTTATGTGCACCATTCCCATAGTGGGTATGGGGGGTTTAGGGAAAACAACTGGGGCTAAGAAAATTTTCAATGATGAACAGATCATGCAAACCTTTGAAAAGGGAGTTTGGTTGTGTCTATCTGAAATGTTAGAGACTAAAAAATTTCTTGAACTGATCCTCGAGTCATTGACAAAGAAGAAAGTTGAGGTCCAAAGCAGAGATATAATAGTCAAAACGCTACAAGATGAAATGGGAGGGAAAAGGTATTTGCTTGTCTTGGATGATTTGTGGCGTGTTGACCGTACGTTATGGCATGAGTTCATGGACACTTTGAAGGTAATAATAAACACGTCAAGAGGAAACTGCATTCTGGTGACTACTCGTATGAAACGAGTGGCATCCACAGTAGCAGCCGATTATCATATGTTGGAAAAATTAGCAGAAGATCATTGTTGGTCCATTTTCAAACAAAGAGCATTTGTTGATGGGGAGATTCCAGAAGAATTAGCGAGCACGTGCAACAGGATTGTTCAAATGTGTCAAGGTTTACCATTGGCTGCAAGCGTGTTGGGAGGCCTCTTACGCAATAAGGAAAAACATGAATGGCAAGCAATTCTTGATGGCAACCCCCTTGTTGCAGGTGAAGATGATAATGGTGGAAATAAATTAAAGAAAATTCTAAACTCAGCTATGATTATCTACCATCTCCGCATCTGAAAAAATGCTTTGCTTACTTTGCAATGTTTCCAAAAGATTTTGAGTTTGAAAAGGACCAACTGATCCAACTCTGGATGGCAGAAGGGTTTCTTCATCCATTTCAAGAGACCACCGAGATGGAAGACATTGGCAACAAGTTCTTCCAACTCTTGTTGCGAAATTCCTTGCTGCAAGATGTTAAGCGAGATGAGCACAACAATATAACACACTGTAAGATGCATGATCTTGTGCATGATTTGGCTGGAGATATCTTAATATCTAAACTATTTGATCGAAAGAGCATTGGAGGAGAAAATCTTTCTCTAGTCCGATACTTTAGATGGTACTCACAATGTGATCAAATAGATAAAATAAATGAGCCTAGATATTTGTGCACATTGTTCTGGAGAAGCAATTCGATATCTGAAGATATTCTGTTGAGCTTTCAGTTCTTGAGAGTTCTAAATTTGTCTAGATCGGGCATGAAGGAGTTGTCAGCCTCAATGGGCAAGCTAAGACACCTGAGATATCTTGATATCTCCTACAGTAAGTGGATCGAAGCCATGCCCGACTCCATTTGCAAGCTCTACAATTTGCAAACACTTAGAGCCAATAACTGCTACTTCCTTAGGGAGCTTCCATATGATATGGGAAATATGATAAGTTTGAGACACATTTATTGCAATTTTCCGACTCAAATGCCACTTAACTTGGGGACAATTAACTTGTCTTCAAACCCTATAATTTTTCGAAGTAACTTTAGAGAAAGGTCGTAGAATTGAAGAATTGGGTTGTTTGAAGAACCTTAAAGGTGAATTGACAATCAAAAGTCTCGAATTGGTCCATAATAGAGAAGAAGCTCAAACAGCATATCTATGGGAGAAACCAAATATCACCAAGTTGACATATTTTTGGTTACATGATGAACCAGAAGTCTGTGAGATCAATGATGGGTATGTCTTGGATGGTCTTCAACTAAATCCTAACTTGAAAACTTTAAAAGTGGAGAACTATTTTGGGACTAAATTTCCTTCATGGTTCGGAAAAGAATTTCTTCATAACTTGATCGTGTTGAAATTGAGTGGTTGCAAAAGGTGCAAAGAAATCCCATCCCTTGGCCAACTGAAATACCTTCGGCAACTTGAGCTGATAGGATTCCTGTTGGGTTCAATATGTATGAAAAAGGTGTGAACGGAAAATGAAGAGAAAAATGGTGGAAGAAAGGAGACACCAATTTAGAAGGTGTACTCCCAAAATTGGAAAGTTCACTAATTCTCCCACATTGGTGGGAGAAGGGAACTATGAAGTGTTTTTAATAGAAACCACTTTCTCCACATGCTAAATGAGGCAAGAAATAAGAGATGCTTCGCGCCATCGTCGTCGTCGCTCGCTCGGCTTCGGCTTCGGAATCTACCAAAACGCAACAATATTCTCCATTTATGCATGTATGCAGCAACAGATGCAATGCTTCAGAAATTTCGAACTGATGCTTCTGTAATTCCGAACAGAACTAATGCTTCAAAATAGATGAACTGTTTCGAACTGATGTATTGTTTCAGAAGGATGCAATCCTTCAACAAAAGGACACACTGATTCATGGAGAGAGATGACTGTTCAGGAAAAGATGCAATCTTTGGATGAACAGACATGAATTTACAGAACATGTGTAGCCTTTGACATGAACCATTGCCTCTTTTCAGAAGAGGCATGTTATGGCTATAAAAAACTGCTTTCTTCCACAAGTTTTGATATGAAATTTCAGAATAAAAAAGTTTTCTTCTTTTCAAAAATTCTGTGTGATCATTCAAACTGTTGAGTGCGTTCGACGAGTCCAAATATTTGAGGTACCGCTATATTTGGATTGAAGGCCATTTTATCCTGGGAGAAAAAATTTCATAACCTCGGGTACAGTGAGGGGAATTGTTTCCTTAAGAAAACTCCGTGAATTCGGACGACTTGGCTTTATTCATTTTTGTATCATCTATTTTCTGAAAAAATAAAATACACCTCTTGGAAAGGTCATTTTGATCTTATGTTGAGGGTATTTAATATACTTCATTGTGTTCTTGTTTATATTTGAACTCTAGTTGAAGTTGTTGTTCTGCATATACAGATTCTGCGTACCCGTAGAAGGAAATAACAATCTTAAGGAAACAAATTTCAGAATCTGTATAGCTTGTTTTTGGAGATTAAAGCTTTAACTTTCTACTCCGCCTGAACTTAACTAGTGATTTGAAGTCATAAAAACTTCATCACAAGTTAAAGATCATTCGGTTGACAATTAAAAGTCATAAAAACTTCATTGTCAACTAGAAACAAGAAGAAAAGTTTAAAGTTGCTTAACTTTATAAGTAGTATTATGAAAATACTAAGTATTTTTTGTCTTGTGGTGATAGGAAAAATGACAAGCGAAAGTCAAATGCAAGATGCGACAACGTCTGTGAGGGCAACTAATATTGCCACATCAAGTCGCACAAATGCTCCGCCTACAATGGCACCGGCGGAGAAGCCCAAAAAATTTGTAGGTATTGACTTTAAATGATGGTAGCAAAAAACATCGAAGGAATTGTGGGGGGCACTTAAACGAAAATATAAAACAGAAGATGCGGGAATTAAGAAATTTCTTGTTGCACGGTTCCTGGACTATAAAATGATAGATAGCAAATCGGTTGTCTCTCAAGTGCAGGAGTTGCAAGTCATCATACATGATCTCCTAGAAGAAGGTATATCTTTGAAAAATACCCTAGTTGAACAAATTAAAAATGTTCTTAATACTCACATAAACTATTTTGTAGGTTTGATTGTGAATGATGCATTTCAAGTAGCAACGATAGTTCAGAAGCTACCACCTTTGTGGAAAGACTTCAAAAACTACTTGAAGTATAAACGCAAGGAGATGACTGTTGAAGATCTTATTGTCCGACTGCGTATTAAAGAGGATAATAAGTCTGCCGAGAGAAGGTCAAAAGGGAATTCTACAATTAATGAAGCACATATTATAGAAGATGATCAAAACAATTCTAAGAAAAGGAAGAAAGTTGAACAAGAAAATAATCAACCCAAGAAGAAATTCAAGGGAAAATGCTTCAATTGTGGCAAGATTAGCCACAAGTCCACGGATTGTCGTGCCCCAAAGAAAGGCAAGAAAAAGAATCAAGCAAATATGATTGAATCTAACAAAGAATGCGATGATTTGTGTGCTATGTTCTCAGAATGCAACTTGGTGGGAAATCCTCGTGAATGGTGGATGGATTCTGGTGCCACCTACTATGTTTGCGCCAACAAAGAATTGTTTTCATCATTTTCTTTGGCTTAAGTAGAAGAAATGATCTACATGGCTAACTCCGCTACTGCTAAGGTGGAAGGAACAGGGAAAGTGTGCTTGAAAATGACTTCGGGCAAGGTCTTGACACTTAACAATGTCTTGTATGTTCCAGAATTACATAGGAACTTAATTTCCGTTTCACTTCTAGACAAGAACGGATTCAAATGTGTAACCGTTTCTGGAAAAATTGTAATTAGCGAAGGAGAAATGTATGTAGGATAAGGCTATCTCACCGAGGGCCTTTATAAGATGAATGTAAAGACTGTTGAAATAAATAAAAGTTCAAATTCTTCTTATTTTCTTGAGTTTTATGATTTATGGCATGAATGTTTAGGCCATGTTAATTACAAAACGTTACGAAAAATGATTAACTTAGAAGTTTTGCCAAACTTTGAATGCAATAAATCAAAGTGTCAAACATGTATGGAATCGAAGTATGCAAAGCATCCTTATAAGTCCATTGAAAGGAATTTCAATCCCTTATATTTAATACACACTGATATTTGTGATATGAAGTCAACACCATCACATGGTGGGAAAAAGTATTTCATAACTTTTATTGACGATTGCACTAGATACTGTTATGTCTACTTGCTAAATAGTAAGGATGAAGCAATAGATGCGTTTAGGCAATATAAAACTAAAGTTGAAAATCAGTTAGACAAAAAGATCAAAATGATAAGAAGTAATAGGGGCAGAGAATATGAATCTCCCTTTGTACAACTATATGTAGAGAATGGAATCATCCATCAAACTACGGCCCCATATTCACCTCAATCTAATGGAATTGCGGAAAGAAAAAACCCAACTTTGAAGGAAATAATGAATACCTTACTTATAAGTTCTGGTTTACCGCAAAACTTGTGGGGGGAGGCTATCCTTACGGACAACCTTATACTCAATGGAGTTTCCCATAGTAAGACATAATCAATTCCTTATGAAAAGTGGAAAGAAAGAAAAGGTCCAAATTCCTATGCCTAAAAGGGTTAAGATAGGACCTAAGATGGTGGACTGCGTGTTCATAGGATATGCTAAAAGTAGTAAAGCACGTCAATTTTTGATTCATAAATCCAAACATTCAGATATTAATAAAAATACGGTAATTGAATTAGACAATGCTGAATTCTTTGAAAACATTTACCCATATAAAATTAGACATGAACAGTCTAGTGGAGGATCTAAATGACCTCGAGATGAACAAGTAAGAATGTACATAATGAAGAAAATCTAAGATGTAGTATACATCAAAGAACGTCTACTTCTTTTGGATCGTATTTTTTAACATTTCTCTTAGAAAATGAGCCTCAAACATTTAGGGAAACGATGGCATCTTCGGACTCATCCTTTTGGAAAGAGGCAGTCAATAGTGAGATTGATTCAATCTTAAGCAACCATACATGGGAATTAGTTGATCTTCCTCCCAGAAATAAACCTTTAGGTTCTAAATGGATCTTCAAACGGAAGATAAAAGCGGATGGTACTATTGACAAATACAAGGCAAGACTTGTAGTAAAAGGCTTCAAACAAAAAGAAGGCCTTGATTACTTTGATACATACTCGCCAGTAACAAGGATAACATTGATTCGAATGTTAATTGCCTTGGCTGCGGTATATGGTCTTGAAATCCATCAAATGGATGTGAAAATCACTTTCCTAAATGGAGAATTGGAGGAAGAAATTTACATGGAACAACCTGAGGGTTTTGTGGTTCCAGGGAAGGAGAATAAGGTGTGTAGACTTATTAAGTCATTGTATGGACTAAAGTAAGCACCAAAACAATGGCATGCGAAGTTTGACCAAACCATGTTGGCAAACGGATTCAAAATAAATGAATGTGATAAATGTGTTTATATTAAAGACACTCCAAATCACCAAGTCATTGTATGTTTATTTATGGATGATATGTTGATCATCGGTAGAGACATTTCTGACATAAATGCAACAAAACGAATGCTCGAGAGCAAGTGTCACGACCCGAACCAGGGCGCTGGCCGTGACGAGCATTCCGAACTATGAAGGCCCAAAACACCCCTGTCTATCTGGTAATCATGCACATAATTTATATGCTAAAAGAAATGCGGAAGATTCACACTACTACGAAAACATGGTCATGAGTCCAATGAAATCAATAATGGGAAATAATGTCCCACAACATCTATCGGCATCTGAAAACCGTCTGCTGCGAAATCTCTACTACATGACTAAAACAAACAACTGTCTGAAAACTGGGACAAGGCCCCCAGTAGACCCAAAACTATTAAATGATAAATAAACTGCTAGACATCAGGCCTTCCAAAATATAGAAGGCTCACCACTTGTCTATGCCAAACTATCTGAAGAATCTACTGATTTTCTGGACCCCTAGACTGTGCCTCCGAACCTGGGAGGAAAGGGGGTCAATACAAAGTACTGGTACGTAGAGTAATCCAAAACAAAGTAGAGATTTTTATATAAAACAAATAAGAGCTGATATAAAGCACATTATTGAAAAATGATTTCAAAAATACATGGGCATAGTATAATGATTTTTCAACAAAAATGCAACACATTTGAGCTAGGTGGTACACCCTACAATTTCACATTTACACCAACTATCAAATCTCGATTGCCACCAAGATTAGAGTAAAAGTGAGGGAAAGACACACAAGATCACACAGCAGGGTGTCTCGGCCCAATCGATTATAGTAGTGCACAAGATCACAAAGCAGGGCTCCTGACCATGGTCTGAATTTGGGATGACATAACATCAGGTACACAAGATCACACAACAGGGTACCAAGTTCCCGAGTCGGCAAACACGGTTTCCAGCGTAGAGTTATATGACTCGTGCTTTATTCGGGTAACCATCTATCTCACAAAATTAATGCATTAAACTCATTTTAATCAATTACATGTCATACTCTGCAGGGTATTGTCATACCTAACTTGCAAGTCATCAATATCACATCAACTTTCCAGATTTTCATACCATTTGCAACATGCACATATGTATGACTTTCACACCATTAAACACATACACCATGGTTCTCAACATGCAACCATTCAAGAAGTTAAATCATTTATGAGTAATGTCATATCAATTGCAAAACTCATGCTCTCAATGGTTCAACACAAGTGTAATATGGGGTATAAACATTATCATGGGAAATTTAGAAAATTCACAACTCATGTACATGGTGCCCTTTTGAAATTTCAGGTCACGGGTTCACAATTCAACCATTTAAATACATTCAAACAAATAACCCCATGATATCTCAATATTTCTTTCAAAATCATATATCAAAACATGTTATTTATATCAATTAAAAACCCCCATTTGTAAAAACATATATATACTTGTATAAATTTAAAGTCTTGTGTAAGTTCCTTTTTGAAAACATGCCCATGAACTTTAGGATAACCCCACGTACCTCTATTTAGGAAATTAGCTGGTGCTTCTTGAAGCCTATGATCTGGGGATTTTGAATCTTCAATCGATTTTGAAAACCCACAGTTGAATCTTGGGTTTCTTGAAGTTCTTGTTTGAAACCCTAGAGAGGATTCTCGATGATTTTAATGAAAATAGGGTTAAGTTACTCAAACATACCCTAAAGCCTTTGTTTGGACGATTTTAAAGGCTAGGAAAAAGTCAAATTTACCCTTAATGACTCCTGAATGAAGCTGTAAATTTGAACTTAAAAATCTAATTTCGGATACCACCGCGATGCGCCACAATCGCGGTGGTCCACTGGAATTCGATGAGTGGGAAACTGGGTGCCTCCGCGATGCGCCACCATCGCGGAGCCCCACTGGAATTTGACGATTGTCAATTTAACCCTCTACGAGATGTGCTAGACCCCAAAATGATGATGTTTATGACTGGAACTTTAAATTATTCATAACTTCTTCACCGAGGGTCCGTTTTCGACGAATCTTATATCGTTTGAAAGATAATTCAGCCATCTACATAATGAAAGGTTGAAATCTAGGAAATTCCACATGAAAAATAATTTAGATCATTCTAGAATCTAATGCTTAGACTTTCTATGGATGGAACTTAGCTAAGAAGATGTCGGGGTGTTACAATATCCCCCCCTTGGGATCATTCATCCCCGAATGATGATGCGGAACACAGACAAGCACAATTCCAAGCATACTAAAGCATAGAAAGATTTAGGTAAGGGTTGTACCTTCAACTCCGCCATCTACTGGGTCAAAAAGGTGTGGGTATCTTGTTCTTATGTCGTCTTCTGATTCCCAAGTGGCTTCTTCAATCTTCTAATTTCTCCACAACACCTTAATTGAAACTATTTCTTTACTTTTCAACTTCTAGACCTGATGATCTAGGATTGCAATAGGTTCATCTTCATATGATAAGGAGGCTGTCACTTTGATCTCTTCTACAGGCAACACCAAAGAATGGTCTCCAATGCATTTCTTTAATATGGATATGTGAAATACCGGATAGACAGAACCCAAACTGGCAGGCAATTCTAACTCATACGCAACACCACTTATTCTCCTCAAAATATGATATGGTCCTATATAGAGAGGACTCAATTTACCTTTCTTTCTGAATCGCATAACTCCCTTCATGGGAGAAACCTTCAGAAATACCCAATCTCCGACCTCAAACTCTAGCTCTCTTCTTCTAACATCGGCGTAGGATTTCTGACGACTTTGAGTTGTCTTAAGTCGTTCTCTAATAAGCTTCACATCTTTCATTGCCTGATGAACAAGATCAGGCCCAAACATTTACATCTCACCCACTTCATACCACCCTATTGGTGACCTACATCTTCTCCCATACAATTCCTCAAATGGCGCCATCTTAATACTGGAATGGAAACTGTTATTATATGTGAACTCTATCAATGGCAAGTGATCTACCCAACTACCTTTAAAATCAATCACACAAGCCCTCAATATATCCTCAAGGGTCTGGATGGTGCGTTCCGCTTGCCTATCCATTTGGGGGTGAAAAACAGTGCTTAGGTTCACTTGGGTACCTAAACCTCTCTGAAAAGATCTCCAAAACTGAGAAGAAAACTGCGTACCTCGGTCAGATATAATGTACACAGGTGCCCCATGCAAACAAACTATTTCTTCGATGAACAACTTAGCATAATACTCTCCTGAATAGTTAGTCTTGACAGGCAAAAAATGTGCTAACTTGGTCAGCCTATCTACAATTACCCATATAGAATCATACTGGTTTTGGGACTTTGGAAGTCCTGTAATAAAGTCCATATTTACCATCTCCCACTTCCATAAGGGTAGAGCTATCTCTTGGGAAGTACCTCCTGGACTCAAATGTTCTACCTTCATTTGCTGACAGCTCAAACACTTGGAAACAAAATCAGTTACATCACGTTTCATGTTATTCCACCAATACAAAGTTTTTAGATTATGGTACATCTTAGTAGAGCCCGGGTGAACAACATACCTCGAAGTGTGTACTTCATCAAGGATTCTTTCCCACAGTCCATCAATATTCGGGATGCACAACCTACCTTGATATCTCAGAATACCATCACCACCAATTTTAAATGACATTACCTTTTGTTGACCCATATCTTTCTTGATTTGCATCAAGATGGGATCTTCAACCTGCTTCTCTTTAACTTTAACACTAAGGGATGACTTAGCTATCTCATGAACAATTACCCCTCCATCTTCAGAATCTAAGAGTTGCACTCCCAGCTTTGCAAGGAGGTGAATATCCTTCACCATCTCTCTCTTCCCCTCTTTAAAATGAGAAAAGTTGCCCATACACAACCTGCTGAGAGTGTCGGCTACAACATTTGCCTTGCCCGGATGGCAATGCAGGCTCATATCATAGTCTTTCAAAAGCTCCATCCAACGCCTCTGCCTGAGGTTTAATTCTTTCTGCGAGAAAACATACTGCAAACTTTTGTGGTTAGTATAAATATCAACATGCACTCCATAGAGATAATGCCTCCATATCCTAAGTGCAAACACCACGGCTTCTAACTCCTAGTCATGAGTGGGGTAATTTTACTCATGCACCTTTAACTGCCTATATGCATAAGCTACTACCTTACCATGTTGCATCAATACACAACCAAGTCCCACACGGGACGCATCACAATATACCACAAAACTATCTACACCCTCGGGAAGAGTCAAAATAGGACCAGTAGTCAACTTGTCTTTCAACTTCTCAAAACTATTTTCACACAAGTCAGACCACACAAACTTTACCTTTTTTTGAGTCCATTTAGTGAGTGGAGCAGCTATGGAAGAAAAACTATCTATGAACCTTCTGTAATAACCCGCCAAACCCAAGAAGCTCCGAATATCGGTTGGATTTGTGGGTTTGGGCCATTTTCTCACTGCCTCAATATTTTGGGGATCTCCTTTAATACCATCACTAGATACAATATGCCCCAAGAAAGCAATAGAATTCAGCTAGAATTCACATTTAGAGAACTTAGCATATAACTGATGATCCTTAAGGGTTTGAAGGATAATTCGGAAATGATTGGCATGGTCTTCCTCACTTTTGGAATAAATCAGAATATCGTCAATAAACATTATGACGAACAAATCTAAAAACTGACGGAACACCCTAGTCATAAGATCCATGAAGGCTGCAGGGGCGTTAGTTAACCCGAAGTACATGACTAAGAACTCATAGTGACCATATCGGGTTTGGAAGGCTGTTTTGGGAATGTCTAACTCCCTAGCCTTCAACTGATGATAGCCCGAACGAAGGTCTACTTTTGAAAAATACTTAGCACCCTAAAGCTGGTAAAAAAGATCATCAATCCTAGGAAAAGGATATTTGTTTTTAATAGTGACCTTATTCAACTGGCGGTAGTCTATGCACATACGAAGGGACCCATCCTTCTTTCGCACAAAAAGTATGGGTGCACCCCATGGGGAAACACTAGGACGAATAAAGCCTTTGTCTAGGAGGTCTGCGAGCTGTTCTTTTAACTCTTTTAGTTCCAGATGAGCCATTCTATATGGCGGAATAGAAATAGAACAAGTATTTGGCAATACATCAATGCCAAAATCTATCTCCCTATCAGGTAGTATCCCTGAGAGATCTTCGGGAAAGACTTCTGGAAACTCATTCACTACAGGGACTGACTGAAGAGTAAGACTTTCAACCCTAGAATCTTTTACTCGGATTAGATGGTATATACAACCTCTGGAGATGAGTTTTCGGGCTCTAAGATAAGAGATAAAGTGACCTTTAGGTTCCACAAAATTTCCTGCCCACTCAATTGGTGACTCATTCAGGAAAGAAAAAGTAACCTTTCGGGTTCTACAATCAAGTGTGGCATAACACGAATGAAGCCAATCCATCCCAAGGATAGAATCAAAGTCTACCAAATCAAGTTCTATAAGGTCTGCCATAGTATCCCAGCTAATAATAGACTCAATACAATTTCTATACACCCTTCTAGCAACAACAGAATCACCTACAAGAGTGGAAACAATGAATGGTTCTACAATAACTTCGGGCTCAAACCCAAAGTGATCACCCACATAAGGGGTCACATAAGATAAGGTAGACTCAGGATCAAGCAATACATAAACATTACGGGAAAAGATTCGTAACATACCGTTGACAACATCTGGTGAAGCTTCCGCCTCCAGTAGAAGGGCAATTTCTATGAAGGTGACCCACCTTGCCACAAGAATAACAATTTCTCCCCTTAAAATAACACTTCCTTGGGTGATTCTTTCCACAAGTCTCACACCACAGATAACTACGACACTGCTGGGCCACACTGCCCTGTGACTGAGTAACTGAGGCTCTGGATCTATGGTGAGTCTAAAAACTCTGAGATTGTCTGTCTGCCGGTGGTCTGGGCATTGGGGCTCTGGCAGCAGACTTTGCGTTACCCCAATTCTTCTTCTTCTGCCATTTATTTCCCTACTTACCGCTTTGAGGCTGACTGTGACCCTGGTCGGTAGATCTGGCTCTTTTTGCCTGTCTTTCCTTCTCCCTAGATTCAGAAATATTCTTTTTCTTCTCCTCTACCTGTTGTATGTGAACTATCATCCTAGCAAAGTCCAACTCCTTATTCAGCACAGCTCCCTGATACTCAAGCACCAGATCATCTGAAAGGCCGGAAGCAAACTTCCTGATTCGGGCCCTCATACTACTCGTCATCTCAGGAGCATAATGGGCCAGCTGATTAAACTTTACAGAATACTCCTGAACACTCATCTTACCCTGCTTAAGGTTCATGAATTCCTCTGCTTTAGCTTTTCTCATCTCCAAAGGAAAGAATTAGTTAAGAAAAGCTTCCACAAATTTGTCCCACACTGTGGGCTCAGCACTGTCACCATTCACCTCTTCCCACTTATTATACCATTGGTTCGCTACATCCTTTAGCTAATTAGCCTCTAGCTCAACACCTTCCACCTGATCCACATGCATCACTCTAAAAATCTTTTTCATTTCGTGTATGAACTCTTGCGGACTCTCTTCTACTTTAGTTCCAGTAAACTTAGGCGGGTTCATTCTCATGAACTGACCCACCCTAGTAGCTTCAGATGTAACAGGTGCAGACCCAACATCATCTAATCATTGGGCCTAATTAGCCACCAACTGTGTCAACATATGAATAGATTATCTGAATTCTGCATTCGAAATATCCCTCTGAGTAGTCGAGGGACGGTTAAATTGGTTCGTGGAGCCCTAGGTGGACTGGTTGGGACTGAAGGGTCTCCCGAAGTAGGGAAAGGGTCTGGAGTAGGAGCTCTATTACGTGTCATTATCCCATGAGTGGGATGGACTTCATCATTCTAAGCACTCTGATTAGTATTGCGACGAGGAGGCATGACTGTTATTTCTGTAAGACAAAAGATTACTGATTAGGAATAGACTTGACTCTGAAGCACGAACTAAATCACAAAGAAGGGAAACATTTCCTAAACTCCTAGTAGCCTCCTGCTTATAAGTATGGCGCGCTACACACCCATAAACAAGACTCTACCTGACATGATTTTGCAGATACCCAGGGACCATGAACTGTACTCTGATACCAAGTTTGTCACGACCCAAACCGGGGCCCTGGCCGTGACGAGCATTCTGAACCATGAAGGCCCAAAACACCCCTATCTATCTGGTAATCATGCACATAATTCATATGATAAAAGAAATGAAGAAGATTCACAATACTACGGAAACATGGTCATGAGTCCAATGAAATCAATAATGGGAAATAATGTCCCACAATATCTATCAGCATCTAAAAACCGTCTACGAAATCTCTACTACATGACTAAAATAAATAACTGTCTGAAAACTAGGACAAGGCCCCCAGTAGACCCAAAACTATTAAATGATAAATAAACTATCAGACATTAGGCCTTTCAGAATATAGAAGGCTCACCACTTGTCTATGCCAAACTATCTGAAGAATCTACTGATTTTCTGGACCCCTAGACTGTGCCTCCGAATCTGGGAGGGAAGGGGGTCAATACAAAGTACTGGTATGCAGAGTAATCCAAAACAATGTAGAGATTTTTATATAAAATAAAGAGAGCTGATATAAAGCACATTATTGCAAAATTATTTCAAAAATACATGGGCATAGTATAATGATTTTTCAATAAGAATGCAACACATTTGAGCTAGGTGGTACACCCTACAATTTCACATTTACACCAACTGTCAAATCTCAATTGCCGCCGAGATTAGAGTATAAGTGAGGGAAATACACACAAGATCACACAACAGGGTGTCTCGACCCAATCGATTATGGTAGTGCACAAGATCACAAAGCAGGGCTCCTAACCATAGTCCCAATTTGGGATGACATAACATCAGGTACACAAGATCACACAGAAGGGTACCAAGTTCCCGAGTCGGCAAACACGGTTTCCAGTGTAGAGTCATTTGACTCGTGCTTTCTTCGGGTAACCACCTATCTCAAAAAATCTATGCCTTAAACTCATTTTAATCAATCATATGTCATACTCTGCAGGGTATCGTCATACCCGACTTGCAAGTCATCAATATCACATCAACTTTCCAGCTTTTCATACCATTTGCAACATGCACATATGTATGATTTTCACACCATTAAACACATACACCATGGTTCTCAACATGCAATCATTTAAGAAGTTAAATCATTTATGAGTAATATCATATCAATTGCAAAACTCATGCTCTCAATGGTTCAACACAAGTGTAATATGGGGTATAAACATTATCATGGGGAATTTAAAAAATTCACAACTCATGTACATCGTGCCCTTTCAAAATTTCAGGTCACGGGTTCACAATTCAACCATTTAAATACATTCAAACAAATAACCCCATGATATCTCAATATTTCTTTCAAAATCATATATCAAAACATGTTATTTATATCAATTGAAAACCCCCATTTGTAAAAACATATAAATACTTGTATAAATTTAAAGTCTTGCGTAAGTTCCTTTTTGAAAACATGCCCATGAACTTTAGGATAACCCCACGTACCTCTATTTACGAAATTAGCTGGTGCTTCTTGAAGCCTATGATCTGGGGATTTTGAATCTTCAATCGATTTTGAAAACCCACGGTTGAATCTTGGGTTTCTTAAAGTTCTTGTTTGAAACCCTAAAGAGGATTCTTGATGATTTTAATGAAAATAGGGTTAAGTTGCTCAAACATATCCTAAATCCTTTGTTTGGACGGTTTTAAAGGCTAGGAAAAAGTCAAATTTACCCTTAGTGACTCCTGAACAGAACTGGAAATTTGAACTTAAAAACCCAATTTCGGGTACCACCGCAATGCGCCACAATCGCGGTGGTCCACTAGAATTCGACGAGTGGGAAATTGGGTGCCTCCATGATGCGCCACCATTGTGGAGCCCTACTGGAATTTGATGATTATCAATTTGACCCTCTCCGCGACACGCTAGACCCCAAAATGATGATGTTTACGATTGGAACTTTAAATTATTCATAACTTCTTCACCGAGGGTCCGTTTTGGATGAATCTTATATCATTGGAAAGCTAATTCACTCATATATGTAATGAAAGGTTGAAATCTAGGAAATTCCACATGAAAAATAATTTAGATCATTCTAGAAGCTAATGCTTAGACTTTCCATGGATGTAACTTAGCTAAGAAGACGTCGGGGTGTTACAACAAGTTTGATATGAAAGACCTTAGAGTTGCAGATATAATTTTAGGTATAAGAATCCATCAAACTCCACAAGGGTTGGTATTGTCACATTCTCATTATATCGAAAAGGTACTTGACAAGTTCAAGTATATGGAATTCGGTATTGCCAATACTCCATTGGATGCGAGCTTTACACTTCGAAAAAATGAAGGTGAAAGTGACTCGCAATTGGAGTATGCAAGAGTATTGAGATGTTTAATGTATATAATAAACTGTACACGACCAGACATAGCATGCACTATCAGTAAATTGAGTTGGTACACGAGTAATCCCAATAAAGCTCACTGGATGGCAATGAAAACAGTTTTGGGGTATCTTAAATACACTCAAGATTATGCTTTGTATTATAATAAATATCCTGCGGTACTTGAAGGATATAGTGATGCAAATTAGATCACCAAATCAAACAAAGTAAAATCCACAAATAGATATATATTTACTATCGGCGGAGGAGCAGTCTCTTGGAAATCATCCAAATAGACTTGTATTGCTCGCTCTACAATGGAATCTGAATTTATCGCATTAGATTAAGCCGGTGAAGAAGAAGAATGACTACGGAATTTCTTAGAAGATATTCCTTATTTTCCCAAGCCAGTGGCACCAGTATGTATACACTGTGATAGCCAAGCGGCAATAGGGAGGGCAGAGAGCATGATGTACAACGATAAATCTCGTCATATACGACGGGGACTTAATACCATTAGAGAACTTCTCTCTAGTGGAATTATCACTGTTGACTATGTAAATTCAAAGGATAATATGTCGGATCCACTTACAAAAGGCCTATCTAGAGAAGGAGTGGAAAGGACATCCAAGAGAATGGGTTTAAGGCCTAGAATAAGTCAACATGACGGTAACTCTATCTAGCAGACTGAAGATCCCAAGATATAGGTTCAAGGAGATCAAACAAAGTTGTGTCTGACAGGTTCAACATTGTCAATTACCCAACCCATTCTCATGATGTGGACAATGTATATTAATCAAGGATAAGACTTAAAGTGAAAAGTCTTTTAATGATTATCTAAATTTGGCAAATTTGACCAAATAGTTTAATCTATAAAATTGAACATTTAGAAATCACCTATGTGAGGGAGAAGTGGAAGCCGCTTCAAGGAGAATGTTAGTAAAGGCCTATTCTCTAAGCTCTCGTGAAATCGGGACGTGTTCATGGCTGAAAAAAACAAAATCGTAAGAAACATAAATGGTAAAAGGATGGTTGTGTGACATGTGTTGTCTAGGTGTACATTAAATCTCGACAGTTCAAAGATATCAAATCTACCGATTGACCAAGTGCATCCGATGCATGTTCACTACGGAAAGTTCAAAGGGAAACCCACTTATCCAGATGCAATCAGTCTTTGCTTGATAATCACATACTTGTCCGTAAAACTTTTACAAAAAATAGTCATTCCCCATTCATGTGGGGGATTATTGGGTTCAATATGTACGAAAAGGTGTGAATGGAAAATGGAGAAAAAAATGGTGGAAGAAAGGAGACACCAAATTAGAAGGTGTACTCTTAAAATTGGAAAGTTCACTAATTCTCCCACATTGGTGAGAGAAGGAAAATATGGAGTGTTTTTAATAGAAATAACTCACTCCACATGCTAAATGAGGCAATAAATAAGAGATGCCTCATGCCATCATTGTTGTCGCTCGCTCGGCTCGGCTTCGGCTTCGGATTTAGATTTGAATTTGGATTTGTCAAATGATCGATCGAACTAATGCTTCTATAATTCCGAACAGAACTAATGCTTCAAAATAGCTGCACTATTTTGAACTGATGTATTATTTTAGAAGGATGCAATCCTTCAGCAAAAGGATACACTGATTCATGAAGAGAGATGACTGTTCAGGAAAAGATGCAATCTTTGGATGAACAGACATGAATTTATAGAACATGTGTAACCTTTGACATGAACCATTGCCTCTTTTCAGAAAAGGCATGTTATGGATATAAAAACCTGCTTTCTTCCACAGGTTTTGATACGAAATTTCAGAATTAAAAATACTCTTCTTCTCTTCAAAAATTCTGTGTGATCATTCAAACTGTTGAGTGCGTTCGACGAGTTCAAATATTTGAGGTACCTCTATATTTGGATTGAAGGCCATTTTATCCTGGGAGGAAAAATTCCATAACCTCGGGTACAGTGAGGGGAATTGTTTCCTTAAGGAAACTCCGTGAATTCTAACGACTTGGCCTTATTCATTTCTGTTTCATCTATTTTCTGAAAAATAAAATGCACCTCTTGGAAAGGTCATTTTTATCTTGTGTTGAGGGTATTTGATATACTTTATTGTGTTCTTGCTTATACTTGAACTCTAGTTGAAGTTGTTGTTCTGCATATACAGATTTTGCGTACCCGTAGAAGGAAATAACAATTCCATGAGGTGGAATGCATTGGACCTACTTTTTATGGTGTTGAGGTTAGAAGTAATGGCATTATCCAAGTGTTCCCGTTATTGAAAAAACTAGAATTGAAGGATATGCCTAACCTTATTGAGTGAACGAGAGTGTACTTGATACCAACAATAAATGATGGTAGAGATGAAATTGTTATAAGGATGTTTCCTATGCTTCAAAAGTTGAGTATTAATAACTTTCCATTGTTAAAAAGTACTCTAAATCAATTTGAAATCCTGTGCGAATTATGCATTGTAGGAGTTGACAGTAGAATGCCATTGTTCAACTTGTGCAGCAACTTGACATATCTCATAGAACTTGTTGTCAAGCATATGAAAGAGCTATCTTGC
Source organism: Capsicum pubescens (assembly GCA_030864215.1). Taxonomy (NCBI): domain Eukaryota; kingdom Viridiplantae; phylum Streptophyta; class Magnoliopsida; order Solanales; family Solanaceae; genus Capsicum; species Capsicum pubescens. The sequence goes on from CM061547.1 coordinate 246,890,071, forward strand.
CTTCCAGATGAGATGCTACGGAACAACTTTTCTTTTCAACACCTAATGGTCATAGGTTGCAAAGAGTTTCATGAATTGCCACAAAGTTTGTATAGACTCCATTCTCTTAAGACCTAAGTGATTCAAGACTGCACCAATTTCATTTCTTTTCCTGTTCCCAGTGGAGAGAAATATTTGAATTTTCTCCAATTTATTCAGTTATCATCTTGTGATGGATTGACCAGTGTACCAAGTGGAATCCTAGAGCATTGTCGGTCTCTAGAATCTTTGAAAGTCTTCAACTATAACAACTTAGTCAGTTTCCCTTTACACGTGTGGAAAATGTCGTCACCTTCAGATTTGAATATATCAGAATGTCCCAAATTAATTAGTGTACTCACAGGGGGGCTTCACCATCTCACTGGGTTACAGAAATTATGTATGGGTCCTTTCTCAGAGATAGTGGATTTTGATGCATTCTAATTAATATTTAAAGACATTCAGCAGCTATCGTTCCGTCATGAGTTATGGGTGTATGGACATGAACACTGGGATTCTCTACCCCATCAGCTTATGGAACTCTCTGTCTTACCAAGGATTGGAATAAATAATTTTGTAATTGAGGCTCTTCCTCATAGTCTTGGCAACCTTACTTCTCTTGAAGTATTAACAATAAATCGGTGTGAACGACTACAACATCTGGACTTCTCAGATGCAATGTGCAAATTACGACATCTGTGGATTAATAGTTGTCCATTATTAGAAGCTCTGTCGGATGGGATCAACAATCTTGTTTCATTGGAAAAGTTAGCTTTATGGAACTGCAAAAAATTACAGCATCTGCCATTCAGAGATTCCATGTGATACCTCACCAAATTAATGAATCTTCGAATTAGACGCTGCCCACTGTTAGAAGAAAGTTGCACCAATAGGAATGACCTAAACTCCCAGTGGTTCAACATTTCCCATATTCCAAATATTTACTTAGATGGGACAATAGTTCAGGAAGTTGAACCAGTAAATCTCTCTCTTTCAGTTTTTGAATGTATTTTTTCTTGGGAAACTTTTTGACAAGTTACTCACCTTTAGTTTTCTAAGCCTTTCATTCCCCAATGCAATACATCTTACTATGGTTTAGAAGAAATCCTGATTTTTTGAACTATTGATGGAATCTTTTTTTCTTGCAACAATTGACATTAAAAAAATGCAAAGTTATTGGTGAATTGGATCTGTGCCTTCCCGTCACCATTTTGCACTTGGTTTAAACCAATTGTTGTTTGTCAAATTCTTCATCGAATAAAAATATCTATATTTCTTTAAAGAAAGGAGCAACCACATCTTTTTATGGTTCAAAATGCCTTCACAAGTAATTCAACTGGTGTTCTTAAATGACTAGAATGAATTGCAAAATGTTGCTCTAAAACTTATTTCCTTTTGCAGATTGACTTTTACTGGAAGTGCAAAAATGTTTCCGAGAATTGAAGCCCACATGTAAAACATAAAAAAAATAATTCAAAGCATATAGGGTGCTCGATTGATGAGAATCTATACAGGTCTATCCTTTGCCTTTGCATGGCGCCTTCATCCCTGTTTGCCTTTTAATTCTCCATATAAGTTCTTGCAAGTTTATTTGACTAGTAAAGTCTGGTATTTAACTTTCTATGAAGATGTCGAACTGTTAGAATATAAGATGTTAGTGTGGTGCTTCACTATATATAGTTCTTTTTTTCCTTTTGTCCAGATTATTGGAGTGTTTATTGCATTCTCACAGTATTTTAAACTCCACCTATAATCCCCCTTTCCTTTGTTGTATTAATGTTTGACCCTCTTTTCTCCCAACCTGTATGAAAGAAAATGAATCTCAGTATTTTTCATATCTATTCAGGCGTCATAATGAAGACATAATGAAAGGAATAGATGGTCGCTGCCATTGAAATCTGCTTATGAGGTGTTTATGACTTGCAGCTCAAAATAATTCTACTGATGATGCTACATTTAGATTGTTTCCATGGATGCAGCTGGGAGGTTGTTGTGGTACAAAGGCAAAACGTATGTGCACTATTAGTTGCACCTCACTATCATGCCAGCCACGTATTGTTCTCCTGGATTCTGTTAGAGTTGTGACCCAAATTTTGTTAATCCAGCCCAAAAAGTTTCACGGTGTGACCCATGTTTGTGATTTTCAATGGGGTCTGTGGTGGTAGCATAGGGATCGGGCCAATAGGTCCGTGGACCTTTATTTTTTTGGGCCTAGGAATTTTTTGTATGCATATATTATATAAGTGCATTTAGTGGTTTGTTTTGGGTATCCTGAAAATACTCATTCTCCATATTATACTCCTCTCCTTTCATTATAGTGAAACATCCTCTACCTCTGCCTGTGTTTTTTCCCGCAAGGATTTTCATATAAATTCGTGTGTTCTTGTTTTCTTTCTGCATGTGGTTTGCTTTATTTCTGCCTGATTCATAAGAAACTAGTATCAGAGTCTATTCAATTATTTTCTCGAGGATGGCAACCATGAAGTATGATATTCCATTGTTGGATCGCAACACCAAATTTTTGTTATGGTAGGTTAAGATGTGGGTTGTGCTTGTGCAGATGGATTTGGACGATGCTCTAATAGGGTTTGATAAGATGCCCTCATCATGGATGGACGAAGACAAACGACGTAAGAATCAGAAGGCTCTATCTCAGATCCACCTTCATTTATTCAATCAGATTCTACAGGATATTTTGAAGGAGACCACTGCCGTTGCGTTGTAGTTGAAATTGGAATCACTGTGTATGACAAAGATCCTAACAAGTAAGTTGCATCTCAAACAACAACTTTATTCCCATCGCATGTCTGAGGGTGCATCCTTAGAGGATCACCTATCTGTATTTAAGAAAATCATCTCAGGTTTAGAGACTCTGGAGGTTAAGTATGATGAGGAAGATCTAGGGTTGATTTTGTTGTGTTCGCTGCCTACATCATATACGACCTTTAGGGATACAATTTTGTATAGTTCGTGATTCCCTGACCATAGATGAAGTCTATGATGCGTTGTTCTCTAAGGAGAAGATAAAACATCTTGTGAATGGGTTGAAGACTCAAGAAGATGGTCTCATTGTTCGAGGAGGAAGGACTCGTGAGAGAAATTCTTAGGGTGATGACATGAATAGGTCAAAATCCACAAATAGAAACAAAACCTGTAATTACTGTAAGAAAAAGTGTCATATCAAATCCGAGTGTTGGAAGCTACAAAATAAAGAGAAAAGAGAAGCTCCAAAACCAAAAGAAAACCAACCAGAGAAGTCCGGTGAAGCTAGTTTTGTGGAAGATGGCGGTCGTGATGGAGAACTCTTGGTAGTTTCTGATGGTAACTCCAAACCCTGTGAGGATTGGATTCTTGATTCAGTTTACACATTTTATATGTGTCATAATCGAGTTTGGTTTACAATATATAAAATAGTTTCTAAAAGTGTTGTGTTGATGGGAAATAACACACCTTGTAAGATAGATGGAATTGGAATAATCAAGATCAAGATATTTGATGGGGTTGTGAGGACACTTGGTGATGTACGATATGTTCCAGACCTGAAGAAAAATCTTATTTCCTTGGGTAACCTTGATTCGAATGGTTATAGGTACACTGGTGAAGGTGGAGTCCTGAAGGTTACTAAAGGTGCTCTTGTTGTGATAAAGGGACAAAGAAAGTCTACAAACTTGTATGTCCTGCCAGGCTCTACTGTTACAGGTGATGCAGGTGTTTCTACCTCATCTCTATCAGAAAGTGACATTGCTAAACATTGGCATATGCGCCCGAGGCATATGAGTGAAAATGGGATAGCTGAACTAAGTAGGAAAGGATTTCTTGATGGGCAGATTATTACCAAATTAGAGTTCTATGAGAAATGTTTTTTCGGGAAGCAGAAGAGGGTCAGATTCACTAAAGACATCCACTCAACTAAGGGCACACTTGATTATATTCATTCTGATCTCTGGGGTCCTGTTAGAGTACCTTTTAGAGGAGGCGCTAATTACTTATTGACTATTATTGATGACTATTCCAAAAAAGTTTGGGTGTTCTTTCTGAATTTAAAGAATGATGTGTTGTCTACTTTGAAGGAGTAGAAGACTATGATTTAAAAGTAGACAGGATAGCAGGTAAAATGCCTTCAGACCGATAATGGTTTAGAGTTCTGTTCTAATGAATTTAATGCTTTGTGCAAGTCAGAAGGAATTGTGAGGCACTTGACAATTTGTCATACTCCGCAGCAGAATGGTGTGGCCGAACGAATGAATAGGACTATAATGGAGAAGGTGTGTTGTATGCTCTCTAATGCTGGTTTACCTAAGTTTTTTGGGGCTGAAGCTACTTCCACAACTTGCTTTTTTATTAACCGCTCTCCCTCAGTCTCGATTGATAAAATGACTCCAGAAGAGGTATAGTTTAGTACTCCTGCTAGTTATTCTGATTTGAGGATATTAAGATGTCCTGCGTATGCTCATGTTGATAATGAAAAGTTGGAACCTAGATCTGTCAAGTGCTTATTTATGGGTTACAAGCCTGGTGTTAAAGGTTATAAGATTTGGTGTCCAGAAAGAAGAAAGGTCATAATTAGCAAGGATGTTGTGTTTGATGAAACTGCCATGCTTCGGGCTTCCTCCAAATCTAGTGCTTCACCCCCGGATGAGTTTAGTGACATGAATCAGCAAAAGTCAAGCACCCATGTTGAATTGTAATTAGAGCAGAGTCTACACCAGTGCCTACTTCTCAGTCTAGCCTGGAGATACAAAGTGATACTATTTCTTCTTCACCACCAGTGGCGTCATAATATTCTATTGCTAAATACAAGCCTAGAAGAGATATTAGACCTCCTCAGAAGTATGCTGAAGCTAATTTGGTTGCTTATGCATTGAGTGTAGCAGAAGGTATTGATTTTGGTGAAGATTCTTATTCTTACTCAGAGGCAGTTAGTTGTGATGATTCCGGCCGATGGATGATTTCTATGCAGAAGGAGATGGAATCACTTCATAAGAATGACACATGAGATCTGGTGAGATTGCCTAAAGATAAGAAAGTTGTCCGTTGCAAGTGGGTATTCAAAAAGAAAGAAGGAACATCAGGAGTTAAAGATACTAGGTACAAAGCAAGACTAGTTGCTAAAGGTTATAGTCAGGTTCCAGGTATTGACTTCACAGATGTGTTTTCTCCAATTGTAAAGCATAGTTCAATTCGAGCATTGCTTGGTATTGTGGCCATGCATAATCTTGATCTTGAGCAATTGGATGTCAAAACTACCTTCTTACATAGAGAACTTGAGGAGGACATCTATATGCAGTAACCAGAGGGCTTTGTAGTTTCAGGAAAAGAGGATTATGTATGCTTGCTGAAAAAGTCACTTTATGGCTTAAAGCAGTTACCCAGGCAGTGGTATAAGAGGCTTGACTCTTTTATGACCTCTCATATATTTCAGAGGAGCAGCTATGATAGTTGTGTCTACTTCAAGGAGGTAAGTGATGGTTCATTCGTGTATCTTCTCTTGTATGTTATGATATGTTGATTGCAATAAAGGATATGAGAAAGATAATAAAAGTCAAAGCCCAACTCAGTAAGGAGTTTGATATGAAGGATCTAGGTACAACAAAGAAGATTCTTGGCATGGAGATTCTGAGGGATAGAAAGAATTGTAAGTTATACTTGAGTTAGAAAGGATATATTGAAAAAGTGCTTCACAGGTTCAATATGCAAAATGCCAAACCTATAAGTACTCCATTGGTAGCTCACTTCAAACTCTCGGTCATTTTATCTCCAAAAATAGATGATGAGCATGACTATATGTCTCGAGTTCCATACTCTAGTGCTGTCGGGTTTCTTATGTATGTGATGGTGTGTTCCCGACCAGATTTATCTTATGTTGTTAGTGCAGTTAGCAGATACATGGAAAATCCTAGCAAAGAACATTGGAAAGTAGTTCAGTGGATTTTCAGATACTTGCATGGATCTGCTGATGTTTGTTTGCAGTTTGGGAAAAATAGAGATGGAGTAATCAGGTATGTTGATTCTGATTTTGTAGGAGATTGTGATAAAAGAAGATCCTTTACAGGCTATGTTTTCACCATTATTGGTTGTGCTATTAGTTGGAAAGCTACCTTACAGACTACGGTTGCTTTGTCAACTACTGGGGTGGAGTATATGGCTATTACAGAGGCTTTCAAAGAAGCTATTTGGTTGAAGGGTCTGTTTGGTGAACTTAGCAAAGACTTACAGATTACTACGGTATTTTGAGATAGTCAGAGTGCTATCTTCCTTACGAAAGATCGGATATTTCACGAGAGGACAAAGCACATCGATGTTTGATATTATTTTGTACGTAAAATTATTGCTCGTGGTGATATTGTGGTGAGCAAGATTAGTACTCATTATAATCCTACTAATAGATGACCAAGACACTGCCAAGTGCCAAGTTTGAGCATTGTTTAGACTTGGTTAGTGTTAGCTGTTAAGATATGCCCTTAGGGGCTTTTGTGGAAGAGGTGGAGAGTTTGTCTTGAAATGGATTTGAGTTCTGAATTAGAATTCGTGTCAAGGTGGAGGTTAGAATTGTGACTCAAATTTTGTTGATCCAGCCCAGAAATTTTTGCGGTGCGACCCATGTTTGTAATTTTCAATGGGGTCTGTGGTGGTAGCGTAGGGATCGGGTCGATAGGCCCGTGGACCTTTAGGTTTTTTTGGACCTAGGACTCTTTTGTATGCACATATTATAAAAGTGCATTTAGTGGGTTGTTTTGGGTATCCTGAAAATACTCATTCTCCATATTGTACTCCTTTTCTTTCATTATAGTAAAACATCCTCTACCTCTTCCCGTGGTTTTTCCCGCAAGGGTTTCCATGTAAATCTGTGTGTTCTTGCTTTCTTTCTGCTTGTGGTTTGCTTTATTTCTTCCCGATTCATAATGGATTCCTTTAGATAAGACAACTGCTCATTCTCTTCAAATATAGAGAAGCATTCAATTGGCACGATATATTTTTATGAGGTATTTAGATTGGCACATTTTGCTTGAATAGTGACTATGGCTGCACAAAGCTTGAAAATACAAGGTAAGTTAGTTTTTATCAATAAAATGTTTGCAAATGGTGACATTTCCTATGAGAGCAATTTATGCCATTTCCTTTTGCTAGATTTCTCTCATCCTCTCTAATTTTTCTTTATTGGTATTTATAGAGATATTTATGTGATTTTTTGAAGTTGTAATTATATTCGGAATGTTTTTGGATTGTATCTGGGGATCTTGTGATTTTTGAAGTTGTAGTTAGATAGGTGTGTGTAGAGATAAATTTTCTAGCGTTTTTGTATTGGTGATTTTAGGTTGTATTCAAGAATCCTGTACATTTCAAAATTGTGATACCATCAGGAATGTTTTAAGTTGTATCTAGAAATCTAGTGATTGTCGAAGTTATAGTTAGGTAGCATTTACAGTGTTCTTGTTTGTTTCTACGATCAAGATCTAAATTTATGGTGATATATACATGGTACGTATATTCAAAAATTTTGAAAACACACCCATATACGCTATATTTAATGATCCAATAACATTGAAAAAGTGTTGATGCAAATAGGTTATAAGAATAGATATTAAATTGAGGAGTTCGAAGCCTAAAGGGCAAGTGTTTTCATTCAAAATTTCTATGGGGTATATGAAAATGAAAAAATTTCAAAATGAAAAACAATTTACCTTGTCCATTAAATGTTAACATCGCAAGTTATCTGGTAAAGTGCAAGGAAAAATCACGATTTTTACCTTATAAGGTAAATTGAGTCACTTATCTTATCCTTTGACTGAAAAAGTGGGGAATAAATTCTCCTATGGAAGGAGTGTCTGCAAGATGGGACTTACCACTGACAAGGGAGGGAATAAATGTTAGCCCCATATTGACATAATATGTTTTAATAATGACAAACTAATAAACGAAAATGTGCAGGATACATTGAAGATGTAGTCAAGGCAAGGAAGATCTTCTAGGAGCTAAATATGGAGAAGCATTTCGTGTGATCCCTAACTACAAGAAAGTCAGCGCTAGATTTACAATTGCATCAGAAAAAGATCTCATTGGATCCCAGAATATAAGAAAGATAATTGACAATCAATCGCAACAGCACCTCACAAGGAATTGTGAAAGGAAGGAAGATCACACCCTCTACATGGACATATCTGATATGGACATGTATGGTTGTGAGTCTACATCTGAGAAAGGGAGGTTGCATCACATGTACAAACATATCTCATACGGACATAGCATATGGTATAATTCATTAATCAAGGAATCAATTTAAATCCTTGATTGAGAAGAAATCCCTTGGGTTTTCCTTATAGAGCAAAGACGTCGGATCAGCTGAAGATTACAAAAGGGAAGACTGAAGACCAAAGACACTATGCAACTTCACAGGAAATTCTTAGTGTGTCTCAATCTTAGTATCCATAAAGCTTTGTAATTTCAAATTTACAGTAGTTACAAAAGAGAAAGGTTGAGTCAACTTAGTCATACCAATTGAGGTTGTGTCACAAGATCTGGATAACAAAATAAGATTTAGAAATTGTTTATCCCATCTATACTCCAATTCACACTTTGAAAAATCTAAGAAAACCTCGCAACCTAAGGGGACTGGAAGTAGGAACCAGAACGGTGTTCTGAACCAGGATAAATCATTGCATTATTTTCTTACTTACTTGTTTATTTGCTTATGCACTTAAGTTAAATCTATTTTATTCAGTATACTAGTCTGCATGTGAGTTGACTATCAATAATGATCAGTTGACTCAAGAAAAGTTTTCAAATTAACCCCCCCTCTTGAATTTCAATTGGTATGAGAGAAAGTCTCACCAAAGTGTTGCTTAACCGTACATGAGCAAAGATCTAATGGAAAACTATCAGATTCCAAGAGTACTTCTTCAAGATGGTCACTCATCAACCAGACCACCATACTTTTATAGACAACACTATTCTCACTTGAAGAATGCAAAAGCTATAGACTACTTTATTGTGAAGTTAACGGAGCAGAATATGACCAGATATCAATCTGTAAAATGAAAAAAAAGATATGGGATAAATTAGAAGTGACCTATGAAGAAACCACTAAAGTAAAAAAGGTAAGAATCACCGTTCTGATTAATGAGTACGAGCTCTTCAAAATAAAAGAAAATAAAAGCATGAAATCAATGTTTGCAAAATTTAGCAAAATTGTATGTGAACTGAAGTCCTTCGAAATAATCTGTCTAAATATTTTACAAGTCCAAAAGCTCGTAAGAAGTCTCCCAAAAGCATGGGAAATTAAAACTATCATTCTAGAGATGGGGATCTCCACCACATGACCTATGACGAATTAAGAGGTAACCTCATTGTCTATGAACAAAATCATATAAATAGGTACAAGAAAGAGGAAAGGAAGAAACCTGTGGCTTTCAATGGCATAACAACTGTTGAATAAGAATACCTAGATGAAGACAACAATAAGGGAAAGGGTTTCATAAATCGCGGAGTAAGGCAAATCTTAAGACAAAGACAGCAGGGGCCACAAGGCTACAAGAATATTGAATTCACAAGGAATGATGATCTTTGTTATCACTGTGGTAAATCTGGACACATGAAATAGAATTGTCCAGAGTTAAGGAGAAGATCATCAAAGAAAAACAAAAACTTTGGAGCATGGGGCGATGGAGATGAAACTAAAGATAATGCAGAAACAACCAATATGTGTTTCATGACAAAGGATGAACCAAGTGGGGTAAGACCCCTCAGTTATTAAAATTGTAACCTTCTTCAATCAAATCTTGATATAATCATTGAGTAGCTTCAAAAAACTATTGATGAATATAATAAATTTGCTCAAGCAAAAAATTAACAAGCTCAGTTAAAATGAAATCATTAAGAGGAAAGAAGGAACAGAAAAATTGAACTTGAAGCATGTCAAATTTAAATTGACCTACTTCAAGAACTTGATGATGTAAAAATGCAGTTAAACAACATTAGAAAATCACCAAATCACAGTTCTATAAAATTAAATCCTCTTAAGACTAAATCAAGTTTTTCATCAAGTTAGTTTGAGTCTATTAAAACTTCCTTCTCTTTTCATGGACCAGTCTACAATACCTGTGGTAAAAAGGGGCACAAATCACACAACTGCAAACAAAAGTCTAAGGGAGTGTAAGTTTGGCGACCCAAAGGAAGCACATGTAACCCTCAAGGACCCAAGACCACTTGTGTACCTAAACAAAATTAATGTTCTTATTTTGCAGAAATATGTCTGCAAAAGCTACAGAAAAGGAATGTGGGTCACAGATAGTGGATGTTTCATACACCTGACCAAAAAAAAAAGAAAACTTCAATTATTTAAAAAAAATTAAAGGAGGATCAGTCAGATTTAAGGATAATGCCAAAGGTGATGTCATCGGAGTCGGCTTTGTTGTCAAGACCCGAGGCTACCCCCTAGTCGCGACAATGATGTTTACGGCCACAAGTGACCACAAGATAACCCCTAAGATGGTACCTGTTGTGAGTACTAAATAATATACTGATAATGAACATATGCGAAAATAACTGAATAAATCCATAAGGTTCAAATACTAAAAAATACAATTTAAATCATAAGTTTGAACGTTTGATGACATACCGAAAAGAATGATCAAACAAATGATAAACTGGCTAACTATCTGCATGAATGATACATCTGAAAGCCTCTAAACTAACTAAAGAGTTGATGGGATAGGCCCCAACTAACTCCAAATTGAACTAACTGAAAAGAAATATAGAAATACTAAAATAACACAATAGGTCCTCGACATATGAGGACTCACCATAACTGTTGCTGCTGATAAACTGAACTGTCTAAGCACGGTCAGAAAACTAAGCATCCGAACCTATGATATAAGATATCACAGCTCAAAGAAAGTATTCGACCAGTACTTTGAATGTACTGGTATATGAGATGGGGTTAGGTTGAATTACATAGGTTAACTATTCATGAAATAATGACTGACTATATAGCATAAGATAAATGAACATGAATGCATGAAAATTGAAATACTGAGAATGCAAGACCAAGCATATAATGTTTATGAAATAATCTGTAAACTGAGTTACCAAAATCTGATAACTGAATAACTGGAAGACTGTATGCTATGGTCAAGCAAACCTGAACTAAGTTCTATACTAAATATTGAACTGAGACTATAGGAGCTAGCTATAACTGATATGCACCAAATATATTATTGGGGTCCAACCTGTAACCCCAGTTGGAAGGGTGTCAGTACCGTGCCACGGGTACTAACGTTGGTTGTGTAGATCCACTATCTGGTGTCCCGAAGGACTTGGGTGTCATACTTAGATGATGGGGGACCCCTCAAAGTCTACTGTGGCACCGTCAGTCTGGAACTTAGGGACTGCTACTAACATCTCATGCCTAACTGACAGGGAAGACAAGTGCCTCATGCCTAACTGACGGGGGAGACGTCATCCTTATGTTCACTCGGTGCTAAGTTTTACTCCCAACTAAAAGAAATGGATTCTGAACTGAAGTAAAGTTAACTAAACAATAATTGATCATAATAACTAACTGAATGATAATGCTCATGGTATATCTAAAATCATTCTGAAGATACTGACATTATTTAAACAAATAGGTATTAGGTATTCATAACCCACCAGCACTGAATGAAAGTAACAATACAAATATATGAAGCTTTAAAAAACATAATAAAGAATCATTGCTCAAAACCCAACATTTAAGCATTTCATCAAACACCTGGGACTCATGAATCTAAGAATGGGAATGGGTGAAGCATGTGATTGAAAACATAGTTACAATTCTAAAACCATGAAGTAGGGATTTAACATGAGGATTTCAATACTTACATCGTATAAGGGCTCATTCCATCAAAAAACACTTGTAACATAGCTTGTAATTAAAATCGATAACAACTTCATGGGGACAATTCATCATAAATATGTAAAAAGTCATAATTTGATATAAAAAGGGGATTCTTGGACTCCATGGGTGAAAAGGGACCATGGATGAACATCACACATACCTTAAAACTCTTAAGCTTGAAAGAGAAACACAATCTCGATTCTTTTCTTGAAAATTCTTGGATTAGGGAACTTGAATCCTTGGTTTTCTTGAAGAGGAAGAAATGAAATTGATGAACTTGGGGGAGGATTAGGGTTTGTTTTTGAGAGGTAATTAGAGAATATGGGCATATAATGCCCTAACTAAAGCTTTAATTTGTGTTTTTACGAAGTGGGTCGATGAGAAAAGACCTAACTGTCCCTCAGGAGATTAAATTCATAATTGGAATGCTGATTAAAAAGGCACCGTGATGCGGTGAAGGTCTCATTGCTATACTCACCCCGATGCGCCACTATCGCAGTGAGGTTCTGGAATTGAAATCCAAAGACGACCAAATCCTTATTCAAAAAATCTGAAACTTCCCCGAGACATGCTCCTTACACCCCTGAACATGAATTAACATAAAAACCTACGTCTCAGGGTCAGAAAAACCAATTTAAAAATCCTCAAAATTAAGTGGCCAAAATAAGACTAAATCCCCCGCACAGTGAAATTTTTAGGTTTTAAGACTCATATACATGCAACTAGGAGCTAAACTAAGCTAAGAAAAGTATGGGGTATTACAATATCTTCCCCTTAGAAATATTCATCCTCGAATGAGACTAATTAAGTTGAGAATTCTGAAGAAACTGAGATCATATACTAAACATGCATAACTGAAAACATGATTACATGACTGAGTCTGAAAAATAATACATGAATTGAATAAAATTCGTGAATACATGCAAAGACATGAGAGTGATTATATAGCTGGGACTGAGAATGGAAAAGGGACAATCTAAGGGAAACTGTTACCTTAAGCTGAGTCTGAGTTTGCGGAAAAAAGATGAGGGTACTTGGTATGCATATTTGCTTTTTCTTCCCTAGTGGCTCCCTCAACGGACTAATTTCGCCAAAGAACTTTGATCAAGGGAACTTCTTTGTTCCTTAGTCCACGAATATGATAATCAAGGATCTCGACTGGGATTTCTTCGTAAGAAAGGCTATCCTGAACATATGTGCTTTCTAAAGGGTCTACAATAGCCGAATCACCAATACACTTCCTTAACAAAGAGGCATGGAACACTGGATGCACTAATGCCAACTCTACAGGCAACTCAAGCTCATAAGCTACCTTTCCAAAATGACTCAAAATTCTGTAAGGGACAATATATCAGGGACTGAGCTTCCCTTTCTTACCAAATCTCTTCACTCCCTTCATGGGTGAGATTTTCAAATAGACTAAATCACCAACCTCAAACTCAAGGTCTCTTCTTCTTACATCTGCATAGGATTTCTGATGGCTTTGGGTTGTCTTAAGTCTCTCCTAATTAACTGAATCTTTTTCATTGTATCAAATGCCAAATATGGTCCTATCAAAGAAGCCTCACCTGCCTCAAACCAATCAATAGGATAACTACATCTTCTCCCATAGAAAGCCCCAAACGGAGCCATCTGAATACTGGAGTGATAATTGTTATTGTAGGCAAACTCTATCAATGGTAAGTGATCATCCCAACTAACCTTAAAGTCAAGAACATACACCATCAACATGTACTCTAGGGTCTGAATAGTCCTCTCTACCAGACCATCTATCTGAGGATGAAAAGTTATACTAAGATGAACTTGGGTACCAAGACCCTTCTGAAAAGCCATCCAAAAGTGAGAGATAAACTGAGTACCTTTATCCAAAATAATAGACAATGGAACTCCATGTAACCTAACCAACTCTCTAATATAGAGCATGGTGTAATCCTCAGATGAGTACAAAGTATGAACTGGAAAGAAATGAGCTAATTTGGTTATTCTATCAATAATGACCTATATCGAATCATATTGATGACGGGTACGAGGAAAATCCGTAACAAAATCTATGTTCACCTCTTCACACTTCCAAGTAAGAATGCTAAACTCCTGCAATGTACTACTAGGCCTCTGGTGTTCAACTTTAACCTGCTGACAGTTAGAACACTTATCCATAAATTCTACAATATCCCCCTTCATACCACTCCACCAATAGATTTCCCGCAAATCACGATACATCTTAGTGGCTCATGGGTAAATAGAATGATGCACACCATGCGCTTTTTCAAGGATTTACTGTCTCAAACCATTTACATACGGGACACACAGTTTACCCTGACATTGCAATACACCATCTCCCCCTCAGAAGAAAACCTCTATCTTCTAATCTCTAATTGATTCGTTTAACTTAACCAAACTAGAATCCCTATCTTTCTTCTCATTCATTTCGGCAACCAAAGAAGATTCTGAACCATTCTTAACCCACACACTACCCTCAGCTGAATAAACCAACCTAACACCTAATCTAGCAAGATGATGAACCTCTTGAGCTAACCTTTTCTTATTATTCTCAATATGAGAAACACTACCTATAGATAATCTACCAAGGGCATCTACCACTACATTGGCCTTGCCCGAATGATACAACACACTCATATTATAAAATTTCAACAACTCTAACCACCTTCTCTGATGAATATTTAAATCTTTCTGCGAGAATACATACTATAAAGTTTTGTGATTTGTGAACACATAAACATGAACCCCATACAAATAGTACCTCCAAATTTTCCAGGCAAAAACAAATACTACTAACTCAAGATCATGGGTAGGATAATTATTTTCATGGGGTTTAAGTTGTCTAGAGACATAGGCTATGACCTTACCTCTCTGCAACATCACACAACCAAGGCCAACTCTAGAAACATCATAGGAAACAACAAATCCCTCTGAGCCATCTGGCAAAGTCAAGACTGGGGCTGAGGTGAGTTGAGTTTTCAACTCTTGAAAACTTGTTTCACAATAATCTGACCACTAAAACTTGACTTTTTTATGAGTCAATCGAGACATGGGGGATGCAATAGACGAAGGACCTTCAAAAAATCATCAGTAATAGCCAGCCAAACTAAGAAGTTCTTGATATCTGAAGGAGAGATGGGTCTGGGCCAATTTCTCACTGCTTCGATCTTTCGAGGGTCAACTCTAATGCCATCACCAAAAATAATATGGCTAAGGAAAGATACTAATCTTAGCTAAAACTCACACTTAATAAATTTGGCAAATAACTAATAAGCTCTAAGAGTCTGTAATACGATTCTGAGATGGTTTGCATGATCATTTTCACTACGAGAGTAGACAAGAATATTATTAATGAAGACTATGAAGAACATGTCCAAGTACTTCTTAAACACTCTATTCATCAAGTCCATGAAAGTTGTTGGGGCATTCATTAGTCCAAAAGACATAACTAGAAATTTGAAGTGACTATACCAAGTTCTGAAAGCTGTTTTTGAAATGTCACATTCTCTGACTTTGAGCTAATGATAGCCGAATATGAGGTATATCTTAGAGAAATAACTATCACCCTGAAGTTGGTCGAATAAGTCATCAATCCTGGGGAATGGGTATTTATTTTTTTATTACGACTTTGTTCAACTGACGATAGTCGAAGCACATTCTAAGAGAACTGTCTCTCTTACGCACGAAGAGGACTGGAGTGCCCCATGGGGAAACAATGGGCCTGATGAATCCCTTATCTAAGAGACATTTCAACTCTTTGAGCTCGACTGGAGCTATTCTGTAGGGCAGAATAGAGATAGGCTGGGTATCTGGCAGAAGATCTATTCCGAAGTCGATTTCCCTTTTGGGAGGAACTCCGAGAAGATCTTCAGTGAACATATATGGAAATTCCCTCACTACTGAAATTGAATTGAGATTGGGAGTTGCAGAACTAGAGTCTTTGACTTGAACAAAATGGTACATGCACCTTTTCAAAATCATTTTTCTTGCCTTAAGATATAAATAATTTGACCCCTAAGTACTGAGGTACTACCCCTCCATTCAATAACTGGTTCACTAGGAAATTGAAACTGAACGACTCTGTTTCTACAGTTAACTAAAGCATAGCATGAGTGAAACCAATCCATGTCAAGAATGACATCAAAATCAGTCATCTCTAACTCTAAAAGATCAACAGAGGTGAATTTCTGGGATATTATGGCCGGACAGTTCCTGTATACCTTCCTGGCTACAATAGAGACACCTACTGGGCAGACACTGAGAAGGGTTCTGCTAAAGATTTGAGACTGATACTAAAATTGACTGCTATATAGGGGGTTATAAAGGAGAGTGAAGCTCCAAGTTTGAATAAAGCATAAGCATAAAGGTGAATTACCTATAACGTACCCATAAACACATCAGGAGAACTTTCCTGATCCTGTCAGGACTGAAGTGCATACAACCTGTTCTAGCGCAGTGTACTGGTGGCACTGAAAGTAGCGCCTTGCTAAGTCGGACGACCTGTTGCTGCCT
This sequence comes from Capsicum pubescens, assembly GCA_030864215.1. NCBI lineage: Eukaryota > Viridiplantae > Streptophyta > Magnoliopsida > Solanales > Solanaceae > Capsicum > Capsicum pubescens. Next base: position 246,906,473 of record CM061547.1, read on the forward strand.
AAGATTTAGTCTGACCTTGCTGGCGATCATTCCTACCATACCGCATACTTACAAAACACTCCCTCATCCTGTGGCCTCGCTTGCCACATCTAAAACATACATTACTACCAGCTCTACACACACCCTGATGATTTCTGCCACACTTCCCACAGAGTGGATTAGTACGACCATTGTTCATACTACCCTAAGATTTAGAGACTGGTTCTCTATCCCGACTGTCATTCTTAAACTTAGGTACTGGCTCACTAGCTAAAAATAAAGTTGGGGCAAAAAACTTCTGATGAAACTGAGAATGCTTACCACTCTCTGACTTTGGCTGAGAAAATTAAAGATACTTGTTCTGGTCCTCGTATTCTTCATCTCTCTCTCCTTAAGCTTTTATTCCTCAATCTATTGATCATGGACCATAAGCCTAGATATGTCCATCTTCTTAATCAACATTGCATTCCTACACTCCTTGACCACACTATCAGCTACACCAGAAACAAACTTACTCATTCTAGACCTATTATCATACACCACATTAGGAGCATACCTGGCCAATTGAGTAAAGTGAATACTCCCTCAGACTCATAATACCCTGCTTTAAGTTTATGAACTCCTAAACCTTATCTTCCCTCAACTCTAAGGGGAAGAACCTATCTAAGAAAGTCATGGCAAACTCCTCTCACTCAACAGGACCTGCCTTAACACCTTTATCCTCCTTTCACTGCTTATACCACATATGAGCTACATCCTGTAACTGGTAAGCAGCCAACTCTGCATTCTCACTTAAGGTGATAAATATGATATCAATCACCTTCTGAACCATAACAAGAAACTCCTGCGGATCCTCATCAGACTTGGATCCCAAAAATAAAAGGGGATTCATTCGAGTAAAATCCCGAATCTTAGTTGTAGCTATATTTTCCACTGGATTAGCAGGGGAAATAGCCTGCTGATTAGTTTGAGTAGCTACTAAATGAGCTAAGGTAGTGAATACATCTTTGAACTCAACATGAGTGACATGCTTATTTAGGGGATCTTCCTGAATAGGCGGAGGTGCAAGCTGATTTCCATTTCTTCTTCCGTTATTTCTTTTGGGAGGCACTGTCTGTAAATAGAAGGACGAATGATTCAGAAAGAGAGTTTTAAATAGATCTCATGCTCATTCTCATGCTCATTCTCACAATATGAATACTGAAAGAAGGAAAACTTTTCCTAAAACATCTTATAGCCTCTTTTTCATAAGTGTGGCGTGCTTTACACACAAGCATAAGACTCTACTCAACGAGGCTTTCAGACTCCCTAGGACACTATAAAACCTTAGGCTCTGATACCAAGTTTTGTCACAACCCGAGGCTACCCCCTAGTCATGACAATGGTGCTTACGGTCACAAGTGAACACAAGCTAACCAATGAGTTTGTACTTGTTGTGAGCACTAAATAATATACTGATAATAAACATGTACGGAAATAACTGAATAAATCCATAAAGTTCAAATACTAAAAAAAATATGATTTAATTTATAAGTCTGAACGTCTGATGACATACTGAAAAGAATGATCAAACAACTGATAAATTGAATAACTGTCTGAATGACTAAAACATCTGAAAGCCTCTAAATTGACTGAAGAGTTAATGGGATAGGCCCCAACTAACTCCAAACAAACTAACTAAAAAGAAATAGAGAAATACTAAAATAACATAACAGGTCCTTGGCATATGAGGACTCACCACAACTGTTGTTGCTGATAAGCTGAATTGTCTAAGCGCATTCAGGAAACTGAGCATCCGAACCTATGATATAAGACATCATAGCGCGAAGAAAGTATGCGGCCAGTACTTTGAATGTGTTGGTATATGGGATGGGGTTAGGCTAAATTACATAGGTTAACTATTCATGAAATAATGACTAACTATATAGCATAAGATAACTGAACATGAATGCATGAAAACTGAAATATTGAGAATGCAAGACCAAGCATATAATGTTTCCAAAATAATATGTAAATTGAATTGCTGAAATTTGATAACTGAATAACTGGAAGTTTGTATGCTATGGTCAAGCAAACCTGAACTAAGTTCTATAATGAATACTGAACTGAGACTGTGGGAGCTAGCTATAACCAATATGCCCCAAATATATTGTTGGGAACCAACCTGTAACCCTAGTTGGAAGGGTGTCAGTACCGTGCCACGGGTACTAATGCTGGTTATGTGGATCCACTATCTGATGTCCCGAAGGACTTGGGTGTCATGCCTAACTGACGGGGTCCCCTCAAAGTCTACGGTGGCACCATCGGTCTGGAACTTAGAGACTGCTACTAACGTCTCATGCCTAACTGACGGGGGAGATAAATGCCTCATGCCTAACTGACGGGGGAGACGCCATCCCTACATCCACTCGGTGCTAAGTTTTACTCCTAACTGAAAGACACTGATTCTGAACTGAACTAAACTCAACTAAACAAACAACTGATCATAATAACTGTATGAATGATAATACTCATGGTATATCTGAAATCATTCTGAAAATACTGACATTATGTAAATAAATAGGTACCGGGTGTTCATAACCCACCAGTACTGAATGAAAGTAATAATACAGATATATAAAGCTTTAAAAACCATAATAAAAAATCATTGCTCAAAACCCAACATTTAGGCATTTCATCAAACACCTGGGATTCATGAATTTAAGCATGGGAATGGGTAAAGCATGTGATTGAAAACATAGTTGCAATACTAAAACTATGAATTAGGGATTTAACATGAGGATTTCAATACTTAAATCGTCTAAGGGCTAATTCCATCGAAAAACACTTGTAACATAACTTGCAATTAAAATCAATAACAACTTCATCATAAACATGTAAAAACTCATAATTTGATATAAAAAGGGGATTATTGGACTCCATGGGTGAAAAGGGCCCATGGATGAACATCACACATGCCTTAAAGCCCTTAAGCTCGAAAGAGAAACACAATCTTGATGCTTTTCTTAAAAATTCATGGATTAGGGAACTTGAATCCTTGGTTTTTTTAAAGAGGAAGTAATGAAATTGATGAGCTTGGGGGAGAATTGGGGTTTGTTTTTTAGAGGTAATTAGAGAATATGGGCATATAATGCCCTAACTGAAGCTTTAATTCGTGTTTATACGAATTGGGTCGATGGAAAAAGACCTAACTTCCCCTCAGGAGATTAAATTCATAATTGGAATGCTGATTAAAAAGGCACTGCAATGCGGTGAAGGGCTCATCAATATACCCACCGCAACACACCATTATCACGGTGAGGTTCTGGAATCAAAATTCAAACACGACCCAATTCTCATCCAAAAAATTTAAAACTTCCTTGAGATATGCTCCTTACACCCCTGAACATGAATTAACACAAAAACCTACGCCTCGGGGTCAGGAATATCAATTTAAAAATTCTCAAAGTTAAGTGGCCAAAATAAGACTAAATCCCCAACGCTTAGTGAAATTTTCAGGCTTTAAGCCTCCTATACATGCAACTAAGAGCTAAACTGAGCTAAGAAAAGTAAAGGGTAATAAATTAGTGAAGCTCATCTCCTCCTGCGAACGCATTAAAGTATATCTCATAGATGGACTCAAACACAACCTACTGAGTATCAGTCAGTTGTGTGGCATAGGGTTCAGAGTATCCTTCAAAGCTGAGAGTTGCTTCATCAATTATGAATGAAGAAATATTTCTTTTATCGGTGAATGTGTTGACAATATTTATGCTCTAAACAATCATGATTTTATCACATTAATTTATTGTACTTAGTGCCGGAGCAACATATAAGGTAGGGGATTCATCCGAACCCCCTTCGACAGAAAATTGTACAATATATACATGGTTAAAATTATATTTTATGTATATATAGTAGATGTCGAACACCCTTCGATTAGTTCGTATGTTCACTTGGGAACCCCCTTGATGTTAATACTAGCTCCGCCACTGATTATACTATGCCAACCAGTGACACATAGTTGTGGCATAGAAGACTTGGACATGCCAGCATGCATGCCATTGAAAAACTCTCTAGACTTGAATTGGTGAAAGGTCTGCCAAAACTAAAGTTTGAAAAGGATCATATCTGCGATGCTTGCCAACTTGGTAAACAGACTCGAACATCATTTAAAGTCAAAGATATTATCAGTAGCAGAAAACCCCTTCAGACAATCCATATGGATTTGTTTAGACCCACCAAGACTACAAGTATTGGTGGAAAAAGATATGTTTTTGTCATTGTTGATGATTATTCTCGTTTTACTTGTGTAATGTTTCTTGCTCACAATCATGAAGCATTTACTAATTTTGAGATCTTTTGTAGAAAAGTACAAAGAGAACAAGGATATTTCATCACTTATATTCATGGTGATCATGGAGGAGAATTCAAAAATAAAGCGTTCGAGGAATACTATGCTCAAAACGGCTATTCTCAGAACTTCTCTTCTCCTCGATCTCCTCAACAAAATGGTGTAGTGGAATGAAAGAATAGATTTTTTCAAGAGACGGAAAGAACCATGCCTCTAAAACAAAATCTACCAGATCATTTTTGGGTAGAGGTAGTGAGCACCATATGTCATATCCTCAATAGATTTCTCATTAGACCAATCCTAAAGAAGACTCCTTATGAGCAGGTGGAGAGGAAAGAATCCTAATATCAGTTATTTTTATCCCTTTAGATGTAAATGCTTTATCCACAAAAATGGTAAAAATAACTAAGAGAAGTTCGACCCACAAAGGAACGAAGGTATTTTTCTTGGGTACTCTCCCACTGACCGTGCCGATAGAACGTATAATAAACGGAATCTATATGTCGAAGAATATATGCATATTGTATTTGATGAAACTAGACACTCCTATATGAGTTTGAGTTTTGATAAAGAGCAGGTAAATGATCTATAGTCAGGAGTCAGATCAGACATAACTTCTGAGCCAACAACCTTTGAGTCAACTATAGCTCATCCAAAGTTAGCTCATATAGCTGAAATGATGAAAACAAATGTTCTAAGAGAATGGAGACACAATGCAAGATTTACAAATGACTTCATCATTAAAAACACAGATAATAAGATGCAAACAAGAGCGTCATTAAAAAATCAAGTGTTTGTAGCTCTTGTGTCTCAAATTGAACCCAAAAAGGTTGATGAGGCCCTCAAAGACGAGTCTTGAGTTGATTCTATGAAGGCAGAATTAGATTAATTTGAATGTAATCAAGTTTGGAATCTATTTGAAAGACCCAAAAATTTCTCAGTTGTTGAAACTAGAAGGGTCTGCAGAAATAAATTGAACAATGAAGGTAAGCTTATTTGAAATAAGGCCATACTTGTAGCTCAAGTATATGCCCAACAGGAAGGTATTGATTACGATAAGACTTCTTCTCCTGCAGCAAGGTTAGAATCGATTCGAATTTTGTTAGTTTTTGTCACTTTTAAATATTTTAAATTAGATTAAATGGACGTTAAGAGTGCTTTTCTAAATGGGTTTATTCATAAGGAAGTTTATGTAACACAACCTCCAGATTTAGAAAATCCATCTTATCGAAACCATGTTTTCAAACTTTCAAAAGCACTTTATGATCCCAACCCGGCCCCAAAGACTTGGTATGAGAGGTTGAGTACTTTTCTGTTAAACAACAATTTTCAAAGAGGTAAAATAGACACTGCTCTTTTTACTCAAAAGTTAGATTCTAATCTACTCATTGTGTAAATTTATGTTGATGAAATTATTTTTGGTAGTCCTAACTTTTCCTTGTGTGAGAATTTTGCAATGATGAAAAGAGAATTTGAAATAAGTCTCATGAAAGAACTCACATTTTTCTTGGGATTACAAATCAAGCAAACTCCTAAAGGTACATTTATCAGTCAAGCCAAGTATACAAAAGAACTCATCAAGAAATTTGGTATGGCAAAAAGGAAAGGCTTTCAGAACTCCAATAAGTCCCTCCACAAATCTTGATTTAGACATATCCGAAAAGGATGCTGATGAAAAAATATAAAGCGATGATTGGATAGCTACTGTAATTGACTGTAAGTCGACCAAATATTATGTTCAGTGTGTGCAGATGTGCAAGGTTTCAGCCAGCTCCTAAAGAGTCCCATCTAACTTTCGCCAAAAAAATCATTCGCAATCTCATTGGGACACAAGTTATTAGACTATTGTACCCTCACTCCTCACATTTTAATTTAGTTAGCTATTCAAATTTTGATTTTGCAGGTGATAAAAATGATAGAAAGAGTACTAGTGAAACATGTCAGATTCTTGGTGATGCCCTAATTTCATGGCATAGAAAAAAAACCTCAATTACTCTATCAACTGCTGGAGCTGAATACATAGCCATTGGAAATTATGGTGCTCAAATTTTATGGATTATGCATCAATTGCTTGATTTTAATTTATAGTTTGAATCAGTGCCTCATGTGTGATAACACTAGTGCAATTAGTTTATCAAAATATATTGTGCATCATTCTAGAGCTAAGCATATAGATATCAAGCATCATTTTATTCAAGATCATGTAGAAAATAGAGATTTTTCTTTAAAATTTATTAATTCGAAAAATTAGTTGGCTGATATTTTTACAAACCCCAATTATAAGAAAGATTTTTTTCCTCAAGAAAAAGTCTTGGTATAATTTACATTAATGATATTTGATTGTACAGTCTTTTAATTTGGTAAAAATCTTCTACACAATTTTTTAACCCCCTCTGACTAAGCATCATCACCTCATTTTATCCACCCTTTCACGCCTCTTTTTTCTTTCTTTTCTTAATTACTGCCACTTTACTCTTCTCTCATCTCCAGATCTCGAACGTTCTTTCATTTCATAAGTCATCTCTATTCACTTTACCCCTCTTCAGCTTCCCACCTGTTTATTTCTCTCTATGTCTTTTTAAACTTTCTCCAAACCTATCATTCCTCAATGAGCAGAACAAGATCAATGGCTAATCTTACAAAAAAAAACCTCTAGATTAACACTCTGACAATCATGATCCAGTCTTTATCTCTGGATCTTTTGAGAAGATTCTTCGCACTCTTTGCACTCAACTTCTCCTAAAAAATGCTCTGCCTCGAACCCAAATTCATCTATTAATAAAAAACATCCTTCCCCTTTGGATTTCACTCCACTGGAGGACATACATATAGTTTGGACTAGCTCGCAGTGGGAGAAGTTTGTCACCTTTATAAACCGGCCGATTATGGCAGGTCTAATCGTTAATCTCTCTCAGTTAAAAGAATCTCACTACAATGTAAGTTCCTTCTTCAAATCTCAAGACTTATCTCTGGTATTTTAACTTTGCGGAATGGAAGTGTATGAGGATCATGTGCAAATGTTTTATGCAAATCTTTGCCTTTATCAAGATAGCGGCAAATTAAAAACCCTTGTGCTTAGAACAAGAACCATTCTAAATAATTTCTTGTTTGAAAGGGTATTTTACACTATGTTCTCTGGGGTCATTCCATTCATAAGTGATAAATGGCCTTAAAATTTTGATATTAGCTTCGAGGAAGCTAAAAGGGCCATTTCTAACTCAGATGTTAGTTTATCCAACTTTGGTCCTCTGTCTCTCTACTTCAAGTATCGAATCCTAGATCATATTATTGCCACCACACGCATTTCTCAAAAAGTATCTCATAGTAATGTGACGTGTCATGATGTGTTTTTGTTGTACTTTATGGTGAAAACGTATAAAATCAATTGGGTTGTCTGGTTCTGAGGATATATGTTCGAAAAAGTTGCAGATGCTAATGCCTCTGCTAGCCTGCCCTATGGATTGTTGCTCACGAGAATCCTCCTACATTACTGTATTGATATCTCTATATACTCTGTTGCGGAAGTCTCAGCAACTTATGATTCTAAGACCTTTGCCAACATCAAATATGTCCTAATCGATAATAAATAGTGCAAGAAAGACTCTTCCAAAGCACGAACGAATCTCCCTAAGGTAAGCAAAACTTTGTCTAATCTTGTACTACCTATGATAAAGAAAATTAAGAAATTCAAGGATTGACTCAAGGCGATCGGAGAAGGTTTGTTGCTTCTTCAGGAGTTGATTACTAGACTATTTTAGTTGGGTAAAGAAACCAGTACTGATGTAGGCAAAGTGTGTCTAACTTATGATGGATTTAAGCAGGGAGGTGTCAAGTTGTTCAATAGACTATTTGCTCACGTGGAATCCATCAACTCTGAGCCAACTCCTCTAATAACGATATTTCCATATCATTCCAGAATTCCTACTCCAGCTTCTCCAAATATTTTGAAAATCCCAATGATCAATTTTGTCATAATATGCACAACATGTTTACGTATTTTCTAGCAAAACATTGAGATGGTGATTGCTATTCAAATGGGGTCCTGTCCCTTCTCTTTTTCTTTTTTTAGGGAGAGGTCTATAACTGATATTTTAACTTGTACTGCCACACTCTTTTTTTTGCATGATACATTAGTTTATATCTGTGTGGTGCTTTTCTGCTTTTATTATATGTTTTGTCTCTTTTTATGTACTTTGCTCTTTTTGATTATGTCAAAAGGGGGAGAAGGTGAAACATCAAATAGGTCTCCAAGTAAGAGGGAGACAGATGACTACTAGTGCTCAGAAGTTAACTGACAACAAGGAAAAAGAGTCAGCAAGAAAGGGAGGGAAGTCGACTACAAGAACAGGAAAGTGAACTAATGCTTATTATTTGTCAATATCAAATAGGGAGAGATTTTTAGACCCATATTGACATAATATGTTTTAATAATGACAAACTAATAAACAAAAATATGAAGGATACACTGAAGAAGTAATCAAGGCAAGGAAGATCTTCTAGGAGCTAAATATGGAGGAGCATCTCGCGTGATCCCTAACTAGAAGAAAGTCAACGATGGATTTGGAATTGCATCAGAAAAAAATCTCATTGGATCCCAAATTATAAGGAAGATAATTGACAATCAATCACAACATCACCTCACAAAAAATTGTGAAAGGAAGAAAGATCACACCCCCTACATGGACATATTTGATATGGACATGTATGGTTGTGACTCTACATACGATAAAGGAAGGTTGCATCATATGTACGGACATATTTGATATGGACGTACCATATGGTATAATTTCTTAATCAATAAATCAATCAAATCCTTGATTGAGAAGAAATTCCTTGGGTTTTCCTTGTGAAGAAAAAATGCCAGATCAGCTGAAGATTATAATAAAGAAGACTGAAAACCAAAGACACTATGCAACTTCACAGGAAATTTTTAGTGTGTCTCAATCTTAGTCTCCATAAAGCTTTGTAATTTTAAGTTTACAATAGTTATAAAAGAAAAAGGTTGAGTCAACTTAGTCATACCAGATGAAGCTGTGTCACAAGATCTGAATAATAAAATAAGATTCAGAAATTGTTAATCACATATGTACTCCAATTCCCACTTTGAAAGCTCTAAGGAAACCCTTTCAACCAAGGGCGCTGGAAGTAGGCACCAAACCGGTGTTCCGAACCAGGATAAATCGTTGTGTTATTTTCTTACTTACTTGTTTATTTATTTACGCATTTAGGTTTGATATATTTTATTCAGTATACTAATCTACAGGTGAGTTGACTGTCAAGATTGATCAGTCGACTCGGGATAATTTTTCAATTCACACCTTCCCCCCCTGAATTTCAATAAATTCCCTTTTGATGGCTGATGGGAAGTAAAGTATGGACTCTCACATTTTAAGGTAGGATCGTATGTTTGCTTCATAAAACTTAAAAATTCATCCCATGGTGCTATATAAAGAGTGAGTGTAGGTTTCTTTCATTTGCATTAGTTTAAAAAAATTTGACATAATGCATAACTCAAAATATTTGTTGAACCTTATTCATTTCTTACTTTAAGATGGATGATAATAAGGTAAGAGTAAATTTACATTGGGTGGTGAAGTTTTGCATGATGGAGATTTGGTGAGATATAGTAGGAATCCTATAGTGGTCCAATTGTTTTCTTTATCTCCCAAATGTGATCATTTGAAAAAGTTGTTTAGGTGTAAAATTTTATTACTAATCTGGAAGAAGGTGTGGTTATTTCTGATCGATATGCAAATTATTTTACATCCAACAGACAATCAATATTTGGTGAAACTTCTATTTGGAATGATAATTTGTTATCTTTATTTCGTCATACCATTGAAATTTTTGGTAATCGACTTAATCTACAGACGCTTAACATGTATGCATCTGTTGAACATTCCCCTATTGCTGAACAAATCACGGATAATGAGTTTGTTCTTCGAGTAAGTTCAAATTATTTGAAATTGAATATTGATTTTTCAAGAATGGCAACAGAACAATAATTTGATGGTGGGTTTGAAACACACTATCAAAACTCACTCGAACTTGTGAATAATTTCGATATTGGGGCATCTAGCTTTGCATTTATGAATTTGAAAATTTTTAATTCAAGTGTTCCACAATATCCTTCTTTGGTGGAGGCAATTGATAGGTAATAAAAAACCCATTTTATTTATTAAGTAGTTTCTTTCCATGTAATTAATGAGATGATTGATCCATTTTGTAGATTTAATGATTCTGGAGGTACGCTCACTCAACTCACAGAAATTGTGAACAACAGCGACTATGTATAAGTAATATATGTCAGGGTATGAATGGATGATACTCTTTACACTTTGTTTGGATGGTGGTTTGTCATGGTTTCATAATGTATTGTATTGTATGGTATGGTATTGTATAGTACAGTGTAGTACAATACAATGTTTGGATGGTTTGTATCGTTCGTTGTTGTTTAATAACAACTTTGTTATGTGGTTTGATGGTATGGTGTTGTATCATAACTAATAAGATAACAAAAATTCTCTTAATTATTATAAATTTTAAATTTATCTAATTTTCTTCCTACTAATTTGTGATAAATTATGTCACGTAAATATATCAAGTTGTTAAATTTATGTAAATTCTAACAAAATCAGTAAAAGAGTAGATCAAAGTAAATGTAATCAATTTCATTTTCTATATTAACAAATTTTATTTTTTTTAGTGTTTTGAGACGCGATAGCAACGACAAATACAAAGTTTAAATGCATCTTTGTGTATGCTATGGGTGTGTTTGATATGGAATCTAAAAAAATATTTTATAGAAAAATAAATTGCTTCTTACATATTTTCTTATGTTTGTCACTTACGCAAGTAAGATAATATTTTCTAAAAGAAATTGTATATATTTAACACAAAAAAAGAACGATAGGACAAGGGGACAGGTGTCACAACCCGATTAACGCATCATGATGGCATCTACCCTGTCCCGCTAGCAAGTTAGCCGAATCATATCCCGGAGCTAGAAACAATAGCTAACTTGGTGGTAAATGGTCTAAAAGTCAAAAATTTACAATCAAAGTCTTAAATCACAACAAAGCAGTCATAAAGATCTAACAGACAGATAGGAAAACAACCACCATCCCAAGACCCAGTAATGTCAATACAAGAGCTACTACAAATGAACTATGAGTACTAAATAGTCAAATACAATTCGTTTTGAAAATCAAAGACTAGACATAGAGACATAAAAGAATAAGGGGTAACTCCGACTTCAAGAGCTAACCCAGTCTCCAAAATCAACTCTACATGAATGTTGAATCGCCGATGACAACTAGTACTCAAATTTACACCAAAAAGGTACAGAAGTATAGTATGAGTAACCAAACCATGGGTACTCTATAGTAACAATCGACCGACTGAGCTAAATCATGATATGCATACGATAAGATACAAGATACCAATAAGCTAAGTCAGAGTAAAAGGAGCAAACCTAGAAATAAGCCCCGAAATCGATGTACATAAATGAATAGATGCATACAAGATAATAACATAAATATAATACCATCATAACTATGATAGCCGCCCTTCCATAAGCCAATAAGTGCGGAAAAATAAACAACCTAACGCATGCCCCCATAAGGATAGAGGGCACAATCAAGGAACTAAGCAACTAAATAGCTGTAAATCACCAAACTATCATACCATAACCAAGAGTCTATCCAAACCTTATCATCTCATACATAAATTCCAATGTCAGACATGAACTAAAACTCAATAGTATCATCATCATTTGCCCGACTTGAATCAGAACTCAATAATATCATCATCATTATCATCATTTGTCAGACTTGAATCAGAACACATATCATCAAGATCATTATCAATGCACCATATCAACAGGTCATTGATGATAGGCGAATTTACACGCCTATAGTGCTATATTTTGCCCATATTTCAGCTAAGTTTTGAGGACAAATTATATATTTCATGCACTTTTAGTCCTTTTCCTGTAAGTGAGCTAACGAACATGATTAGCAAGTTTTCAGGTATAAATGATGCAGAATTCAGCATTTTATGGATAACTTGATGCCAAAGAAAGCTTCACAAAAGGAGGAAAGCAAAACTTGGACGCCAAGGACCAAAAGTGGCGCATGGAAAATCTGTCCCGGGCAAAAACAGCAATTCTAAAGACTTTGGGGACTAGCAGTAACTTATTAGGATTAGGATAATAATGCAGTAATTTATTAGGATTAGGATAATGATGCAGTAACCCAGTAGAATTGGGTTAAGTAATGCAGTAGCTTAGTAGGAATAGGATAGGAGTATTATAAATACCCTATTCTGCTAGAGATTTTTATCATTCTTCCATTACTCTACAACTCTTCTTCTAATTCTCCCATTAATTCTATTTTTCTTCTTCTACTCATCTATTCAATTCTTAAATTCCGCAACAAGAGAAACGTTACCTTGCTAAGGAATTCACGCCTAAACGTCTACCACACCATTATAAACGTGAAATCTTAATTGTGGTATAACAACAATGTCAATTGTGATTTCCTTTGCACTCATGGGTAACTAAACTTCTCTGTTGGGGTTATGGAAGCCGAGTGAGATACTATCTATTGCTGTGAGTTTGTGAGTTTGTGACACGTATGTTGCTTATAGCATTATTCTCTTCATCTTAATCTAAATTCTTTGTGGTTGCAAACGCAAGAATACGCCAGTATAACATTTAACTTGTTCAAAAGAAAGGTTATCTATCTGGAAAAGAGATAATGTCAAGGTAGTAGGGTCCCATCCCCTATTAAAAAGTTAGTTCCGTAACTGGATTAACCTCTTGGAGAATTCGTACCGTTAGACACGCTTTAAGCTCGAAAGAATTAAAGTGAAATAATCCTCGAATAGGTCGAAAGATGCCTGGATTTACCATCGAATACAATTCTCTATAAGCACATGCATGTCTGAATTCAACACACTCATAGTCAATAGAGACGTATAACTCAGAAGGTGGACATAACCCCAACTCCTCAATTCTCATTGTTTCACAACCTACTAAACATTCTTTCTTTTTACTTTGCTATTTTCAGTTTTTGCTTTAATAATTTGGTTACATATTACAAACCCCCCTTCTTACGAGACTTGCACTAAAAGTCTAGTAATCGTTGCTTACTTGTTGACCAAGCTATTCCCTATGGGATTGATACCCAACCCAGGTTGGGTTCTATATTTGCTAACGACCGCTTTACACTCCTACGAGAGTTGTAGATTGAGCGTTATCAAAAATTGGCGCCGCTGCCGGGGAATACAAGTGTCAATTAAGTTCGTAATAATTACTAGACCTTTTGGTCAAAGACTCTCGTACTTTTACTTTTAGTTGTTGTTTTTGTTAGGTTTTTTCAGTGCATCAATGGATGCACAACGTGAAATTGAAAGGATGGCTGCTCAAGTGCATCAACAGAATATTGATAATCCAGGTCGGGCAACAAATCCTGATGATGAGGACCTGGGCGATGAGGAGCTACTAAACCCACGGCATACTGTTAAGATAGCGGCACCCATGCAGAGAAGAGATCGTCAAGCTAGGTTTAGGCCTGAACGTCGAGCTGTGCAAATACCGTTCGATGATGATGATGATGATCTTGATGGAGCTGGTGTCACAGGAGCCATTATTCTTCCACCATTGGCACGCGGAGCCAAGTTCAACATCACAAGCACCATGATTCAGTTATTGCAACTCAAGGGATTATTTGGTGGACTAGCAGGCGAAGATCCGAATATGCATCTCATCAACTTTATTTGTACATGCAAGTCGTTTGACAATACTGGTGTTGGTCAGAATGCAATTCGATTACGCTTATTTCCATTGTCTCTGTCTGGGGAGGCAACTCTATGGTTGAATGGGCTGACTCCTGATTCTATTACAAATTGGAGGCAATTGAGAGACGCTTTCCTAGAAAGATTCTTTCCGCCATCCAAAAGAGCATAATTGAGAGATGAAATCAGCAACTTTCGTCAGCTTCCCACTGAAGCTCTTCATGAAACATGGGAGAGGTTCAAGACAAAGCTAGCGAGGTGCCCAAACCATCATATGACTAATGTTCACCTAATGGAGATATTATATAGAGCCCTGAATTCAATAACTAAACCAGTGGTGGATAATGCGGTTGGAGGATCTTTTATGGATCTCACCTTTGTTCAAGCAAGCAATATGCTAGATCGTATGACGAAACAAAGTAGAGCTTAGCATACCAGGGATTCTGAGGTAGCAAGCCCCACTTTATCTATAGGCATGACTGCAGACCAAAGGAGAAGAGAAGAAGAACGTGATCAAGATATGGCGCACATGAAAACACAAGTGGATTTTTTTACAAAGCATTTGTTATCAGGAAAGACCAAAAAAGTGAAAGCTATTGCATCAAAAGGAAGAGACGAATCTGATTTGGAAGAGAAAGCCAACTACTTGAACAATCAGGGGGGTTTTCGAGGCAATGCCCAAGGAAACCACGGTCGGAACTATCATGGTAAATCTGGAAACATGGACCAAGGTAGTTGGAAGAACAAGAATGACAGTAGTGGTTTATATGTTCCCCCAGGAAGACGTGACACCACTGCATCTGGGTCGGGAAATATGGAAGAGATTATGGCTAAACTGTTGAAAGGAGTGGAAGCAACCAGCGCGGGAGTAACGGAGGTAATAAATGATTTGTCCTCAATGAAGTAATTGGTTGACTCACATTCCACTTCAATAAAGCAAATAGAGCAGCAATTGAGCCAACTTTCAGCAGCACTCAATCAAAGAGGCTGGCACTCTACCTAGCAACACTTTGCAAAATCCAAGGAACGACGGATCATGCATGGATATTACTACCAGGAGTGGTAAGGTGCTGGAAAATTCATCCCAAAGCAAGAAAGTGGCCAAAAATAAGGAAGATGATGACGCCATAGAAGCTGACCAAGATGTACATGACGTCACCCCTAGTAGGTTGCAGCCTGAAACTACCAAACTTCGGAAGCAAGAGGAGAAGAAAGCCGTGGAGAAAACAATTCCATATCCACCACCACCTTTTCCTCAAAGATTGAAGAAGCAGGCGGATGATACAAGGTTCAATAATACATGACGATGTTAAAGCAACTGACTATTAATGTTCCGTTGGTGGAGGCACTAGAACAAATGCCTGGGTATGCGAAATTAATGAAGGATATTTTAACAAAGAAGCGGGCAGTAAGCTATGCGCCGGCAGATAATATTCATCATTGCAGTGCAATTGCCACAAGGTCATTAGTACAGAAGAAGGCAGACCCTGGTGCTTTCACTATTCCCTGCACAGTTGGATCTATGAATTTTGCTAAGGCATTGTGCGATTTGGGAGCTAGCATCAATTTGATGCCACTATCCGTCTACAAAAAGTTGGGGTTGGGCGACCCTACACCAACCAATATGCGGCTCGTGATGGCAGATAGGTCGGTAAAATGACCTGTGGGTATCTTGAATGATGTGTTGGTGAAGGTGTCTACCTTCATTTTTCCTGCACACTTTGTGATTTTGGATTGCGAGGTGGATTCTAAAGTTCCCATAATTTTGGGACGTCCTTTCCTTGCAACAGGAAGTGTGCTTATTGACATGAGAGCTAATGAGATTTTATTTCGGTTGAATGACGAAGTGGTCCGCTTTGATATATGCAAAGCAATAAAGCAGCCCAGCGATATGAATGTGTTCTCTGTAGATGATGTTCATTATGAGGATAAGAAAGCGTTGTCTGTAGAGAAACAGCTTACTGTTGAGCCACTATCTGATGTGTTGTTGAATGTTGAGCATAAGGATGATGAAGATTATGAAGAAACTATATGTGCTCTAACAGAAATAGGGTCCTATTCTCATACTCCTAAGCAGTCATACCTTGATCTTAAGAATCAACCGTCACCAACAACGAAGACTTCCATTGAAGAACCCCCAGTACTAGAATCGAAAGAGCTCCCCAATTATCTAAGGTATGCGTTCTTGGGAAGTAGAGATACACTTCCAGTGAGTGTTGCGGATGATTCAAGTGAACAACACGTAGAGGCTCTCATCTCTGCTCTAAAGAGGTACAAAAGAGCCATTGGGTGGTTCATTGATGAGATCATTGGGATCCCTCTTGGGTTATGTACGCACAAGATTCATCTCGAAGGAGATTGCATGCCCACAAGTAAGCCTCATTGTCGTCTGAATCCATTCAGAAAACGATCCACCATCTATCTCGACGAAGTCTAAGTACTCGAGGTAACTATGTCGTGCCGCGACAATAAATCAAGCACTAGATGGGAGTCAACCCATCGTTTATCATTTTTTATTTTTCTTTCATTCTATTACGTATTTGATTTTGATAAATAAAAAATCCAAAAATAAGAGTCATGCCACGACCAAAACTAAGGCGCTTGATGGGAGGCAACCCATCGTACTAATCGTTTTTATTGGTTTTGAGCAAATGTAGGTGCAAGAGGTATTCAATGAGGAGATCGGTTTTAAATTTTGATTTGGACGTATTGCATGGTAAAGGTGGTAAGTTAGGCATGAAGATGCAAAAGGCTATGGATTGATCATTGCTCATGAAAATATAGGCATCGAGCAAGGCTAGGCCTAGGTAAAACTAGGCCACGAACAAGGCAAGGCCTATACTATGGCCCAAGGTCTCGGAATCTAGTGTGCCATAGCATAGGCGCCGCCCATGCTCAAGTATGCCATAGCATAGGCGCCGCCTATGCTAAAGCATTTGGTCTCTGAATCTCATATGCCATGCTAAAGGCGCCGTCTATGCTAAAGCATTTGGTCTCTGAATCTCATATGCCATGCTAAAGGCGCCGCCTATGCTCACCATAGGCTTTGCATTAGGCGCCGCCTATGGTCACCATAGGCAAAGCTAAAGGCGCCGCCTATGGTCACTAAAGGCATTGCACTAGGCGACGCCTATGGTCACCATAGGCAAAGCTAAAGGCGCCGCCTATGGTCACCATAGGCAAAGCTAAAGGCGCCGCCTATGGTCACTTTTTGTCTCCAAAACCGATTTTAAATGGGTCAAAACCCGACCCATTCTTTTCCTATATAAAGGAGACTTAGTCTTGAAACACAAACACATTGAAAACTTGACCTAGGCACCGCACATACTCTCCAAATCATCTCAAAACTTTTCTTTTTGCTCTCCCACTTCACAAGAACATCTCCAAAGGCTTCAATCACGTAAGTACGCTTTTGTTCTTCATCTATTTTTCGTAAGTGCTACGTTGCTATGTCTATTATGAATTGCTACATCTTGAAGAAATATTGGTGATGTTAATGTGTTTGAATTGTTGATACAAAACCAAGTGAGTGAACATGTACGTTAGGATACTCTTAACTTGTTTTCGACTTGAATTTGATTTTGATGCATTGTTATACTACTTGCGGAATTGCTATAGTCATGAACATTGCATAATCTTGTCACTAGAATGCTTACATGTTAGAATGTCCCATTCATCGGAATAAGACTTATAGTTGCCTACCGACATAGGAGGTTGTGATTACTAATAGAAACAATACCATGATGTAATCCCTATGTAGTAGTCTTGATATATCTAACATGAAAATATTGCAAAGGTTGCAAGAAGTGATACATCTCTGATTTTTTTGTTGGAATATAGCTCCTACAACGTATGTCGATGAAGTCTAAGTAATCGACCACTTTCACTTCACTAATTCGTATCAACAAACTAAGTGTGGGGTGGTACCCCTACTGCTTATGTATAGATTGTATCTATTGAGATTATGCTAACATGAACTCTATTTCAAGTCTCAGGTACAATGGCACCCAAAGAGAGACAAGGCAAGGAGAAGGCTACCACTTCCCAAAAGGGCAAGAAAAGAGGCCGCAAGGAGCAAGGAGAATCATCCTCAATGTAATTACCACGCCGTATGTTTGGAATAAAATGGGTTCTTGAGGAGGAAGCCAAGGAATGGTATAGGAACAACAAGGAAAGAAAATATGTTCATGTCGACTTGATAAACAAAGAAAGCCTAGCGAAGAAGGAGCCGCGCATGTTGGCGAAGATCATGGCATTAAATCTGGATTTTAACTTCCGCGACATGGGAGAATGTAATCTTGATTTGATAAGAGAATTTTATGCCAACTGGTCGCCGAAAACCACAAGCAGCGAAGTCAAGATTCGGGGCCAAGTGTTACAACTCAATGCAGATTTCTTTAACTCCTTTCTTGGCTTGCCTTCAGTCGATCCAACACCATTCAAAGAGCTATACAGCAGACCTCCTTATAGAGAAATTCGACACACACTCTGTGGAACAAGATCCATGGCACGCTGGAGTAGACACAAGGACACTGGTCGACACAACACTTTCCCATATGCTTCTTTGAATAGGAAAGCAAGGATATGGTTGCGCATGGTCAACTGTTGCCTTATTCCAGGGACGCAATACACAAAAATAACAAGAGATAGAGTGTGCTTGGTATACGCATTAATGACAAATGTCCCTATCAACATTGGGACAATCATTCGATCTACAATGCGGAAGGCTAGGCTACACAAGCGGTCCCATTTCAGCTTCGGAAATCTGTTGACTGCAATCTTGAGGAAGGAAGACATCGAAGAGGAACTAGCTGATTATAAACTCCCACACAATCCGAAGAAGGTTGACCTCACAAAGGTCAAAGATGCTGAATCAACACATGGCATCAACCTTACTACGGCAGAGAGACATGCTCGGGATGAGAGTTTTTCCCGCCATATGTACGGTATAATGAGGTTTACAATGATGAGCGGAGGTCTTGTTCCCACTGCTGCAGAGCTCCAACAGCTGGACCATGAATATCCAATGAATATTCATGCACGGGAGATGTGTGGAGTAGGTACATACTTTGAGGAACCTCTCGATGACGACGTGCCGACCGATGATGATCGACGAATGCCAGACTCCGACATGGAGGAGAATTCTGATGACGACGACTCCGACGAAGGGGGTATGACCCCCGACATTGAGGAGGAGTCCGACTGACCAGGTTCTTCGTATTTATTTTCCACTAAGGACAGTGTCCCGACTAAGTGTGGGGTGGTGGTATTGCATGCTATACTTCTCTACTCGAATCTATGTTTGTTTGCTTTGTTTTTGTTTCATTTTTTTTTCATTACTCGCATCTATGTTTGTTTGCTTTGTTTTTGTTTCGTTTTTTTTTCATTGTTAGTAGTAAAAAAAATTTAACTTCACATGAAATCATTTTGATAGGCAGCATGAGATTATGACAAGAGTTTGTGCTAAAATTATGACTATTGAGACATTTAGGCTCTAATTGTGACTCACTATGTGATATTGAGTGGTTCAATTCCTTCACCTGTTGGGACAAGAGTCTATACTACTCTCAATAAAGTCGACCATGTGCCTTGTGTGTGTGAGCTAATAGTATATTCTGTGCTTGTGGCTGATGCTAGAACTTGCCTGGTATGTATGTAAAGCAAAAATAAGGAGTGTAAGTTTAGGAGATGATTTAGGCATTTCTTTGGCAACCTATGATTATTTACCTTCTTTTTACCTACCCATGGACATCATCCTAGTTAAACCCTTTTGAGCATTTAGCCTATTTTCTTTGACAAACCTCGTATGTAAGCCTAATCCATTTTTTTTCAAGACCATAATTTGATCCAAATTCCTAAGTGCTTTAAAGTGAAAAAGTCATGTGAAAAAATAAGAGGAAATTGGGTGAGTATGATGCTTTAGAATGCATTGGTGCTTCAATGAGTTATGAAAAAGAAAGTGCTATCATAAGAGGTATGTTATCAAAAGAAAAAGGAAAGGAAAACTGAAAAGTTAGTTATGTTTAAAATTGAAAAACAAAAGAGGTGAAAAAGAGTGGTAGAATAAAAGAAAGTAGAAAGGTTGTTTGAAAGAAAAGTGTTAATGATACAATGTGATGTATTAAAGCGCTTAGGAACATAGTCACTATTTCTGGCCAAAATAGTCCTACCCGTCCCTTAGCCTACATTACAACCATCAAAAGACCTATTTGATTCTAAACTTAGCATTCTGACATTTAGTGGAGCATTACACTAAGGGCAAGCCTATGGTCATCAGTTGCTGCATATGAATTCCTTGTGAGAGTGAGAGCAAGGATATTTTGATACCCATGTTTGAAAAATATGCTATACTTGTGAGTGATTATGGGTAATATATTGTGAGACACACATGGTTGATGAGTTTTGGGTAGTCGCGTATGATTCTTTGTGCCTTAACCTTTGAATATGAGTTGACCACCATCACGAGTCTATGCTAGAGGTTAAACTGTTTCTACTAATGATCGAAAAACTACTCTTTGTTGATAATTGTTGTGCTTGTCTTGACGAATATTTTGTGTTATTGCTGTGAAACCCTAAGTTGATGTTTAGAGGGACATGATATTTTGTTCGAGGACGAACAAAGCTTCAAGTGTGGGGTGTTGATGATAGGCGAATTTACACGCCTATAGTGCTATATTTTGCCCATATTTCAGCTAAGTTTTGAGGACAAATTATATATTTCATGCACTTTTAGTCCTTTTCCTGTAAGTGAGCTAACGAACATGATTAGCAAGTTTTCAGGTATAAATGATGCAGAATTCAGCATTTTATGGATAACTTGATGCCAAAGAAAGCTTCACAAAAGGAGGAAAGCAAAACTTGGATGCCAAGGACCAAAAGTGGCGCATGGAAAATCTGTTCCGGGCAAAAACAGTAATTCTAAAGACTTTGGGGACTAGCAGTAACTTAGTAGGATTAGGATAATAATGCAGTAATTTATTAGGATTAGGATAATGATGCAGTAACCCAGTAGGATTGGGTTAAGTAATGCAGTAGCTTAGTAGGAATAGGATAGGAGTATTATAAATACCCTATTCTGCTAGAGATTTTTATCATTCTTCCATTACTCTACAACTCTTCTTCTAATTCTCCCATTAATTCTATTTTTCTTCTTCTACTCATCTATTCAATTCTTAAATTCCGCAACAAGAGAAACGTTACCTTGCTAAGGAATTCACGCCTAAACGTCTACCACACCATTATAAACGTGAAATCTTAATTGTGGTATAACAACAATGTCAATTGTGATTTCCTTTGCACTCATGGGTAACTAAACTTCTCTGTTGGGGTTATGGAAGCCGAATGATATACTATCTATTGCTGTGAGTTTGTGAGTCCGTGACACGTATGTTGCTTATAGCATTATTCTCTTCATCTTAATCTAAATTCTTTGTGGTTGCAAACGCAAGAATACGCCAGTATAACATTTAACTTGTTCAAAAGAAAGGTTATCTGTCTGGAAAAGAGATAATGTCAAGGTAGTAGGGTCCCATCCCCTATTAAAAAGTTAGTTTCGTAACTGGATTAACCTCTTGGAGAATTCGTACCGTTAGACACGCTTTAAGCTCGAAAGAATTAAAGTGAAATAATCCTCGAATAGGTCGAAAGATGCCTGGATTTACCATCGAATACAATTCTCTATAAGCACATGCATGTCTGAATTCAACACACTCATAGTCAATAGAGACGTATAACTCAGAAGGTGGACATAACCCCAACTCCTCAATTCTCATTGTTTCACAACCTACTAAACATTCTTTCTTTTTACTTTGCTATTTTCAGTTTTTGCTTTAATAATTTGGTTACACATTACAAACCCCCCTTCTTACGAGACTTGCACTAAAAGTCTAGTAATTGTTGCTTACTTGTTGACCAAGCTATTCCCTATGGGATCGATACCCAACCCAGGTTGGGTTCTATATTTGCTAACGACCGCTTTACACTCCTACGAGAGCTGTAGATTGAGCGTTATCAGTCATACTGATAACGAACTCATTAGCTTATAGCAATACCGCATCTATGAAGTCTTGCAATTAACCATGCTCGTAAGCCATGTCACTAATCATAATCATAAGTTATTCCAATAATCACATTCATAACCACGAATCTTATCTATAAGCTCTTAATCATTTCTACAAGCCATATCATATCTAGAAGCCATATGGTAACTAAGCCATATTTATCTATAAGCCATATGGTATTTAAGTTATACTATATATTAGGTCGATATCTATATTAGTATGCTCGTCAATAGGCCATATCAGTAATCATATTCGAAAGCCATATTAATAATCATATATATAAATCATTAATTATATTCAGAAGCCATATCAATAATCACGTATGTAAGTCATTAATCATATCCGGAAGCCATATCATAATGCCATCATATATAAGTCATTAATCATATCTGAAGGTCATATCAATAATCATATATATATAGGTCATTAATGAATATCCAAAAGTCGTATCAATAATCATATATATATATAAATATATATATATATAAGTCATGTCGTAGTCCATATTTATAGATCATACCATTAATCATGTAAATGAGTAATATTCTTATAATACCTGAGATTAGCATCAATCTTTCCATATCCAACTAACATACTCAATAAATATGAAAAATCTCCTCAAGTCCCAAATCAAGCATTAATAAGGGTATATCATATGTATATATGTCTACATGGCTAACACAAATTTTAGCCTAACATGGGCTGGAGGGCCGACTCTGATCCCCGAGTTCCATTCTAGGCAACATCTATCCCGAAATAGGCTAAGGTATCTAAGTTCATTCCTAGATGTGGTATAAGCCATGAATATCCCTAATATAGTAATCCTTTTCAATTACAAACAGCTAAATCAATTCCAACAAAAATAATAACAACTAAGGCAATTTCCTTTATCTTAAGCATCTAAGGCCAATTTCACCTAGCTTGAGTAACTAGGGCATTTTTCATTCTAAACATGATTCATGAAGCCCAATTTTCCTAAAACGTGAATCACTAGCTAATTACCTCAAATTTATGGCTTCAAAATAGGCTAAACATTTCAACTAATCCAAATATTCTCATTCCTACTTCCAACACCTAAATCTCACCCATATCTAGCATAATATCATAAGCATACTACAAGATAGCTCAATCTATGAAGAGGATAAACCTAGCCTACCTGGATGCCAATGAGAAGCCTGAAAAATTATCTAAACAACCAATTTTCCTTTTCAAGAAGCTTCCACAAGGGGTCATGCTATCAAAATCACAATCTACTCGTCAAAGAGAACAATGATACCCATATTGCACTATTGTGATTTGAGTCCAAAATTATGCAAAAATCTCATATGGGGTCTGTTTATAAAAATTGCATTTTCAAAATCAACACAACATGCTACTATGCTCAAGGATCATTTACCTTAAAAAATAGTGAATTTCAATCTATGATGGTGCTAAAATCAAGTCACCAAGTTTCTAGAAATTTTAGTCAACAATGGAGAATTAAATCATGAAAATAATGAAAGTTTACCACAATTTTGATGAAGAATCACGTATATAAACTTTTCCAAGCTTCAAGATCACCCACAAATGATTCTCCCAAGAGTTTCCACTTTTTAGGATTTTTATCTCTTGAGAATAGGAGAAAAATGGTAAAAATCGGGCTAAGTGGAGAATTTATACTCCTCTTAGGTACGCAGGTTATGCTAAAGCGGACACTTCGCCGCTTTAGCGGTCGGCGCTAAAGCGGTCCCCCTGCTGAATAGGCAAGCCGCTAAAGTGAACCTTGATCCGCTTTAGCACTAACCGCTAAAGTGCCCAGGTGACCGCTAAAGTGGTACCTGTTGGCTGAGTTAGGGCCGTTAAAGCATCCTCCGCTAAAGCGCCCAAATGGCCACTTTAGTGGTCACACCAGATATCAGTACTAGCTGGAGATTTAGAATTTTTTCGAGCCTCCGCCAACCCCTCAAAATTCATCCAAAATCCCTTATGTGAAAACGAACTATGCTACCCTATCAAATTTGATGTTCGAACTTCATAGCACAGTCAAAATTTCCATCTGAGGTCGTTTCAATGAAAAATGGGTCCCACACCTACTTACCATTTCTCTTAACTTCTGTCCAATAGCCCAAAATGAGTCTGGGAGTCTAGGGGCCTGAATCAGGGATCCACCTAACCTAAAATTAATATTTCGGAGCCGTTGGCATAGGCAGAACTAACATATGAGATTGTTTGACTGAATTTTTCATCCGGTAGTCAATTCAAATCAGCGAAGGCTTCAAAACAGGAAATTGGCTCTAAAAATCAAACCAACTGCCCGATAATTGAACTGTCAGTTTGAGAAAGTCATAAATGACTTGAGCAGCTATAAAAAAGCTCTAAATAGTAAAAATAAGCAGAAATATAGAAAAGACCTGGAGGGTCACTACAATAATTTAAGAAGAAAAATTTTAAATATTTTTTTAAAAAATAATATTTGGAGGTAGGGGTAGTGGAGTGGGGGTTGGGGCAGGGGTAGAAGGTGGGGTAAAAGAAGTTTTGAAAATAAAAAAAATAAATTAAAAAATTCATTTGGGGGAAGGGAGGAAGGGGGCTGGTAGGGGTGGAGTAGGGTAAGAAATTCTTTTTGAAATTTTTTACAAAGTAAATTTAAAAAAGAAGAAAGAAATTGGTGAGGAATGGGGCCAGGGAGGGGTAGGGGTGGGTGAAGGTGGGGTATGAAAAAGTTTTTAACTTTTTTTAAAAAATAGGGTGGGGGTTTGGTGGAGGGGGATAAGAAAAAAATTAAAAAAATTCTAGAAAAGTAATTTTAAAAAATTGGGATGGGGTGGGGGCTGGTGGGGTAGGGGTCAAGGTGGGAGGTGGATTTTAATAATATAAGGTAAAGGATAAAATAGGATTATATAATATTAAGTAAGGACATAACTGGAAAAAATAATCAAACCATGAGATACCACTAAATCGGTGGTTACATAAAATAAGGGTTTTCATGGTTATCAAACAGTACCATACTATACATTTTAAGGAACAAACAAAATAAAAATGGTTCACTTAGTAATCATATCATACTATACCACGACAAACCACCAACCAAACATATTAGAGCGATTTCCAATGGTATGTGGAAGGCAGAAAAAATGATTGAGAATACTTGTAAACTAGATAAATATAAGGAGGATCATTATAATTTAAACAACGTCTTGATTTCTACTTCAATGATTTCCTATACTGGGAAGGACCCAAATATTAGCATCAAGATGGTTCACGAAAACATCAAAGATTGCACCATTATACCCGCAGTTATCGAAAAGCTCAAAAAGGTGAAAGAAAGACATTTAAGATGGTGTATGGTGATTTGAAAAGTTCTTTCAAGGCATTACTTGCATATATGAAAATATTGCAATCTTTGATGAAATAAACTTTGAACAAAAATAAGAACAAATACCCAAAATAATGTGAATGGAGAGAATGAAACGGGCGAACAAACAAATAGTGTGGACAAGAAATGAATAGAATGGATGATTTATAAAAGAAAATTAATAAGGTAAGTGTAACGCCCCAAAATCCTATCCCGGAGCGTAACACGGTGCTTAAGGCTACAAGTAGCCCCAAGCTAACCCTTTGAGCCTTCTACTTAGTATAAAGCTTGCTTAAAGATAATGAGAGCAAAATAAGGAATCATGTCATATCATGTCTAACTGAAATCCGAATGAGTATTGTAAAAGTAACAAAATACTGCAAATCTAAATATACTGACCATCTAGTCTGACAAAGCCTTTACTACTCAACAAACTAGAGAGCCATTGGGACAGATCCCCAACTGACTTGAACTGAACTGAAAGCAGTAGAACAACTACTAAAAATACTGAAGTGTCTGGGGATAGGTCCTTGAACCATGAGGACTCACCACAGTGGAGGTGTAGATAAAGGTACTCAGGATCACTGACGCTGCTGGGACTAAGCACCTGAACCTACATTATGAGACAATATAGCACACAGACGTATATGTAGATCAGCACTTGGGAATGTGCTGAGTATATGGGGGTGTGCAACTAAATATCAATACAATAAATCTTTATGGAAAACATACATTGTTTTGTAGATGACTCACATAGCTTGAATAAAACTCTCATAAATTATGAATAATGAAACATGTAGTATAATTCACGTTAGCCATTACACTTTATTCTAAATCTGTATTTTTCTTTGATCTCAAGCTTGTAAACTAGTTGAACTCTTAAAATAACAACTTTTAGAACATGCACTTTAGTCTTTTGAAAACAAGAAAATTCTTTGAAACTCAAGGACTTAAAACCTTAATAACTTTAAGACTTGAGACTCTAGGAAACTTGGGAGTTTCTTCTAACCGACATAAATCATGTGAGCTACATGGAGTCCAACGTCTTGCCCATATTAGGGAGAGTTGTTCTATCCTTGCCATCGTAGTAAAACCTTTTACTTTTAGTGATCACTAACTTAACCCACTTGGGGTAAATCAAATCCTACGGTGGCTCGTAGTTCTGGGGCATGAGACCTTGGAATCAAGCCCAACTCGGTGCTAAATACTACTCCCTTACTTAATCTCAGAACTTTTAAGAAAAATCCACCTTAATCAACTCAGAAATCTGCAATGGAAGCCAACTATGCTTCCCTTTAGCTTAAATCAAATGGTGTGGATTTTCTTTCTTAGCTTAGGATTAAAATCAACTCTTTTCTTGAAACTTTGTTAGACTATCACCAATAGGCTTTAAAACTTTAATAGCATGGAAATAGCAATACACTTCTTGAAACACTTTAGAAAGTATCAATAATTCATTCTTGGACTTAAGGCATGTATATTCTTAAAGGATCACAATTTCACAATAAAGCTTAATTCATGACACCAATCTTGGAAACCATTGAAAATATCACATCAATATAGGAATGTGCAATTTATAGCATGAATTATCAATTCAAATCATAAATAAGCGAAATAATCATGCAATTCAAAGCTTGAACAACTTATCAATTCATATTCTCCAAAATAATATAATTTGGGTACAAACCCACTTGCAAAAACATGAAATTCATTTATAAAAATCGAATCTTTGGGCATAAGAACGAAAGAAGTGTTCTTGTTCAAACCCCACATACCTTGAATTAGGAGCTTTGGATGAACTCTAGCCCTTAGGACTCTATTCGTACACTTGAATGGATATTCTTGATGCTCTTAGTTTGAGGAATCCAATTCTTGAATCAATTTGAAGAATTAATTGTGAACTTAGGAGATTCTTGGAATTGGGTTTGGATGCTTAGGATTTTTAATTTGAGAGAATTTTTGAGAAAAGTCGTACATGATGCTTGGAATGACCTTGGATTAGGTGTTTAGACGATTTAAGGGGCTTGGAAAAAGTTCAAAGTGTCCTTTTTAACTTATGTACGAAGCTGGAAAAAATAAACTGGAAAACCTGATTTTATGGACCACCGCGACGCGCCACTATCGCGGTGGCTCACTGGAATTTGACAAAAGGGATTCTGAGGGTCACCGCGATGCGGTGCTATCGCGTTGTCCCACTAGTTGGGACTTGAAACTTCAGCGCGACATGCCTCTATTGCGGAGTTCCACTGGAAATTGACAATTATCAAATAGATCCTCTCCGCGATGCGCCAAGCACTAAAATGACGTTGTTTTACGACTAAGACTTAAATTATCCATAACTTCTTACCCAGTTATCGAATTTGGGCGGATCTTATATCATTGAAAAGCTAATTAAATTTTCCACATGATAAAAAGTTGAAATTAGGGAAATTCTATATGGTTTAAACGATACTCACTTAGGAAGTCATTTCTTAACCTTCTCGAGGCGAAATTAAGCTTAAGAAAAGTTCGGGATATCACAGTAAGAGACACGTTTTATCTTGTAAGGTAAAACAGACTCTCAAGCTTGCTCTACAGTTGAAATAAATTCTTCACTACATATCCCCTCCGTCCATAAATACTTGTTCATTTTTTACCTAACATATGACTTAAGAAACAATAAATAGATGGGTGATTTTACTATATCACCCTTTGAATATAATAAATATTTTTCTTTAAAAAATGCAATGAGTGATGTATTGTATCTAATACCAAGGGTAAAATAGGTAAAAATGAATAAGTTATCCATTGATTTTATAAACTAGACAAGTATTGTTGGACATCCTAAAATAGAAATGTGAACAAATAAAGATGGACGGATGGAGTGCATAGGTGTCATTAAATTTCCAACCCCCACCAATTTTTTCAGTCAAAGAAGAAGGTAAGTGACTCCATTTACCTTGTAAGGTAAAATCATAATTTTACCTTGCATTTTATCATGTAACCGACGACGTTAACTTTTAATGGACAAGGTAAACATATGTGTTTACCCTGTCTGTTTTGAATTTGTTTTTTATTTTCATATGCAACTTTGAAATTTTGAATGAGAAAACTTGCCCTTTAGGCTCCGGAGTAAATAGATGCATCAAAATTGAACGAACACATAGAAAAAAAATTGCGCAAATATGTACAACGAATTTGAGCAAACACATACACCTATAAAATAGTCGTTATGAAACATAATTACAAAAAAATTATACCTACTAATAATATATATAATACAAACTATAGTTATTTATGAATCATAGTTACAAAAATATTATACCTACTAATAATAATTATAATTCAAACTATAGCTATTTATGAAATAAAGAATAAAACATCTAATACCCCTTTGAACTATGACCAAATTTGCTACGACACACTCTAACTTCACAAGGGTCCTTTTACCCCTAAACTCAATTTTACTGTATTTTTGTCATCATTTTAGCTGATGTGACACCTTTTTAGCTGACGTGACACCTTTGACGTGGATCTTATTTTTATGTTATAAAGGTGTCATGTCAGCACAAAAGGGTGACAAAGTACGCTATTGAGTTCAGAGGGATAATAGGACTCATGTGAAGTTGGAGTGTGTCGTAACAACTTTGATCATAGTTCAAGGAGGTACTGGATGCTTATCTTTGAAATAAATAGCAACAACATACCCAGTATATTTTCACAAAATGACATTTGGGAAGGCTAAAATTTACACAATGCGTATTACCATCTTAACGATGATTGATGAGGCGGAAAAGTTATTTCCAAAAGATTCCAACTCTAAGACAAACATTTAGGGTGAAAATCATTCCCCCCCCTTAACTTTACTTTAAAAATCAAACTCCCCCCTCAACTTTAAACAATAAGCATTCAATCCCCCTCCTTTTTTTCTATTTGTCTTTTTTAAATACCTATTTTACCCTTACACTCTTAATCTTTATTTTTCTTTACCTCTTTAAAATCATTATATTTTTTTATTTTAATATATATAGTAAATTTCTTTAAATAAAAAGAAAAATTATATTCTAGACAAAAAAGTGAAAAATATATATTAAATATCTAAGTTAGTGACGTTCTAAATGAAATAAATGACCAGGATAAGAAAATTAATTTATTAATAATAATTAAAACTATAATATCTATTTATACTAGTGAAAATGACAAATAAAGATAACTTTATAAACATATTTCAATGCATATAATATAATAACATATAGTAAAAATGGAGATATATTTTATAATAAATTAATTTCTAATATATATATATATATATAGACTAGTCAAGTGTACGTGCTTTGCACGTGTGTCTTGTATTGATAAGTATAATTATATATAAAGAAATAAAATTATAAAAAAATAGCAGTTGAGTTAAAATAAATGTTGTATCTATTTAAAAGATATAATTTGACATTATAAGTGTTTCATCTTAATCAATAAAACTATTAGTATTTGTTACGTCTTTTAACATAAAAGATTAATTTATTATTAGTTCCTCAAATGTAAATTAATAATATTTTTAATGATGTTTAAACAAGAAAAGATTAATAACCTTGAAAATTAATAGTATTTTTAATTATGTTTAAATAAGGAAAAATTAATAATCAAATTTTAATGGGACACCTAAAATATTACAAAATAATTAAATAATAATTTAGTAATATGGTAAATGACAGTCTTGTCTATTGTGGAGTCTTTTAATAAAGGGCAAAAAGCTCAAGTCACTTTTCTAAGGGTCTTCACACTTTTAATATATTATAGATATAGATATATATATATGTACACACACTAGTTTCTCGACGCGTGAGTTGCATGCGTATGCCCAACTATGTTATACATGACTTTATAGAATAGTATGAAGATTATTAAAACAAAACTTTAGTTAAATAATTATACACAAGAGAATAATATATATATATTTATAATGAATCAACATAGATCATCGTTTAACTAATTTTTCAAAGTCATAATGATTAGATATCGTTTGAACATTTAAACGAAAAAAAAATCAAAGTCTAATCAGATATAATGGTTTAACTAAAGAAAATTCAACTTTTTGGATACGGAAGAGTGCTGAGTGGTTGGATTAACATTATTTAATCCTACATTAATAATATAGTTATAAGACCCCGCAAAATCCTAACCTTGATTCAATTCTGTAAAAGCTAGAAAGGGGTCCCGGACTTAGAAAAATTCAGCTAAGTATTCATACTTAGAGTTATTTTAGCCTTCGTAAGTTGCCGATCCTTTTTCACGACCCTCGTGACCTTAAAGTAATGATTTTTAGGTTGAATCATGATCAGAAATGTCAGTAGGTGTTCTCGAACAAGTTTTGGATTTTTTGGACTTTGTTTGAGGCACGTTTGAAAGTCCAAACCAGTGGATAGACGCGATCTCGACGCGCCGCATCTCCCATCGCGTTGATGAGTAATTTTTTCCCAGCTCCTAGTGCAAATTCCAGTGAGCTGATACAGACTCGAAGCGGCGCGTCGGCCAAAGCGTCGACCACATCGATGCGACACGTCGGTCTGCGCGTCGCTGGACACATTTTTCAGTAATTAAAACAGCATCCAGAGGAATTTTAACTTTGCTCATCCTAAGTCAGAGGGTGGGAATCGCTCTCAGTTCCACCCGAAATCCTCAGTTCCAGCTTCATCCTCAGCCAGTGCTCAAGTGCCGACTAGGTGTTCGCTTAACTCAGGAAGTTCATCAGCTTGCCTGACTAGGTGTTCGCTTAGTCGATTCAGTAGAAGGTAGTGTATAGGTGCAAAATAGTTCAGAATCATCCCTGGTTTTCGAAGTGAAGAAAAAGCAGGATAGGGATCTCAGCCTAGTTAAGCTGAAAGAATCAGTTAGAGATCAGAAGATAGAGGTTTTTTCCCAAGGGGGAGATGGTGTATTGTATTGTCAGGGTCGGCTATGTGTGCCAGGTGTAGATGACCTGAGACAACAAATTCTTGCAAAAGTGCATGGTGCGCGTGACTCTATTCATCTAGGGACCACTAAGATGTATCATGATTTGCGGAAGATCTATTGGTGGAATGGGATGAAAAGAGACATTGCAGAGTTTGTAGTCAACTGCTCAACATGTCAGCAGGTTAAGATCAAGCATCAGAGGCCTAGTGGGGCTATGCAGGAGTTTAGTATTCCTACTTGGAAGTGGGAAGAGGTGAACATGGATTTTGTGATGGGTTTGCCTCGTACTCATTGTCAGTATGATTCAGTCTGGGTCATTGTAGATAGGATGACCAAATCAGCTCATTTCCTACCAGTCCATACCTCTTTTTCAGCCGAGGACTATGCCAAACTCAATGTCAGAGAGTTGGTCAGATTGCACGAAGTTCCGTTATCTATTATCTCAGATTGAGGTAAGAAGATCTCCTCTAATTTCTGTAAGGCGTTTCAGAAGGGTCTTGGAACCCAAGTTCACCTCAGTACAGCCTTTCACCCTCAGACAGATGGTCAAGCAGAAAGGACCATTCAGACTTTAGAAGATATGATGCGAGCGAGTGCGATAGACTTTAAAGGTAGTTGGGATGACCACTTTCCTTTGATTGAGTTCGCATATAACAACAACTATCATCCCAGTATTCAAATGGCTCCGTTTGAGGCACTCTATGTGAGGAGATATAGGTCTCTCATTGGTTGGTTTGAAGTGGAAGAGGCCGCAGTGGTAGGACCTTACTTGGTGTTTGACACCTTAGAGAAGGTTCAGCTAATCAGGGAAAGGCTTAAGACAGATCAGAGTCGACATATATCATATGCAGATGTATGGAGAAAGGATTTCGAGTTCGAGATTAGTGATTATGTGTATTTGAAGATCTCTCCTATGAAAGGAGTGAAGAGGTTTGGCAAGAAGGGTAAGCTCAGTCCCTGATTTGTCGGTCCTTACCGAATTCTCAACCGTTTTGGAAAGGTAGCTTACGAGCTTCAGTTGCCTTCAGATTTAGCTTCAGTCCATCCAGTGTTCCATGTCTCCTTGCTAAAGAAATGCATAGGTGACCCAGCAGTTGTAGTCTCTGTGAGGGGTATAGATGTTCAGAACAACCTCTCTTATGAGGAGATTCCAGTCGAAATCCTTGACTATCAGATTCGCAGACTGAGGAACAAAGAAATCGCTCTAGTCAAATTTCTTTGGCGGAACCAGTCAGTTGAGGGAGCTACTTGGGAAGCAGAGGTAGATATACGGACCAAGTATCCTCTTCTCTTCTCTGCAAACTCAGATTCAGCCCAAGGTAACAGTTTTTCCTTGAACTTACTCAGTTCCATGCTCAGATTTTTCCATTATACACTTGGTACCAGTTATCGTTGTGTCTTCATACATCAGATACGCATGTTCAGCATGAGAAACTCAGCTTATTAGCAATCCCAGTCATGCATTCATGAATCATGTTCAGCTATGTACTTATGAATCAGATATGCATGTTCAGTATGAAATTTTAGTTTATCAGTAATTTCAGTCATGAAATCATGCTTCAGTTGTACATATCTCGTATCTAAATTCAGTCCATCAGTATTCTCAGCTTAGTCAGTCTCATTCGAGGATGAATGTTCCCAAGGAGAATATATTATAAGACCCCGTAAAATCCTAAGCTTGATTCAGTCCTGTAAAAGCTAGTAAGGGGTTCCAGACTTAGAAAAATTTAGCTAAGGATTCATACTTAGAGTTATTTTAGCCTTCATAAGTTGGCGATCCTTTTTCACGACCCTTATGACCTTAAAGTAATGATTTTTAGGTTGAATCATGATCAGGAATGTCAGTAGGTGTTCTCGGACAAGTTTTGAATTTTTTGGACTTCATTTGAAGGACCTTTGGAAGTCCAAACCAGTGGATCAACGCGATCACGACGCGTCGCATCGTCCATCGCGTCGATGAGTATTTTTCCCCATCTCCTAGTGCAAATTCCATCGAGCCGACGCGGACTCGACGCGATGCATCAGCCATAGCATCGACCTCATATTTATGATCTTTAACTATTCCTGTTACGTTTTTGTTCAGGTTTTGAATAGTTAAAGGTCCTATTTGTGCACTATCAAAGTTTAAGGTCAAAATTATAATTTGGCATCAAGTTTAGGGTCATTTTTATGTATTAACTCAATATAAAAACATTCATTAGATGCAATATTAAATAGGTATAGAAAAGAATAACATTATTTTTATTATTATTATTTATTTTATTATTATTATATAGAAGAGTGAGTTGGAGGACGATCAATGATAAAATTGTCATTTCATAAATATTCTAGAATATTTTTTTCTATTATATAATCTTAAAAGTTGGTTATAAAATTCAAAATGATAAAATAGCCAAAGATCTTTTCCAAATGCTATGTGTTTCCTAATTATGTGATATTTAAGTTGGACCCCACATTTTTTCAAGCATAATTTTTTAAAAAATATGTTTTGTATATTAAAAACCTATTTTAATGAGACATTATCTAAATTTTAATTCTTTTTTAGGATGTGAAATTTTTACTTTTATTTTACTAGAATAAAAATATCTAGAAAAAAATGTAACTATGTTATCATATACTTATAAAACTTTCATAAAAGAATATGAAATTTAACTCTAAACAAAAATGTACAAGATATTCAGATGATTTGAGATTGAGTTTGTGCACAAATCAGATCAGCTTGATTTTTGAACCGATTCAAATTAATTATTAATGACAAAAAAAAAAAAACTAAACCTATTTTTGTAAATGTCAATCCTGTCCCAAAGTTGTATATTATCTCATGTGGATCCCATTGTTTCCTTCACAATTTTCTATAAATGTTTTATGTTGGTTTTAATAAACAATACTCATTTCTATTCCTTTTTATAAGTAGTGAAATTTCACTTTTATTTTATTCAAATGAAATGTCGACAGGAAAATAGAATTAAATTTTTTATTTACACATTTAGTTATAGTACGTAAATTATTTTGATAGAGTAATAAGGAAATAAAAATATATTACTCCCTTCGTTTTAAAAAGAATGCTCTATTTTAACTTGATACGAAATAAGAAAATAAAGAAAACTTTTGTATCTTGTAGTCATAAATTAAAGTTATGTCAAATGTATCAAAATATCATTTATCTTGTGGTTCTAAACATAACACGCGGAAAGTTGAATTAAAGTATTGCCAACAAATAAAATAAGTTTTATTCTTTTTTAAACAAAATAAAATAAAAAATAGGTCTTTATTTTTGGAATTGAGAGAATAATAAACATCTACAAGGCATTTATATATCCACAGCTCACATCATTCAAAAATCATTTCAAGTTGAACTTTTTCACGATTTCTAAAATAATTTTAAAATATAATTTGTTAAACTTTAAAAAGTAATTTAAGTAGTGAGTTTTGTTCATATTTTATTATGATATATGAGAATTTATGTGATAATCTTTTTATTAAATGTAGATTTAAATAATATACTTGAATCAAATGGAAAGAATAATATTAAATTTAAAGAGAAATTATATTTGAAGTTTGTTCCATTTAAATATTTATTTCAACCATGGTGTCTAAACGAGCTTTCTCTTCTCTTAACTAAATTCACGGAATAAAACAAGTTACTTTTGAGTGTAACATTCATTATTTTTTCGCCTACAATTATGTATAGTTGATTTATTTAAGGTAAAACTTACAAATATAATCAAGGGTATAACGGTTTTTTCATAATTTTTTAAATATTTACATATAATTTTTTATGTTGACCTCACTGCAACTCTATTTTAAATGAAAAAAATAAATATAATGGTCGTTTCATTAGAATCTTTTCAATGTCACTAATGATGTTAGCTTTCACATAGATTCCGTACACCTCAACTATAACTCTATTTTAATATGTAGTAAAAAAATTAAATGTATTATACAAGAATGTCTATTGTAATACACTCTATGTCTCAATTCAAATAATATATTTTTATTTTTAGTTAGTTCTAAGAAAGAATTGACATTTTTTATTTGATTAGTATTTTATAATATTATTAATATTTAGTCATGTTGAGTTTCATATATTTGTCAAAAAGTCCACCAAAGTATACTTTTCTATTTAAGATTTATTTACTTTAAAAATAATTTGAAACATTGCGAAGTTTTTTCATATATCTTAAATTCGATGTCTAATCAAAAGGTTATTTATTTATTATTTTTTTTCAATTAAAACTGACTTTTCATTGATATGAGTAAAAGTACATGATTTGGAGTTTGGTATACCAAACTTATATTTGGTGCTTGATAAGCACTTAGCAAAAGACTAAGCCTAGATAAAAGACTAAGCCTAGATAGCATCTTTTGTTCTTTTTGATCTAAAGGTGGCCAAATCCATTCTATCTAGATTTACAAGGCCTCGGACTTGTCCAGGAAGGTTAGAAAAGGAGTTGAAGACATGGTTTGCATTTGTTGTGTGACTGATTGCGGCAAGCTTATCAGCTGGTTGATTTGCTTCTCTAAGGCAATGTTGGATGGTAAAACCATGCTCTTCAACTAATTTCTGTATCTTCTTTACAGGAATATACATTTTTCAAGGGATGGTCCAGTTATTAGTGATAGCCTTGGCTAGAAGCATGGAGTCTGTTTCTCAGATCACTAAGTTGATTTCTCTCTGTATGCATAATTCTAGTCCATGTAGCATCGCCATTGCCTCTGCCTAATTGCTGGTTCCTTCTCCAAGCGTGACAGAGTATGCCATGATAACGTGACCCTTTGAGTCTCTCAAAACTCCACCACCACCGCACCTGCCATTCAAACAAGATCCATCAATATTTAGCTTAACAAAAGAAATATGCGGTTTAAGCCATTTCACTCTTATGGATGTCTTATGATTAATGGTAACATCAAACATTCTACTCATATAGTCCCATGAATTTTCCAGCTTGACTTTACCAAAGTGTGTCTGCAGGGTAGTAAAAAGTATGTCAGTTATGTTTTTTTTTTTTGTATATAAAGAGACGGTCTTTTCGCATCATATTTGCACCGACATCTGCTCCTCCATAGTTCCCCAACAGATAAAAGGTGAAAGCACTCTGGTAATGTAGGCGGCCACTGGATTGATCACTCTTTTAGTCCACCATTTTTGCAAAAGGCTTTTTAGGTTGATGTTGGTATATTCAATCCCAAGAGATCCTGCAAAGTACCTCCATATACTCTTTGCATGGTCACCTGCATAGAAAATATGTTCTGCATTTTCTAGGGCAGTGACATTGTTAGGATTATTACAACAATAACATTTAGGAGAAATAGTAATCCCTAATCTAGACACTTTAGCATCTGTTGGGAGTCATCACCCTTTTGCCTAATGACACTCCAGGCAGACGCAACTGTGAACTTTCCTGTGATAGTAGGGCACCATATAGGCATATCTTGATCCTCACTATTTAGTGTTACCCCCATCTTGTCTATTTTAGCTTCGACATAGTTCGGTATCTGGTATTGGATCAAATTCCAATCCCAGATACCATTTTAGAGAACCTCCTTAATTTGGATATTGGGAGCATAACTTTCTGTAGGCAGAAATTTGTAGAGAGACCCTACAGTAGATCAATTATCATACCAGAAGCTCAGATCACCTTTGCCCACAATCCATTTAATCATGTCTTCAGCTTTATCTCTGATATCACACATATGTTTCCACCAGGTAGACTGACCTTTCTTCCAGCTGACCATATTTGGGTGTCTTCCATGGTAGTATTTATGAGTAACAAAGTTCGACAAAAGCGAGTTG
This sequence comes from Capsicum pubescens, assembly GCA_030864215.1. Lineage (NCBI taxonomy): Eukaryota > Viridiplantae > Streptophyta > Magnoliopsida > Solanales > Solanaceae > Capsicum > Capsicum pubescens. The sequence goes on from CM061547.1 coordinate 246,943,702, forward strand.
TTGGTTCGAAGTCTCCATTATTGTTTAAAGGAGAAAGCGCAACAAGTTCACCAATTCTCCTGAAATTTATGCCTCTTTCCTCAATAGGAAGACACAGAGCTTGCCAGGATATCCAGTGGTGTTTACCACCCTCTTTCTTTATGGACCAGAAAAATTTAGCCAAGTATTTTTCAATGTTATCAAACGTACCTTTAGGGGGCTGGAGTGCTGCAAGAAGATGAGTTGGAAGAGCTAAAAGGACATGTTTAATAAGCCGGCTCTTCCTACGGTACTAAGAAATTTATTGTGCCAACCCTTAATCTTGTTAATGATGTTGCAGACTAAATCATTAAAATGACAGATCTTTTTTTTTCCCACTGATCAAAGGGCATCCCAGGTATTTAATAGGAAATTCTTGGTGATTCATACCTGTGATGAGTCTCAACTTAGTAATGAATCTTTGGGTAGCATTCTTGGCCACAGTGAAGCAACTTTTATTTTTGTTAATGAGCTGACCCGAATTTTCTCATAAGTGTGGAGAGTTCTTAGGAACATCTCTAACAGTCGTTTACTGCCATTACAAAACAAAATAGTATCATCCGCAAAAGAGAGATGGTTCACATGAGGGGCATCTCAATTCATATAATAACTTATATAATCTCTCCTGCTAGGTAAATTATTAAGCATTGTAGAGAGTAGTTCAGAAGAAATTACAAAAAAGAGAAGGAGAGAGGGGATCACCTTGTCTAAGACCTTTACCCGATTTAAAGAACCCATGTCTTCCTCCATTCACAATGATAGAATACTAGTTATAAGATATATATACCTGAAGATGAGGTCGATCCAAATTTCACAAAAACCCATTTTTCTTAATAAATACCATACAGAGATAAGTCCAAGAGACTCTATTATATGCCTTGGCCATATCCAACTTAATGACCACATTACCACCCACCCCTGTTGGGTTTCTTGATGTCATTGATTAATTCCTGAGCTAGAAGGATGTTTTCAGAAATTGACCTTCCGCCTGGCATTTAGGATTTTGGCAATTATCTTACTGGAAACGTTGCAGAGACTAATAGGCCTAAGCTCGGTGAAATATTGAGGAGATTCGGTCTTGGGGATCATTACTAGAGAGGTATGGGTGAAAAACTTCGTGAGTTCAGCACCTCCAAAGAAAGTTCTGACAGCATTATAAATATCATTGGCACCCGCTATACCTATCTGATCTAGGAGCTCTATCCGGGTCAATAGCGAAGACAACTTCTTTCACTTCTTGCATTGTTGGGCTAGCAATAAACATTTCATTGTCCTCGTTTGTAACCTTATTCTCCAAATGTCTAGTGACCTCTAGGTCTTGTCTTTGATGGCTTGCCGAGAAAATTCTCTGAAAGTACTCCACCATAGCTTCAGCTATAGCCTCATTCCCTTCTATCCATTAATGTTGTTCATCCAAAATCTTGTTGATAGTGAGTCTTTTTCTTCTATTTTTCAATACTCCATGGTTAATTCACCGAGCTTAGGCCTATTAGCCAATAGGAGATTCAGTTATAGCCTCATTCCCTTTTGTTAATTCTATTTATTTGAGGTAGTAAATTTCATCATCGGGGTAGACAATTCACTTAAAAAGAATTTTTTTACTTACTATATTAAAAAGGTCTCTTATTTTTAACATATATAAAACAAGATATTTAGGTATTCCTTTAACATTATGATTCGTTAAAAACGTTCATCCAGTAGGTCCTTATTTTCGTTTGTTAAACACCTATAAAATAAATTTAAATGTATTTAAAATCAATTTATGTATGAATTGGTATCCTTTATTGCTTCATATGATTCTATATAAAATATTAATAAATAGATATTTATAAGTTTATTTATTCTCTTATATAATTTTTAAATAAAGTAGAAAAAGAAAACATTACAATCAGTTGTCTAATCTATGAGAATATGTTTGACATGATGTTAAACTAAGCATTAGAGTATATGATATTTTAATGTTAATTATGAAACCTTAAATAAGTTGTAAGCTATTATTTAGTTTTATAAAAATGAAAAGTTGTATTTTATTATACAGTGTGATTTCTACTTACATTCCCTATTATGTTTATTGAAAAATATTAATGATCATTTTTTGTGAAAAATTAATTAAATAACTATAAATATATTTAAAATTATAATATTGGACCGTTACGAGCTCTACATAATCTAGTATTCAAATAAAAGTTCGTCTCAATGCTAACTTCAAATTTTAAATTTCTTTCTAAGCAAACACTACATGGCTTTATAGTTCACTCCAAGCAAACATCAAACTTACAAGTAATGTTAAGCGTCTCATCCTTGATGCTTTTCTTGTTTTTCGTCTAATCAATTAATGTATAGAAACTTAAAAATAATCAAACGTAAACCAAAAAACTAAGAACTAATATTGGTGAGGCCTTTTGAATCAACTCTCATTGCTAATACCAACATGGATTGTAGTAGGATGATTGTGATTCCTCCACGCGCTCAATCATAAGTTTCGACTTCGAGTCGTCGGAATGGAAAAAATCTTGTTGGGAGCACTGCCAGTAGCAATGGGGATTTGAAACGTCCGAATCTGAATTAGTTGAGCTTCAATATGGACACCAAACCTGGGTGAAAAATAAAAAATCTCATCGTTATGTAAAAAGGAAAGAATTCTTTCTTATCATAATTAATAAGTAGTACAACTTATTCGTTTGTAGTACAACTTATTCGTTTGTATAGTTAAGTTTATACATGAATTCAATCATGAATAGGTCTTGAACATGCATGTAGATCAAAACAAATGAAATTAATGCAATGTGGAATACTGATATCAAACTTGTTAAATGACTAAATTTATAAAGTTGAGTGTAGCTGCAAAACAAGAATATGATGGGAAAATTATAACATCATTTATAGTTTACACCAAAAAAAGAATAAAATAAGAATGCAGAGAAATTATAACAGAAATAATAGATAAGACTTGAATTTTTCATTATGATATGGGAAAATTAAATTAATGTCTTACTTCATGATTATTAACTCATGGCATACAATATGATGGGTAGAAATTTGTTAGTAATAATTCAAGTTGAAGGAAAACAAAAAAAAATTATAAAGCGAAAGTGTCAAGAATCAAAGCCGAAGAAACAATTCTCTGCCAAATTTTCCTGCATTGTTAGATAATAAAGTGGCAAAAACAACTATAAATGCCAAATATATATGACCCTTATATAAAAAACTTACTACAATTAATAGCCAATGAATGATAAGAAGTTCCAACAGATAACATTGTTTTAAGTAAATACAAATGATCTAACTTATTAATTTTGACGAAGATAAATATCTAAAAACGACTATACCTGAATGAATGATAAGAAGTTCCAAATACAAATGATCTAACTTATTAATTTTGACGAAGATAAATATCTAAAAACGATTATACCTGAACATATATAGATGGAACGAATGGTAAGAACATTGATACTTTTACGGTCAAAAGAAAAATTAAGAAAGGACTATGATCATTTGAACTTTGGAATGGGTATGAGAAGTGAAGGATATAAACGAAAGAAACTAACCGTTGCAACTCTTTGTCGAGATGCCTAGAGACGTAACTTCTGGGGCTTAGCGTTTCCCCCATTTGAGCAGTTCCTTAGGTTGAATTTTTTAAACTAGGATATATAATTTGGCAAAATGCTCTATTGGATTCCTGTATTATGTCAGTTTTGTAAGTTGGACACTTCTACTTACATATTTATCATCTGGACCCCTGAATCTACGAAAAAACTACATTTTAAATACTTTTTTGGAGAGTGTCAGTTGTCACATCAGCTGCCACGTGTGTCATGTCATCTGTCACACATGCCGCATCATCTGTCACATCATTTAAAAAAAATAGAAAAAGTATTACATTAAATTCAAGTCATTTTTAAAATGCTACATAACAAATTAAATATTAAAATTAATTTAATTAAATAAGAAAAATTTATAAATTATAGAAAAATTTGAATAATCATGCTTTTAAAATTTAAAAAATTTGAATAATCATTTTTAAAATAAAAAAAATAATAAAAAAAAGTATTACATTAAAATTAATTAAATATTAAAATTAATTTAATTAATTAATTTAAATTTTAAATTTTAAATTAATTAATTTATCAAATTTAAAATTCTTACCTAATTTAAATAAATTTTACTTAAATAATTAATTAATTTAAATATGATTTACATATTTAAAATATTTAATTTAAATTAATTGTGGGGGGAGGGGCTGGGTGGGGGCTGGGGGAGGGGTTGAGTGAGGTGGGGGCTGGGGGAGGGGGTTGCGTGGGGCTAGGTGGGGTGGGGTGGGGGACTGGGGGAGGGGTTGAGTGAGGTGGGGGCTGGGGGAGGGGCTGAGTGAGGTGGGGGCTTGGGAAAGGGGTTGCGTGGGGCTAGGTAGGGTGGGGTGGGGGAGGGGTTGGGTGGGGGCTAGAGAAAAGAGGTTGGGTGAGGTGGGGGGCTGGGGAAGGGGGAGGGGTGACGTGGGGCTGGGTGGGCCGGGGACGGGCTGGGTGGGGTGGGGGACTGGGGAAGGAGGAAGGGTTACGTGGGGCTGTGTGGGCTGGGGACGGGCTAGGGTGGGGTGGAGGGTTGGGGGAGAGAGGTGGGTGGGGTGGGGACAGGCTGGGGTGGGGTGGGGGAGGCTGGTGGGGTGTGGAGGGGCTGGAGAGGGGGTGGGGTGGGAATTTTTTTTTTTAATTTATTATTTTTAAATTTTTATTTTTAAAAAAAAAATTATAAATATTTTTAAATTAAAAAGGATGGAGGAAAAAAAGGACAGGTTGGGGGGTATGGGGGTGGGGACGGGATGGGGTGGGGTGGGGAGGGAAAAAATGATTTTTAAAATGATTTTTTAAAAATATTTTTAAATTATTTTTAAATTATTTTAAAAATATTTTTAAATTTAAAAAGACGGAGAGAAAAAAAGGATCCTTTTTTTATTTTATGTTTAATTTTAAAAATATTTTAAAAAAAAAATTAATTTTTTTTTAAAATTATTTTAAAAATTTTTAAAATACTTTTTAATTATTTTTAAATTTAAAAAGATAGAGGGAAAAAAGGACCCTTTTTTATTTTTTTTAAATTTTAATATATATATATATATACTTTTAATTATTTTAATGTAAAATTGGTCAAAAATTGATGCGAGTGGTTACACTCTCTTTGACCTAGTCACCATGACCTTGCCACATAGGCAAGGTCAACGGTCAAAGGGTACGAAATGTTGTTTTTTTATGGGTTCAAGGGTTCAGATAACAAACATGTAAGTAGAAGTGTCCAACTTACAAAACTAACATAGTACAGGGGTTCAATAGAGCATTTTGCCTATATAATTTAGATTTTTGAAGGATATTTTAGTAATTTCACTTTAAATTTTTTAAGTTAGTGTTTTTAAGGTAGCATTGATTGATATATATACACACACTCTTAAAGCATGTAAAATAAGAGATAAGGTACAACTTACAAGGTATTCCTAAACAACACCTGAAGTTGCTATGACACACGTAAACTTTAAGGGGGTCTATTACCACCTAAACTCATTTTTTCTGTATTTTGTGCTTCTCTTTGCTGACCTGACTGTCAAGTATCGAAATATTTTTGTACTTTTTTTGTCCAAGTCAGCACAAAACGAGTACCAAAAAAAATCGAATACTTAAATCGTCGCGTCAGCAAAAAGGAACACAAAATAAAAAAAATAAATTTATGAGGTAATAGGACACCCGTCAAAATTTAAGAGTGTCATAATAACTTCGGATATAGTTGGAGGAGGGGGGGATCGAAAATACTTGTGTGTTATCTCGATAAAATAATAATCATAAAAATTAGCATTAGCTTTTATGACAAGTTCATTAAAAAAGTTATTCTACTTATAATACTAAAAGAATTAAATAAAAATATACAAATACTTGACTAAAATAAATAAAGTATAATATAAGTAGATATTGCAAATATCTATATTAAAATAAATATTATCAAAGTAAAAGAAGGAAGTGTGCTTATTATTTAAAATAAAGGAGGGAGTTTGATGTTTAAGATAAAGTTGAGGGTGAAAATTAGCATTTATCACAAAGTAGTACAATAGCTATTAAGTCCCTCTATTTATTACATTTATTTAGAACTTTCTAGTTTAATCATTTCTGTTAACACCTCATGATCCATGTGATTAGCAATTATTGTGTTTGTTAGATCTGCAGTTGGCAGAACATCGTCTTTTAACTTGTCTTTATTTTTTGTTCCAACTAAATTAAAATGAGTAACGTGGGTAATTTGAACACGTCGGTACCCATTGCCCATTCTCGCCTACCTCTAATTTTTCTCCTCCAATCCTTTTTTTAACAAAAAAAGTATCAAACCTTTCCGCGTTGACCCATCAAATTAATACTTTCTTTGTCCATTTTTACATTTTAATGTATTAAAATTTTTGCCAAATCAAGATTAAAAAAAATCAAACTACAAGAATCTATTATATATCAGTATTATCTAATAATTTTGTCAAAAATTTATTTTCGTAACTTAAATTTATGATCTTTTTATCCATTTCTATTTATCCAGCATATAAAAAATAATTGTATAACTTTATTTATCAAATTTTAGAAAACATGAGATAATTTATTATTTTATATTTATTTTATTTATGTAGTTAACCACTATTCAGTTCTAATTTTTAAATTATTTATAATTAACAAAGGCAATATAATAAATAATCCTTTTACTTACTAAGTAGTATTATTTTTTGAGAAGTATGTCAAATTAAATATGAAGCAAGTAATGATTATATAGAATTACAACTCTCCCCCAATTTATGTTACCAATTAAAATATAGAAATTTAAACTTCTGAATTTTAATAATGAATTCTGACAAAAAAAACTTTAATAGTGACTTCATAAATAAAAACTTAAAAGTATTTATATAAAAAATATGTATAAATTGAGGGCATCAAAATTCATACTATACGTACCTTCCTGGACCAATCCCCATTTAGAATCTTCTCTCTTCTTGCGTAATAGCTGCTATTACGATTCTTCTGGAAATCATTCTAACTGAAGCTTTATGCTTCTTCATATTTCTCGTCATACACCAATTTGATGCAAAACGAAGAAAAACATCCCGAGGAATTTGCTACTAGTAATGCCAGAGATCTTACGTAGCGAAAGCAGTTCATCATCATCCGCCACCGTAACTACCGCCGGAACCTCCGCCGGAGCTACTACCGGAGATTTTAAGCTGAACCTTTTCGGTAAATATGAAGTCGGAAAACTCCTCGGATGCGGCGCATTTGCGAAGGTTTATCATGCTAGGGATATTAGAACGAGACAAAGCGTCGCCATCAAAACGATAAGCAAGCAGAAGGTATTGAAAGGTGGATTTACGGAGCATGTTAAGAGAGAGATTTCTATTATGCGCAGGTTGCGTCATCCTCATATCGTGCGCCTTCATGAAGTTCTTGCAACGAAGACGAAGATCTATTACGTTATGGAATTTGCGAAAGGTGGAGAGCTGTTCGCGAAGGTAACCAAAGGTAGATTTAGCGAAGATCTCAGCCGTCGATATTTTCAACAATTGATCTCCGCCGTTGATTATTGCCATTCTCGTGGTGTATATCACCGTGATCTGAAACTGGAGAATCTGCTGTTAGATGAAAATTGGGATCTTAAGGTTACCGATTTCGGGTTGAGTGCAGTAACGGATCAGATCCGACCCGATGGATCTCTCCATACGCTTTGTGGTACTCCAGCTTACGTTGCTCCTGAAATCCTCGAGAAGAAGGGATACAGTGGAGCTAAAGTGGATTTATGGTCCTGCGGGATCATACTTTTTGTGCTGAATGCAGGTTATTTACCATTTACCGATTCAAATTTAATGACGATGTACAGGAAGATTTACAAAGGCGAGTTTCGTTGCCCTAAATGGACCTCACACGGATTGAAAATGTTGCTGACTCGTCTCCTTGACACGAATCCTGAGACTCGAATATCCATTGAAGAGATTAGAAATGATCCGTGGTTTAAGAAGGGTTACAAAGAGGTGAAATCGCATCTAGGTGATGAATTTGAGCTAAAAAATGGATCGGATGTAAATCGCGATGGCAAATTTCTCAACGCGTTTCATATTATCTCATTATCCTCAGGTGTTAATCTGTCTGGATTGTTGAAGTGTTTAGGAGGTAAAGACACTGTTGATGTTGAGAGATTTGTTTCAGCAGCGTCACCAGAGAGAATAACGCAGAGGATTGAAGAGGTGGCGAAGGCGGAAGGGATGAGAGTTACTGGAAAAAATGGCGCAGACGTGAGAGTTGAAGGGCGAAATGGGAAATTTGTTTTAGTAACGGAGATCAACCAGTTAACGGAGAAAGTGGTGATTGTAGAAGTTAAAAGAAATGAGATTGGTGTTGGACCTGATAGAGAAATATGGAAACAGAAATTTAAGCCAGAGTTAAGTGAATTCTTTTTATGAACGGAACAGGATAGGATGGGCTGGACAGGTTTCCGGTAGCTAAAGAGGTAAATTTCACCTCTCTCGATGGTCCAAATGTTATTATAGCGTTCTCTATTATAGAATTCGGACTGGGTGCTATTTGTTATTTTTGATAGCACAGGAAAAAGAGATTTCGAAATCTCTTGACTTCAGCTAGGAGCATAAGCTAACTGATGCCAGGAGTCGCTCTTTTGTTCTCTAGTTTGCCTGCATTCTCTCGGTATTTAGGGAACGCCCCCTGCTTAAGAGATTTCTATGTGGCGGGAATGAGTTCATTACGTTGGAATAAGCTGCTCGACTGACTAGAGCTAAAATGAGAAAGGGATATGGCTCCAGTTGTTGAATACCCTGAGAAATGTCTACGCACATGATTGCGGCAGGAGTTATTCCTTTGTTCTCGAGTTTGCCTGCATTCTCTATTGGCACAAAATGTGTTGATATTGCAAAAGGCACGATGAGTTATTTGAAGCTACTCGACCGACTAAAATTGAAAGGGAAAAGGGATATGACTGTTGTTGAGTACTTTGATGAATGTGTATCGAGACGATGATGATGATGTTCGGACTAGTTTCTGCACATATCGGAGCAAGAAGAGAAGAACTTACCACATTTTTGCAAATATGAATTCAACTACCAAGTCAGGTTTGGCAAAACCTGTTTTACACCTATTATTATGTGAAGAGTTATTAAGCATAATGTATACAATACATATCATAGTATTGTATTGTATTGTATTTTTGTACTCTCTGCAAGCATAGTAAAAATACAGGGTTATGTATATAATTTTTCTTAGCCTGTTAACTCCAATTTGCTAATAATCTCATTTTTCAAAGTAAAATGATTATTGAGATCATGGATTTCAATAGGAATATTCTTTTCTGGATAGTTGGAAATAGGATGGAGAAGGATTTGCTTTTTTCCTATTTTAACTTTCTTATATCCCGTTTGGCCAAACTTTTTTTCCTCAAAATAGTGCTTATCTTTTTTTTTTTTTTTTCCATAAGTGCTTATTTTAAAAAATTAAAGTGTTTGACTAAGCTTTTGGGAGAAAATAAGTGTTTCTAAGGAGTAGCAGAAACAGTTTTCATAAGCTAAAAAAGGTAGCTTCTCCCTAAAAACAATTTTTAAAAAAGAACTTTTGAGAAAAATACACTTAAAAGCACTTTTAAAAGTTTGGTCAAATACTAATTGTTGCTTAGAAGTACTTTTTTTTTAATTTATTGGCCAAACACAAACTGCTTAAATACTTTTTTGAAAAACACTTCTCAAAATAAGTTGATTTTGTAAGCTTGGCCAAACATGATATTAATGATAAGTGAAAGTTGCTATCAAATTGTTTGGTCTTATGTGAGAGTGTAAGATAGTTATTGTGTGATATCTACTCAATACTTGATGTAGGGGCGTATAATATCTTCTCGGCTCTTTCCTTCATAACGTTGTAAGGAAGATATAAGTGAGTGTTGTGAAGAATGTGGTCAGAAATTCACGTTAGAATCTAATATTATGAGTTTGCAGTGTCAAAAGAAGTGTTTTGTATCACTACTATTCGACTCGGAACCTATCTTAAAAAGTTCAGATTTTTCAAATTATTTGTCAGTGGAAAAATGCAGAAAACCTCCTAAAAGTATATTAATTTGAACCTTTGACATAACCAAAATTTAGTTTGAATTTGAAAGACCCTTCTTTATTTTTATATCAAGAACAAAATAGATCGAACTTAGAAATAAAAATAACTAAATTTGTAATTTTCATGTCAACTAAATCGGGAGATCTAGAGACAATGAATTATGAGATTCATAACCAAATTTTGTACCTAGATTCTACACTTGAGCCGAGGGTCTTTCGGAAGCAACCTCTCTACCTCTCTCTGAAATAGTAATAATGTATGTGTATGCTCTACCCTCCCCAGGCCTCATTTATGGGACTTCACTGGTATGTTGTTGAAGTATAACCAAATGTGTCGCAGTCAACTTGCAATTTGAATTGAGGTGGATCCTTGGGGTTAATTCTCCCTTCTAGGATATGTGATTTGATTGTCCCAAACGCATATAATGAAATCGAATACTATAATCAGAAAATGATTTTACAAAAACCTCCTTCGTTTTATTTATCGAACTACAACTTGCATTATATTTTACTAATATTCTGCCAACCCCCAACCCCAAACCCCCAACTCCCCTCAAAAAAAAAAAAAAAAAGTAACTAACAATTTGTTCCCAAGAGTTTATCGCATCCCGTAACAAATAGAATAAGTAGAAAGCCAGCATGAGTTGAAATCTTGCAGGGAACATCTCCACCAACTGGCCCAGTACGCATCAAACATTTGAAATTTAAATAAAATAATCTTTAGTTGTGGAGTATAAAAATCGGAACAAGTATGAATGTCTTAAAGTACTTTCACCAAATTAGATTTATGTTTTGATACGAAATATTTAATCAGAACAGTTCTTTATTTTTCGAAGTTTGACGTGTCTAAAATTTACAAAAAGGATGATGCTTAAATCCAACATTCTTCATTAGAAAATTACGAGAGTTTTCTTTTTAAGAACCTCAGGAAAATCTCTCCAGCCGGTGTGTCTTGCTCATTGAGTAAATCCTCTCCTATGCAATAAAACTCGTAACCTTTACAAGAGATGTAAATCACACTAGGCAAACCCGATGCAACGAGTTCGACTGAGAAGACGTTGGCAAGGAAATCGATCCCTAACCTACTGCACCATCTCAGCCATCTTTTCTGCTGACAACAGCTTTTTTGACAACATGGAGACATTGTAACGTTCTATCCCTTTCTCTTGAAAGAGAGCAAGTACATAATCAATCAATCTGGGGCCAAAAAGTTACCTTCATTGACTCAACTTGACTAAGCAAACAGTATTAAACATCTCATAACTTCTTGCATTCAGATTTTTCAACCAAATACAATCCAATCAAAGTGCCCATAGCAATCAAGAATGTCGTATCTTTTATTTATCGAGCTTTTCCCATAAACATCATTGTATATAAACAAGAGATGAAGTTTGCACTTCAATTTACACATTATACACAAATGAGGCACAAACTGAAAGACGATAATCCAATTGTTTGTTTACATACAACACATACCAAGCAAGCTCAACAGCCTATCTTCACTTAAGAGGCAGAATGCAGTGAACTTTGCGTCTTTGGCAATGCTTCCTCTATACCAACAGCAGGCTGACAGACGTGCAAAATAGTACACACATCATTTTTCTCCAGAAAATGCTCTGCGTTAATGAGGATCACTGGTGCATATTCAAAGACCATTTTCTTGCACTGCAGAAATTCACGAGGCACAAACAGAAAGTCATCGAGACAAGAGGAAGAAAAGAAACATTAGTACAGCTAGCGAAAACCCTTGTATACTTCGACATACTAATCAAGTACTTAAATAGTTTTCTATATTGCAATCACTTTTAGAGAGCAATTAACACTTGTGATCAAGTATTACATGTCTAAAAAGTAAAATAAAATGGATCACTAGAAATCTTTTGCAAACTAGCTCCTTAATTAGGAAGAAACATTAATTGTCATCAAGCATTTCATTTCTTCTGAGAGTTTAGGATTGTGAGTGACACATCGGATTGCAGAAGTTATTTAAGTACACCAAAAGGTCCAAAACAAGTACAATAGCCGTTTAGAACTTACAACAATAGAGCTATCAGAGATGGAATTTGAGAAGCATGAAGCCATGAACAGGCATTAAGGTACAGTAATGACAATAAGATTAGTTTCGGAGGGTAATTTACCTTATTAGCATATTTCTCAACAGATCCACATGCCTTCAGGAGCAACTCAAGTATGTCTAACTGTAAGTATAAGAGAAGCAAATGAGTTTACTCAAGAAATTCGAAGTGAAAATATTGTGTCACATAACCACCACATATTATCACTTGCCAAATTTACTTAAAAAAAATAAGAAGGTAAACAAACAACTACTTACTGTCTGCATACACATCTATGGGTTAATGACATTTTTTATAAGGAACGTAAATGAAATGAAATGTCCGACCTTCCAAATTCGAACCAGTAACTATAAATGACATTTTGAGGTATAACAAGTTATATAGTCATTTCAGTTACCAACAGAGCTCAAAAATATATCTCCAGGGGACCCAAGGGCATAGTATAGCAATCTATGAGGTGGAATGAAAATCTAAGAAATCGGGATTCAGATCCTAGTAGAGGCAAAATCCATAGGAGATTTTATTCTGTCTGCCTATGTTTTGTGGGCTAAGTTAGTTGGTACATGTGCTAGTAAGAGGTAGTAGGTACCCGGTGGGATAGTCGAGGTGCGTGAAAGCTGAACTAGAGTTCAAGACGCTGCCACAACATAGATAGACACACACGCGCACACTCTCATTTGTATACGCTTAATATTCTATATGAATAGCTTGCAACTAAAAAGAAATGCTAAACATTTTTCTTTTTCTCTAGAGTTTGGCATAAAATGTATACATGGAAAAACAAGAGCACCTGAGTGTCAGGATCTTTCAATTTCGATAGTGTCTCTTCAACCACTTGATGGCACAAGTCACAGCCATTCTTGGAGAACTGTTGAGAGATGGAAACCACTTTCTGACAAAGGTGAATCTTTTGGCAAATGTCGTCAGGTTTTATATTGGAGATCTCTAAGAAGAAGAGAGGAACATATTGATTCACCGTGGCAGTGCACTGCAAGCAAAAGATTTTAAGAAGTCACTTGAAAATTAGTATAGCTAAAGCCTTGCTTGAGGCACACTTAAACATTAAAGCTAGTGCAATACAGGCCAAGCACTTCGTCCAACTAATGAGGTGCTTTCGTGCAGGTGCCAAAGTGTCAAGGCATCACCTAATTGCTAATAGACTCCGACACAACAACAAATATAGACATCAAAGTGATGCATTTATCAAAAATATGTGTGTGAGATTAAGAATCATTAATCAGTTAATAGCAATCACTTTATTTACAATATAGCAATCGCTTTATTTACAATTTGTCCACAACACTCCACCTTGTGCGGAGACTGGTAGAGCAGTATAGAGAGAGGAACAGGGATCTTCACATAGTGTTTATTGACTTGGAAAAAGTGTATGACAAGGTCCCTAGGGAGGTTCTTTGGAGATGTTTGGAGGCGAGGGGGATCCCGGTGGCGTACATCAAAGCGATTAAGGACATGTATGAGGGAGCAAAGACCCGAGTAAGGACAGTGGGAGGAGATTCTGAGCATTTCCCGGTCTTGACAGGGTTACACCAGGGATCAACTCTTAGTCCATTTTTATTCGCTTTGGTGATGAATGTGTTGACGCGGAATATACAAGGTAAGGTGCCCTGGTGTATGCTTTTCGCGGATGATATAGTTTTGATTGATGAGTCGCGACAAGGGGTTAATGATAAGCTGGAGGTTTGGAGACAAACCCTGGAGTCTAAAGGTTTCAAGTTGAGTAAGACCAAGACAGAGTACTTGGAGTACAAGTTTAGTGACTTGAGGCAAGAGGAGGAGGTGGTAGTGAAGTTGGAGTCTCAGGCGGTTTGCAAGAGGGATAGTTTTAAGTATCTCGGGTCTACGATTCAGGGAAATGGAGAGATAGACGAGGATGTCTCTCACCGTATTGGGGCAGGTTGGATGAAATGGAGGCTCGCTTCGGGAATTTTATGTGATAAGAAGGTGCCCCAAGCTGAAAGGCAAATTCTATAGAGTTGCAGTCCGGCTTGCCATGTTGTATGGAGCGGAGTGTTGGCCGGTTAAGAATTCGCATATCCAAAAGTTGAAGGTGGCGGAAATGAGGATGTTGCGTTGGATGTGTGGATGCACAAGGGATGACAGGGTTAGCAATGAAATTATTCGGAAGAAGGTGGGAGTGGTGTCAGTGGAGGATAAAATGCGGGAAGTGAGGTTGAGATGGTTTGGTCATGTGATGAGGAAAGGCACGGATGCCCCAGTTCGTAGGTGTGAGAGGTTGCCTTGGAAGGTTTTAAACGGGGTAGGGGTAGGCCGAAGAAATACTGGAGAGAAGTGATTAAACGTGACATGGAGCAGTTACAGCTGACTGAGGACATGACCCTAGATAGGAAGATATGGAGTAAAAGCATTAGGATAGAGGGCTAAGGGTATGGTTGAGTCGTAGTCAGTATTTAGGTGGACTTTGGTGTCCTTTGTTTGGCAATGTACATATTTTTGTGGATGTCGTACCTATGTTATTTTATCGTGTTCTATGCTCTTGATGCTTGTGTATACTGCCTTTTATCTTGAGCCGGGGGTCTATCGGAAACAGCCTCTCTACCTCTGTAGAGGTAGTGGTATGGACTGCGTACACTCTACCCTCCCCAGACCCCACTATGTGGGAATATACTGGGTTTGTTGTTGTTGTTGTACTCCACAGAGAACTGGGAAATTTTTATGCTTTTCACCTTCAATATTGCAAGTTATTATTTATCTCTTCATACAGAGTTGCATAAAGCCCCACCAGAAGCACTCGAGCTAGGGCTCTCTTGACAAGATCAAAAGACCAACTCCACTAATTTATCCGTTTTCTTCATCATAATAGAGCTAATCTAAGGCATTCTGGATTTCAAAAGAAGTCAAACTGTATCCAAAGAAAATGGGATACTTTAAGGAACACTCAATTTAAAATCTGCATGATAAATGAAAAGGTCGTATCTTTCTCTGTATGAATTTGGGAAGCAGGTTCTGTGTGTGCCGTCTGGGAATTCTTTAGAACCCATAATCAGAGTGGGTTCCAGCTTCTTTCTTTATTGTGAATATGATAATTGATATCATTAAAAAACGGGTTAATCATGTCCCAAATTATTGGATGAAATGGGAAAAGCACATTAAAGAAGACTTCTGCTATCTTAGACCATGCATGGAGTGTTTGATCAAAAAATCTAACGTCTCAAAAGAATCAGTTCTTTTCTTAGCAGTGAATTAATCATTTAGACAAAATAGTGTAATGGTGAATAGATGGACATTTAAGTCAAATCATAAGTACCTCGTGCTTGAATATTGGCATCTGCGAACAGGTCGTGAGAAGTAGGTCAAGTATCTTTGTCTGGGTCTTGTTATCAGAAAGGTAACCAAGTGCAGTAGCAGTATATTCTTCACACAATGTGCATAATCCTTTACTATGGCTGACATCTTCCAGAGGCTGAAGTTGTCTCTGTTCCTGTTCGTTACTTATCCACAATGCTATTGCAAGAAAGCCAAGATTAATGTTTACCATATCAAAGTTTTAACTCAACTACTCCTTAATCAATCAAGTAAAAATAAATGACTTCGCATAAAGATAACAAGATGATAGCATCTGCTACAGGAGAATATAGTAAAAAAAAAAAGATTAGGCTAGTAAGCATGAATATAAGAAATCTATTAGAAAAGAGTAATTGGATGGAGAAATCACCTACATGCCCATCTAACAAAATATTAATAATGGAGGATATTTTTTAACAGTCAGAGTTTCTCAAATTATCAAGAACTCTTTATTTTGAAGATGACACACTTTTGTGCGCAATTTTTCCAGAGTAAACTGCTATTGCGACATAGACTACCAAACACATAAAATGAAACACTTGACCTTCCATGTTTGCTTCTACAGTCTATTCTTCTATTTAGTAAAACAGGCCATATCTGATATTATATACACACACCCAAAACAAAAAAAGGGAAACTTGATGTTGATATCATTATAAGTCATATGAGGTATCTCGTTCTTCCAGAAAGTGTTCGCTAACACATGTGATTTAAGTCTATTCTATCACTTCACAATCCATATTACAGAAATCATATCCCAACATAATACTAAAGAGTAAAGACACTGGCACTGGTAACAGAAGAATAGGAGAAGTACCTGAAACATCCTCGGTTTCTATAATAAGGAGGTCAGGAGCTGCCAATTCTCTAGCTGAACAACACACGGCACCGAGTATGACAAGAAACAGGCAGACCTTGACATCCATGCTGCCAAGTGAAACAGCCAGTTTAAATCAATAAAAAATAAAATACAGAACAAAAAAACAGATCAACAAGAGATATGCTAATATCACTTGAAGAATGACAGTTGTAAGCATAGGATGTTCATTATTTATGTGTTTTGAACCCACATAAACATACATGTCAAGTACTTTTCTGGAATCCCATATAACCATAGGGAAAAGATTTGGAATTGCCTCACAGAAAGAATGAAGTTTAAGTGAGATTAAGAAAAAGGGCATGCCTAAACTGTAATACAAACAATTCTGACATACGATTCCGGTCTTTAAGAATAATGGCATGAGAAAAAGACGTACCACATAAAAATAACAAGAGGTGGTTTAGATATAGTGTTATTGGGAGTGCTATGAGATCAAAAAAACTACTAAAATGAAAGACAAAGTCTACCAAAAAATTTAATGTTACGAGCAATGTTGTATGGGAGTGGATGTTTCCCCCCTATAAGACCCAAAATACCCACAACATGAGTGTCTTCAAAATGAGAATGTTAAGATACATGTGTGGACATACAAGATTACATAAGATCAAAATAATCACATCCGACATAAGGTGAAGTAATCTCATCCGAGAATTCTTCTGAGATGATTTGACTATGTAAACCCAAATGCACAATTTTGTATTATGATGATTGAAGGTGTTAAAAAGGAATGAGATAGCCCTAAATTCAAATTGACGCAAAAATTCTACACTCTCAAGGAAATTAGCAAACTGAACTAAGAACAAAACAGGAAAAGAAAACAAAGAATCCTTATAAGCAATGCCAACTAGTTGGATCAATGTTTAGTTGTTGATACAATTACAACAGGTCTAGTACTTATTGGGAGTCTTTTTTTATACGATTATAAGTTTAAGCTATACAGGATTAGAGAAAACCTAATTTAATTTTTCGAGAAGAATGTAGAATCCTTAATTTTTTTTAAAAGGCAAAGATTAGAATGAAATGGTCCTAAATAGAACAGAATGGATATAGCTGATTCAAAAAGTTGACCTAACTAGTTTGGTTGACGCATATTTATTTATATTATATTGGTAATTTGGAAGGTTAAGTGGTAGAGAAATTGGGGAATACTTGAGTTTTTTCACTCTTCAATTTACTAAATTCTCTATTTTTCTTTTTCTCTGTTCCGATTTACTCAGGCCTATAAACTTGAATGAAAATTGGAATTGTAATCACATTTAATATATACTACTCTCCTCCCTAACGTTACAATCCCAACGTTCTCCTTGAACATTCACCGGGAAAGGCAACATCGTCGCCGGTGACAGGTAAGGATAAACCCCTCTCCCTCTCCCTGTTTCGTCTGCCCTCTTCCCCCCCCCCCCCCAACTTTTTGAGGTTGTCCCGTCACTGCCATCACCGGCGGGAGCGACTCCGGCGAAGGTGCAAGTGGTACGAAGTCAGACGCCGGTAGGAAGACACTCCGGTGACAACTCCGGGACGCATCAGTGGCCTTTTCCGGCGACTTTAGTCAGGCAACCATTTTTCGACACCAAAATTGCCGGAAACCAGCAGCGTGCAGGCGTACCGGTGACATCTTTACATTGATCTTTATTTAACGCCTACAGTTTAGGTTTCTTTGCACTATTGTTGTTTCTTGTTTCATTCTGTTTCTTATCCCCGGTTTATTGGAATTATATTGGTGACTGGTTGCTAGGCGTGACTATTTATTGTTCATTATTTCCTGTTGTGTTGCTCTAGCTGCTTGGCCAGATAGTGTTCTTTGTGCGTGCCTTCTCTTATTATTTGCGCGCGGTTACTTTGTTCGATTTTTGCACTGCCTGTAAGTTGTGTGAGATATTCTGCCTGTTAATTGGGTGTCTAGTACCTTTTGTTCTTGAAATTTGGTTGTACTTTGTACTTTGCGTGTACCTGTACTGTTTTTCTGTTTTGAAACTTTTTTGTTGCTTTTGTTGACTAGTGGCTGGGGTGCTAAATGGTGGAATAGGGCCATGTCCCGGGGGGTTGGGGTGGGGCAAAGTGTTGGGTTTAATTTGAGACGCGGAGGGCATAGTAATAGGAGAGGGGACTCGAGAGTTGATAGGTTGAGGGAGGGTCGTGGAACATAGGGTCCCTTCAGGGTAAGTCGATAGAACTGGTTAAGATTCTCAAGAAGAGAAGGATCAATATTGCGTGTGTCCAGAAGACCAAATGGGTAGGTTCTAAGGCTAGGGATGTGAATGGGTACAAGTTGTGGTACTCGGGTAGTGACAGGCGCAGGAATGGAGTAGGTATATTAGTGGACGAAGAGCTTAGGGGGCAGGTAGTGGAAGTTAATAGGGTTAGTGATAGGGTGATGACTATTAAGTTGGTCATTGGGGGGTTTTCGTTGTGCATCTGTAGTGCTTACGCGCCACAGGTGGGCCTAGACGAGGAGGAGAAGAGGAGGTTTTGGACGAGGTGGTTCGAGGCGTGCCTAGCTCGGAGAAGATTTTCATAGGAGGGGACTTTAATGGGCACATCGGGTCAGTGCCGTTAGGGTATGAGGATGTGCATGGAGGCTTTGGTTTTGGGGTTAGGAATGATGAGGGAGCTGCTCTTTTGGATTTTGCGAGGGCCTTTGGGTTGGTGGTAGTGAATTCCAGCTTTCCGAAGAAGGAAGATCACCTGGTTACTTTTCGTAGTAGGCTAGCTAAGACCCAAATTGACTTTTTGCTGCTTAGGAAGGAGGACAGCGTTTTGTGTAAGGATTGTAGGGTTTTCCCGAATGAGAATCTTGTGACCCAACATAGACTTCTGGTGATGAATTTGGTTATTAAAAGGGGCAAGAAGAGGAGGGGTGGAGAGGGTCGGCATAGAGTTAGGTGGGGTGGCCTGACTCCGGCCAGTGCTTTGGAGATAGGGGCGAAGTTGGAAGGGATGGGGTGTGGGAGTGTAGAGGGGATGTGGATAGTATGTGAGATAGGGTCGCGGGTTGCATCAAGGATACTGCTAGAGAGGTTTTGGGTGTTTCGAAGGGATGGTCTGGTCGGCATCGGGGGGACTGGTGGTGGAGTGAAGAAGTTAAGAAAAAGGTGGAGACAAAGAAGGCGGCGTACGTTAAGTTGGTTGAGAGTAAGGATGAAGAGGAGAAGCGGGTGAGCAGGGAGGAGTACAAGTTAGCTAAGAAGGAGGCTAAGTTAGCTGTTACGGCTGCTAAGACAGCAGCTTTTGTGAGTGTATAAGGGGTTAGAGGAGAAAGGCGGGGAAAAGAGGTTGTTTAGGCTTGCCAAGGTTAGGGAGCAGAAGGGTCGGGATCTGGACCAAGTGAAGTGCATTAAGGGAGAGAATGACAGAGTTCTGGTGAAAGACGCCCTCAATAAGAAAAGATGGCAGTAGTATTTTCATAGGCTCCTGAATGATGAGAGGGACAGAGATGTTGTGTTAGGGGAGTTGGAGCACTCCGGGGAGTGTCGCGATTTCGGCTTTTGTTGGCGTTTTAAGGTAGGGGAGGTTAGCGAGGCTATTCGCAAGATGCAAAGGGGCAGGGTGATGGGGCCCGACGATATTCCAGTAGATTTTTGGAAGTTTTCTTACGGGGCAGGGTTGAGGTGGTTGACCAACTTGTTTAACATCATTTTCAAGTCCGCTAAGATGCCTGAGGCGTGGAGATGGAGCACGATGATCACTTTATATAAGAACAAGGGTGACATCCAGAGTTGCAACAATTATCGGGGTATTAAGTTGTTGAGTCACACCATGAAAATTTGGGAAAGGGTGGTGGAACGGAGGTTAAGGAAGATTGTGTCTATTTCAGAGAACAATTTGGTTTTATGCCTGGTCGCTCCACGACTGAGGCAATTCACCTAGTGCGAAGACTGGTAGAGCAGTATAGAGAGAGGAAGAGGGATCTTCACTTGGTGTTTATTGACTTGGAAAAGACGTATGACAAGGTCCCTAGGGAGGTTCTGTGGAGATGGTTAGAGGCGAGAGGGGTTCCTGTGGCATACATCAGAGCGATTAAGGACACGTATGAGGGGGCGAAGACTTGGGTAAGGACAGTGGGAGGAGATTCCGAGCATTTCCCGATCTTGACTGGGTTGCACCAGGGATCGACTCTTAGTCCATTTCTTTTTGTCGTGGTGATGGATGTGTTGACGAGGAGCATACAAGGCGAGGTGCCTTGGTGTATGCTTTTTGCGGATGATATAGTTTTGATTGATGAATCGCGACAAGGTGTTAATGATAAGCTAAAGGTTTGGCGACAAACCCTGGAGTCTAAAGGTTTTCGGTTTAGTAGGACTAAGACGGAGTACTTGGAGTGCAAGTTTAGTGACTCGAGGCAAAAGGAGGAGGTGGTAGTGAAGTTGGATTCCCAGGCGGTTTGCAAGAGAGATAGTTTTAAGTATCTTGGGTCTACGATTCAGGGGAATGAAGAAATAGATGAGGATGTCTCTCACCGTATTGGGGCAAGTTGGATGAAATGGAGGCTCGCTTCGGGAATTTTAACGATAAGAAGGTGCCCCCTAAGTTGAAAGGCAGATTCTATAGAGTTGCAGTCCGACCGACTATGTTATATGGAGCGGAGTGTTGGCCGGTTAAGAATTCTCATATCCAGAAGTTGAAGGTGGCGGAAATGAGGATGTTGCGTTGGATGTGTGGTTTTACAAGGGCTGACAGGGTTAGGAATGAGATTATTCGAGAGAAGGTGGGAGTGGTGTCGGTGGAGGATAAAATGCGAGAAGTTAGGTTGAGATGGTTTGGCTATGTGATGAGGAGAGACACGGATGCCCCGGTTCGTAGGTGTGAGAGGTTGGCCTTGGACGGTTTCAAGCAGGGTAGGGGTAGACCGAAGAAATACTGGAGGGAAGTGATTAAACGTGACATGGAGCAGTTACAGCTGACTCAGCTGAGGACATGACCCAGGATAGGAAGGTATGGAGGAAAAACATTAAGATAGAGGGCTAAGGTGTGTGGTTGAGTCGTAAGCATTAGGTAGGAGGGCTTTGGTGTCCTTGTTTGGCAGTGTTCAATATTTTTTGTGGATGTCATACCTATGTTATTTTATCATGTTCCATGCATTTGATGTTTTTTCTATATATACTGTCCTTTGTCTTGAGCTGGGGTCTATCAGAAACAACCTCTCTACTTCTTTAGAGGTAGTGGTATGGACTGCGTACACTCTACCCTCCCCAGACTCCACGATGTGGGAGTATACTGGGTTTGTTGTTGTTGTTGTCTATTGGTAATTTGCATATGAGTTCATTTGTCAACAAGGTTTCTTTACTGGACTTTATTTGGTTATACAACATATGAAAATGAATCATCAATGAAGTAGCCATATTTAAGAAAGAGGAATTGACAGAAATATGCAAAATTGGCTCTCATGAAAAAATTATAGTGTACAACTTTTTGCTTACATTTCATTAAAAATGAAATCTTTGGTCGCTCAATAAGGTCTACCAAGGATTTGCGGCATCAAAACTTGAGTTTCTAACGCTATTTGCTGAAATGTAATGCTATACAATTTAGGCACATGACTTAGGACCAGAGAGTACTTTAACTTCAATGGACATATATATCTATATATGGCTAACCAAACTGTACCATTTTTCCTTTGTCGTGTAAATATAACTCTGCACTGCAAACAATATGCTAAAAAGTTGGAAGTTGACACTTTTACTATGGACAATATTTTTCAAAGACGGGTCTTGAATCCTTTTATTTTTATGTTTTTCAAAAAGAGAGGGTCGCTCAGGTGGTAAGCACCCTCTACCTCCAATCTTAATGTTGTGGGTTTGAATCACCAATGGAGCAAAAAGGTGGGAGCTCCTAGGGAGGGGTAAAATGAAAACCTTTTATTTCAATATAACTACAACAACAACAAACCCGGTGTATTCCCACACAATGGGGTTTGGGGAGGGTAAGATGTACGCAGTCCATACCACTACCTCCGGATAAGTAGCAAGGCTGTTTCCGATAGACCTCCGGCTCAAGACAAAGAATAATAAACAAATTCATAATAAAAGCATGAAATAAGATGGCACAACAGAGATAAGACACCCACACAGTAATACCCTACACTAACGTACCAAAGGCACCCCCCATATGCACTAGCCTTTTATCCTAATTCGTGTCCTCCACACCTTCCTATCTAGGTTCATGTCCTCGGTAAGCTGTAACTGCTCCATGTCACGTCTAATCACCTCTCTCCAATACTTCTTTGGTCTACCCAAAGCTAGCCTCTCACACCTATGAACTGGGGCATCCGTGCCCCTCCTCGTCACATGCCCAACCATCTCAGCCGAACTTCCTGCATCTTGTCCTCCACCGAAGCCACTCCAATCTTCTCACGGACAGTCTCATTCCTAACCCTATCACCCCTAATAAGCCCATACATCCAACGCAACATCCGCATTTCCGCCACCTTCAATATAACTGATCACCGGTTATTCATAATGAATTATTCGATCAGATGAAAGACCAATAGGAATGCAAAAAGAAAAAAAAGAAAAAAAAAACTGAAATGGAGAACACGAGAAGATTCATAATTTCCTTTACAATAACTACACTATATGTTAAGTAAAACATCTATTTGCTTCACTACCAATGTCATGACTTTGAACTTCAATCGAATAAAACGAAAAAAAGAAATTAATTCTAGTTTCAGCTCATGATGGCTTCGTCTCTGGCTCATCAAATAAGCAATAAATTACCACTTAACTCAGTCCAAGAGTTACATGTGGAGGTTTCCTAGCTGACCAAGACTAGACATATTGCCTCTACACTTCATAGCACTAAATTATCAATACCAGCCCTTCCGAAAGTATCTATTTGTTTTTACTGTCAACACTACTACTCTAACAAAAGCCAAAGTACTACTCAGAATAAATGATGGTCAAAGTTTCAAGACCATCCTCTTACTTTAATACCAGAAGTTGGTTCTGTGCTGAGTGTTTTACGTCATATTAATCAACAATACCTAAATCCCAAATTAGTGAGAGATCAAACAATGTAACTATCACTTGAATATTTGACAGCCTATCCATCAATTACGCCCCAATAGCCTCAATCTCGAATTAGAGAAGGATCAAAAATTCTAACTTCACTTGACAGGCCTATCAATCAATTACGCCTCAATCATAAATTAGTGACATATCAAAAATTCTAACTTTCACTTGAACATTTGACAGTCCTGTCAATCAATTACGCCTCAATCCCAAAATAGTGACAGATCAAACAATCTAAATTTCACTTGAATATTTGACAGTCATATCAATCAATTATGCCTCAATAACCTCAATCCCTAATTGGAGACGGATCAAACATTTCTAACTTTCACTTGAATATTTGACAGTCCTATCAATCAATTATTTATGCCTCATAAAAAATTAGTGAGAGATCAAAAAATCTAACTTGCACTTGAATGTTTGACAGTCCTACACTATCAATCAATTACGCCTCAATCCTAAATTAGTGACAGATCAAAAAACTTCCACTCGAACATTTGACAGTCCTATCAATCAATTACGCCTCAATCCCAAAGTAGTGATGGACCAAACAATCTAACTTTCACTTGAATATTTGACAGCCATATCAATCAGTTATGCCTCAATAGACTTAATCCCTAATTAGAGACGGATCAAACAATTCTAACTTCCACTTGAATATTTGACAGTCCTAGCAATCAATTACACCTCAATCCCAAATTGGAGACGGATCAAACAATTCTAACTTTCATTTGAATATTTGACAGTCCTATCAATCAATTACGCCTCAATCCTAAATTATTGAAAAATCAAAAAAACTTTCACTTGAATACTTGACATTCCTATCAATCAATTACACCTCAATCCCAAAGTAGTGATGGATCAAACAATCTAACTTTCACTTGAATATTTGACAGCCATATCAATCAGTTATGCCTCAATAGACTCAATCCCGAATTAAAGACGGATCAAACAATTCTAGCTTCCACTTGAATATTTGACAGTCCTATCAATCAATTAGGCCTCAATCCCAAATTGAAGACGGATCAAACAATTCAAACTTTCACTTGAATATTTGAAAGTCCAATCAATCAATTATGCCTCAATCCTAAATTAGTGACAGATCAAAAAAACTACTAACTTTCACTTGAATATTTGACAGTCCTATCAATCAATTACGCTTCAATAGGAAGCCTCAATCCCAACTTAGTAACGGATCAAATAAACAGCTCCACTCATGTATTTGACCGTCATGTCCAACAAATAATAAGAACAATCCCACATACTCTACTCTAGCAGAAATAGCTAAATTAAACTACTAATTCACAACTCAGTTTATCTTTAGATTCCTCCTCACCTCAAAAAGTTTTCATTTTTTTTTTAATCTTCCAACTAGATTGGAACCGAACCCCAATACCCCACCCCAATAAGCTTTAGACTCCTCTTCACTTCAAAAAGCTTTCATTTTTTTCCCAATTTACCAATTGGTTTGGAACTGAACCCCAACACCCCACCCCCCACCCCAATAAGCAAAAAGATTTCATTTTTTTTTTCTAATTTACCAACTGGATTGGAACTGAACCCCAACACCCCCACCCCCACCTTCAACCCACCCCCAATAAGTTTTAGATTCCTCTTCACCTCAAAAAGATTGCATTTTTTTTTAATTTAACCAACTGGATTGAAACTAAACCCACCCCCACCCCACCACATCACCCCAGTCGTTTGAACTTTGATCCAGTGAAAAGGAAAAACTAAAAAGCACCCAAGGGTGTGGCCTAGTAGTCAATGAAGTGGGTTGAGAACCTGAGATCTCGGATTCAAACCCCAGCGGGGGCGAAAAAACACTAGCTGATTCTTTCCATCTATTCTAGCCTTAGTGGATAGAGTTACTCGTTAGGTATTCCATGGATTTAGTCAACGTGTGCGAAACCTGGCCCGGATACCACTATTATCAAAAAGAAAAAAAAAAACTAAGAAAACTAAGAAAAAAAAAAAGAAAGTCTTACTTAATTCAATCAAACAAAACCCAGTATATTATAACTTTCATTCCAAATACAGATCAATTAAAGAATATAATAAACACATACATGAATTAAAGTAAAAGAAAAACCCCATCAAAGATAATGTCTAATACAGATAAAATTTCAAATAAAGAAAGATAAATCATCAAACAAAAGAATAAAATAAACAAAAACAAATTAAGGAAAAAAAACTATATAGATAATGATGATGAATGAAAAAGAAATGAAGAAGAATGTTTACCTGGAAAGAATGATGAGAGTAAAGAGACAAATAGAGAAAGTGGTAGTACCCAGGGGGTTCTTTTCTTGAAGAAATAGCAACCCTCTTTCTTGTATACGGAACTATTTTACAATTTGGGTACTTAATATACCCGGATTCTTTTTTCTTTTTTAAATTTCTTTTATATAATAAGGAGATAATGAGGGATTAGAAAAAGGGAGAATCTTATGACCCGTTTGCCCATAAAAAACAAAAATATATTCCCCTTATTTAATGTATTTTTAAAGTTAAAAATAGAATTAAAGTTGTGTTTGGTAATAGTACTTGAAAATAAAATATTTATTAAGTTAAAAAATATAAAAAGTAAAACAAAAATTAAAAATTAATTTTTAAAAATTTAAAGTTCTATGAAAATTAGGTTATTTTATAAAATTAAAAATTTAGATTTTTTTTTTAAAAAAAATAATTAGAAGTGCAAAAGGTTAATCGAGAAATAGTGAAAACACCTCTTGAGTGTCTTTTTAAAATTCAAATATAGTAAACACATTTTTCAAAAATATTTATGGTCAAACAGGTATTCAGAATAAAGTAAAAAAATATTCTAAAATATCGTGAATAATATTCATGGTCAAACATCTACTAAATTTCTTTTAAAAGAAAATGATGAGGGATTAGGGAAAGGGAGAATTTTAGCTAGCGTTTGGTCATAATTTCGAAATATTTTTGATAAGTCATTCATGAAGATTAGGGTGAAGTTTCATCATGTGTTTGATCATATAATTTGAGAAACATATTTCATTTTTAAAAAATTTCAAAAAAATGAAATTTTGGCCTAAATACTAGTTTTTTCTAGTATTTGAAAATTTGAATTATTTGACTCAAAATACGTGAAAGATGACTATATTGATTTTACATTCGATGACAAAGACACAAAAATAAAAAAATAAAAAAAATAAAAATAAAAAGACAATAGACATTTATTTTCAAAAACGTCTAAAAGAAAAACTTGTCTGGATGTGGCAGTTGATTCTAATAATTATGATATGCATTTTGAATTAAACAACCTGATCTTTCCATCCCAATCATTTATCAACTTTTGCCAACTTATTGAGTTTGAAATCGAGTCGCTCTTGAACTTATTGCCTCTAGATTTAAAAAACCTCCTTAGGCTAGTGGCACCTCAATGGATTTTCCTCAGCGAGCCTCTCTCATTTTCATTTTCTCTCAACTTACTAACGTCTTACGGTGCCCATCAGGATTTTCACCAATAAGACTCTTTTATTTTTTCACAACTCATTCTCGTCTTATGATGCCCATGAAAATTTTCACCAATAAGACTCTTTCATTTTTCACAATTCATTGTCGCCTTATGGTGCCCATGGGAGTTTTCACCAATAAGACTCTCTCATTTTTATTTTTCTCACATTTTTATGCTGATAAATGAAAGTAAAGCCCAAAATATAAAACATCATATACCCATAACACGCTTAGCCATTACATTCTCAAAGATTTATATGGAGGTCTTTCTATGGTTGTAACTTGGATTTTGGATAGGGTTAAAAAGAAAAGGTGACATGAGGCTCAAAATATACATTACATAGGGTGAGATTTACAACTTTTGAAATCGACTCCTAAAGAAAATAATTTTTTTTCCAGTTTTATTTTATACTGGGTAACTTGAATTTTTACTTAGTTGGACCGAACCCCAAAGTAGGGTTGCCTATGTATTTTATCATAGCAAGAATCAGATCAAACGTAGTTCAGACATCTTATCCTTTTGCTTGATTTTTTTCTTCTTCTTTTTTTGGTCTTTTTTTTCTTTTTTCTTGACTTTTCTTTTTTTTTTTTGAGATTTTTTGCTGACTCTATTTCTTTTTTCGACACTTTTTCTGACTATATTTCTCTTTCTTGGCACTTTTCTTTTTCTTTATTTTTTCTTTAACTTTTTTCAGACTATATTTTGATTT
The DNA here is from genome assembly GCA_030864215.1 of Capsicum pubescens. NCBI lineage: Eukaryota > Viridiplantae > Streptophyta > Magnoliopsida > Solanales > Solanaceae > Capsicum > Capsicum pubescens. The sequence goes on from CM061547.1 coordinate 246,971,310, forward strand.
CAAAAGAGGTGTATGAAAGAAAATAAAATTAAAGCTCAAAAGGGTAACAAAGGATGACACAACATTTGGATAGAATAACGAAATGTCTTTGTCATATCATTCTTAAAAATGCAAGTACATAACATGCAATGAGAGAGTGGAACATAAAGATCATGCACATCTTTTCAACATTGATCTTGACCGAGCAGGTGCACATATGTCACTTCTTTCATACTTGAGAAACATACAGGCCCATTTGTGTTGTGCTTTCCTCACAACAAATAACTCATGCTTTTTTTTTCTTGGAGCTAACTTTCTTTTGCTTTTCCTGACAATAGAAACTATATATCATCTGGTTGATCTCATTCAAAACGCTTGAGATGGACCTTCTCATTAAAGACCAAGTCATTTTTTATTCGCAAAGTGATTGCTTCAATATATTCAAGTAAGGTCGTAACTAGGTCCCTAAACATCTCAACACTTTACTTATTTCCTTATATGTTTTTTTCTTTCAGCTCTATCTTCTTAGTCAAATATTTCAGGATTAGATTAGGTTTTAAGATCTAGTGAAAATTCATCACGCATATCATATCACTAGAATCCCCACAGAAAGAGCTATGTGAAGAAAGAAAAGACGAACAAATACTATATATATTAAATTAAAAAAATAAAAGGGACACAACATTTTATTGACAAAAAAGACAAAAGGATTTAAATAGAAATGATAAAAAAATATAAAAAATAAGACAAGATAGATCCCGAACTATAACTCTGAAATAATTTAGGTAACAGAAAGAAAAATAAAACAGACTACCAAAGCCCCCTTCTGCGGGGAGCGACGTGACTTCTGAATTTCCGAGTTTGACATCTTAGCCATTGATTTGCATGTCAGCCTTAATGGAGTCTCCACAATCATTACTACCTCATCAGTTTTTCTTTTTGATCCCCAAGTATTATGAACTATTTTGAAACTATCGATCCCCACCAGACTCTCTCCAAAGTAAGCTATCATTAATTTTTCTTTCCTTGCTCCTCTTAGTTGATTACAAAACCTTTTCAAATGACCTAAAAGATCACTATGCCTCTTGTATTTGTCCAACTTTAGTGTTTTGAATTCTAGAGGCAAGTGAACATTGGAAAACATGTACAAATCCTTGTAGTATACACTCTTTTTTTCTCACAATCCTTGCATGTTTCTTATATTTTCTCCAACTTCTCACCTTCCTGGCCATCTCCTCTTGTTCCACATTTCTAACAGTCTATACCGCCTCATCTCAGATTTTGCATTCTTTTTGTTGGTCAACTTGCCTTATTTTTGGACCTGGTGTTGTATGGATGAGATGTCAGCTTAACCACAAATCAACCACCGTAATACTATTTTAATTTTTGAGAAAATGAATCTATTTGGATTCATCATTTTTTATAAATGTTTCCTTAAGAATATCACCGAACCCAATAAGGGTTGCCTACGTATCTCATCAATGTGAGAATCAGGTGTGCTTAGTTCGTGAAACTGGAGATATGAAGAAATACACTTTTTTTATTTGAATAATGAGAAAGATTATTTTTTAAAAATTTATTAATAATGATATATAAAACACACACACATTTTTTTTATTTTCAAAAACAAATTTATTTTTTTATATAAGGATTAAAACTCTCTTATTTTTTGTTTAGAATGGAAGATAATTTTCTTAAAGATCACTGAACTCATGAAGGGCTGCCTACGTATCTCACTAAGATGAGAATCAGATGTGTGTAGTTCGTGAAATTGGAGATATAAAGAAACACCCTTTTTTTAAAGGATGACACTTATTTAGACCAACTCTACCGAAAATTTTGGAATGACAGACCCCTATATAATTTCAGTCATGAATTTGGAAGAAAATACAACTAAGTATTCTATAAAAAATAAAATAATTTTAGAAGAAAAAACATGATCAATTTATATATGTCGTACAAAACTCGGCCTCAAGACCCCTAAAGGTTCAGGAGTGTTAAGATTTATATATATTTTTTATTTTGTAAAAATTTAGCCTCATGATTCCTAAAGATTCAAGGCTATTAAGATATATATTTATATATATTTTTTATTCTGTAAAAATTTAGTCTCATGATCCCTAAAGATTCAGGGCTATTAAGATATATATATATAAAATAAATATATATATAAAATAAATAAATTAAACTTGAGGAAAAGAAAAATAATTATGAAAATAATCATATTTTCAAAATATTTTCCAATAAATCTATGAATAATTTTTCTAAAGATAGGGTCGTACCCTTTCCTACGTATCCTGCCAAATAGTGAGAATCAGACACTCGTAGTTCATGAAGACCTTAAAAATTATATATATTTATTTCTTTAAAAAATAATTCGTTAAATTTGAGGACAAAAAACTCTCTTACGTTTCACCAAGTTTTCTAAAGCCGGTCAACAATCAAATGACCTTCCAAATAAATGTCAAAGAGCACGTAGGATGCAAATGTTGATCATTATAAAGAGGGACACCTGTCCTAGATAGACTCGACCCCTGTGTCGAGTCCTGCTAAGTCAAATGTACATGATGCAAATAAAGCAGAACCTAATAGGGATAACCATATTCTGAGTTTTAGTTCTACTAAGTTTAGCCTGATGGGGATAGATGTCTAGACTAGCTTACCCGAGCGGACACTCGAGTCAGGGAGGGACAACTTATTAGGTAGCAGTGATACTCCGACTTCGTTGTTGATCCAAATCCCGCTTAACGTGTGTGACTAATAATCCTTCATCAGGTGCCTTGACACTCCGTCTATCTCAAAAAGAAAGTAGGATGCATATTCTGCATTTGTTCTATCCTATTTTCAGAGACTCAGAGGGGTTGCGCAAGAAAAGATAATTTATAATACAATTCAACAATATCAAAGCAATAAATGAGCGACAAGTAACATATTAGGCCAACAAACACAATATCAAAATAATTAAAGCAAGTAAAGTCAATATCAAAAGATCAAATTCTGGTTATTCCCCAACAGAGTTTCCAGAGGTGTCACAACCCCTTTTTTTCACGAGGAGTCGAAGGGTTTTTTCTAATTAAAGTGATGGTTTTCAAAAGGGATTATTTTATTTTCAGAGACACCACTTGAAATTGAATTATGGTGTTTCAAGTCACCTTATTGAAACTCTAATCAAAAGAAAATGACTCTTTATTAGTCTGCAAAAATGGAAGATCGAGCAAGGAATTCTATTGACCGAGGGGAAGGTATGAGGTACCCCTTGAGTCTCGTGGTTCTAGCACGGTCGCTTTTATCAACTTATACTTAGCTTTAACTATTTTGAATAAATGATGTTTGCAGGCTTTAATTCGCTCATTTTTAATGTCTAATATTTGTCTATATATCTTATATTAATCTAATATAAATTAATTTTAAGAAGATTTTTGCCGAGGTGCAATATTGCATCCTCGAATTACTTTTAAACGTCTCAAAAAGATGTGTACTTCACATTCTTAATCGAGCTAAAGTTTAGTCATTTTATCCCCGCCTAATGTTTGAAAGCTTTGATATTTGCCTATTCGAAGTGCTTCCTAACTTTAACAGTAAACTTAAGCAAAATTCATTTAAAACTATAAATTACTTTAAAAAATAACTATTAAACTTTATTAATAACACTGAATAAAGAATAATACACACAATTACCCATATTATGCTAATCTTTATTATTATTCTCAATATCTAGTCCCCTTAAATTAATACAAACCCAAATCATACGATATATCAGTCTAAGCAAAAATACAAATACTGAACTGTTTGAATTCAATTTTTAAAATAATAGAGGCATTACTTTCAGGTGGGCTTCACCGGAGTAACGCCGAATAAAAATAAATGATCAAATCCATAAAACACATAAAACATTAAAGTGCAAAAAATGGGTGAAAGGCGACAAACAATGGAAGCAACTGAAAGCTTCGCCGGTCATCACTTCCGGCGAAGCAGCGACAGAGAAGAGGAGGAAAAGAAGCGGCGTTGCAGGCTTCTGGTGGCTGGTTCGGTGGGAGTGGTGGTATTGATGGATCTCTCTTAATTCTCTCTAATCTCTCCCCATTCTTCTACTGGTTTTTGTTGTTCAACTTATGTGTTTGTTACTGTTTTATTGCGTGTGCATTTCTGTCTGTGAATTTCCCCTTTGTATTGTATTTATGTATGTGTGTGAATTTGATGGTGTGTGGTGTGTGTGAGAATTGTTAATGAGTTTTTGTGAATGGGAAAATGGGGAGTCCGTGTGTGTATTTGTGTTCCAGTGTATACATCGTATTATAAAAAAAATGTAGTATAACTGTGTGTGTGAATTTTTCTTTTTCTCTGTTTTTCCTTTTTGTTCTAAATTTTTAACTTGATAGTATTAAGACACAGTATTTTAATACCTAACGCATATATACACAAATGTATAAATATCTAATAACTTAATCGTATAACATATAACAGCGGAAAGTTCACTTAATCAATCAATCATACAGATTAAATAATGCATGAAACCACTTGAACATTTTCATTCATACTTTTTCATAAATAAAATTACAACATAAATGATACAGGATCAAATAAGAACCTGTGATGAATTAAAATGAGTAATGAAGCAAGAAAATCGTCACCAAAAACTTCAAGCGAAACTCCAAACTCGAACTCAGGTCGTCGCTCTTTTTTTTTCTTTTCACTTTGTGATCTTTTTTGCTTCTTCTCACTCTTTGTCTGATGTTTTTTTCTGTCTATTTTTTTCTTCTGTCAATGTACATACTGCCTTGGGGAGTTGAGAAGTTTCCCTTAAAAAGGGAACATGGGACAGAAGTTGAGGGGATGTGGGATGTCAAATGGGTGCGGGTAGTTATATTAGGATTATTATTTTTTTTTAAAATTTAAAATAAATAATAATAATAAAGAATATTTATTAATTAATTTTTATATTTAAGAAAAGAGTTTACATGGTATAATTTAGATTCTTCATAAAAGGGAATAAATATGCTATTGTACATGAATAGCTGATAGACTGTAGAAAAAGAAGAAACAATTGAGTTCGCATATGTAGCCTATTTATATGTTTCAACCCCTACTATCTGAATATATGGATGTATATCAATAATTTTAGATTAGCAATTTAAATTGATTATGTATTAAGGTTGTTTATACTTTTCTCCACCACAACAATATCACTGCTTGGTTGTCACATGTTAGTATGTGCTTGTTGTTTTATCTTTCTGGTGGTCTCTTAATAAGAACGCAAATTCCAGGGTAAAGCAATAACTTTCAGTTGATCACATAATTGATACCACAAGTGCAGGAGATTCTTCTATTAAGGAAAGAAAGGGTCCAAGGACAGTAGATGTCGTACACTTGAGTGAAAGTCAACTGAAAACATAATCTATTACATTGATAGTGTACAACTTATTGCAGAAGCTAAAAACTAAGGTACGTCATATAGTGTTTTTCACATTTTCATCAATTTTCTACATGAGTGTAGCTCAAGGTTACTCCATCGATTGTTGCCACTACTTTTCTGATTTTTGTATCTAATTATTCTAATTCCAAACGTACAATAAGAGTAACCACGATGTTTTCTAGATAACATGCTTTCTTTTGTTTAGATTACGCGCATGGCATGGCTGATTATGGAGGTTTTTTTCTGAATCTTTGCGGTAAGCTTTCTTTATCTGTTGTGGACACTTTGAACATAAATCAAAATGGATGGAATTCTCCGATTCCACAAGTGGGGTCTGAGACTAAGAGGGTTACGTAATCCCCACAGATAGCAATTTCACATTTTAATATCCAAATTTTTTTATTTGTTGTGTTGTAGAACTTATAGGGAGAAAGATCTAGAGCACCTATTATGTAGAGTGAGGTAGCAACCAAAGTGTGAAAAGTCGTTCTGTGATTCTAATATTTATAATGTAATTCAATATCAAATTCGATTGTAATTCAGGTAATACTTTTTTTCTTAAATTTCAGCTAATCCTAATGTTTGCTTGAGTCATACAAGTCTCTTCCTAATACATAAAGCCCTAAACTAATCTTCTCTCTATCTTTCTAGACTGTTTTTTGATTACTACACTTTTATTTTCTGACTTATGTGGTTCTAACTGGCTTACCTTTCTCTTCTATAATCTATAAATTCATTCGATGGAGGTACAACCCTTGTTATTCTTTGGTGGGTAGTTGTAAATTATTGTCATTTTTTGTTTCATTGCATTTATGCGTGTACATTTTTATTTTTGTGTTTTTACTGTTTTAGATATGTAAATGGGTTAGAAGTTGAGTCCTAAGCAGTCTAAACAGTTCAGACTTGATTAGATTTGTATTCTTCTTTGACGTTGCTTATCATTACATTATGTCTTTTTCTAGACTATTTTTTTCAGAGCCGGGTATATCCAAAATAGATTCTCTAAATCTCTATAGACTGTACCCTCTGCAAATTCCACTGTGTATATTGTTGTTGCTTATTGTTACTTCCTCCACTTAACTATCATCTGATTTTTAATTGTTATTTAGATTTAAATATTTGTAAATCGACCATGAGTAATGTATAACATGTAATCATAAGTCGTAAAGTACTCTATCATAAGTCCTTAGGTAATGGACACTAAATTTAGGTCTATAAAAATATCCAACTCATTCACCGCTTTTGCTCTATTCCTTCTTTAGAGTTTTACTTTTGAATAATACTCTTTTAATTGTGAAAATATTAGAGAGCAGCTTTAATAGGTAGAATTAATGAAATTTTGTATGATATATCGATCAAATTTTCTTTTTTGCTTTGAAATTAGCTGATTTTAACTTTTCCTTCCCTCTTACTCCTCTTTGTTTTAAACTTTTCCTTTATGCTATACATAATTGCAGGTACACCTCAAAATCAGTTGGACAAAAATGTTCACTGACGTAGAGGTGAAGAGTAAAATAGAAGGAAAGTATCTTGAATGCTCATCTGTATCTGGCACTTATGCAGACCAACAACAATTCTATTTTGTATGTAAGTAATATTATCTGATTCTTTGACGTTATTATTTATCTCATTGGACGAATGATTTTTCAATTATATATTAGATTAAAATGTGGCAAAAAGTATTCAGTGTTTTCTGTTCAACTATATCTAGCAGCTTTCATTTTTTACTTTTGACATCTGTTTAGGAAGTGACTTGAATGCAAGAGTTTGAGAAATTGAAAAACCAAAAACTGCAATAATATATGACCACTGGTGCACTAAACTCTATGGGAGATGGCTTTAAGTGGCCATGGTGATTTAGCAGAAACTGCAATAATATACTTGAGCTTAGAGTCATGCAATCGTTATTATAAATTACTCTTTGATAAGTTTAATAAGATTATTTGTTATACCTATGTATAATATAATATTCACAAAGGTTCCCGCAACTTACCATTCCATGTTACAACAACGTGTTATTTGGTATGCTACAACACTTCCTCATTTACCAAATAATTAATATGTACCCACATAGTTTCTTTCTTCTTGATGTTTCAGAAGTATTCTAGTCTCTCATCATTAGTGTGAGGGGCTTTTCAATTAGTTCTTCTTACGCTTGCCTAAGACAAGTTGTGAATGATGATAATAATGTTATGATTAAAATATTCATAATACATCTTCAGATGCAGTTGAAAATTCCAAATTCTTGCATGACCTACATTTCAATAAGGAAGAGTCAAAGATTCTAATATCTTAAGTGGAGAGATCACGTGGTGATGATTTTCGAAGAGCACAAACCTGGGTGATGGTTATTCTAAATCTTTAAGCAACTATGGGTGTTTAACTGCGACATAATAGCTTTACAAAACTAATGAAGTTTGCATTGAAGGGTTAATAAGAATGTAAGTCAATATTGTTATCATCTGAACTTTCTTCATTTACATTCCGTTATTGTTATAATTGTAATTGGGAATTCTTTTGCTGAATTATTTACATGATAAAATAACCCAATAGCACATTTCAGTCTGGACTAAAAGATAAAAATGCAGGAAAATGGCACTTTAATATTCATCTATTTCCTTAACATTGGGTGTGAACAAGTATACACTTAAACTTGTATAAAGTTGAACAAGTAAACACGACCCGACATGTTTGTTTCAATGTTGTTTTTATTACTGTAATAGGATAATCTGTAATATTTCATCAGTTTACTTTTATTCTGTAAGAGTGGCATTGAGACCAAGAAATTACTTTTTGTTGTCTTATTCTATGTAGGTTGAATATCCATGACATTGGTATGACCACAACTCACACTTCTTCTATGACGCGTGGTTTTACGGTGAAATCTCTCTGCCTTTATTGATGAGTATTTTGTTGCTAATTTTGCATCTTTATTGTACAAATGCAAATGTTTAGTAAATGTTTCTCTGGGTAGAAATATTTCAAAGTTGATATTATTTTGCATTATCAACTTTTTGTTTGAAGGTTGTATATTTGGGATGAGAAAGAAATATAAATTGTTGTGAAACATGTTTTTTTTGTTAAAACAACAATTAGGTTGGATAGAAAAAAAATTCTCAAAAAAGAATCTGTAGAAACAGTTTACGTATCCTATTTGTTGATATAGAGATACCAATATCTCTATTTAGAATCTGGAGTTAATAAAAAATTTACCGATAAATTTTTTTCAGTCTTGTTACATGATAAAATTAAACGAAATCTGTCATTTAGGTCTTGAATGAAGGACTGGTGGTATTGACCAACTTAAAGGGTCAAACATAATTAAGAAACTTGATTAGGTTAATTGTGAACTTGATTAATATTTTTAAAACTTTTTAATCTTTTCAAAAATATAAATTAACGCACACCCCTCTCCTCTCCAAATCAACCGTCTCTCCCCTATCTCTCTCTCTCTCGACAGTTTCTCCCAACCAATAGTTCTGCAAATTTCTCCATTCAATCCCCGATATTTCAACCTCCGGCGATAAATAGTTGGGCTTCGAGTTTCTTTTTGACTTTCAATCGTCAATCGACGTGACAACCTTTCTCTCCAGCCACAACAACTTCGAGTTCTTCATCGTCCCTTTTCTTCTTTCACAAGTAAAAATTATGGTCTTTTTAGTTTTGAAGAAAAATAAAACTTGAGCCAACATCTCTTCTAGATTGGTTAATAATTTCAATATTTGTTGCTTTAATTTGAAAAGCGGACTGAATAAACCCTAATTTCTGATATTTTTTCTCTTCTCTTTTCGGAGTAAAATATGATTTTTTATTATTTGTTACCTTTTTTAAAGTTTGGTTTTTGTTGTTTGTTTTGTACAAACAAAACAACGATGTTGGTGTTTTTGGTGTTGCGCCCGTTGCTGGGTTGATTTGTTCTTGTTCCTGGTAAAAATGGCGATATTGTTGTTGTTCTATTAAACAAAATCATTCTATTATTTTTTTTGAAATAGATTAACCTTCTAATGCAACGAATTAACCATCTGATGTAACAGATTTACCATATGATGCAACAGAGGAACCATCGAATAAAAAATTTGATGTAACTGATTTACTATCAAATTAAAAAATTGATACAACAGATTAACTATATAATGCAACAGATTAACCATCTGATGCAACAGATTTACCATCGGATGTAACAAAAGAACCATCTGATTAAAAATTTGATGCAACAAATTAACCATCTGATGCAACAGATTTACCATCCATCAGATTAAAATTCTAGTGCAAAAGATTAATAATCTGATGCAACAGATAAACTTTCTATTGGACAAAATCCTATTAACTATTCCAACAGTACATGTCCAAGACTTGATTTTTCTAACTGATCATTCATCTGTCGCGATAGATGACCCTTCTGTTGGAAGAAATCTAAATAATATTGACCGTTGATAATAGTTCCAACAGATCACTCATATATTGCAACAGATGTGTGATCTATTGCACAAAACACTCATCTATTTCAATAGATGAGTGATCTGTTTTTAGTGTTGCAACAAATTATTCATCCGTTGCAACAGGTTAGTTATATGTTCCAACATATCACTCATATGTTGCAATAGATGTATGATCTGTTGCATAGACCAGTCATCTATTTCAACATATGAGTGATCTATTTTTATTGTTGCGACAGATTACTTATCCATTACAAAATGTTAGTTATATATTGCAACAGATAACTTACCTGGTGCAACAAATATGTGATCTGTTAGAACTGTTATTTTACTGTTGTACATGTTAGATATACTGTTAACCTTTTTTAACAATGCATTAATCAATTATAATCTATTTTATGTTCCTATTATTTTTAGATTATGTCGCTCCCTAAAGAATAAAAATCAAATCAAGTCCAAATAAAGGAACAAGTGAAGCAGCTAGGCTACAACCACCACTCTATGAGCTTGCTTTACAAACGTTATCTCAATCAGAAGCAGAAGATAATAAGCATGGAGAGGAGGAATATTTCAAAAGAGATGATCCAAATGCTAATAGCCCTTCCACCGAAAAGTTGGTCAAAACCTGCAGCATTGATAGTTATACTGCAAGAATGCAGTGCGATGGTGCCACAACTTTAACGGGTGATTTCGTGGATAAGTCAAGCATGGAAAAATCTTTCGACGCCTTCAGAAAAATACTTCGAGAACAAAATTTGGATGCTTATTTCAGGGACAGCTGCTTTGGGCAATATTTTAATTTATCGGAGGACAACAATGCTCGTTTTCAAATGAAAATGGTATATAATATTCTCAAGCATAGGTTTATGTATGAAAACAAAGATAAGATGGATGAGGTGTGGATAAATTACTGTGGCATGCTTTTTTGTTTTGGTTGGAAGGAGTTTGTCATAGTTACTGGACTAAAATGTTCTCCCCCTTCTCCTTCTCAAGTTATACCTATTCTAACCCCCCAAAAAGCACCTCGCACACCCAAAAAAGGCAAATGCAAGTCAAGTGATCGTGAAGACTTGGTGTCCCTTGTTGGTCCAAGCTTCAAAAACAAAAAATTAATAAACGTGTTGAAAGGTAAAAGACTTTCAAAGAAGCACAAACAATTATTATGGTTGGTTTGGTTTGTACATAATATTCTTTAGTCGAGAGACGCTAACAACAACATACATTTGGTTTTATAAAGTTATCCGAAGATCTTGAGGCATTTAACAACGATCCTTGGGGTTATGAAATCTTTAAAATAACTGTCAAATGTTTGTTGACTTTGTTAACGCCAAAGACAGTCAACATAGATGGCTTTCCATGGGTTTTCATGGTAAATATTTCTTTTATTATGATATGATTCATTTTTTATATTCAATAATGCTTTTAATTTATTAGCATTATGTTATAGGCTTGGGCGTTTGAAGTCACTTATTTGAGAGAACAAGTGAACTACCAGGAAGAAGTTTCCTGTCCAAGAATTCTGAGATGGTTGTCGTCCAAACTGATAAAAATATAATTTTTTTATCACTTCACCCCCCAAAGGATGCAGTAACTCTAATTCTAATTAAATTTTTATTTTAATTAATGATTTTCTTAAATGATCTAATCATCATTTCAATATATGTACTGATTTATGTTAGATTGTGCATCACTTGTTATGACTAATCAAGAGTTGAAGATGTCATTTTTTCTTATTTTACGATCTGTGCAAACTTTATCAGAACCTAAGGTCATTGACAAAATAAAAAAGGAATTGTTTGGAGCAACAACCATCACAAGAAAAATAATTTTGGAGGGTGGGCTTGTTGTTGTTGATTTTGGTAGTGGTAGTGATGTTGCTATTGGGTCTAATGATGCTCCTCTCACAGTTTTTGAAACAACAAACTATTATGATTATGATCATGCTGGTTATACAGATTTTGCCCCTTCCAGTGAATGTTCTGCATGCAAATATCAAGACTGCAAGGCAAAACATAATGGTCTGATTAATATTATTAATGCATTAACTGCTTCTGTAAAAGAATTGACATCTAAGAGGAGTATCATTCCATTAAAGAAGATTTCATATCCATACACTCCACTAGAGATTAAGGTGGCTAAGAGGAGAAAGAAATTTCCAAGGCATCATCAAGCATAAAAAAAAGCAAAATTACAATTTCTCTGTCTTTGTCTTACACCTTTGATCAATGTACAAGGGCCACATGAGAGCAATATGAGTTGAATAAGGTGAATGTATATCATCTGTTCCAATAAATAAATAGACACATATCTGTTTCAACAAATGATACATCTGCTAAAAATTATCAAATAGATATATACATCTATTGCAACAGTTGTCTAGTCTGTTGCATCAGATGCGTTATCTGTTGCAACATATGTCCATCTATTTCAGAAAATCAAACAGTTCTTCGTACTATTATAATTTATACCAACAGATGAGTCATACGTTGCAACAGATGGGTCATCTGTTGGAAATTATCGTATAACTCTTTTTTACCTGTTTGAATTTGTCTTAACAGATGACCCATCTGTTGCAACAGATAGATAATCTGTTGTATATATGTAATTAGCATTGACAATTTTGACTTTTCAGGTAGATGTCACAGTGGAAGCTATGCTGAATAATATAATATCACAAATGATAATCCATCAACTGGTTCCAAAGAAAAAGAAAAAGTGGAGTCTGTCACTTCGGGAGAACGAAAGAATTACCCATTTGAAGGGTTCAACTTCTCGAATGAGGCTCCAAAAAAACTAACAAAGTTGATCAACGATTATTTTGAATAGATTGTCGATGGGCTGTTAAAGTATCATACTGGTAGATACATAAATCATTTATAAAGATATTGATTTATACAATTCTTGTTGTAAAAATATGACATTAAAACATATAAATCATGTAGAAAATAAAATAACGAACACTACAAAGTGAATGAAATGGGTCTTGGTTTTGATATGTTTGACTTTGTTGTTGCACATCCTGAAATAAAGGATTGGTTCTATTTGATATCACAACCCCAAACTTGCTGGAATGATGAGGTTTAAATGTCATACAAATTACTATTAATTAATACTTTATTTAATTACATCTATGTATTAATTTTATTATCACGTAATCTAAAATTTTTGATAATATGTGCAACACATCGATGTCATTTTCAACTACCTCCGAAAGAAGGCCAAGTTGCAAATACAAGAGCAATACAGATAATTGTTTGTACAAAGTTTACATCAATAATGCCTACGATAGGTATTGTCAACAATAGCCGAAAGTTTCCCGAATTGAGAAATATTTAATCATTATTAAAGGTTTTAGCATTCCAACTGGCTTACCTTGACATTTGGTCGATGAAATGTATATCCCAATCAATTATGGTGATGAATTCCATTGGGTTTTACTGTCGTCATTCTAAAAGAGAGGTGCATCCGAGTTTATGACTCGATGTCGGGAAGAAGACATTTTGGGCCGTCGTCTGAGATACAAAAGCTGGCCAAAAATATTGCCTACTTACCTGTAACATCCCCCATTTTTGGATTAGAATTCAAACCGTTGTTATCAAGCGTACAGACCAAAAACCAATGATACTTTGTTTATATGGGTAATGATTAGATATATAGTGTTCAAATGTCCCTTGATATCAATCGAGGTCATAAAGACCTCCCAACTCAAAGACAAGTTGAGAGTGCTTCCATTGATTAAATTTTAAGTGAACATTTCAGCTTGGGTCAAATTTAAATGACCATTACTCCTGGTACATAATGATTTATGTACCTTACCTTATATCAAATGAAAGATATTTGAATCTTCTTTCCAATGTATTTTGTTTCACCTTAATCCAATATCGGAGCGAAAAGTTATACTCGTTTTACTTCAGCATGTCTGTCTGTCAACAAGTGACGACCGGAGCTGATAGACTATCACATATGTGATGACCTATCAGCCATGTTGTCAGCCCAAAATAGTAAGCCATTAATTTCAGCTCCCAAGTGACGACCTGAGCTGATAGGCTATCACATATGTGATGACCTATCAGCCATGCCGTCAGCCCAAAACAGTAAGTCATTAATTTCAACTCCCAAGTGATGACCTGATCTGATAGGCTATCACATATGTGACGACCCATCAGCCAAGGTTGTCACCTGATGATAGGCGTATTTACACGCCTAAAGTACTATAATTTACCCATATTTTAGCTAAGTTTTGAGGACAAAATATATAATTCATGCACTTTTAGTCCTTTTTCCTGTAAGTGAGCTAACAAACGTGATTAACAAATTTTCAGGTATAAATGATGCAGATTTCAGCATATTATGGATAACTTGATGCCCAAGGAAGCTTCACGAAAGAAGGAAGGGAAAGCTTGGACGCCAAGGACCAAAAGTGACGCATGAAATATCTGTCCCGGGCAAAAATAATATTTCCAAAGACTTTGGGGATCAACAATAACTTATTAGGATTAGGATAATGATGCAGTAACCTAGTAGGACTAGGATAAGTAATGCAGTAGCTTAGTAGGAATAGGATATGGGTGTTATAAATACCCTATTTTGTTAGAGATTTTAAGCATTCTACTTCTAGTTCCGAATCATTCTAATTCTTCCATCAATTTGAATTCTCATACTTTTACTTTTTATTCAATTAATTCTTATTACTTTCTCTTCATCTATTCGATCTTAAGTTACACAACAAGAGAAACGCTATTCTCAAAGGACTTCACGCCACAAGACACATACTACACGTGAGATCCTATTTTGATATAATGATAATGTCTATTGTGATTTCCATCGCACTCATGAATAACTAAACTTCTCTGTTGGGGTTATGGAAGCCTTATGAGATACTATCTATTGCTATGAGTTTGTGAATTCGTGACTCGTATGATGCTTATATCATTATTCTCTTCATCTTAATGCAAATTCTTGTGGTTGCAAACGCATAGAATACGCCAGTATAGCATTAACTTGTTTGAAAGAAAAGTTATATGTCTGGAAAAGAGATAATGTCAAGGTAATAGGGCACCAACCCCTGTTAAAAAGTTAGTGCCGTAACTGGATTAACCTCTTGGAGAGTTCGTACCGTTAGACACGCTTTAAGCTCGAAAGAGTTAAAGTGAAATAATCCTTGATGGTCGAAAGACGCCTGGATTTACCATAGAATACAATTCTCTATAAGCACATGCATGTCTGAATTCTGCATAACTTATAGCCAATAGAGACGTATAACTCATAAGGTGGACATAACCCCAACTCTCAATTCTCATTGGTTAAACATCTTATTGAACATTCTTTCCTTTTTACTTTGCTATTTTCCGTTTTTACTCTACTATTTTGTTACATTATTGCACGCTACAAAATCCCCCCTTTTACGAAACTTGCACCAAAAGTTTAATAATCTTTGCTTACTTAGTGACCGGCTATTCTCTGTGGGATCGATACCCAACCCAGTTGGGTTATATATTTGACAACAACCGCTTACACTTTTACGAGAGCTGTAGTTTGAGCGTTATCAAAAATTGGCGTCGTTGCCGGGGAATACGGTTGTCAACTAAGTTTGTGATAGTTACTAGACCCTTTGGTCAAAGATTCCCGTACTTTACTTTTAGTTGTTGCTTTTGTTTTCTGCAGGTTTTGTTCAGTGCATGCCAAATACTCAAAGTTCTGGTCAACCATTATTACCCATAAACCCTGAACCGCAGCTTATTGGCAGAATGGATGCACAACGTGACATTGACAGAAGGGCGGCTCAACAGGAGCAGGCTAGACTAGCTGCACTGGCAGCTGCTCTAGTGCATCAACAGAATATTGATAACCCAGGTCGGGCAATAAATCCTGATGATGAGGACCTGGGTGATAAGGAGCTACTAAATCCTAGGCGTACTGATGAGGTGGCGGCACCTATACATAGGAGAGATCGTCAAGCTAGAATGAGACTTGACCGCCGAGCTGTGCAGGCTCCTTTTGATGAGGATGATGACGATCTGGATGGAGCTGGTGCTACAGGAGCTATTATTCCTCCGCCCTTGGCACCTGGAGCAAAGTTCAATATCACCAGCACCATGATTCAACTATTGCAGCTCAAGGGATTATTTGGTGGACTTGCAGGCGATGATCCGAATAAGCATCTGATCAACTTCATCACAACATGCAAGTCATTCGACAATCCAGGCGTTGGACAAAATGCAATTCGGCTGCGCTTATTTCCATTGTCTCTATCTGGGGAGGCAACTCTATGGTTGAATGGGCTGACTCCTGATTCTATTACTAATTGGAGGCAACTGAAAGATGCTTTCCTAGAAAGATTCTTTCCGCCATCCAAGAGAGCACAGTTGAGAGATGAGATCAGCAATTTTCGACAGCTTCCAACTGAAGCTCTCCATGAAACATGGGAGAGGTTCAAGAAGAAGCTTATGCGGTGCCCAAATCATCAGATGACCAACATCCACTTGATGGAGATATTATACAGGGCTTTGAAATCAGTGACTAAGCCAGTGGTTGATAATGCTGTAGGTGGGTCATTCATGGACCTTACTTTTCTCGAGGCAAGTGATATGCTAGATCATATGACAAAGCAGAGTAGAGCTTGGCATACCAGGGATTCTGAGGTAGCAAGCTCTACTGTATCTGTTGGCATGACTGTAGAGCAGAGGCGTAGACAAGAGGAACGTGATCAAGATATGGCGCACATGAAAACACAGATGGATCTTCTTACAAAGCATTTATTATCAGGGAAGACCAAAAAAATCAAAGCAGTTGCATCAAAAGGAAGAGACGAATCTGATTCAGAGGAAGAAGCCAACTACTTGAATAATCAGGGGGTTTCTGAGGCAATGCCCAAGGAAACCAAGGTCGGATCTATTATGATAAATCTGGATACAAGGACCGCGATCAAGGTAGTTGGAAAAACGATACCGATAGGAGTGGTTTGTATGTTCCCCCAGGAAGACGCGACACTACTGCATCTGGGTCGGGAAATATGGAAGAGATGATGGCTAAACTGTTGAAAGGAGTGGAAGCAACCAGCGCGGGAGTAATGGAGGTAATAAATGATTTGTCCTCAATGAAGTAATTGGTTGACTCACATTCCACTTCAATAAAACAAATAGAGCAACAATTGAGCCAACTTTCAGCAACACTCAATCAAAGAAAGGCAGACACTCTACCTAGTGACACTGTGCAAAATCCAAGGAACGACGGATCATGCATGGCTATTACTACCAGGAGTGGTAAGGTGCTGGAAAATTCATCCCAAAGCAAGCAAGTGGCCGAAAATAAGGAAGATGATGACGCCATAGAAGCTGACCAAGACGTTCATGACGTCACTCCTCAACATCCACAGTCTGAAAATATCACTGAACCAAAACAAGATAAAAAGAAAGTGGTGGAGAAAACTATTCCCCTTCCACCACCACCTTTCCCTCAAAGATTGAAGAACAAGGCGGATGATACAAGGTTCAGCAAATTCATGACTATGTTAAAACAGCTGACCATTAATGTGCCGTTGGTGGAAGCACTTAAACAAATGCCTGGGTATGCGAAATTCATGAAGGATCTTTTGACAAAGAAGCGGGAAGCAAGCTTTGAGTTGACAGATACTGTTCATCATTGCAGCGCAATTGCCACCCGATCACTAGTTCAGAAGAAGGTCGACCCCGGTGTTTTCACTATTCCTTGCACCGTTGGATCTTTGAATTTTGACAAGGCATTATGTGATTTAGGAGCCAGCATCAATTTTATGCCATTATCTATTTACAAAAAGTTGGGGTTAGGTGATCCTACTCCAACCAACATGAGGCTTGTAATGGCGCATAGGTCGGTAAAACGACCTGTTGGTATTCTATGTGATGTATTGGTGAAGGTTTCTTCATTCATCTTTCTAGCAGACTTCGTTATTTTGGATTGTGAGGCAGATTCAAAAGTTCCCATAATCTTGGGGCGCCCTTTCCTTGCAACAGGAAGTGTGCTTATTGATTTAAGAGCTAATGAGCTTTTATTCAGAATAAATGACGAAGTAGTTCGCTTTGATGTGTGCAAATCAATGAAGCACCCCAAAGAGCTGAGCGTATTCTCGATAGTTGATGTTTATGTTGATGATGAAAAAGAATTATCTGAAGAAGAGTAGATTATTGACGACCCATTGGCGGTTGCGCTCATGAATTTTGAACACAAGGATGCTGAAAACTATGAAGAAACTATTGGTGCTCTAACAGGATTTCGGTCATATCCTCATGCTCCCAAGAAGCTGGACCTTGATCTCAAAAATCGACCCACACCACCAGCTAAACCATCTATTGAAGAGCCACCCACGTTAGAGTTGAAGGAGTTGCCTAGTCATTTAAAGTATGCATTCTTAGGAAGCGGAAGCACACTCCAGTCATTGTGGCAGCAGATTTGGGTGAGCAACAAGTTGCAGCTCTCATTGCTATTTTACGAAAATATATAAGAGCCATTGGTTGGACCATCGCTGACATCATTGGTATTCCACCTGGGATTTGTACACACAAGATTCAACTTGAAGAAAATTGCACACCCACTATTGAGCATCAAAGGCGTCTCAATCCACCTATGCAAGAAGTGGTGAAGAAAGAAATTATTAAGTGGTTAGATACAGGGGTTGTGTATCCAATATCTGACAGTACATGGGTGAGCCCGGTACAATGTGTTCCCAAGAAAGGAGGCATGACGGTAGTTGCGAATGAAAAGAATGAGCTTATTCCACTCAGACCTGTTACAGGATGGAGAGTATGCATGGACTACCAAAAGCTAAATTCATGGACGCTTAAGGATCACTTCCCAATGCCATTCATGGACCAAATGCTCGATCGATTAGCGGGGAAAGGATGGTTCTGTTTCTTAGATGGTTATTCCGGCTATAATCAGATTTGTATTGCCCCCGAAGACCAAGAGAAGACAACGTTCACATGCCCATATGGTACGTTTGCCTTCAAACACATGCCATTTGGGCTATGTAATGCACCAGCCATTTTTCAGCGTTGTATGATGTTCATTTTTTCTGATATGGTTGAAGACACCTTGGAGGTGTTCATGGACGATTTTTCAGTTGTGGGTGATTCGTTTGGATCATGCTTGGCAAACCTAAGTATGGCGTTACAAAGATGTGTTGAATTCAACCTAGTGCTGAACTGGGAGAAATGCCACTTTATGGTTAAAGAAGGTATTGTTCTTGGGCATAAAATCTCCGAAAAAGGAATTGAAGTTGATCGAGCTAAAATTGAAGTTATCGAGAAGCTACCACCCCCAATTTTAGTAAAGGGAGTTCATAGTTTCCTCGGTCACGCAGGTTTCTATCGGCGGTTTATCAAAGACTTCTCCAAAATTGCTAGTCCATTATGCAAACTTTTGGAGAAAGATGCAAGGTTTTACTTCAATGAAGACTGTTTGAGGGCATTCGAATGCCTCAAAGGGAAGCTAATTGAAGCTCCTATCATTGTAGCACCAGATTGGTCTCTACCGTTTGAAGTCATGTGTGATGCTAGCGGGGTAGCTTTGGGTGCTGTACTTGGCCAGAGAAGGGAAAAGTTATTCCACCCAATCTACTACACAAGCAAGGTCCTGAACAAAGCCCAGAAGAACTACACTGTCACAGAACAAGAGCTTCTAGCGGTTGTGTATGCTTTTGAAAAGTTCTGTGCTTATTTGTTGGGAACCAAAGTGGTAGTTCATACTGATCATGCAGCTCTGAGATATCTAATGACAAAGAAGGATGCAAAACCAAGGCTAATTTGATGGGTATTGTTGCTGTAAGAGTTTGATTTCGAGGTAAAAGATAGAAGAGGTTGCGAGAACCAAGTGGCTGGTCATCTATCTAGACTCGAGAACGAGCATATAGCGCAGCCTGATCTTGAGATTTATGACGCATTCCCTGACGAAGAGATCTTAGCCACAATAATGGAAGAGTTACCATGGTATGCAGACTTTGCGAATTTTGTGGTGAGTAATGTGATGCCTGCAAATCTATCTTTCCATCAAAAGAGGAAGTTCATGCATGATGTAAAACACTACTTTTGGGATGAGCCATATTTGTTTCGACGATGCGCGGATGGTGTTATCAGGCGATGCATATCCCATGTAGAGGTGCCGAATATATTGGAAGCATGTCACACTTCCCAAGTTGGGGGACATCACGCAGGTAATCGGACATCAAGGAAGGTATTGCAAAGTGGATACTATTGGCCTTCGATATTTAGAGATGCCTACGAATTTGTGAGAAGATGCGACCAATGTCAGAGACAAGGCGCAATTTCGAAACACCATGAGATGCCCATGACAAAAATTCTTGAAGTTGAGCTATTTGATGTATGGGGTATTGATTTCATGGGCCCATTCGTAAATTCGTTTGGAATGAAATACATCCTAGTCGCTGTAGATTATGTTTCAAATGGGTCGAAGCAGTAGCATTGGCCGACAATGAAGGAAAGCGTGTTGTAGCATTCTTGAAGAGAAACATCTTCTCTCGCTTTGGAGTACCACGTACTATCATAAGCGATGGAGGATCTCACTTTTGCAACAAGCTGTTCAAATCCATATTGGCCAAATATGGTGTCAAGCAACATAAGGTAGCCACACCTTATCACCCACAAACTAGTGGACAGGTAGAGGTTTCCAATCGAGAGATCAAGCAAATCCTTGCTAAGACTGTAAATTCTAATAGGAAGGATTGGTCTCGGAAGCTGGACGATGCACTATGGGCTTATAGGACTGCATTCAAAACGCCAATTGGCATGTCCCCGTACCGACTAGTTTATGGGAAGGCTTGTCACTTGACCATTGAGCTCGAGCATAAAACATTGTGGGCGTTAAAGCAACTTAATTTGAATTGGGATGATGCCATGAATCTGAGATTGGAGCAGCTGAATGAGATGGATGAATTCCGTCTACATGCATATGAAAGAGCAGACCTCTACAAGGAACGGATGAAAAAGTATCATGATCAGCGGATTGTTCAACGAAACTTTCAAAAGGATGATATGGTACTTTTTTTCAATTCCAGACTGAAGCTATTCCCAGGTAAGTTAAAGTCCAAATGGTCTGGTCCGTACAAAGTTACCCAAGTCTACTCGTCTGGAGTAGTTGAGCTAGAAAACAATAATGGTGTTGTCTTTAAGGTGAATGGCCAACGAATAAAACCATATATCGGTCCTCTTGACTCGATAAACTATATGGCCACCATCTACCTCGACGAAGTCTAAGTACTCGAGGTAACTATGTCGTGCCGCGACAATAAATCAAGCGCTAGATGGGAGGAAACCCATCGTTTTTCATTCTTTCTTTTGTTCTACTAAGTGTTTGTTTTTGTTAAATAAAAATCCAAAAAGAAGAGTCGTGCCACGACCAAAACTAAGGCGCTTGATGGGAGGCAACCCATCGTTCTAATCGTTTTTCTTGCTTTTGAGTAAGTGTAGGTGCAAGAGGTGTAAAGGAGGAGATTGAGTTCAACTCTTGATTTGGAAGAATTGCATGTTCAAGGTGGTAAGTTAGGATTGAAGAAGCAAAAGGCTATGGGTTGGGCATTGCCTATGAAAATATAGGCAAAGAACAAGGCAAGGCCTATGTAAATCTAGGCCACGAACAAGGCAAGGCCTATACTATGGCCTAAGCTCTCGGAATCTAGTGTGCCATAGCATAGGCGCCGCCTATGCAAAAGCATTTTGTCTCTGAATCCCATGTTCCATGGCATAGGCGCCGCCTATGCCTAACAATGCCATGGCATAGGCGCCGCCTATGCTCAATAATGCTTTGCAAAAGGCGCCGCCTATGACAAGCATAGGCAAAGCAAAAGGCGCCACCTATGGTCACTTTTGGTCTCCAAATCCGATTTTAAATGGGTCAAAACCCGACCCAAGCTTTCCCTATAAATAAGACACTTAGTCTTAGACCAAAAATACATTGCAAACCTAAGAAAAGCGCCGCCTACCTCTCCAAATTCCCTCAAAAAAATTTCCTTTTGCTCTTTTACTTCACAAGAACATCTTCCAAAGGCATCAACCAAGTAAGTACTTCTTTGTTCTTCTTTTATATTCCGTAAGTACTACAATACTACGCCTACAATAAATTGTTGGATCTTGAAGTAGTATTGGTGATTTGAATGTGGTTGATTTGTTGTGATACTACTAAGTGAGTGAAAGAATACGTAAGGATGATTTTAACTTGTTTCCAACTTGTCTTTGATTTTCATACACTGTCATACTTTTGCGGAATTGACTTGGGCACGAAAATTGCATAATCTTGTAAATACAAAGCTTACATGTTGGAATGACTTGTTCATCGAGATGAGAATCATGCTTAAACTACCAACTTGTGAGGTTGTGATTATTTCTAGATGTTATAACTTGATTCAATCTCTATGTAGTAGTCTTGATCAAAAGATGTATCAACCATGAAAGTATTGCCAAGATTTTTTTTGGAAGTATGACTGCACTGATTATATTGTTGGAATATAGCGCCTAAAACGTATATCGATGAAGTCTGAGTAATCGACATCGTTCACTTCACTAGTCCGTACCAACAAACTAAGTGTGGGGTGGTGCCACTACTGCTTGTTCATTGATTGTATCTACCGAGATGAAGCTAACATGAATATTATTTTAATCTCAGGTACAATGGCACCAAAAGCAAGGCAAGGAAAGGATAAAGCAACCACTTAACAAAAAGGCCAGAAAAGGGGACGAAAAGAGCAAGACGAATCCTCATCGCTGCAAATACCTCGCCGCATGTTCTGAATTAAATGGGTCTTAGAGGAGAAAGGAAATGAGTGGTATAGGAACAATAAAGAGAAGAAATATGTTCACATGGAGTTGATACACAAGGAGAGCCTAGCAAAGAAAGAACCTCGCATGGTGGCTAAGATAATGACGTTACATCTTGATTTCATCTTTCGAGATATGAGAGAGTGCAATCTCGATTTAACACGAGAATTCTATGCCAACTGGTCATCGAAAACTACAGGGAGTGAAGTTAAGATTCGGGGCCAAGTTCTGCAACTAAATGCGGAGTTCTTCAACTCCTTTCTAGGCTTGCCATCTGTTAATCCCGCACCATTCAAGGAGATTTATCGCAGACCTCCATACAGGGCAATCAGACACACACTATGCGGAACAAGATCAATGGCACGGTGGAGTCGTCACAAGGATACCGGTCGGCACAATACCTTCCCGTATGCCTCCTTGAACAGAGAAGCTAGGATATGGCTGCGAATAGTCAACTCTTGCCTTATTCCAGGGACACAGTACACAAAGATAACACGAGATAGAGTGTGCCTGGTGTACGCATTGATGACGAATGTCCCTATCAACATTGGGGCAATTATTCGATCTACAATGCGGAAAGCTAGGCTACACAAGAGGTCCCACTTCAGCTTTGGCAACCTGTTGACTGCAATATTGAGGAATGAAGACATCGAAGAGGAACCGGTTGATCATAAGCTTCCACACAACCCGAAGAAGGTTGACCTCACAAAGGTTAAAGATGCTGAATCCATGCATGGCGTCAACCTAACCACTGCAGAAAGACATGCTCGCGACGAAAGCTTCTCCCGCCATTTATATGGCATGATGAAGTTTACCATGATGAGCGGGGGTCGTGTTCCAACTGCTGCAGAGCTCCAACAGTTGGATTATGACTACCCAATGAATGAGCATGCGAGGGCGATATGTGGAGTAGGTGTATATTTTGAGGAACCTCTTGATGACGACATGCCAACCGATGATGATCGACGAATGCCAAACTCCGACGTGGAAGAGAACTCTGATGACGATGACTCTGATGATGATTCCGATGCAGTGGGTATGACCCCAGACATAGAGGATGAGTTCGACTAATCAGGTTCTTCTTATTTATTTTCCACTGAGGGCAGTGTGTCCCGTCTAAGTGTGGGGTGCTGGTATTTGTATGCTATACTTTTTTGTCTGCATTTGCATTTATTCTAGTTCTTGTTTGTTTTAATTAGTCGTAATTAGTTAGTTTAAATTTTAAATTTATTAGATTTTGATGCATGAAATTGTTCTGATAGGTGGCATGGTGTTATGACAAGAGTTTGTGCTAGAATCATTACTATTGAGACACTTAGGCTCTAAATGTGACTCATTATGTGATAAGTGTTGGTTTAATTCCTTCATCTGTTGGGTCAAGAGTCTGTACTGCTCCCAATAAAGTCGACCATGTGCCTTGTGTGTGTGAGGTGATAGTATATTCTGTGTTTGTAGCTGATGCTAGAACTTGCCTAGTGTGTGTGTAAAGAGAAATAAAGAGTGTGAGTCTAGGAGATGATTTAGGCATTTCTTTGGCAACCGATACTTGTTTACCTTCGTTTTACCTACCCGTGGACATTATCCTAGTCAACCCCCTTTGAGCCTTTAGCTATTTTCTTTGACAGCCTCATATATAAGCCGAATCCATTTTTTTTCAAGACCATAATTTGATCCAAATTCCTAAGTGCTTTAAATTGTGAAGTCATGTGACAAAATAAGAGGAAATTGGGTGAGAGTGATGCCTTAGAGTGTATTGGTACTTGAATTTGTTATGAAAAAGAGTGGCTATCATGGAGGTGTGTTATAAATAAAAGAGAAAGAGAAAAAAAAAAGAAATAGAAAAACAAAAAGATAAAGTGTGTTTATGATTAAATAAAAAGATAGTTATGCTTGAATGACAAAATAGGTGAAAAGGGGTGATAGATGAAGGAAAGGTAGCAGGATTGATTAAAAGAGAGTGTTAATGGCATAATGTGATGTATTAAAACGCTTAGGAACATAGTCACTATTTCTGTCCAAAATAGTCCTACCCGTCCCTTAGCCTACATTACAACCTGTAAAGACCTATTTGATCCTAAGCTTAACATTCTGATATTTAGTGGAGCATTACACTAAGGTCAAGCCTATGGTCATCAGTTGCAACATATGAATTCTTTGTGAGAGTGAGAGCAAGGATAATCTTATACCCATGTTCTGAAAAATGCAATATTTGAGAGTGATTATGGGTAATATCTTATGTGAGACACATATGGTTGATCAGTTTTGGGTAGTCTTGTATGATTCTTTGTGGCTTAACTTGTGGATACGAATTAACCATCATTACGAGTCTATATTAGAGGTTGAATTGTTTCTAGAAGTGATTAGAATACTACTCTTTGTTTATAAGTATCGTGCCTGTCTTGATGAAAATTTTGTGTTGTTACTGTGAAACCCTAAGTAGATGTTTATATGGACATGATATATTGTTCGAGGACGAACAATGCTTTAAGTGTGGGGTGTTGATGATAGGCGTATTTACACGCCTAAAGTACTATAATTTACCCATATTTTAGCTAAGTTTTGAGGACAAAATATATAATTCATGCACTTTTAGTCCTTTTTCCTGTAAGTGAGCTAACAAACGTGATTAGAAAATTTTTAGGTATAAATGATGCAGATTTCAGCATATTATGGATAACTTGACGCCCAAGGAAGCTTTACGAAAGAAGGAAGGGAAAGCTTGGACGCCAAGGACCAAAAGTGACGCATGGAATATCTGTCCCGGGCAAAAACAATATTTCCAAAGACTTTGGGGATCAACAGTAACTTATTAGGATTAGGATAATGATGTAGTAACCTAGTAGGACTAGGATAAGTAATGTAGTAGCTTAGTAGGAATA
This sequence comes from Capsicum pubescens, assembly GCA_030864215.1. NCBI lineage: Eukaryota > Viridiplantae > Streptophyta > Magnoliopsida > Solanales > Solanaceae > Capsicum > Capsicum pubescens. Next base: position 246,996,820 of record CM061547.1, read on the forward strand.
GGATATGGGTGTTATAAATACCCTATTTTGTTAGAGATTTTAAGCATTCTACTTCTAGTTCCGAATCATTCTAATTCTTCCATCAATTCGAATTCTCATACTTTTACTTTTTATTCAATTAATTCTTATTACTTTCTCTTCATCTATTCGATCTTAAGTTACACAACAAGAGAAACGCTATTCTCTAAGGACTTCACGCCACAAGACGCATACTACACGTGAGATCCTATTTTGATATAATGATAATGTCTATTGTGATTTCCATCGCACTCATGAATAGCTAAACTTCTCTGTTGGGGTTATGGAAGCCTTATGAGATACTATCTATTGCTATGAGTTTGTGAGTTCGTGACTCGTATGATGCTTATAGCATTATTCTCTTCATCTTAATGCAAGTTCTTGTGGTTGCAAACACATAGAATACGCCAGTATAGCATTAACTTGTTCGAAAGAAAAGTTATATGTCTGGAAAAGAGATAATGTCAAGGTAATAGAGCACCAACCCCTGTTAAAAAGTTAGTGCCGTAACTGGATTAACCTCTTGGAGAGTTCGTACCGTTAGACACGCTTTAAGCTTGAAAGAGTTAAAGTGAAATAATCCTTGATGGTCGAAAGACGCCTGGATTTACCATAGAATACAATTCTCTATAAGCACATGCATGTCTGAATTCCGCATAACTCATAGCCAATAGAGACGTATAACTCATAAGGTGGACATAACCCCAACTCTCAATTCTCATTGGTTAAACATCTTACTAAACATTCTTTCCTTTTTACTTTGCTATTTTCCGTTTTTACTCTACTATTTTGTTACATTATTGCACGCTACAAAATCTCCCCTTTTACGAGACTTGCACCAAAAGTTTAATAATCTTTGCTTACTTAGTGACTGGCTAGTCTCTGTGGGATCGATACCCAACCTAGTTGGGTTATATATTTGACAACAACCGCTTACACTCTTACGAGAGCTGTAGTTTGAGCGTTATCATCACCCTTAAAATCCAGCAATTCCCAAATAGTTTTGCATGGGTATTTTGGACTTTTCCTTCACCTTCCATGACCTAAATAATCCAAATCACGTACTTAACCATCATAAATCAGTTTTAACAACCCCTAATCCTCTTTATTCACAAGACTAAGATTAGGCTTTCCTCTTAAATACATCTTCCAAGAACATCAAGAATCTATTACATTCTCTTCAAGATAGTCAAGAATTCAAAGTTTCCAATCCAAGAACATAAAATTCAAGCCATTCTCTTCAAGAAAGAAACCCAGAATTAAGCATTACAATTCAAGAATCTCAAGAAAGCATTCAAGATCATCTCCTAGGGTTTTAAAGTCAAATTCTCTACATCCAACCAAGTTTATTAAGGTATGTGGGGTTTTCAACAAGGATAATCCTTTCATTCTTGTGCCCAAAATTTATTTTTAAGCAAATTTTTTATGTTTTGAGATTGGGTTTATACCGAAAAGTAGCTTATTGGTGATTTTGAGCATGATATAATTGAATTACAAAATTCCATGTTTGTTTTGAGTTAAAGAATGTTTCTTTATGATTTTGAATACCATGAGCACGTTATGAGATATTGATTTCAGATTTTCAATTGAGTTTAAGCATATATTTGTGATTCTTGATTTTAGTATCTTGATATGGCTGAAGTATTTTCAAGAAAACCTATTGACCATGATGATTTACTATGAACTTACATGGGTTTAAGACATGGGTTATTAGACCCTAAATTGAGTATTGAAATTTCAAGAACTTGTGCTTTTAAGCACCTTGAGATTAGCATATTTTCAGTTGTATAAGCAGAATTTGATCTTTGGATCCCCAGTTTAGCTTTGGAACCCACATTTCAGAATTTATTTCAGATTACAGATTCAATTTAGATATATATAGTTGGTCTTCATTATAAACCATTATACTACTTTAAAAAGTGGATTTCCAATAAGATGATCATAACAAATAAAAGGGGAGTAGTATTTAGCACCGAGTTGGGTATGATTCCAAGGTCTCATACCCCAGAACTATGTGCCACCGTAAGATTCAGATTATCCCCACTTCTACGTGGATGACTCAGATGTGATCACTTAGCTCAGGTTATACTCCTTGGCAAGAGTATGACACCTCTTTCCCAACACGAGGTTTGTCTTCCATTTAGGTAGGCGAGACGTGGGACTTCATGTAGCTCGCATGATTTATGTCGGTTAAGAGAACCTCCCTGCTAGTATAAAATAATGAAAAACTTTTTGGATAAAGTATTTTCCTTAAAGTTTTAAAGATTTAGACCGCAGATTCTAGAACAAAAAAGCTTTTAGAAACTAAGTGTAAAGGCTCACAAACTTATTCAGATATTTACTTGAGATTTCAGATACAGAGTTACAGTTTTAGCTTTCAAACACAAAGGTGAGATCTTTTTCACTTAGCCTATATGAGTTGAGAATGAAATAGAAATACAGATTTCAGAACTAAGTGTTATGACTCACAAGCCTTACATTAGATGTTTTACTCTTCATGATTTATGATATTCAAATTTCAGATATCTCAAGCCTATGTGAGTCATTTACATTTAGCATGCATTGTTTATAAACTGAGATGATATTGTTTACTTATTGCATACACCCCCACATACTCAGTACATCCTCAAAGTACTGATCCACATATACGTCTATGTGCTACATTGTTTCATAATGTAGGTTCAGGTGCTCAGTCTCAGCAGTGACAGTGATTTTCGAGTACCTCATCTATATCCCCACAGTTGGTAAGCCCTCATAGTCTGGGGACTTAGCTTTTCAGATTTCCAGATTATTAGTAGAGGTTCTTATTTATTTCAGACAGTTTGAGTTAGCTGGGGCATGTCCCAGTGGCTCTCTAGATTCAGTTAGTAGAGGCTTGTCGGACTACCAGATTCAGTCTTAGAACTTAGATGTCGTATTCAGATCTTTCAATATTTGTTCTATCAGATTGTTGAGATTAGCATTTTCAGATATGCTCAGAAAATTTCCGTATTTTTTATGATTTTACACTTATATTTCCTCTATGTTGAGATTCAGACTTAGTAAAAAGTAGCCAGGGTTAGCTCAGGACTACTTGTAGTTCAGAGCACCATATGGCATCCAGGGAACTAGATTTTGGGGCGTTACATCACCTTGATATAAGTGGCTTTTTGGACCAAGAGGTTCGTACTGATTGGTCAACGATTGAAGAATACTGAGATTAATAGGTAATCCATTTGATGTAGAATATATTGAAGGAATTGCTCAGCAACCCATTGGTGCCTGTAAATATCATGATTTAGTTTAAGTTTATAAATTTCTCAATGATTACATTAATTTCAAGCTATGAATTATCTAATTTTTACAAACGCAGGGATTGTAGTCTTTTTATTGCCGCTTACGCCGAGTTGAGTGATGAATTACAAGTACCAAATGATGGACTTAATGCCAGATTACTCTGTAAAAGATATGTTACTTTTTTGGGGAAATACGGAAAAAAAAAGTTTAGAAAGCGTACGTAAGTGACATTAAATATCCACGACGACCAAAGCCGAATTCCATAGCACCGTATGAAAAACAACTTGTCCATATTGAGTAGATCATATGTGCCCATAATAATTTTTTACATTTTATTTATTTGTTGAGTTATTTCATGTAATTTTTGAAGGCTTCGATTTATTTATATTGTCTATGAATTTAATTTAATCCTTAGATTTGAACTTATTAATTGAAATAGAATACTAGATTCAAATATCACAACAGATAATGCATCTATTGCAATGGATAATTCATCTATTACAACAGATGAAATATTTGTTGGAAATAACCAAACAGATTTAGACATATGTTGCAACATGTAGGTCATCTGTTGGAAATTATCAAATAGGTCTTCTTACTATTTTGATTTGTTCTAATAGATTACCTATCATTTGCAACAGATAGACAATATGTTGCAACAGATTGTATATCTATTGCGATAAATAGATTTAGAAATATCTGCAGGATGCAACAAATGACCAACCTATTGCAACATATAATCAATCTGTTAGAACAGATAGACCATCTGTTACAATAGATAGACAATCTGTTGCATTATACGAAATTCAACTTTTATCAAACATAAAATATTGCCACTACATGTAAAGTGAAGTGACTTGAAATAAAAAATTGTTATGGCATTTGTGTTTCTACATCTTCTTCTTTATACACAGGCTCCAAGTGTCCAATTAGTACCCCTTAAGACCAGACCTTTTGCATGTTTTCCATATCATTGTCATACAAAGAGGTCGTTGGCTAGACTATTTTTGTGTCGATCAGCAAATATTCGATGGGTGCAAGCGCGTACGACCCACACCCGCAATAGTTTTATTTTTTAGAAGGTCCATGTCCTTGTTTCAACCTTCAAAATCTCATGTTTTCTTCATCAACACTTCCGCTGGGAAATGATCCATCAATTTACTCTGCCTCAACAAGTTAGGGAACAACTCCAATAGTGGTTACATGTGGATAAAGAAACATCAGTGTCGAAGACAGATAAGTTGCACTCATAAACCTTAATCTTTCCCTCCTCGAGTAGTATCTCAAAAACCAAAAAATATTTAATGTCCACGTTCATGACTGCAAGAATTCTCTTTGCCTTGGTCCAGCTTTTGCCTTGTGGAATGGCCTCTTTCCTCTAATATAGTTAATCATCTCTTTATTCTATTAGAACCTAGAAACTAGCGAATTAAATCTCGAGCCATCGGGAGTTGACGCTAGTGTAATAAGCTCATTGTACCTATCCTTGAAATTATTGTAGAATTTGCGGTCCATTGTCCTATCCGCAGCATCATAAGCATCCGGGTACGCTAATTGACTATCCCTCATGAGGCAGAGAATTTCATCAATATACGGTGACATAAGAAGATAATTTTTAAATAGGTTAGTAATTGTAAAAAAGAAAAACATAGTGGAAAGATGCAACGGATGGTCCATCTATTGCAGAGGCTTCTCTGAATCTATTTATAGATTACCCAGCTGATGTAATTTATACAACAGATGGGTAATCTATTGCAATAGAACCACTGCCAGTTGCACCAGAATACCTAGTTGTTGCAACAGATGTACATCTGTTACGTAGCTTCTTCTTTATAGAGTATATCAGCAGTCTAGGTTAGGAAAAGTAAACTTACCTTGTCCATATACCACTTACGCATATTTTCCATATTCTTGAAGTCTTGAGCGGAAAAGGTATACATGGTGTAATCTTGTGCAGGTTGCTTGGCATTCATGGTCCTTCGCAGATCCTTCTTCTCTTTGGCGCCAAGTGCCACGTATATGTCCACCTTCTTCAATGGCTCCTGAACTTCAACAACTTTTGGAGAAGGAGGAGTTGTAATTTTTTTTCATTTTAGATTAGAGAATATTTGGCTAATTACTCTTTTCTTCCTCCTAACCTCCAATATAGGAGTGTATGGCTCCCTCACCTTCTTGGATGGTATGACACCCCTCTTGGATTTTAATTTCTCGACAACTTTAGCGATAGCCTCTAATTTTCCAAGGAGCTTATCCTTTCTGTCCATACACTCTTTGCATTTACAATGAGAACATGAGGGTGAAAAGGGGTGAGAGGGATCACTGTAAGGGTGAGAGGTAACACTATAAGGGTAAGAGGGACCAGTGTAAGGGTGAAAGGGACCTGTGTAAGGGGTGATTTCAAACATATTTTTTTTTTAGCATCAACATGCTCATCATCACGACTGGCAGCAGTATCAGCATCAGCATGGCTGCCACCAACATCAACAACTCTACCAGTAATACCCCCAGAAAAAGCACCCAGATCTGTTGTAGTAGGTTGGTCATGAAGAGCCTCAATATTAGGCTGACCTTTCCTAACTGCTCTTCTTATGGTTGCTACTCCAGCCAATTCTTTCTTTATTAACTCCACTGTTGGGTCTACTATTGTATCAACAAGACCTAGAGTAATAAAAGAAGTCATCCCCAACTCCTGCTCAATAGGCACAATCCATGGATACACAACCTATAAAAAAGATAGATATATTTAAATTATATTATAATTTGTAGGCAGTTCGGTTACATGTTAACACAACAACCTATACAACAGATGATCTATCTATCGCAACAGCTGATCTGTCTGTCGCAACAGATAAATAATATATTACATCAAATTACCCATCTATTTCACCAGTTGCAGTAGACGGGTAATCTATTGCAACAGATGACACGTCTGTTTCAATATCTTTCTTTAAGTCAAATAATTTTACTTGAAAGAAGACGTACTGCATTATACAGAGGGTTAAAGAGATCAGCCTTCTTAATTCTTGTGTTTCTCTTTGAATCTAACCACCTAAGGATCCCTGGATGAGAAACCTCATTCGGATAATCCTTGACCTGCTTTTAGAGGAGAGGAATATCTTTAAATGCCCAAGTCTAAAAAATGTAAACAGGAAGCAAGCAAAAAAATTCATAATAATTATTCAATATAAATTAATGGATGAGTAAACAAATAGTGATTAAATTTACCATGAAAGCCCAAGGAAAGCCGTATAATGTGATTGTCTTTGGGGATAGCTTTGTCAGTAAATATTTGACAGTCAAGTTGTAGTTGTCATATCCCCAGGGATAATTGTTGAATTTCTCAAAATCCTCAGCAAGCACCAACAAATCATCTTCTATGATTTTTTTGACGTCTCTTGCCAATATAACGGAATAGGTAAACCAAACCAAGCACAATTGCTCCCTGTACTTCTCTGGAATGGTTTTATCCTCGAGATATTATATCAACGTCATGGCTTTGTAGCTACGTCTTGCAATATCGAACAACCCATCTAAATTTTCCTTGCGTTTATTGGTTTTGGTGGGTGGTTGCTTGGACAATGTCTTCCATTTATTTGATGGTGGTGGTTTGGTTTTCCTGCTTGCCTTGAACTTTTTACGGGATATTTCCTTGATGAAAGGTTCTTTTGGACGTTCGCATCTCAAGTCTGTCACTATGGCAAACTCTTTCATGCCAAAACAAACCAGCATACCACAGTAGTTGATCCAAATTTCATCCATCTTTTTGCCCCCTCCGTTGAATCTTTATCATCTCCAACGTACTTGATCCTGTGTTTGAGAAGGCCACATACCATGCTCATTTGGAAACGGGCAGTGTGGTCCTCAGGCAGCTCAAGAAAGCATCCAAAGCAACTCTTCTTAAAAAGTTTATTCATGTTTTCATTCTTCATAGTATTCCTAAATTCATCAAAAGGTTTTCTCAACTGACATTTAAGTACAAGATCACCAGTTAGTTCTGCAGGGTCATCTATCGGCATCGCAACTTGAAACCTGTCAATACTAATAGTTTTGACAGGATCATGCTGGAACTTTGATCATTCATGCCCTATTGGTGATGCATTATCATCATGTTGATCATCATCCGTTTTCTCACTTTCTACTTCTTCCTCTTCTTGTTATCATTATGTTGATCAATATTCTTTTTCTCACTTTCTACTTCTTCCTCTTCTTATTTATCTTCTTCTTCCTTCTCACTTTTATTTTTCTCATCAACCTATATATACCCTTCTCCATCTCCCTCAACATCATTTTCACAACTTTCTTCAGCTTTACTTATTCCTGACTGATATTGTTCAGGAAGTTTCTCCGTATCTATCTGTACTCTAGCCTATTTTGTTAGGTGGTCAGAAGTTGATCCACTTTCACTTTCTTTTCTTTTGGGAGACATCTTTGAACTACAAACAACAGAAAATAAAAAATACATTACATTTGATGTCTGCATAATTTTTAAAAAAGGTAAGACAAATTTCAATAAATTTGTATATGCCACATTACAAAAAAATATTCCAACGGATAATCCATCAGTTAGAATAGATGGAGAATCTGTTTGAAGACATATTTAATATCTCCCAATAGATGTTCCACCTGTTGCAACAGATGGACCACTAAGGCCACCACCACCACCACCAAGACCACCACCAATACAACCAACACCATCAACACCATCACCAATGCCACCAATACCATCACCAAGACCACCACCACCACCACCAATGCCACTAATACAAACACCACCAATACAAACACCACCACCACCACTAATGCCACCAATATAGGCACCAAGACCACCACTACCACCACTAATACCAACACCAAGACCACCGACACCACCACCAAGACCACCAATACCGACACCACCAACAACAGCCATCAACAACACCGCAAACACCATCCAACAATACCATGATAGTTAACGAAATACTACAATAAAAACTAGGATTTTCTTGGGTTCTTCCTATGTTTTTAGCATCAAAACTCAAAATTGTTAATCCATTCTCGAAGATAATACAACTAAAAATGTTCTTTTTTATCATTAACTAAAAAGCAATAATTTTAGAATAAAGAAAAAATGTAAAACTCTTCTCAAAATCTGTTACCTGCAAAGACAGAGAAAACGATGGATACAAGCAAGAATGAAGTTGAAAATAACAACTATGTGATCGAAAATGGAAACAAAATTGATCTTTTTTGAAGAGTTGAGTAATATGTTGAGTAGTTGTGTCTGTATTGTTAAGAGATAAAGAAAAGAGTGAGAACTCGAGATTTGAAATGATGAAATATTTTTCCCTCAAATGGATGATTTGTATGGGTTGATTTATATTTTGGAAAAGAATGACAAGTTTTGAAATTGTTAATTTGGTCCGAATTGATCTTAACTATTTTTTTAAAAGAGATAATTTTTAGTTGTTTCATCATAATAAAGTGTATTAAGTTTAATTGAAACACTGATGAATTTAGGTATTAGCATAATAATAAGTTAACATGAATCATTTCAACTCAGATTGATCGATTGACGACTTAGGTCGGGAGAAATACAATACCAACATCACGCAATTGCAAAGACTCAATTGAAATTGTAGTTGACCCTATAAACTCATTCCTAGTTCTAGCTAAATCAATTTAGGTATTAGCTTAATAATAAGTTAATATGAACCGTTTCAACTCAGCTCGGGAGAAACGCAATACCAACATCATGCAATTGCAAATACTCAATTGAAATTGTAGTTGACCCTATGAAATCATCCCTGGTTCTACATAAATCAATTTAGATATTAGCTTAATAATAAGTTATTATAAATCATTTCAACTCAGGTCGAGAGGAACGCAATAGCAACATCATGCAATTGCAAAGACTCAATTGAAATTATAGTTGACCTTATGTACTCATCCCTAGTTCTAGATAAATCAATTTAGGTATTAGCCTTATAATAAGTTAATATGAATCATTTTGACTCAGATTGATCAATTGATGAATCAGGTCGGGAAAAATGCAATACCAACATCATGCAAATGTAAAGACTCAATTAAAATTATAGTTGAACCTATGTACTCATCCCTAGTTCTAGCTAAATCAATTTAGGTATTATCTTGATAATAAGTTAATATGAATCATTTTAACTCAGATTGATCGATTGGCGACTCAGGTCGGGAGGAATGCAATACCAACATCACACAATTGTAAAGACTCAATTGAAATTGTAGTTGACCCTATGTACTCATTCCTAGTTATAGCTAAATCAATTTAGGTATTAGCTTAATAATAAGTTAATATGAATTGTTTCAACTCAGGTTGATCGATTGACGACTCAGGTCGGAAGGAACGCAATACCAACATCACACAATTGCAAAGACTTAATTGAAATTGTAGTTGACCATATGTACTCATCCCTAGTTCTAGCTAAATCAATTTAGGTATTATCTTGATAATAAATTAATATGAATTGTTTCAACTCAGATTGATCGATTGACGACTCCGGTCAGAAGGAACACAATACCAACATCACGCAATTATAAGGACTCAATTGAAATTGTAGTTGGTCCTATGTACTCATCCCTAGTTCTAGCTAAATTAATTTAGGTATTAGCTTGATAAATAGTTAATATGAATCATTTCATCTTAGATTGATCAATTGATGACTCAGGTCGGGAGGAACGCAATACCAATATCACACAATTGTAAAGACTCAATTGAAGTTGTAGTTGATCCTATGAACTCATCCCTAGTTCTATTTAAATCAATTTAGGTATTAGCTTGATAATAAGTTAATATGAATCATTTCAACTCAGATTGATCGATTAACGACTCAGGTCGGGAGGAACGCAATACCTACATCACGCAGTTGCAATGAATCAATTGAAGTTTTAGTTGACCCTATGTACTCATCCCTAGTTCTAGCTAAATCTATTTAGTTATTAGGTTAATAATAAGTTAATATGAATTGTTTTAACTCAGATTGATCGATTAACGACTCAGGTTGGGAGAAATGCAATACCAACATCACACAATTGCAAAGACTTAATTGAAATTATAGCCGACCCTATGTACTCATCCATAGTTATAGCTAAAACAATTTAGGTGTTAGCTTGAAAATAAGTTAATATGAATCGTTTTAACTTAGATTGATCGATTGATGACTCAGGTTTGGAGGAACACAATACCAACATCACGCAATTATAAAGACTCAATTAAAGTTGTAGTTGACCCTATGAACTCATCCCTAGTTCTAGCTAAATCAATTTAGGTATTAGCTTGATAATAAGTTAATATGAATCATTTTAACTCAGGTCTGAAGGAACACAATACCCAACAACAACAACAACAGACCCAGTATATTCCCACAAAGTGAGGTCTGGGGAGGGTAAAATGTACGCAGTCCATACCACTACCTCCGAGGAAGTAGAGAGGCTATTTCTGATAGACCCTCGGCTCAAGATAAAAAATAGTATACCAAGGTCGTAATGAGACATGAAACAGGTTGTATAGCATAACAGAATTAAGAGATAAAAAATAAGAATACTAAGTCTCAAAGAAATGGGAAATAAGAGAAATACGAATAATACGGAATATGAAATAAGAACATAGATACCCATGTGGTAGTAACATGCCCTAATAGGCCTAAAATACCCATCACACCTAAACTCCCCTATCACCTAGCGATTACCTACACATTCACCCTAGTCGTCTACCCTAATCCGCGACCTCCACACCTTTTTGTCTAGGGTCATGTCCTCAGTAATCTGAAGCAGTTCCATGTCATACCTAATCATCTCCCTCCAGTATTTCTTAGGCCTACCTCTACTCCTCCTGAACCCATCCAAAGCTAACCCCTCATACCTCCTAACAGGGGCATCCATTCCCCTCCTCATCACATGCCCAAACCATCTCAACCTTTTTTCTCGCATCTTGTCCTCCACCGAAGCCACTCCCACCTTCTCTCGGATAATCTCATTCCTAACTTTATCCTCTCTAGTTAGTCCACACATCCAACGCAATGTTCTCATTTCTGCTACCTTTAATCTTTGAATATGGGAGTTCTTGACTGGCCAACACTCCGCTTCATACAGCATGGCCGGACGGACTGCCACTCTGTAGAATTTTCCTTTAAGCTTAAGTGGCACCTTCTTATCACACAACACTACCGAGGTGAGCCTCCACTTCATCCAACCTGCTCCAATACGTTTAGTGACATCCTCATCAATCTCGTCATTCCCCTGAATCACAGACCCCAGATACTTAAAACTACCCTTCTTACAAACATCCTGAGAATCTAACAACACTAGCACATCATCCTCCTGACTCGAGTCACTAAAATTGCATTCCAAATACTCCGTCTTGGACCTACTCAACCTGAACACCTTAGATTCAAGAGTTTGCCTCCAAACCTCCAATTTCTCATTCACACGCACCCCTCCGTGTCTCATCAATAAACACTACATCATCCACAAATAACATACACCATGGTACCTCACCTTGAATACTCCGCGTCAACTCGTTCATCACCAACGCAAAAAGAAATGGGCTAAGAGTCGATCCCTGATACAAACCTATCTCGATTGAAAAATGCCCTGAGTTTCCTCCCGCTGTCCTCACCCGAGTCTTTTCTCCATCGTACATATCCTTGATTGCTTTGATGTACTCCACCAGAACTCCTCTCACCTCTAAGAATCTCCAAAGAACCTCCCTAGGGACTTTGTCGTACGCCTTCTCCAGATCGATGAACACCATATGCAAATCCCTCTTCCTTTCCCTAAATTGCTCCACCAATCTTCTCACTAGATGGATTACCTTTGTCGTCGAGCGTCCAGGCATAAAACCAAATTGATTCTCCAAAATGGACGCTACCCTCCTCAACCTTCACTCAACCACCATCTCTCAAATCTTCATAGTGTGGTTCAACAGCTTAATACCCCTATAGTTATTGCAACTCTGAACATCACCCTTATTTTTATATAACAGAATTAACGTACTCTATCTCCAAGCTTCAGGCATTCTCCCTGTCTTAAAAATAGCGTTGAACAAATCAGTCAACCACCTTAAGCCTACCTCACCAGCATACTTCTAAAATTCCACTGGAATCTCGTCAGGCCTCATCGTCCTACCTCTCCGTATCTTACGAATAGCCTCTCTGACCTCTTCTACCATAAAACATCTACATTAACTAAAATCACGACTCTCCTTCGAGCTGTCCAACTCCCCTAATACAATGCCTCTGTCCCCCTTCTCATTTAAAAGTCTATGAAAATACTCCTGCCATCTCTTCTTAATGTGCCCATGTTCCACCAAAACTCTACTGTTCTCCCCCTTAATACACTTCACTTGATTGAGGTCACGCCCCTTCCTCTCCCTAGCCTTAGCAAGCCTATACAATTATAGTTGACCCTATAAACTCATCCCTAGTCCTAGATATTAATATCCATTGTAACAGATTACCTATCTGTTGTAAATTATCAAATAAACATTTGCATCTGTTGCGACAGATGACTGAGCAATTGGAAATTTTCAAATAGATATTTATATTTGGTACAACAGATGATATATCTGTTTGAAATTCATTTTTTTTATTTTAGAGCAATTTCTGTCCTAAATAAAAAAAAGATAAAATACTAAGGAAGTAAAATTTTTTTTTGGATAACTCAAAAATCTCCTCCTTGAGTTGTCATACTTCTCTTTTCAATTTCACCCATCTCCTCGTGCCCCTCAAGTTATTAATGAATATTTAAACCCATCTCTAGAATTATCTCTCCTTCAATCATTAATTAATTCATCTCTCTTCTTTTTATTTATCTCCTCTTGAGCGTTATCACAACTATCTCCTTTTTATCTTTTTTTTCTCTCTTCTCTCCTCTTTCTGATGAGAATCCTTTCGAATCTCAACCGATCTATATCTTTTCTCGACTGAAATTACTGTTTTGATCCCCTTGCTTTTGACATTGCAAATATGGTTTACTATTGCTCTTTTATTCATTTTTTTCTTTGCAAGTTATTTATATTAGTCAGTTACATCTGTTATTTTATTTAATTACACATTACCCATATCCTATTTATTGAGAAAATTGAAGGAAAGGTAATTTTTAAGTCTTGAATGAATGAACCATTTTTTTTAAATATGTAAAAAAGGTCATATGTTGGGAGAACTTTAAAAGCCTTGTTGGCAATATCATTTTTTGTATGTATTTTGTTTGTTTCTTTATTGTTGATGTTGTTGGTGGGGTTGGTGTTGTTGGAACGTGTGGTGTTGGTGTTGTTGATGGTTTTGGAACAAACAACGTTGTTTCTTTATTATTGATGTTGTTGGTGGTGTTGCAATAGACAGAGTAACTGATGAAACAAATCAAATCACTAGCAAGGCTAGTTTTGATTTATTCTAACAGATAACCCATATGTTGCAACATGTCTTCCATCTGTTGTAACATATGCATAGCCTGTTACATCAGATTGCCTATCTATTGAACAGATGGGGAATTTATTGCAACAGATGTTGAGCCTATTGCAATAGATATAGAATCTGTTGCAATAGATGGGTAATATGTTACAACAGATGGATAATCTGTGGTAACAGGTTATACATCTGTTGCAATAGATGGGAAATCTCTTGCTGATGGGGAAGTTGTTGAACAGATGCTGAAATGTGTTGTATTTATTCAATTTTTTGTTATCCTTTTTTAAAATTATGCATACATCAATTGTAATGTTCTTTTTGTTCTTCACTACTTTGACATCAATTGTTTTTCTCTTGTTTGTAGATATAAGGAAGTGTAAGTTGATCAACTTTTGCCCGACTAACACAAAGGGCTACAAAAAAGATGGGTTGGAGGAATAAGCTGCTTGCAGATGGAACCACTTCATATGTGGGAGGTATGTATCACTGATCATGTTATCGTGAAAACACAAATAGAGTACATTGATTTTGTGAATGTTGTTTTTACCGATTAGGCATTGATTATTCAAATAAGATATCTGTAATTTTATAGTTAAGTTTGATAGGTCCGAACTGATAAGGCTAAGGGACCATGAATATGGTTTCGATACCCTATTAGTATTTAATGATGGTTGTTGCTCATGTTTATATGCCAAGTTTTGTGAAGAAATCAAATTTTAGTGGCATTGTAAAAAGATTCAGTAGCGATTATACTAACTTTATGGGTGTATTGGACTTTTAGAAGGCCTTCGAAGCCTCCCACTACTGCAATCAAGAACAAAAATCAATATAGTTATTTCCCTAGCCTAAATTTATATGGTTGGGTTGCTCTGGGTGATGATTATACACTAGAAGGTGCGGTAGGAGAATACCTGCGAGGGAAAAGGGAAGTTGATGAAGATTATATCATCTGAAACCTAATTGAAGAGGAAACATAGGGTAGCAAGCAAGGAATGTGTAGCGAATCTACACGATAAAATTGACTTAAAACATGAGAAATCTGAATCAAGTGCAAATATGAAAGTGTATCTAGTAATGAAAATCCATCTGTCATCTCTCTCAAAGAAAAATAGTATTACTGGGAACTTTGCTAGGGAGTTGCAACTAGCTAGCATGGTCAGAATGATCACCTACATAGAAATTAATAGAACACCAAGAAAGAAACTTTGCAGGCCCCAAGGGTTGAAATGATGTACAATAAATCAAGAAAACTCCTCCCAAGAACTTCTGAAGTTAAAATAAGGAATCAAGCAAAGACGACAATTTTTTAATTTTAAATTGCATCCCATGCCTTCTTGTTTGTGGTTCCGATTAAGCCCACTGCTATTGACCTGATCGGAACCACAAACAAGATTGAAAGACCGATTGAGTATAATTACTTCCTTAGCAATATGGATGTAATTGATTGTGTTTTCTTGCCTTAGCATGCTTTCAACGTATCTTGAAGAAGATCAGATGCTTGTTATAGTATGTGAATCCGTGCAGTTGCCAGAGCTCTTGAAAATTAATAAATGGATAAAAATGTAAATTGAACTAGTGTTTTTGACATATTAACAACTAAGCATGGAAAAGCATTGGTGCAATGTAAATTCCATGAAATAAGCATCTAATTTTATTGTCTTTCGAGAAATCAAGATATTGCCCAATATTGTGCTTTGGCACAATAAAATTGGATGCTTATTTCATGGAATTTACATTGCACCAATGCTTTTCCATGCTTAGCTGCTAATATGTCAAAAACACTAGTGCAACTTACATTTCCATCCATTGGATAATTTTCAAGAGCTCTGGCAACTGCATGGGATTCACATAATACCGCAAGCATCTGATTTTCTTCAAGATATGTTGAAAGCATAGTAAGGTAAGAAAATATAATCAATTACATTCATATTGCTAAGGAAGTAATTATACTTAATCTGTCATTCAATATTGTTTGTGGTTTCAATCAGGTCAATAGCAGTGGACCTAATCGGAACCACAAAAAAGAAGGCATGGGATGCAATTTAAAATTCAAAAATTACTGCCTTCGCTTGATTCTTTATTTTAACTTCAGTTGTTTTTGGTGTACATCATTTCAACCCTCGATATCCGCAAAACTGCTTTCTTGGTGTTCTATTATTTTCTATATAGGTGATCATTCCGACCACGCTAACTAGTCGCAGTTCCCTAACAAAGTGTCTAGCTGTAATATTTTTCTTTGAGAGAGACGACAGATGAATTTTCATTACTGGATACACTTTCATATTTGCATTTGATTCGAATTTCATTTCTCATGTTTTAAATCAATTTCATCGGCCAGATTCGCTAGAAGTTTCTTGCTTGCACACCATATATTTCCTCTTCAATTAGCTCTCAGATGATATAGTCTTTCATCAACTCCCCTTTCCCTCGCAGGCATTCTCCCCCGGCTCCTTCTGGCGTATAATCATCTTCTCGAATAATCCATCCATATTAATTTGGGATAGGGGAATTTCTATTAATTTTTTGTTCTTGTTTGCTGCAGTGGGAGGCTTAGAAGGCCTTCTCAGAGTCTAATGCACCCTTAAAGTTAGCCCAATCGCTATTGGATCTTTGCAATGACACCAAATATTGATTTATTCTCAAAACTTGACATACATAAACATGAGCAACAACTGTTACTAATTTGCAACAGGGTATTGGTACTATCTTCGTGGCCCCCCGCCTTATCAATTCGGTCCTATCAAACTTAACTGTACAATGCATGATCTTGTTTGAATGATCAATGTCTAATCGGTTAAAAACTGCATTCACAAAATCATTGTACTTTATGTATGTTGTCTTGATGACCTTATCAGTAATACATAACTCCCACACATGAAAGTGGATCTATCTATCTGCACACATATTATTCTTCATATCCCATTTATGGCTTAATTTAAATAAACAGATGACTAACTTATTGCAATAGATAACACATCTGTTAAAATTATCAAACAGTTATAGACATCTATTACAATAGATGATCAATCTGTTGCAATATATGACTTATCCGTTGGAAATAATCAAATAGATATATACATCTATTGCAACAGATTGTCAATATGTTGTAAATTATCAAACAGGTTAAATATATTTTGCAACAGATTACCCATCTGTTAGATTTATTTTAAAGCAATTTTCTTTTCTTTCTGAAATACAATAAAGGTAAAATGTTGCATTTAGATCCATTTTTTTTAATTTACATATTCAAAAAGTCACCAGTTTTATTTAATTAAGGGATTAATTATTAAAAAAGAGGTGAACAATCGTGCTTTTTGACTAACCCTTTCAAATTCAATTATTTATAAATAGGTCCCTCCTTACTTCTAGATAAGTCTGATCTGGATTTGGACAAAGTGATTCTGTGCAACTCCTTGCGGGAACTTGAAAGACGGATTCATGAATTCCAGTGGGAGTTGGGCAACATAAAAGCAAGGCTGAGGAGGGCCCTGCCGCTGCCAGATGACAATTGATCGGTTGACAATAATATTATTATTATTAATAATAATGATAATAATAATAGTAATAATAATAATTAAGTTATGTTTTTTTCTTTTAGTGTATGCATTTTCTTTTATTATATCGGATCTACCTAAGGGAGGAACCTAATGTATGTTTTATTTTTTATTGTATATTTGTATATAATGGATTCAAAAATCTATGTTTGGTCGACTTTAGATTTTTAATTCTTATTTAATATTTAATTTTCATTCTATCTATTCCTTATTCTCAATATGTCAACGGTTGGAGGTAGGGATTGAGTATTTGTGGCAACGGATAGACCATATATTACAATAGATGGTTAATTAGTTGGGACAGATGGATCATATGTTGCAATAGATGGTTATTAATAAAAAAGGATTGTGAAAAGTCATGACTTTTTGATTATTTAATATGAAAAATGGTTTGTAAATAAATAATAAGAAAATAAATGATAAACATAATTTGTAACCGTAAAAAATAGTCATTTAATTTTAATATCTGATGTTAATATTAAATAGGCGATAAGTCATGAATTTTCATCATTTTTGTTTTTAAATCTATTTTTTTTAATTTATTTATTATATGATGAAAAAGTCACCACTTTGAATTAATTAAGGTATATGATGATTGTTAAAAAAGAGATGACAGTGGTGTCTTTTTGTCTGACACATTCAAAATAGTTGATGAATCAAATTCGCCATCTGTTGTGACTGATGAATCAGCTGTTAGAAGAAATCAAAAAAGCTCCTTCAACAGATGGTCGATTTGTTGCAACAGATGGTATATCTGTTGCCATGGATGGGTTATCTGATGCAACAGATATACAATCTGTTGCCACAACTCAATAAAAATGGCTATTAATTTATTTAAAAAGATGGTTATTGAAAAGGTGAGAAGTCTTCGATTATTTAATTGACAAAAAAGTTATTTAAATTTAAGAACTAATTAATAATAATAAGCTGAAAATTCATGACTTGTCACAATAATAAAAAACTCACCAGCTTGATTTAATTAAGTCATTTCTTTTCACAGAAAACAATAAGAAAAAATATGATAACCACAATTTATAACCGTAAAAAAATAATTATTTAATTTGAATAATTGATGTTAATATAAAATAGGCGACAAGTAGTGACTTTTCACTATTTTTATTTTTAATTTTTTTTAATTTATATAATAAAAAAGTCACCAATTTGGATTAATGAAAGTATATGTGATTATTAAAAAAGACAGATTATTTGTTGCAAAAGATGGTATATCTGTCGCCATAGATGGGTTATCTGATGCAACAGATATACAATTTATTGCCACAACTCATTAAAAACGATTATTATTAAAAGAAATAATTATTGAAAAGGTGAGAAGTTTTCGATTATTTAATTGAGGAGAAAGTTATTTAAATTTAAGAACTAATTAATATTAATAAACTGAAAGTCATGATCTATCACAATAATAAAAAAGTTAGCACCTTGATTTAATTAAGTCATAACTTTTCACAGCAATCAAAATGTCACCAGTTTGAATGCAATTAATAAAATGGAGGTGAATAGTCGCACTTTTTTACCTAACTCATTCAAATTCAATCCTCTATAAATAGGTTTCTCCTTATTCGTTCATTCTACTACACTATTTATTTCTTGCATCTTGTCTTTCATATTACATCTTCAACCATTTTCTCTTCAAAGACCAGATACCTTTTCCCTAACTCAGGTAAGTTTTTTCTTTCTTTTTGTGTAAATCTACCCAATTTGTAGTATACGTTGTATTACATTCAGACTC
Source organism: Capsicum pubescens (assembly GCA_030864215.1). Taxonomy (NCBI): domain Eukaryota; kingdom Viridiplantae; phylum Streptophyta; class Magnoliopsida; order Solanales; family Solanaceae; genus Capsicum; species Capsicum pubescens. The sequence continues at coordinate 247,015,833 of CM061547.1, forward strand.
TTTTCTTTACTTGTGTTTTTACATTTTTTGTCAGTTCATGCGTGTTCTAGATATGACTGATCTTGTTTCGGACATTGCTATTCTAAGCAATACCATGAGGGAACTTCAGAGATAGGTTAATGACCTACAGTTGGGAGTTGGGCGCCGTGAGAGCAAAGATGCTCTGAGAGATTCGCAGACTGAGGAGGGCCCTGCTGCTGACGGTTGATGATTGGCCAGCTGACAATAATAATAATGCTGCTGATGATAATAATAATACTAATAATAATAATTAAGTTATGTTTTTTCTTTTAGCGTATGTATTTTTATTTTTATTTTTATTTATATCCGATCTACCTACCTAATGTATTTTGTTTTTGTTTAATGAAAAATTTATGTTTCTGTCTATTTCTTCTTCTCAACAAATATTTCGACGATTGGACGTAAGGAATAATTTGTAATCCAGTAGAAACATATTGGTTATCTGTTGGGTTTATGGCAGGAGTTGTTTTATGTTGTTCAAAACAGACTACTTATTTGTTGCAACAGATTACTCCTCTATTGCAACAGATAACGCGTCTGTTGCAACAGATAACTCATCTGTTATAATAAATGACCCATCTATTCGATTCATGTTTCGGGAACTATATAGAACCATAAACATGAATCCAACTTATGAGTCTTTCATTGCAACAAATGACTCATCTGTCGCAATAGATGAGTGATTGGTTTAAACAGATGGCTCTTATGTTGGATTCATGAAAGGGTTCTATCCACTGTTGAAAAAACAGCAGTAGCAGTGTACCCAGATGACAAATTTAACTAAAAATCATAATTTTACTTATGAAAGTCACCAATGAAGTAATGCCAAAGTGATGTACAAAATAAAATTTGACCTAAAAAATTATTCAAGTAGCAGCAGTAGCGATAAAAACAACAACAATGGTCGACAAGAAGAAAAAAAAGATGATAATGAAGTAGAAGATAGTGATAATGAAGAAGAAGATGATGAATAAAGCAGCAACAACAATGAACAATAAAAATCGCGAAGAGAGAGAAAACAACAGCGAATAAGAAGAGAGAGAGAAACACGTTTTTTCCCTCCGTTTTTTATTATATTAACTAACTTTTAGATCAAAGTGTAAATTTAAAAATTTGTGTGCTATTTTCAAACTTTTCCAACTTTCTTAATCCATAATAAAGCAATTGTCACCTCCACTTAATTATTAAGATTTGAGTCACCTACACCTCATTTTCAAATTCCTTTATCATTTTTAACTAAATGCCCCTTGTTACATTGTATTGGTTATTACTGGTTTGTCATCTTTATTCCAATATATGACTATATCTTTTAAGTTATAGATATAGTCGTATAGCTATATGAATTGATCTTGTTCATATGAACTGAAACAACAACCTGTAGTGTTGGGCCCGCGCATAGCACGAGCATTCTTATCTAGCACATATATATATTCTAGTTAGAAGAAGTCTGTGCAAAGTATGGACCCAACATCTTATCCTAAATTGATATTATAATAATAACCATATCAATTAATGTGACATCTTTTGAATTTTGAAATTTAAATAAATTTATTTTTCAAAGTAACTTTTGCATATATTTTAAAATATTTTAAATTATCAATTATTGTGATTTATTATTCAAATATATAATTTTATTTCATAAATTTAATTTACGATCAAATTAGACTCTACAAATGTATACATTAATAAAGAGTGTGAAAGAAAAATTCGATGGACCTATATTACTGTTTTTCAGATAACACATGCCGAGTATATGTTATTTTTTGGTCTCAATTTATGCGAAATAAATAGAATGTAGATAATCAATCATATTTTTAATATATTTTTAGATATTTTAAGTGGTTAACTATTGTAATTTATAATATTTTTTATGTAGTTTTCAAATAATATATGTTACTCTCCCTTTTTAAATTTTTATGGCATTGATAGTCAATTATATTTTAAAAAATAATATAAGTTTTTAGTCATTGTGATTTATAATACTTTCCTTCTATTTTAATTTAAGTGACATTGATATGATTTCGAGAGTCAATCAAATATTTTATATCTTTTAAACTTTTTATGTTGTTAATTATTGTGATTCATAGTATTTTTATGCTTTTTTTTAAAATATATAATAGATTAATTTTCTTTTTAGATATTTTAAGTTGTTAACTATTGTAATTTATAATACTTTTTATGTAATTTTCAAATAATATATGTTACTGTCTTTGTCCAAACTTTTGTAGCATTGATAGTCAATTTTATTTTTTAAATAATTTAAGTTTTAAATTATTATGATTTACAAAACTCTTTCTTTTGTTCCAATTTAAGTGGCATAATACTTAGATGATCATAATAATTAATTAGAGGTGGTATAGTAAAATCACTATTGAAGAAGCAAAGCAGACATGTCTTAAATAACTCACAACAACTACTTAGAAGTGATATAGCAAAATTACTATAAAAAATACTTGTGATTTTTTTTAAGTGGGCCTCATATAAGACGTCAAGTTAATTTAACATCAAGAGTTAACTTATCATTTTATATTTGTTTTATATTTTTTAATAAATATTTTTTTAAAATATTTAGATGACTTATAATAATTAAGTAGGGTGATATTTAGTAAAATTACGATTGAAGCAAATGAAGTAGACATGTCATAAATTTCTCTTACATTTTTTAAAAAATATTATTAAATTTTTAATATGAAAATAACTTATAATAGTTTATTAGGAGTGATATTGTAAAATCACGAAACAAGCAACTGAAGCAGGCATATCGACGGAGAACAGCTTGCTTCCGCTCAACTCTCTCTTATATAACAAGAGAATGTGTTGTATCTATCATAGGCAGAACATAAGCCTCACACACATCTTCCTTTGTTTCTATTGGGAGCATGTATCGATCGATTTAGTTCGATTTTAAGTATTATTGAATTAATTTATTAACTTTTAATTTTGAAATATTCTAGATTAATAATCAAATCAATAAAATATTTTTTTATTGATTTCGATTTATCAATTTTTAGTCCTTAATAATTCGATTTTCAATTTAGCCGATAAGAAAATATGCATAAAATAAAAATAGCAGCAACTAACATGAAAAGAAAATGAATCTTAGTTGTAGTGAAATCCTACCTGGTGTGTTTTAATTTATAAGAATCTTCAAGTTTGAACTGAATGTCTAGTTTGTAGAAATTAAAGAAAAATTAAGAGAAATATATATATATATATATATATATATATATATATATTTATAAAATACGACTAAGTATTTAGTATATTCTTATTGGGTTATCGATTTACCCAATAACTCACTACAAAAATTTATAAAATCATTAAAAAAAAACTGTTAACTCAATAATCCAATAATAATAAATTAATAGCATTTTTATCAATCCAATTTATTAATTGATTCGATTTTTGCAGAGCTCTAGCTCCCATCGTTATTTGGTAACCTCATATGGACTTTTCCATTTTTGGAGCGGTGTTTCCAATTAAAGAAATTGGTTTCAAAAATTTAAACTCGAGATTATCAATTACGGCTAAAATAATTTTAAATCATCTTACCACAATTCATACTAATATAATTCCCACAAACTTATTACTTGACAACCACAAGTTTCATGATTAATTTCCTTTAGCATTGAGCTAAAAAAAACATAGAATGTGGTGTAGTGATGGAATGCTCCATATTAAACTAGAGGTCTCGAGTTTGAATCCTAAATATAGAGAAAATTTTATTGGAAGACCACCCTCAAAATAGATTTGCACTGTGTAATTCGAATTAGTTAAAACTTCAATATCGAACATTGAGTGAAATAAAAAAGAAATAAAGAGAGAGCTTTCAAGTGTTCATTTCTATCATGAGTACAAGAGTGGAAAACACCCTCATCCTTTTGGTCCATTTATACAAAATGTTGCACACCCAAGGCACTACAATCCATAATTATTCTGTCTAGTAGAAGTAATCCCTATATCTTCATGAAAAGCTTCCAAAGCAAGCAAACAAAAGACATTTCATTGTTTATCTACAAAGTAGAATCTGATAACAAAGTTTTAATTAAGATATATTTTTTTCGAGAAAGATTAAAAACAAAAAATACTTCATGTAAATTGAAATAGAAAAAGTAAATAAATATGCATTATTACACGATGAAATATCTCTATGAGCTACTACCAAAAAAAGAAAGAAATATCTCACGAGCAACTTGCAAACCCAAGATAAAACAATTCATAGTCTTACGGGCAAAATTAAGCTATGGAAAAGATACTAGAACAGTACTTAATTTGTCTGCCTGAAAAGCTTCTAACAAAACGGCTTTACACTCTTTTCTACGAAAACATTTTCTGACATTCAAATCATGGTAGCAATTTTTTTGTGATAGACTAAAATTAAACGTATTGCATAACATGAGAGAAAAAATAATTTAATATGCATCAATATCTATATCTATATCTATATCTATATCTATATCTATATCTATATCTATATCTATATCTATATCTATATCTATATCTATATCTATATCTATATCTATAACCTATAACCTATAATCTATATCCTATATCTATAATCTATATCTATATCTATAATATATTAAAAGTGTTAAGCTTAGAAAAATGATTTAAATTTTTTGCCCTTCATTAAAAGACTTTTCTTTAGATAAAATTATCTTTTCACTATTTTTTAAAATTTATTATTTAATTATTTTTTATTATATTAGCTAGACTTCCTAAAATATATGGAAATCCTAAAATATATGGTAGGAGAATTAATTAATACTTTTCTTTTACTAAACTTCCTAAAATACATGGGACTCCTAAAATATATGGTAGGAGAATTAATTAATATTTTCTTTTCTACTGTTCAATTAGAAAAATACACCTAAAATAAGACTCTATTAAGAAAATACTTGTATAAATATTGAGATGTACGTTAAACTAGAGAACAAACCGATTTGTCTATTGAGAGAATATGATTGATGTTCATTTAACTTGATTCGATTGCATGTCTAGATTGGTGGATGCTTGATTTTCCAACCCTCAACTTCTTCACTGTTTTTGTCCGCATAATAGAATTCAACATGTGTGTGTATATCTATAATCTATAATATATTAAAATTATGAAGACTATTATATTAGAAAAGTGATTTGAACTTTTTACCCTTCATTAAAAGACTCTTCTTTAGACAAAACTATTTTTTCACAATTTTTTTAATTTACTATTTAATTATTTTTTATTATATTATCTATAATATATTAAAAGTGTGAATACTGTTAGAAAAGTGATTTGAACTTTTTACCCTTCATTAAAAGACTCTTCTTTAGACAAAACTGTCTTTTCATTATTTTTTTAATTTACTATTTAATTATTTTTTATTATATTAACTAGACTTCCTAAAATATATGGGACTACTAAAATATATAATAGGAGAATTAATTAATATTTTTCTTTCTACTGTTCAATTAGAAAAATACTCCTAAATAAGATTCTATTAGGAAAATACTTCTATAAATATTGAGATGTACGTTAAACTAGAGAACAAGCCGGTTTACCTATTGGAAGAATATGAGTGATGCTCATCTAACTTGATTTGATTGCATGTCTAGATGGTGAATGCTTGATTTTCTAACCCTCAACTTCTTCATTATTTTTGTCGACATAATAGAATTCAACATGTGTGTATATATATATCTTCTTTGTTCCGCTCAGACAAGAATTAGTTGGATCAAAATCGAAGCTTTGTGATCACTATTTTTTTTTTTTTATAGTTTAATGATCGTAGATGAATGTCGGTTGGCTTTGAAGAATTTCTTGTGTAAAGGTTAGGTTTAATTGTATTGTTTTGATATCTTTATTATCTTATTATTTTATTTTAATTTACAGATACAAGATGAATGTGGGTCAGTTTTTTTTTTTTTTTTTTTTTTTTTTTATGTAAAGGTTAGGTTTAATTGTATTATCACAATATTTCTATTAGTTTATTATTTTATGGTAGTTTACAGTTCGTAGATGAATCTCGATCGGCTTTGAGAAATTTTTGTGTGTAAAATTTAAGTTTAATTGCATTGTTTTGATATCACTTTTATCGTATTATTTTGTTTCAGTTTACAGGTGATAGATAAATGTTGGTCGGCCTTGAGGAATTTTTTTATTTAAAGGTTAGGTTTAGTTGTATTATTTTGATATCTTTATTATTGTATCATTTTGTTATTATTTACAAGTGGTAGATGAGTGTCGGACGACTTTGAGAAAATTTTTGTATATAAGGATTAGATTTAATTGTATTATTTTGATGTCTCTATCATTGTATTATTTTGTTGCAATTTACAGATGGAAGATGAATGTCGATCGACTTTTAAAAATATTTTTCGTAAAGATTAGGTTTAATAAATAAATTCTCCATCTTTACATACTCAAAAGATATTAAATTTAATTATTATATTCATCTTTATTATTTAAACAAATATCCTATTTAATGTAATATTTGAACTCATTAAAGTGAGGTACACGCGCAAGACGCGTACATCTAAACTAGTATATATATATATATATATATATATATATATATATATATATATATATATATATATATATATCTTCTTTGTTTTCATTCAAAATCATTCTTTATGGTCAAAATTTTCGCCCAGAAAAGAATAATTAGTTGGATCAAAATCGAAACTTTGTAATCACTATTATATTTTTTCTTATAGTTTACAGGTCGTAGATGAATATCGGTTGGCTTTGAAGAATTTCTTGTGTAAAAGTTATGTTTAATTGTATTGTTCTGATATCTTTATTATCTTATTATTTTATTTTAATTTACAGATATTAGATGAGTGTGAGTCGGTTTTGAAATTCTTTTTAGGTAAATGTTAGGTTTAATTGCATTATCGTAATATTTCTATTAATTTGTTATTTTGTGGTAGTTTAGTTCGTAGATGAATCTCAATCGGCTTTGAGAAATTTTTATGTGTAAAATTTAAGTTTAATTGTATTATTTTGATATCACTTTTTTATCGTATTATTTTGTTGCAGTTTACAGGTGATAGATAAATGTTGGTCGACTTTGAAGAATTTTTTTATGTAAAGGTTAGGTGTAGTTGCATTATTTTGATACCTCTATTATCGTATTATTTTATTATTGTTTATAGGTGGTAGATGAATATCTGACGACTTTGAAAAAAATTTTGTTTGTAAAGATTAGATTTAATTGTATTATTTTGATGTCTCTATCATTGTATTATTTTGTTGCAATTTACAGATGGTAGATGAATGTAGATCGACTTTTAAAAATATTTTTAGTAAAAAATAAGTTTAATAAAAAATTCTCCATCTTTATATATACTCAAAAGATATTAAATTTAATTATAATATTTATCTTTATTATTTAAATAAATATCCTATTTAGTGTAATATTTAAATTCATTATAGTGAGATGCACTCGTCTAGTATAATGAAATATCGGTATGAGCATCTTGGAAAACCAAAATATTACAATCCACAGTCGGGAAAATCAGGAAAAAAGTAGTAAAATAGTTCGTAATTTGTCCGTTTGAAAAACTTCCTAACAAAACAACATTACACCTCTATACTACACAGGCGAATCCAACAATCGAAGTACTCCCAATGAAAGCCAAAACGCGGCTCACACAAAATATACATAGATCAGACACTGCCAATGCTCGTGCTATTCTCAATCATCACCAGATCGATCCTCATTAATCTCCTCCAGAATCACAACAAGAGCAACTATGAATGCGTAGTCCACGTTCGGGTACACAGTAACACCAAAATTGTCTTTGCCAAGCAGTATACTCTGAGCAGTGTGTTTCCTATGCATTTGGGCAACTATAGTAGAAGTATTTCCAGCATAAATAACACATGATCTTTCAAACCAACTGCCTTCAATTCTGAAATCACAAACATCTTCTTTTGTATTGTGTGCCAAGAAAACATCCAACTTGGTCTTGAATTGAAGAAGTGAAGACTTCTTTACACTAAAGAGAAAATCTTTTGAGTCTGTGCTCTCTCCTCTGTAGACTTGCCATCTTCTATGTGCACTCAATATCTGAAAAACAAAAATATGGATTTTTTTTTTAATAAATGCCATGATGAATTCCTTTGCATAACTGCACATGAGCGGAGCTAGGTAGGACTGAGTAGCGGCGGACTCAAAATTTAGGAATTGTGAGTGACTCAAAAAGGTTCGAGCATATAAGACGTCCAAAACTTTAAAGTTCTGACTGAAAACCAAAACACTCAACTATCTTCTTGATTTTCGAGTGCTGCTTTTACTTCTATACCAATTTTTATATACTTCTTATATAATCATATCCTATGTTGCTCGGACTCTTCATAAATGTCAAAGTGCGACACCAAAAGTGAAGAGCCTGTGCTACTTAGATTATATCTAATATGCATCGAGTTCAACGGGTGCAGAAACACCACAAAAGTGCACATAAGCCCGCCCCTGGGGTTGAGGAATTCGACATAAAATTATAATATTTATACATGATTAAAATCAATTTTTATGCATATACCGTGAATGTTAAGTTTCCTTTTTTAACTTCTTTGTGTAGTTTATTTTGATAAATTTGATTACACGTAGTTTATTTTGATAAATTTGATTACACTATAGATAAGAACCATTTGTTTTAGTTTTTACCATATTACGACTCTGTCATATAAATTTTTCTCAATAATTTAACCATATTTTTAGTTTTTACCATATTACGACTCGTCATATAAATTTTTCTACATATAGGGAAAATTTACTATACAATTTATAGTGCATGAACTCCTTTATAGTTTTTTCTCAAAAGTAGGTATTTTATATATAGATAGTTTTAAAAATTAATCTAATATTACCCAACAATCATCCTATACAAAAAAAAAAAAAAAAAAGCTTAATTGTGCAATTGGTTGAATACTGAGCTATATATTGAGCTTGACGAACAAGGTTCAATTCCAGTTCAATTCATATATTTTTTTCTCTGTATCGTAATAAACTCATGTTCTAAAAATCTTAAATTCGCCTATATTAACATACTCTTCATAAGTGTGTAGATAATATTTAGTAAATAAAATTGTAGAAATAACATAAATATCAACTATTTTGGAAGTAATTACTCTCCCTCCCATTTTTTAAATTACTTTACTCTCTCTTCCTATTAATACACATAACATAGCCGACATATATATAACATTTTATGTATATGTTGAGATTTTTGTAATATGTTTAGAGAGTTGGAATTTTCTGTAATATTAGAAATATAAGTTGTGTATTTGTGTAATTTTTAAAATAAAAAATTCAGCAAGATCTAGTAACCCGGCCAGAAAGTTAAATTAGAATTGGAGTTCAAGTTGTGTTTGACAATGAATATGAACTGAACTATTTTTGAATTTTATGTGAGAAAATTAGAGCGAAAAAGTGTAAACAAATTTTACGAACTTCAGAATTCGAAAATTTTCTAAAAAATTTGTATGACCAAATACGTTATTTGAAATTCTAACTCAGTAAAAAAACAAATATTTTTCATGATCGAAACCCGTGATAGTAATGAATAAGATAAATAAGATTACCTTTTGTTGGAAAGTGACAATAGGATTACCAGCAGCATCAAGCAAAACACGTCGATCACGAAGGCTAAACAATTTGCTTTTAACCTTAAAAACGATGTTACCATTAACATCAGTAACTCCAAAAGCACCTTCAGACAAAGTCATAAGTTTCCTCACGATGTTCAAATCAACTGGATATGGTGCACAAAATTGTGGACTTATTATTGCAACTTGTTGATTTGCCATCATCTGAGGAGGATAGCTACTTGGTCCACCTCCCATAATTAATTAATTGTAAGAAAACTAGATGATTTTGGGTGAGATTTATTAGATATTAGTGTCTGAGTTTTGGTTTGGCAATTGGAAGTAATTTTATAGTGGAAATTTTGTTGATTGATTAATGATGAAGAAAAGAAAAGTGGGAAGATGATGAGGGAATTTCGGAAATGTTCTTTAGTCGGCGAGGCCAAGATGTGTAAGAAGATATATTCGTGTATTATTTTAATCTACGTATGCGTTATATTTCACATTGATAGAATGCTACGCGTTCAAATAATAAAAAATATTTTTTTATAAAAATATAAAATGAAATTGCAACGAATAAATTTCATCTATGTAATAGTAATACATTTTATGTAATTTTATTTAGGGAGAAGATAAAAATATCACTTTGGTATAAAAAGATACCACCAAAATAGCCATTGAATTTGATATTTTCGATTTTAACTTTTTTTTTGGGTGATAACAATTTTTTTGCCTTTTCGGCTGCTTCTTTAGTTTTTGTTATAAAACAATAAACAACAAAGAATAAAGAAGAAGAGTAGTGAGAATAGAGAGAGTAATTGTTATTTCTCTTGAGGGATGAATAAACTCTTCTATTTAAAGGAGAAATTTACTCCTAGTTTCTGAGTAAAAGACAGATAATTCAAATCCTAATGGATATCAAGTAGATCTTGAAAGATCTTGATAGACATTCACTACAACTGATATACATTAATATCATAACACTCCTCCTTGAATGTCTAACAATACACATATAGGCTTCCTCATTAAAAAACTTACAAGAAAAACCCAGTGGGACAAACCTCGTAAGGGAAAAAAAATACAACATGTATTAGCTCCCCCTAATAAGAACAACCTTGAATCTTTGCATTCCGATCTTGTGTACCATCTTCTTGAAAGTTGCAGTTGAAAGAGACTTGGTGAATAAATCAGCCACATTGTCACTTGAATAAATCTGTTGTACATTAATATCACCATTCTTTTGGAGCTCATGTGTATAGAAGAGCTTTGGCGAAATGTGCTTCGTTCTATCTCCTTTTATGAATACTCCTTTAAGTTGTGTTGTGCATGCTGCATAATCTTCATATAAAATCGTAGGTACTTTGTCACATTTCAAGCCACATTTTTCTCGAATGAGATGTATTGTGGACCTCAACCACACACACACTCGGCTTGCTTCATGAATAGCTATAATCTCAGTATGGTTCGATGGAGTGGCTATGATAGACTGTTTTGTTGATCTCCAAGATATGACAGTGCCCCACATATGAATACGTAGCCTGTTTGAGACCAAGCTTTATGAGGGTCAGATAAGTACCCAGCATCAACATAACCAATAAGATCGGAACTGCAATCTTTAGAATAAAATAAGACCAAATTGATAGTCCCTTTTAGATACCATAATATGTGTTTGATCCCATTCCAATGTCTCCTAGTATGAGCAGAACTATACCTTGCTAACAAATTAACTGAAAAGGCTATATCAGGCTTTGTAGTATTTGTAAGATACATTAGTGCACCAATTACACTAAGATATGGTATTCTAGGACCAAGGAGTTCCTTATTCTTTTTTGGAGGTCGGAATGGATCCTTATTCACATCAAGTGATCGAACAACCATCGGAGTACTTAATAGATGTGCTCCATCCATATAGAATCGTTTCAACACCTTTTCTGTGTAGACATATTGATGGATAAAGATACCTTTTGTCAAATGCTCAATTTGCAAATCAAGACATAACTTTGTCTTTCCGAGATCTTTCATCTCAAATTCTTTCTTTACGTAATCAATTGTCTTTTGAAGCTTTATTGGCGTTTCAATAAGGTTTATGTCATCGACATAGACAACAAGTATAACAAACTCCGACGTTATTTTCTTTATGAAAACACATGGGCAAATTTCATCATTCGTATAACCTTCCTTAGATAAATATTCACTAAGACGGTTAGACCACATGCGTCCAGATTGCTTCAAATCATACAATGATCTTTGTAATTTAATGGAATACATTTCTCTAGGCTTTGAACTATATGCTTTCGGCAGTTTAAATCCTTCGAAAATTTTCATGTATATCTCATTATCAAGTGATCCATATAGATAGGCTGTTACCACATCCATCAAATGCATTTCAAGTCTCTCATGGACAGTGAAACTAATAAGATAACACAATGTTATTGCGTCCATAACTGGTGAATATGTCTCGTCATAATCTACACCAGGCTGTTGTGAGAAACCTTGTGCAACAAGGCGTTCCTTATACCTTTGTATTTCATTTTTCTCATTTCTTTTTCGCAGAAAGACCTATTTATAGCCAACAGGCTTACCACCATTAGGTGTTTGAGCTGTAGGTCCAAAAACTTCACGTTTGGCAAGTGAATTCAATTCATATTGTATGGCTTCTTGCCATTTTGGCCAGTCATTTCTTTGTCGACATTCTGTGACAGATCGAGGTTCAAGATCCTCACTATCTTGCATGATTTTCGTTGCAACATTATATGCAAAGACATAATCCACTACTATTTCAGATCGATTCAAATTAGTTTCAACATCACTTGAATTTATGGATTGTTCCTCATTTTCTTGAGTCTCAAGCTCATTAATCCTTCAGTAATATCGACATTTCTCAAATCTTGAACTTCCATATGAGGATCTTTCGTAGTGTCATCTTGATCATTTTTTTTTCCTAGGATTTCAATCCTTAGAACCTAATGGTCTATCACGCTTCAAGCGTGCTTTAGATTCATTAGCTATGACACTAGTGGATGGTCCTTTAGGGACATCAATACGAATTGGGATATTCTCTGCAGGAATATGTGATTTAATGATCCTTTTCAAATCTGTAAATGCGTCCGGCATTTGATTTGCAATTTTCTGCAGATGAATAATCTTTTGTATTTCTTGATCACAAATAGAAGCACGCGGATCAAGATGAGATAGTGATGGATTTTTCCATAAAATTTCTCTTTTGATGTCACTATCTCTCCCCCTAATTTTGGAAAAACTATCTCATCAAACCGATAATCTGCAAATCGAGCAGTGAACATATCTCCCGTTAATGGTTCAAGATAGAGAATAATGGAGGGTGATTCAAACCCAACATAAATTCCTAACCTTCTTTGGGGGCCCATCTTGGTGCGATTTGGTGGTGCTATAGACACATATACACCGCACTAAAAAATTCACAAATGAGATATATTAGGCTCTTGACCCAAAACTAATTGCAATGGAGAAAATTTATGATAATTTATCGGTCTAAGATGAGCAAGTGTTGTATCATGCAAAATTGCATGACCTCAAACAGAAGTGGGCAACTTAGTTTTCATAAGCAATGGTCTTGCTATCAACTGCATACGTTTAATTAATGACTCGGCAAGACCATTTTAAGTGTGAACATGGGGTATAGGATGTTCCACTCTTATCCCAATCGATAAGCAATAGTCATTAAATGCTTGGGATGAAAATTTTGTAGCATTAACAAGACGAATAGACTTAATTTGATTATAGAAAACTGTGCCCATAATCGTATTATTTGTGCCAATAATTTTGCAAATGCCAAGTTGCGAGATGACAATAGGCACACACGAGACCATCTAGATGAAGCATCTATTAGGACCATAAAGTATCTAAACGACCCACTAGGAGGGTGAATAGGTCCACAAATATCCCCATGTATGCGTTCCAAGAACACAGGGGACTCAATCCCAACTTTAGTTGGCGATGGCCTCACAATCAGCTTGCCTTGATAACAAGCATTACATGAAAATTTACCATTCGAAAGAACCTTCAAGTTCTTTAATGGATGCCCATTTGAATTTTCTATGATTCGTCTCATCATTATAGATCTAGGATGTCCCAGACGATTATGCCAAAGTACGAAAGTATTGGAATTAGTAAACTTCCGGTTTACTATAGAATGTGCCTCAATTGCACAAATCTTTGTCCAATACAGGCCAAAAGATAAAGCAGGGAACTTTTCTATAACACATGTCCGCCCAGAGACATTCTTGGTGATACCAAGATATTCAAGATTCATCTCATCAATAGTCTTGATATGATAACCATTTTCACAGATATCTTTAAAACTCATCAAGTTTCTTCAAGACTTAGGAGAAAACATGACATTATTTATGATGAGTTTAGTTCCCTTGGCCAAGATTATAATGATTTTTCCGAAGCCTTCAATCAAATTAGCACAACCAGAAATTGTAGTAACATTAATCTTGCCCATGTTTAGATGAGAGAAATATTTCTCGTCTTTAAATATCGTACGTGTAGTGTCAGAATCAATCAAACAAATATCTTCACAATTGGACAGCTTACTTTAAAAATTATTCATATCTTCAAATAAAAAAAATATACATAAAATAATCATTACATAAAGTGAAAATCATTGATAAATGATTAATTACCTTTTATTTAAGCAATTAGTTACACAAGAATACAATAATATTTTATGTAAAAATTCATGGGCCACCATTGCACTTAAAAATATTTTATTTTATTACAATTAGTTACATAAAAATATAAATGCATATAAGGTGATTGGGAGAGTCATGTTCAACCATTGACAAACAATGTGTGTTGATTCGGTTTGGTAACTTGGTAGAATGAAGTATTATTCCAACCTATCTTCATTAATTTAAAATAGGAAAAAAATAACGAGGAGTTCCATAATAACAAAGTATATTATACCACTGCATGTCCTTTACTTTATTGAACATAATATATTAAAATAGGAAAAAGGAACAACGAGTTCCATATAATAACCAATATTAATATTATTGTTGTAGTTAGGCGTCTTTGAAGATGAATATTAATTGTATCATTTTTTTAATAAATAATGACAAAATTAAAATTTAATTCTATTCAATAATAAATAACAATAATATAATTAAACTAATTAATCAATACTAATCAAAAACTAATAATCATGCAAACAACTACTTTTACATGATTTTTATTCACTAACTGTTATCAACAAGAAAAAAATTAAAAATCAGTCATTCTTTCATGTTTACGGAGCCATCACCAATCAAGTGACCAATCTTTCTTTCAGGGTGCTCAAAGAAGTCTATTATATCCAAGCTTGTGATGTCAACATTATTTTCAGAGAAAAAGTTAGCCTCGGAATTTCTCTCTTTCTTCTTTAGTGATACTTGATAAAGATCAACCAATTGCTTAAGAGCACGACAGTCACGTGAATAATGTCCTTTTCCACCACATCGGAAACAAGTAATTGCTTCACATTTCTCATCTTTTCTCATTTTGTTCGATGAATGATTAACACCCGGAAAAAGGTTTCTTTCTTGGTCATCACGACCACGTCCACGACCAGGGCCGCGACCTTTTCCACGCCTAACATGCTGAGCATGCACATCATTCACCTCAGGAAATGATGCAGATCCAATAGGTCGATTCTCGTGATTTTTCATCAACAAATCATTATTTTGTTCAGCCACGAGAAGATGAGAACTTAGTTTAGTATACTTCTTGAAACCTTTTTCTCGATATTGCTACTGTAATAGCACATTCGAGGCATGAAAAGTGGAGAGCGTCTTTTCCATCATATCGTCATCATTGATCGTCTCTCCACATAGTTTCAATTGAGAAGAAATTCTGAACATGGCAGAATTGTATTCATGAACAGACTTATAGTCTTGAAACCTTAGATACATTCACTCATATCGTGCTTTCGGGAGGATGATCATCTTTAAGTGGTCAAACCTTTCTTTTAGGCTATTCCACAATATGAGTGGATCCTTAGTAGTAAGGTATTCAATTTTCAGTACTTCATCAAGATGATGACGCAAGAAAAGCATGATTTTGACTAGATGCTATATTTTCTTTCTTTATGGCGTCTCCAAGACCCATAACATCTAGGTGGATTTCATCATCCAGCACCCATGAAATATAGTTCTTGCCCGAACATTGAAGGGCAACGAGCTCACACTTCGTAAGTTTGTTAGACATATGAAAAAGGAAAACAAATAATACCTTAGCCTTCAAATTTGAGACGGTAGAGTCTCGTGCTGATAACATGTTATAAAACAATAAAGAACAAAGAAGAAGAGTAGAGAGAATAATTGTTATTTCTCTTGAGGGATGAATTACAATGAAGAAAACCCTTCTATTTATAGGGAGAATTTACTCCTAGTTTCTGAGTAAAAAACAGATACTTTAAATCCTAATAGATATCAAGTAGATCTTGAAAGATCTTGATAGACATTCACTACAACTGATATACATTAATATCATAACAGTTTCTTTGTTTTCTTACCTTTTTAAAAACTTTTTTATTACAATTATCTTTTAAAAGAAAAATCACTAGTCCTTTTCATTTTTTTTCTTTTCTGCAATTTTTTTAAAAGCAAAAAATGTATTTTGTCACTAATTTATTTTTTTCCTTTATTTCAAAGAACAATTAATCTATTTTTTTTTAAAATTCTATCAAAACAAAAAATAATCAATAATTATAAAAATTGAATTATTATTGTATCAAAGAATCTTTTATTTTTCAAATACATATTTGATATCAAATATATAAATACATATTTTCTAAAAATAATGATACAATTTATATACACATTATAATATAGTTTCTATACACATTCTACACAATATTTAACTACAATAATTATTTAGATACAAATTCTATACAACATTTATGCAGTTTATATACATCCTATACATATACATATTCTATACCATTATTATACAAATTCTATACAAATTATATATTTATAAAATATATTCTATACAATACTTATACGATTTTTTTTCACATTTAAATACAACAATTATATAATTTTTATGCACATTCTTTACGACCTTTGGCTACAATTATTATTCGGATATGTATTTTATACGACAACTACAGAGTTTTTATGCACATTCTACACATACATATTTTATACAACTATACAATTTTTATACACATTCTATATATTTTTTATCTATATTTTCTACATATACATATTTGATATAGCTATACAATTTCTATACATTATCGCATATAGATACATATTCTTTGCAATAACTATACCATTTTTATACAATCGTATTTAATTGTTATTTGTAAACACATTTTGTACAGTTTTCATACATATATCTTATATTGATACATATTCTATTTAATATTTATATATTTTTATGTAATTATATTTAATTATTATTTGTTTAAAATGAAAAATAGATTTTTTTTAGTTAAAAATTTTATAGCAAAACAAAAATAACTGAAACATTTTAAAAGAAGGATCGAATGGCCCAAATTGAAAAAAATACTGAAAATGGCCAAAATAACCCAACAGGAGCTACAATCCATGGCCATTACATGACAACTTGGTTTGCGAACAGACATTCCGAATAAGAAATTTTGTTGACTGAGGGGAAGGTGTTAGGCACCCCTCGATCCCGTGGTTCGGCCAGGGTCGCTTCATGGAGTATATCGTCTAGTACGACAATATAGAATGCATAAACCACATAAAACATGCAAGCCAAGTAACCAAACAAATCAAACAAAATTCAAAACCAAAATAATTTCCAGTTCGAATTATACAATACCAAAAATAGAAAAATATGGAAATGTAAATCCTATTCTAAACTAATCCTAGACTATGCTTTACCCCGACGTCTCGGGCCTTCTTCACGAACGTCCTCAGGGTACAGGATACTTCAGGGCATTCCCCAATAACAAATAACCTCGGGGCATTCTCCGGCTAAATGAATACATTTTTTCAGTGCAAGAAAATCAAACAATTCAACAAAATTTCAAACATTCAACAAAAATTTCAAACATTCAACAAAACCACGAGTCCTAAACTTTGTCTACCCAACCTACATTTGCCTATCAATTGTTGGCCTAAACATGATATTATCGATGTTAACCAGATTCGATATCTATTCCAAATTAACAATCAACAATGAACCAAAACAAATCATATTTGCCCTTTATTGATTTTCAATTCCCACCTTTCATTCTATTCTCAAATTACCGGTTTCTCCTTCAAATCAAAATTAGTCAAATCATATCCAATTTTCTCATTCGAATGCATTCAACCCTTTCAACATAATTCTAATACTTCCACATGATCACAATAACACATATTCAGGGGAACTAACGATTAATCAGCACCACACAACTCTTCACCGCCAATACGGATCACACAACATACAAAACATTCAATCCATAACACCGAATATCATAAATAAGAAAATAAAAAGGGCAAATATTAGAAATGTACCTCAATTTGGAGATTTTGAAGAATATTACTCGATAAAATAAAGAAAATTTGCTTCCGATAACTTCAACTCAAACCTCAACAAAGAACCTGTCCAACTCAAAATTGAGAATCGCAAAATAGGGAGATCCAGACCAGATTTCGACGAACCCACCCAACCCCAAACTAAAAAAATCATGAGAATAAAATAAATCTGGATCAGATTCCGATGGGTTGGATGAAATTGAAAGCAAATCAAAGTTTGCTTGACTATTCTGTGTCGTCGTAACTTCGGTAAGCTCCGACGATGACTGGAAATGATGAAGTACCAACTGCAACGTATTTCGATGAGTTTGAACGGATTTGGGATAACTTTGATGCGTTTTCAGCAAATCTATCACCGGAACAATAACCAACAACCGAAACCCGTGTTCCCTATCTCTCACTGTGTTACCCTCTCTCTATTTTTCTATATGTGTGTGTATTATTCTGTGTGTTCAATTGAATTATGGAGAGTGAAGGCGAGTATATCGTCCTTTTCCTTTCTTTTCAGTGAGGTGTGAGTGTGTATATATCTCCTAAAAAGAGCAAAAAATATGAATAAAAGGGGTAGGGATAGGGGGCACGTGAGGTAGGATGGGGTAGGGGTGAGGTGGTGATGTGTTGTTAAAATTTTATTGAAGGGAGCGATTAATTTTGTTATCAAAAGAATATTGGGGATTGAGTTTGTTAGGGGTTTGTTATTTTATCTTCTAGTGGGAAAATTATCACATGATTGAGGGTACACATTAGGATAAGATAAATAGATGGAATTGATTTTTGGGAGGGACAAAATTACGTGTATACATCACACCCCGTTTAGATGTAAACACAAAGTGTTTTCAGACAAAGCAGTAGAAAACGAGAGAGAATTTTGTCCTGAGCATTATTCATAAGAAAGAAACAAAAGGAAAAAGGGCAATCGAGTCTTCATTTTAGGCATTCTACCTGTCTCAAGTTATGTGAGAGTCAAGTCACAGGTATCTCAAAGGATTGGAAGAAAATGACTATATCAAGTTGGAGAGTCGAGTGAGGTCCCGTCGAGGTTTCGGTTTGCGGCTCTGTCATTATATCAAAAATAAAATTTCAAGTTAAAAAGATAACTGAAATTACAAAAGTCCTATCTATGCAACTTCTTTTGGACTCTTGACTTGAGTTTTTGATGCTTTCAAAATTGACAAAAGATCTGATATTCTTTGGGTTGAACTTGAGAATACATTCTTTCTCTATACAAAATTTAATGTTGGAGATGAACTCACAAATTGACCATGTTCTGTCGGTGGTACTTCTAAACCTTGATCCTGAATTTGAAATTCTTCACCCTATTCTTCAGGTGGGCACCTGACTTATAATTTCTTCATCTTGTTGCTTGACTTTCAATTTCATCACCCTGTTCTCCAAGAAGGCTCCTGACTTGCTATTTTGATCTTTTGATTTTTAATTTCACCGCCCTGTTCTTTGGGCGGGCTCTTGACTTGTAATTTCCTCACTTTATTGCCTTTCAATTGATTCACCTTGTTGTTTGACTTTCAATATCCTAACCTTGTTACTTGACTTTCAATTTCTTCACTATGTTCTTCAGGCGGGCTCCTGACTTGCAATTTCATCATCATGTTCTTCAGATGGGCTCCCGACTTGCAATTTCATCATCCTATTCTTCAGGTGGGCTCCTGACTTGTAATTTCATCACCCCGTTCTTCAGGCAGGCTCCTGACTTGCAATTTCATCACCCTGTTCTTCAGGCAGGCTCCTGACTTGTAATTTCATCACCCTGTTCTTCAGGCGGGCTACTAACTTGCCATTTCATCACCCTGTTCTTCAGGCAGGCTCCTGACTTGCAATTTTCATCACTCTATTCTTCAGGCGGGCTCCTGGCTTTCAATTTCATCACCTTATTTTTTCAGCAGGCTCCTGACTTGCTATTTCATCACCCTGTTCTTCAGGCGGGCTCCTGACTTGCAATTTCATCACCCCATTCTTTAGGCGTGCTCCTAACTTTCAATTTCATCACCCTGTTCTCCAGGAGGGATCCTGACTTGCAATGTCATTATCCTGTTCTTCAGGCGGGCTCCTGACTTGCAATTTCATCTCCCTGTTGTTCAAGAAGGCTCCTGACTTGCAATTTCATCACCCTGTTCTTCAGGCGGGCTCCTGACTTGCATTTCATCACCCTGTTTTTCAGGCGAGCTCCTGTCTTTCAATTTTATCACCTTATTTTTTCAGCGGGCTCCTGACTTGCTATTTCATCACCCCGTTCTTCAAGCGGGCTCCTGACTTGCAATTTCATCACCCCATTCTTCAGGCGTGCTCCTGACTTTCAATTTCATCACCCTGTTCTCCAGGAGGGCTCCTGACTTTCAATTTCATCACCCTATTCTTCAGGCAGGCTCCTCACTTTCAATTTCATCACCCTGTTCGCCAGGCAGACTCCTGACTTGCAATTTCATTGCCCTATTTTTCAGGCGGGCTCCTGACTTTTAACTTTATCACTCATTCTTTAGAGGACTCCTGACTTGCTATTTTATCACCCTATTCTTCAGGCGGGATCTTAATTTTTAATTTCATTACCCTGTTCTTCAGGCGGGCTCCTGACTTTCAATTTCATCACCCTGTTTTCAGGTGGGCTCCTGACTTGCTATTTTATCACCCTGTTCTTTATCCGGGCTCCTGACTTTCGATTTTATCACCCTGTTCTTCAGGAGGGCTCCTGACTTACCATTTTATCACCCTGTTTTTCTAGCGGACTCCTGGACTTGCAATTTCATCGCCTTGTTCTTCAGGCCGGCTCCTGACTTACCATTTCATCACCTTGTTCTTCAGGCGGGCTCCTGACTTCCAATTTTATCACCCTGTTCTTCAGGAGGGCTCCTGACTTTTAATTTGTTACCCTGTTCTCCAGGCGGGCTCCTGACATCAAAATCAAAACTAGAACAAAAATTATCCCATACAAAGATTATGATAAAGAAAGATTTCATTTTCCAACAAAATAAAGTCTTATTTTTCTAGGATAGGAGGATCCTAAGTAAAGTTCCTAATAACAGGAATTACATTTTTGTTTTTCCCCAGTTTATCATCAAAAGTTTTTGTGGGTGTGAAACCCAATCACAACTACTTGCAACAATGCATAATGCAAATATGAATCATGATTTTGATCAACAAATGCACCCTTTTGAGGGTACTCCCTCTCTTAAGAGTGAAAGTGAAAGATTCTTACAAAAGTTCATCTTTTAGGATTAAAGGCTCAAATTAGGATGTGCACCTCCTAGCCACGAGACATGAAAGAACAAAATTAGAAAATGTGCCTCTTAGGGGTA
Organism: Capsicum pubescens; assembly: GCA_030864215.1. Lineage (NCBI taxonomy): Eukaryota > Viridiplantae > Streptophyta > Magnoliopsida > Solanales > Solanaceae > Capsicum > Capsicum pubescens. The sequence continues at coordinate 247,037,255 of CM061547.1, forward strand.
CAAGATGATGAGTTTTACCATGATTGTGATTACTAAACCTGTACAGCAACACTGCTCTTCCATTTACAGAAATGAGGAATTTCACTTCTGGATATTTGCGTTTTGAAGCCTTTGATTAGAAGGTAGCAACTGTTCCTATTTCATACAAAGAAAACTTGTGAGTTTAAAACAGGGTGGTTGGCTTGCGACTTTGGCCTTGGAGGCGATTTCTCTCGCACTTGTCTTGCTGCACTATTGACCCAAACTTAGATCAGTAAAAGAGAATCAGAAGCAAGCACAGTAGCTCCATTTTGCTAGGTCTCTTTGATAGATCCTTCGAACCTTGGTATTTCCTTGATTCCTCAAACTTGTTTTCTGACAAAACTTCCTGCTTGTCTTGTTTCAACTTTCAATCAAGTTTCTTTCATGTGCTGGCCTTTTTTCTTGCTTTGTGCAATTGAAGAAGTTGGTAACCAGTTTTGAAATTCTTTCTCATTTGTTTTGACATGGACTTGACTCCAAGACAAAGAGAAAAATGACAATGATTTTTATTTGGATAACTGACTCATAAAAAAAACAAAAATAAAAATAAAGAGAAGAAAGAAAAGACAATGAATGTCTCCATCTGAAACGAAGAAAAGAAAAGATTTATCTAAAAATGACAGTTAACTCTGATGATTGTGACATGCATTTGAATTAAACTGTCTGATCTTTCTATCCAAACTCTCACAAATTGTTTTTGAGTTAATGGACTTGAAACTGAGTTGCTTTCTTAGGTCAATTGCACTTATAGACCTCATTTGGCTAGTGACACCTTGAAGGGTTTTTGTCATCAAGCCTCTCTTATTTTCTTTCTCTCAGATCACCATTGCCTTATGGTGTCCGTGATGGATTTCACCAATGAGACTCTCCTATTTTCATTTCTCTTAACTCAAAATCATCTTACGGTGCCCGTGATGGTTTTCAGCGATAAAACTTTCTCATTTTTATCTCTCTCAACTTACTATTGCCTTACGGTTCCCGTGGAGGTTTTAACTAATAAGACTCTCTCATTTTTATTTCTCTCGGGATTTCTTATGCTGAGGAAGACAAGTAGTACCCAAAATGTATTATCATATGTGTTGCGTGCTTAGTCTTATCATTCTTAAAGATTGATCTGAAGGTCTTTGTTTGGTTGTAACTTGGCTTTAGGATAGAGTTAGAAAGAAGGGATGACATGAGGCCCAACAACACTTGAAGTGAGGTAGAACTTACAACTTTTGGAATCGACTCAAACAATGAGGATTAACTCATGCCCTAATTTTTTTTACTGGGCGATTCTAAATTGTTTACTTGATTGGACCGAACCCCGAGTAGGGTAGCCTGCGTATATCACCCCTGAGAGAGGAGAATGATGTCCACGTAGTTCTGACAACTTGTTCTTTGTTTGATTCTAATTTTTTTTCTTTTATTGACTCTTTTCGCTTTGGAATTTTTTTTCTGACTTTATTTTTCTTGACACTTCCTTTTTCTTTCTTTTTGGACACATTTTTCTCTCTTTTTTGTTATGGACTTTTTGACTTCATTTTTTTGCTCGACACTTTTTGGAAACTTTTTGACTCTATCTTGATTCCAAAAGAGAGATATGAAAGAAAATAGAACCAAAGCTCAACGGGGTGAACAAAGGATGACACAATGTTTGTATAGCAGAATAAAATGCTTTTGTCATATCAATTCTTAAAAATGCAAGTACATATCATGCAATATGAAAGTGAAAGGTGAAGATCATTTTTGACACTTTGACAACACTAACTTTAACTGAACATGTGTGCCACTTCTTCTTCTACACTTGTCAAACGTACAACTCCACCTTTGTTGTACATCTCTCACATCGAATCTCTCACACTTTCGGGGAGTTGATTACCTTCTTGTTTCTCTTGATATAGGAGTGTGCATACTCTGTTTGACTTAATTGAGACATGTCTTTCAATTGATGACCAAGTTATTCTTGTGATTCTAAAAAATAATTGCCTTAATTTTCAAAGAAGGCTTCAACATGGTCATCAAATGTCTAACTATTTCTTAGATGTTCTTTTTTTTCTAACTTTAGCCCTCTGATTCAATGTTTCATGATTAAACTGGATTTTAAGATTTGGCTAAAAATTCCGCAAGTATGTCATATTACTAAAATCAACATAAAATGTATTGTGTAAAGAAGATAAACAAACAACTTAAAATAAGACAAAAGTTAAAAGGGACACTATATTTTGCTGAAAGAAAAGATAGAAGGGTTTAAACATAAATGACAAAGAAACAAAACAAGACAGATTCCGAATAACAACCCTGAAATAGTTCAGAAAATAGAAAGAAAAATAAAACAAACTACCAACAATCCTTCTTGGTAAGTAGAGGAGTGACTTTCCAATTGATGAGCTTGACATCATAGCCACTGAGTTGCATATCATCATGACTAGAGCTTTCACCACTATCAATGTTCTGCACCACAATAAATTTATCTTGAATCATCTTTTCAATTTTTCCTTTCAAATCTCGACAATCTTCAATACTATGACCCTGAACATCAGAATGATACGCACATCGTACATTAGGATAAAAATTTCTTGAATGCGGATTAAGAGTGTGCCCAAGGAGAGGAGTGATCATGCTCCACTGTACCAATCTCTGAAATAAACTGGCATACGACTCTTCAATTGGTGTGAAACTATCAGTAGTCTTCTGTCTCTTTTCATTGTTTGACTTGGATCGAACACCAGACCTAGAAGGGCTTTGATATATTTGTGGAGTTGGAGGGTGACTCTAAGGCGTTGGTGCACGTCATTGTGAGTAAGAAGGGTGTTGAACATATGGCTGTGCGCAATATAATAGATATGGAGGTGGAGAAATAAAGTATAATGGATTTTGGGAGTGATTATATGGAGCTTGGAAATGAACTTGGGATTGAGATTGAGGAAAACGATGATGTGGCCTTCTTAGACGTGCTCATTTTCCATCTACAATAGAAACTACATCTTTCTCATTCTTCTTCCCTCCAGTTTTCTCTAATTGATTATAATATTATCCCAAATATTTCAAAAATCTCTCATGTTCATCTCGCTCCTCCAATTTCGATATCTCAAGGCTTGGAGGAAGGTTAACACTCAAAGGCATGCCCTAGTTTTTATATGAAACATCTTCTTTATCCGTCAATCCTAGGGAATTTTTCATAGCATTTTTGCACTCTTCATTTTCCAACCATTTTCTCTGGCTCTTTTGGCACGCAAGGCTTCTTGTTAAGAAATTTTGGTGGTCCAATTAACTTATAAGTAGGATCAGTAGTATAACAATGATCACCAATAGTATTGAACATGGGTCCACTAGTCGTATGGAGAAGCACAACCGTTGGGAGGCTAGCCAATGTGGATGTCTCAGCAGAGGATTGAGCAACTAAATCACTGATGTCATATGGTGTTATGAATGTAGTAGGCTTATGCTGAGGAGCTAGAGAAAGAATGGTGAAAGTATAGGGATGCTTTTGGCTTGGAATGAATTCTGAGTCATGTTGCAGTGCATTAACAACAGTAGGAAACTGACTTTGTGATTTTGGCAGAAAACTTGATGTATTTATAGGATCAATAGTAGTAAATGGAGGAGGGGAAACACACTGGCCCAAGCTTGGTGCATTTTCGTCATTTGTTGCCTTAGTCTCCTAATCTTTTGCTTTAAACTCTCATTTTCCTGACTCTTTGTTTGATCCATGATGTCACTCTCTATATCCTTGTTAGACACAACTAACCCTTCCTTGAATTTGATGTTATGTGGAAGACCCGCTATAATGCCACAATGCCACAAACCGACCACCTTAAACTAACTAAACAAGAGATAACAAAGGTGTTAGAATAAAACACTTTCAAAAACTTTTTTTTTCTTTTGAAAAGATCACCGAACTCAAGAAGAGCGCCTATGTATCTCAATCCCGAGAGAGGAGAATCAGGTGTGCGTAGTTCGTGAAGTTTTGGCACAACTTGGCCGATCAAACTCTCATTCCTTTTTTTCTTGAAACTTTAAGAAGAAAAGAAAATAACAAATTGTAAAAAGAATTGACAAAAATCTTTTTTAATGATTTTTCAGCTTTAACATCCTCATACAGAATGAAACCTATGATTACCAAGGAAAAATATTTTTGGGTTTTCGATTTTCAATTTCATGCGGAAATGAAACTTGAACCTATTAAAGAAAAATCTTTTTGTAGTTTTCTTTTAAAGATGTATATGAAATGCCTACTCTAAATGAAGAGTGAAGAAAATCTTTCTGAATTTTTCAGATTCCTATACAAAATGAAACCTACAATTACCAAAGAAAATCTTTTTGAGTTTTCGATTTTGAATTTCATATGAAAATGAAACTTGAAATTATTAAAGGAAAATCTTTTTTGTAGTTTTCTTTAAAGATGTATATGACACCTACTCTAATAGAATAGTGAAAAAATCTTTTTGGATTTTTGAAATAAGATCACCCTAGAAGGACTGCCTACGTATCTCAATCCCGAAAGAAGAGAATCAGGTGTGTATAGTTCGTCCTGATCGAACAATTAAAGAATAACGGACAGTGGGAACCACGACCAAAACCGACAATGAAAAACGTCAATAAAATCTTTTTTGAGTTTTCAATTTGACACTCCACATAAAACTGACACTAATAACTACGAAAGGAAAATCTTTTTGGTATTTTCGTTATAAGAAAATATACAAAACTTCCACCATCTTTTTGAATTTTCTTTATAAAAAGTTCCTATAAGAAAAAAAATCTTTTTGATTTTTCGACTTGTGAATGCTTACTAAAGAATAAAAGGAAAATCTTTTTGATATTTTTGTTTTTGACAAATGAGTGCAAAAGGTAAAACTTTTTTGATTTTTTGGATTATGGAAAACAAAAGTCATAAAAAACTCTAAAAACTATGAAACTCTCTTTTTTTGACTTATTTTTTTTTCAACAGTTCCTTGCTTGCACACTTATCTTTACTTCTAGCACATGCTTTACCCAAATCAATCCGTTAAAAAACCCCTATTATCCTCAAAGATGAAAAATTAGCATGTAAGGATGCTTTAGGGGTGAGTCTCTTACAAAGGATCAAGTGGGTCTCGCTAGGTCTCAGTATGATGCCGATAAGCATGACCTAAAGGCTAACCTTGGCTGGGGTTCACTAACAAGGCTGTTCGGGGGAGCGTATGGTCGATAGTGGCTGCGATAGCTTTCCACCTAATCCATACACCCAATGGACCCCCTCCTAAAATAAGGGTGACTCAACTAGAGGTCGTGTACAGATGTGTACTACTGACTTGTTGCAGAAAAAATAACCGGGTTATGCACATGATGCTAGATATAAAGCGGTAACACATAATAAAAATTGTAAACATTTAGCACATAGGTGATCAACAATGATAAAACAAATAAAAACGATAACACAAACAATGTTTATACACCCATAATATCAAACTAAGCCGATACAACTCAAAAATTGAAGCTCAAATTTTAAAACTCCTCAGCAAAGTCGCCAGAGATGTCACACCCCCTTTTGTCAAAAGATTATGATTATAAGGTTTGAAAGGGTTTTTTACTATTAGGCGACAAAAAAATAAAAAATTATTTCAAAAAGGATTATTTACATTTAAACTCAGAGTCACCATTTGTCATGAATCGGATGTGCCAAGTCACCTCTGGAAAATTCTTTCAAAATAATTTGACTCTTTAAAATTAGTTTACGAACAGAGATTTCAGTTAAGGAATTCTGTTGACCGAGGGGAAGGTGTTAGGCACCCCTCAATCCCCTGGTTCAGCCACGGTCGCTTTATGGAGTATATCGGCTAGTACGACACTATAGAATGCATAAACCACATAAAACATGCAAGCCAAGTAACCAAACAAATCAAACAAAATTCAAAACCTAAATAATGTCCAGTCCGAATTATACAGTCCCAAAAATTGAAAAATATGAAAATGTAAATCCTATTCTAAACTAATCCTAGACTATGCTTTACCCGACGCCTCGGGCCTTCATCTTGAATGTCCTCCAGGTAAAGGATACTTTGGGGGCATTCCCCGGTGAATAAATACAAATGGCCTCAGGGCATTCTCTGGCTAAATGCATGCATTTTTTCAGTGCGAGAAAACCAAACCATTTAACAAAATTTCAAACATTCAACAAAATTTTTAATTATTCAACAAAACTACGAGTCCTAAACTTTGTCTACCCAACCTACGTTTGCCTATCAATTGTCGGCCTAAACATGATATTATCATTGTTAGCCAGATTCGATATCTATTCCAAATTAACTATCAACAATGAACCAAAACAAATCATATTTTCCCTTTATTATTTTCAATTCCCACCTTTTATTCTATTCTCAAATTACCGGTTTCTCCTTCAAATCAAAATTAATCAAACCATATCCATTTTTCTCATTCGAATGCATTCAACCCATTCAACATAATTCCAACAATCCCACATGATCACAATAATACATATTCAAGGGAACTAATAATGAATTAGCACCACACAATTCTTCACCGCCAATACGGATCAAACAACATACAAAACATTCAATCCATAACACCGAATATCATTAAAAAGGAAATAAAAAGGGCAAAAATTAGAAATGGACCTCAATTTAGAGATTCTGAAGAAAATTACTCAATAAAATAAAGAGAATTCGCTTCCAATAACTTTAACTCAAGCCTCAACAACGAACCCGTCCAACTCAGAACTGAGAATCGCAAAACAGGGAGATACGGACCAAATTCCTACTAACCCACCCAACCTCGAGCTAAAAAAATCATGAGAATAAAATAAATCCAGACCAGATTCCAACGGGGTTGGATGGAATCTAAAGCAAATCGAAGTTTGCTTGACTATTTTATGTTGTCGTAACTTCGGTAAGCTCTGATGCTGACCGAAAACAATGAAGAAGTACCATTTGTAACGTATTCCGATGAGTTTAAATGGATTTAGGACAACTTTGATGCATTTTTGGCGAATCTATCACCGGAGCAGTAACCAACACCCGAAACCCGTGTTCCCTCTCTCTCACTGTGTTACCCTCTCTCAATTTTTTCGTATGCGTGTGAATGTTGTGGTTTATCTTAGTGAAGCTTCCATGGTGATGACCCCCTTCTTCTTTTATTCTCTATGTATATATGTGTTGTTGTGTGTATTATTTCGTGTGTTCAATTGAACCATAGAGAGTGAAGGTGAGTATATCATTTTTTTCCTTTCTTTTCAGTGAGGTGTGAATGTGTATATCTATCTATATATAACAACAAAAGAAAAAAGTTCACATGTCAACACCACAAAAAACTGTATTTTCCATTAAAATTAAATATTAAAATAATAATTTTAAACAAAAAAATTGCAACCTCTATGTAACTGCACATTAAAAAAATATTTTTTTTTATATAAACTGCAAATAAATCACGTTTACTTCTTTTTAAATGCAACTACAAATCAGTTACCGCTTTCAAAATATTCTATATCTGTATATACTCATATGTTCTGTTGTTATTTCATTTTAATTTCTTCTACGAGAGTAAACAAACCATCCCTTCGTTTTCTTCACAAATTTTAGTTTTTAATCCTTTTCGCTGAAATTTGATCGGGACAATGGCGACATCCACTGATGTTTGAATTCTGATGGTGATGCGTGTTTTTTTTTTGTAAGAGTCGATGGTTCTCCGGTGATGGAGCGGTGATGGGAGTTGGAGATTAGAGGAGGAAAGGCGACAACGACTATTGGTATTGGTTGGTCGGCTACGCCTGTTGGATGTCAGTGGATCAACTTGGAGTGTCGTCAGAGAGATAAGGAGATCAGGAGGGGTAATGCGGTGAATTTTTCCAGTGAAAAACGGTGATGGTACGAAGGAGCAGATGGGGCGACAAAGGCATTACGTGGTCCACCGACGATGAATTGACGGTGGCATTGTGAGTTTCGTTGCCTGTTGAGGGAGGAATTCAGAATTGATTACCGTATATTTATTAAAGAAAACAAAAACATTCATAATATGTCACACATGGTTAATACATGTGAAATGTATCCCATTAAATAAATACACAACAAAAAATAATGAACTTAACAATATCACTCATTAATATACTTATTTATTTTGGTTTTCAAATATACAGGTGTATAATATAAGTAACACATATATATGACATAATTACATATTTTAATATTTCCTGCGCATTGTGCGGGTACACATACTAGTATCCCCTAAAGAAAGAGAAAATAACGTGTATAAAAGGGTTAGGGGTAGGGGGAACATGGGGTAAGGTGTGGTAGGGTTGGGGTGGTGATGTGTTGTCAAAATTTTATTGAGGGGAGTGGTTAATTTTGTTATCAAAAGAATATTGGGGATTGAGTTTGTTAGAGGTTTGTTACTTTGTCTTCTAGTGGTAAAATTATCACATGATTGAGGGTACACAGTAGAATAAGATAAATAGGTGGAATTAATTTTCGGGAGGGATAAAATTACGTGTCTACAACAACGAATCAATATATATATGAGTTGGAGAATTTAATTCATATTGGATTAATACTTAAGACAATACGCGTGATTTCTTTTTATAAATATTCATTATCTAGTCAACTAGTTAATTATTTGTTTTAGGACATTTTTAAGCCAAAACGTTTACAATTTTTATACATATATTCCAGATGTTGATCGCCTTATTCTTAGTATATTGTACTTCTTTATATTTGAATTTCCTTAATTAAAATCCTAGCTTCATCTTTGAATCTCAAGATGCTTCAGCTTCGAGATGGAGATACTTAACACTAACACTGCTATTTAAGAATTGTGAAGTTATACATTTAGTTTTATTCAAGATCATGACAAAAGACATTAACTTATGATCATTTGGCTTTGATCATGCCACTAAGACAATAATGTGAATCATTTTTTCGCATATGACTTTATTATAGAGCTATATGTGTGCAAGCTCTTACTATGTATGAACTTGAAATATGTTTCAAGATTTTTCTTCTTCTCCTTTTATCACAGGAAAGGTGTAATAGTTGTCACAGAGTAGAAATGTTGCACCAAATCTTAACAATGTAGATAAACTCAAAAGTTATCGTTCTGCCAATTGACTAGTATGGAGAAGACGCAACCATTAATGCCACTCATAACAAATTCTATATTATCGTCTTCTGAGTCATATGAAATAACCTTATCACCTACAAGTAAGTAAAAGATATGCAGATTAACAAATTGAATGTTCATGAACATCTTTATGGTAGATTTTATATGTAGATTCGAAAGCCCCTAGACAATTAAGAAGTGTGTTACTAATATTTGCAACATACTTCTTGACTATCCACCCAATACTCCAAGAGCACACCAGCGCTCCATGGCATCCATCGCTTTGGTCAATTGCAAAGCTGAGAAACTACAAAGAAGAAGACCGATGGTAGTCCACACGTTAGTCTCAGAAGAGAAACTTAGTTCAAACCATATTTCATAACGAACTATTGTAGAGGAGATCACATGATGTTTGATACCAACAAAGATTTCGTTGTTTAGATGGATCAACAATACACTTTTGCCAATTCTTATGCACATACAAAACTTTGCAAGAGATAATTAGAAACTAAGTGATTAATTATTTCTTTATTTTTAAAACTTGACAAATAAAGTGGACATTTATTTTTAACATTAAAAAATATTATTTGTGTCTAGTTATTATTTGGGTCAGAGATTGCAGGCGTATTCAATTTGGTACAATTATTTTTTATTTTTTATTTTTATTTTAGATGAGAGAACTAGTTTATGATGTGCGTAAACCTATTCCGCACATCCTTGAGGACGTAGATAGGAAACACCAAAACATGATAAAAGACTTATTATTAATTCAATAAAGTAGAAAGAGAGAAAATACTACAAATTAAGGCAATTAAACTTTTAAACTTGTTCCTTCTCCTATGGGGTTAGATTCATGAAAAAATCTTTCTATGATTGTTAAGCATGAAAAATACAAAACATATAGTAAATAAATAGAAATCAGGGATGATGAGGAAGAAACAAGGAGCATCTTGGGGCATTGAGTTAAAAGTGACAAAAGAGTTTGAAAATGAGGTGTAAGTGACTTAAGTCTTAATAATTGAGTGGAGGTGATAATTACTTTATTATGTATTAAGAAAGTTGGGGAAGTTTGAAAATAACCCACAAGTTTTAAAATTTACACTTTGATCCAATTGTTAGTATAATTGGAAATAGAGGAAAAAAAGGTTCATTTCTCTCTCTTCTCATCCGTTGTTGTTTTCTCTCTCTTCACAATTTTTTTTTTCATTATTGTTGCTGCTTTATTCATCATCTTCTGCTTCATTATCATCATCTTCACCTTCATTATCATCATCTTCTACTTTATTATCCACTTCATCTTCTTCTTGTCGACCATTGTTGTTGTTTTTACCGCTACTGCTGCTACTTGAATAATTTTTTTAGGTCAAATTTTATTTCATTCATCACATTGACATTACTTCATAGGTGACTTTGGTAAGTAAAATTATGATTTTTAGTTGAATTTTTTAGCTGGGTACACTGCTACTGCTATTTTTTCACAATGGATAGAACCCGTTCATGAATCCAACATAAGAGCCATCTGTTTAAACAAATCACTCATCTATTGTGACAAATAAGTAATCTGTTGCATTAGAAGACTCATATATTGGATTCATGAACGGGTTCTATACAGTACCCATAACATGAATCGAACAGATGGGTCATCTATTGCAACAACCGAGTTATCTATTGCAATAGACAACTAGTTATCTATTGTATCAGGCGAGTTTTCTGTTGCAACAGACTAGTTATCTGTTGTATCAGGCGAGTTTTTTGTTGCAACAGACTAGTTATCTGTTGTATCAGGCGAGTTTTTTGTTGCAATAGACTAGTTATCTGTTGCAACAAATGATTAATCTATTTAGAACAACACAAAACAACTCGTGCCACAAATCCAACAAATAACCAATATGTTTCAAAACTCTTGCTATTGCTACTGGATTCAAAATTATTCCTTACATTCAATTGTCGATATATTTGTTGAGAAGAAAAAATAGACAAAAATATAAAATTTTCATTAAACAAAAATAAAATACATTAGGTAGATAGTTGAAATAAAATACATTAGGTAGGTATTTGGAATATAAATAGAAATAAAAATACACACGCTAAAAGATAAAACATAACCTAATTATTATTATTATAATTATCATCATCATCATCATTATTATTATTGCCAGCCGGCCAATCGTCAATCGGCAGCAGCAGAGCCCTTCTCAGCCTGCGAATCTCTCGGAGCATCCTTGCTCTCACGGCACCCAACTCCCACTGTAGGTCATGAACCTGCCTCCGAAGTTCCCGCACGGCGTCTTACAGAAAAGCAACGTCCCAAATAGGATTAGCCATATCTAGAACACACATTAATTGATAAAAAAAGTAAAAACACAAGTGAAGAAAAGAGTCCGAATGTAATACAATGTATACTACCAATTGGGTATATTTACACAAAAAGAAAGAAAAAAACTTACCTAAGATATGAAAAAGGTATATGGTATTTGGTCTTTGAATAGAAAGTGGTTGAAGGTGTAATATGAAAGACAAGATGCAAGAAATAAATAGAGTGTAGTAGAATGAACGGGTAAGGGGGGGACCTATTTATAGAGGATTGAATTTGAATCAGTTCGGTAATAAAGCGCGACTGTTCACCTCCATTTATTAATTACATTCAAATAGACGACTTTTTGATTACTGTGAAAAATTATGACTTTTCAGCTTATTATTATTAATTAGTTCTTAAATTTAAATAAATTTTTTCTTAATTAAATAATCAAAGACTTCTAACCTTTTCAATAACCGTTTTTATTGAATTGTGACAATAGATTGTATATATGTTGCATCAGATAACCCATTTGTGACAACAGATATTCCATCTGTTGTATCAGATAATCTGTCCGTTGCAACATATAATCTATCTTTTTTAATAATCATCATATCGTATACTTTCATTAATCCAAATTGGCGAAAGTCACTACTTGTCTCCTATTTAATATTAACATCAATTATTCAAATTAAATAACCATTTTTTACTGTTATAAATTGTGTTTATCATTTATTTTCATATTTTTTTCTGTGAAAAGAAATGACTTAATTAGATCAAGCTGGTGAGTTTTTGAATATTGTGACAAGTCATGACTTTTCAGCTTATTATTATTAATTAGTTCTTAATTTAAATAACCTTTTCTCAATTAAAAAATCAAAGACTTCTCACCTTTTCAAAAAACATTTCTTTTAATAAAATTAAAACCATTTTTATTGAGTTGTGGGAACAAATTGTATGTCTGTTGCATCAGATAACCCATCTCTGACAACATATATACCGTCTGTTGCAACAAATCGACCATCTGTTGCAGGAGCTTTTCTGATTTGTTCTAAAAGCGGATTCATTAGTCGCAACAGATGGAGAATTTAATTCATCATCTCTTTTAAATGTGTTAGACAAAAAGTTATGACTGTTCACCTTTTGTTTAACAATCATCATATATACCTTGATTAATCTAATGTGGTGACTTTTTAGTATATAATAAATAAATGAATTAAAAAAACTGATTTAAAAACAAAATTGGTTAAAAATCACAATCAGTTATTGTAAGTTCAACCCATAGTGCATGTACAAGAGTCTTAGAACCTGAAAATTTTAGCTAAGTGTTGAAGACTTAGTTTTATTTTTGGCCTCTTAACTTCGATGATTTTTAAAGTGACCTTCCCGACCACGAGATGATGGTTTCTAAGTTAATTCAAGTTCAGGGGTGTAAGTAGTGTGTCTCGGGGAAGTCTTGGATTTTTTGGGCAAGGATTGAGGTACATTTGGATTTTAATTCCAGAACCTCACCGCGATTGTGGTGCATCGCGGTGGGTTTAGTGGTGGAATCCTTGGCGCTTTGTGGTGATGGCCTAAACGGCGTCCCGATTATGAATTTAAATTTTAGAGAGGCAAACTTGTCTTTTCCCAGTATCCCAATTCGTAAAAACACAGGATTAAATCGCTGATAGGGCATTATTTGCTAACTTTCCACAATTTTATTCTCAAATAAACCTTAAACCTCTACCAAATTCATCAAGTTCAATCACTATTCCTTTAAGAAACTGCAAGAATTCAAGCTTCACCACACAAGGACAATCAAAAAAGTTAATTCTCTTGCAAGATTAAAGCTTTAAGGTATGTTAGATGTTCATCCATGGGACCTTTACACCCATAGAGTTCAATAACCTATTTTTATGTTTTAAATCATGAATTTACATGTTTACAATGAGTTATTTTCATGAAGCATTTATGAATTTCAGTTGTACAAGATGTTTGGAAGTGATTTTAGTTGGAAAGTATCCCTTACACATTTGAAGCATGAAATTCCATGTTAAATCCCCAATGTATGGTTTTAGTGTTGTGATAATGTTATTTTCACATGTTTCAATCATCCCCATGCCTAAGTTTATGTATTTCAAGTGTTTGATGAAATGCCTAAATGGTTGAATTTTGAATAATGACTACTTATTATGCTTTGAAGCTTTAGTATGTTTCTACTGTTAATGTTATCGAGTCCTAGGGGTTATGAATACCTAAAAACTTAGCTGTTTACTTAGTTTCAGTATTGTAGAATAGTTTCAAATAAACCATGAGCATTATCATTCGGTCAGTTATTATGATCAGTTGTTATTTCAGTTAAGCTTAGTTCAGCCTAGTAATTATTGTCAATTCAGTTGGGAGTAGGATTTAGCATCGAGCAAACCTAGGGATAGGAGTTCACCTGCCAGCAAAGGGTGTAACCTTTAGTTGCAGTCCCTTGGCTCCAAAATTATGTAGCAGCGTAGGTTATAGATATCAACCTGCCAGTTGAGGGTTGATAAAATATTTACCTGCTAGTTGAGGATAACATATATCTCATTAGAGCACCTGCCAGTTGAGGGTGACTATTTAGTGGATCCACACAGCCAGTGTTAGTATCCATGACACGGTACTGACACCTTTCCAATTGGGGTCATAGGTTGGACCCCAATTAGCTCATATTGGGGCTTGTCGGTTAGATGATAACTCCCACAGTTTCAGTCCAGTATTAGTTCGGCAGTCAGTTCAGGTTTGCTTGATCATAACATATACTTTATCAGTTAAATCAATACTCAGATTTAAGTATTTCAGTTTACAGACTATTCCAGTGTCATATTATATGCTTGGTCATGCATTCTCATATTTTACAACCTTCACGTATACTATGCATCAGTTATCTTATGTTACTCATTCAGTCTATTATTATTCATGCACATGAGCCCATGCCTATCAGCCTAAACTTATATAGCATACCAGTACATTCAAAGTACTGATGGCATACTTATTTATTGTGCTATAATGTCTCATATCATAGGTTCGGATGCTTAGGTTCCCAACCGCACTTAGACATTCCAGCGCATCAGCAGCAGTAGCAGTGGTGAGTCCTTATAGTTCGAGGGCTGATATATTTATTTCAGTATTTTACTTTATTTAGACAGTTGGAGTTAGTTGGGGCCTGTCCTTTCTACTCTTATTCAATCGGTTTAGAGGCTTTCAGATACTTTCAGACAGTTTAGTCAGTTTTGTCATTATTTTACTAATTTCCAGATGGTTGATTTCAGACACTTGTTTCCAAGCTTATGATTTCAGAGATATTTTTTTGTATTTAAAACCTTATGGCATATTTTTTTGTTTCCGCATATGTTCATTACCCATATATTATTTCATGTTCACAGTAGGTACCAGCTCTTGGATTAGCTTGTGGTCACTTATTACCGTAAGCACCATGTGGTGTCCAGGGTGTACTCTCATGGCGTTACAAACTTGGTATTAGAGTCTAAGGTCTTAAAGTGTCCTAGGAAGTCTGAAATCCACATTGAGTAGAGTCTTGTACATGGGTGTGAAGCGCGCCATACTTTTGGATAAAAGTCTATAAGACGTTTTAGGAAAAGTTTCCCTTTTTTCTGTATCCATGTTGCACGAATGAGCATGAGCTCTATTTAAACTCCCTTTATAATTCAATCTTATTTCCGTTTACCAAACATGCCTCCAAGAAAGACTAACGAAAGAAGAAATAGGAATCAGCCTGCACCTCCACCTTTTTAGGAAGATCCTCTAAATGAGCATGTCTCTCATGCCGAATTTAGAGCTGTATTAACTACTTTAGCTCATTCAGTAGCAACTCTGAATAATCAGTAGGCTGCTGTCCTAGCCGTTTCTATGGATAATACTACCGCAGCTAGGATTCAGGACTTCACCCGAATGAACCCTCCTCTATTTTTGGGATCCAAGTCTGATGAGAATCCACAGAAGTTCCTTGACATGGGTCAGAAGGTAACTAAAATCATTAGTGTGAATTTTAGTGAGAGTGCAGAATGGGTGCTTACCAGTTACAGGATGTTGCTCACACCTGGTATAAGCAGTGGAATAGAGATAGAGGTGCAGATGCAGGGCCTATTGAATGAAAGGAGTTTACTACAACCTTTTTAGATAGGTTATTTCCCTTGGATTTAAGGGAAGATAAGGTACAGGGTTTTATCAATTTAAAGCAGGGGAACATGAGTGTGAAAGAGTATTCTCTTATGTTTACTTTGTTAGCTAGGTATGCTCCTAATGTGGTGTCTGATGACAGGTCTAGGATGAGTAAGTTTGTTTCTAGGGTAGCTGATAGCGTCATCAAGGAGAGTAGGACCACAATATTGATTAAAGAGATAGACTTATCTAGGTTGATGGTCCATGCTCAACAGATTAAGGAGCAAAAATATAAGGAAAGAGAGAATGAGAATAAGAGAGCCAAAACAGGTAGCTTTAGTTTTGCTAAGCTGAGGTCAGATGGCGATAATCGTCCTCAGTCCTATAAAAAATGTTCATCCCTAGCGCTGTATTCAGCTAGTACACCAGTGCTAAAGTTCATAAATGATAATCGGGATAGGGCGTTAGGCTCTAAGTCTAGAGCAGTGTGAACAGTGGTCGTACAAATCCTTTTTTCCAAAAATGCGGTAGAAACCATCAGGGTTTTTGTAGAGTCAGCAGTGATGTATGCTTTGGGTGTGGCAAGCCAGGCCACCGAGTCAGGGATTGCCTAAATAGTGGTCAGCAGGTTTAGTCCAGTCGTTCCCCAGTTCCATCCGATCGCCCGACTCAGCATGGTGCCGCTTTCAGCACAACCAGTGGTCAACGCCCAAATAGATTGTGTGCACTTCAGTCCCAATAGGATCAGGAAAGTTCTCTTGATGTGGTTACTGGTACATTACAGTCTTTCATTTACATGTTTATGCTTTGTTATATCCCAGAGCTTCTCTTTCTTTTGTAACTCCCCATGACTTTAGTAGAACTCTTCTTAGTGTCCACCCCAGTAGGTGTCTCTGTTGTAGCCAGGCTGGTATACATGAACTATCCAATTACAATATCTCAGAAAGTTACCTCAGTTGATCTTTTAAAGTTAGAGATGACTGATTTTGATGTCATTCTCGGCATGGATTAGCTCCACTCATGCTACGCTTTAGTTGATTATAGAAACAAAGTTGTTCATTTTTAATTTTTGAATGAACCAATCCTTGAATGGAGAGGTAGTACTTCAAAACTCAAGGGTTAACTTGTTTCGTACCTTAGAGCGAGAAAAATGATATCCAAGGGGTGTGTCTACCATCTTGTTCGAATTAAAGAGTCTAGTTCAAAAATTCCCAATCTTGAGTCAATTTCAGTAGTGAGGGAATTTCCAGATATGTTTCCCCAAAGATCTTCTCGAAGTTCCTCCCAAAAGGGAAATCTACTTCGGAATAGACCTTCTTCAAGATACCCAACCTATCTCTATTCTGCCCTACAGAATGGATCCTGCAGAGCATAAGGAGTTAAAAAGACAATTGAAAGATCTCTTAGATAAGGGATTCATCAGGCCCAGTGTTTCCCCATGGGGCGCTCCAGTCCTTTTTGTGCGTAAAAAAGATAGTTCTCCCAGATTGTACATTGATTATCGTCAGTTGAACAAAGTCACTATCAAGAATAAGTATCCACTATCCAAAATTGATGACTTGTTTGATCAACTTCAGGGTACCAGTTATTTCTCTAAGATAGACCTCAGATCCAGCTATCATCAACTCAAAGTTAGAGAATGTGACATTCCAAAAATAGCTTTCAGAAATTGGTATGGTTACTTTGAATTCCTAGTCATGTCCTTGGTCTAAAAAATGCCCCAAAAACTTTCATGGACTTGATAAATAGAGTGTTCAAGCAGTACTTAGATACGTTCATCATAGTCTTCGTAGATGACATCCTTGTCTATTTCCGTAAAGAAACTGATCATGCAGAATACCTTAGAATAGTATTGCAGACTCTTAGAGCCCATCAGTTGTTTGTCAACTTCAGTAAGTGTGAGTTCTTGCTAAGATCAGTAGCTTTCCTTGGCCATATTATCTTTGGTGATGGAATTAGAGTTGACCCTCAAAAGACCAAAGCAATGAGAAACTGTCCCAGACGTATCTCTCCATTTGATATTTAGAGTTTTTTGGGTTTTGCTGGCTATTACCGACGGTTTATTGATGGTTTTTCATCTATTGCATCCCCCATGTCTAGATTGACTTAGAAGAAAGTCAAGTTTCAGTGGTCAGATTCCTGTGAGAAGAGTTTTCAGGAGTTGAAGACTCGACTCAGCTCAACCCAAGTTTTGATATTGCCAGATGGTACAGATGGGTTTGTTGTTTACTATGATGCTTCCAAAGTTGGTTTGGGTTGTGTTTTGATGCAGAGAGGTAAGGTCATAGCCTATGCCTCTAGACAACTTAAGCCCCAGGAAAAGAATTATCCTACCTATGATCTTGAGTTAGCAGCTGTTGTGTTTGACTTGAAAATTTGGAAGCATTATCTGTATGGGGTGCATGTTGATGTGTTCATGAACCATTAAAGTTTGCAGTATGTATTTTTGTAGAGAGAGTTAAATATTTGTTAGATAAGGTGATTAGAATTATTGAAAGATTATGATATGTGTATTTTGTATCATTCGGCCAAGGCCAATGTAGTGGCAGACACCCTTAATAGATTATCTATGGGTAGTGTAGCTCATGTTGAGAATGATTAAAAGAAGTTGGTTCAAGAGGTTTATTAGTTATCTAGGTTAGACATTCATTTGGTTTACTTAGCTGAGGGTAGTGTATGGGTCCGGAATAGGTCAAAATATTCTTTGGTTTCCAAAGTGAAAGAAAAACAAGATAGGGATCCCAGTTTAGTTAAGTTGAAGGAGTCAGTCAGAGATCAGAAAATAGAGGTTTTCTTCCAAGGGGGAAATGGTGTGTTACGTGTGTCAATGGTTTGAGACATTGAATTCTTGCAGAAGCGCATGGTGCGTGTTACTCTATTCACCCAGGAGCCACTAAGATGTACCGTGATTTATGAGAATCTATTGGTGTAGTGGCATGAATAGAGATATTACAGAGTTTGTAGCAAAGCGTGCTAATTGTCAGCAGGTTAAGGTTAAGAACCAAAGGCCTAGTGGCACTATGCAGAAGTTCAACATTCCTATTTGGAAGTGGGAGAAGGTGAACATGGATTTTATGATAGGGTTGCCTCATTCACGTCGCTAACATGATTCGATTTGGGTTATTGTAGACGAAATGACCAAATCAACCCATTTATTGCCAGTCTATACTTCTTATTTAGCCGAGGATTATGCCAAGCTCTATATTAGAGAGTTAGTCAGGTTGCATGGAGTCTCGTTGTCTATCATTTTAGATAGAGGTACTCAGTTTGCCTCTCATTTTTGGAAAGCTTTTTAGAAGGGTCTTGGTACCTAAGTTCATCTCAATATAACCTTTCACCCTCAGACAGATGGTCAAGTAGAAAGAACGATTCAACTTTAAAGAACATGTTGAGAGCTTATGTTATCGACTTTAAGGGCAGTTGGGATGATCACTTGACATTGATTGAGTTTGATTACAATAACAGTTATCATTTCAGTATTCAGTGTGCTCCATTTGAGGCTTTTTATGGGAGGATATATAGATCTCCTATTGGTTGGTTTGAGGAAGGTGAGAACGTGTTGATAGGGCCATATTCAGTATTTGATGCATTGGATAAAGTTCAGCTAATCAGATAAAGGCATAAGATAGCCCAAAGCCGACATAATTCCTATACAAATATGAGAAGGAGAGATCTTGAGTTTGAGGTTGGCGACTCAATTTATTTGAAAATCTCCCCCATGAAGGGAGTGAAGAGGTTTTACAAGAAGGGGAATCTCAGCCCCTGATATATTGGACCTTATAGGATCTTGAGCCATTATGGGAATGTAGCGTATGAGCTTTAGTTGCCCGCATATTTGGCATTAGTGCACCTAGTATTCCATGTTTCTTTGTTAATGAAGTGTATTAGCAATCCAGCTGTAGTAGTCCCTTTAGAAAGTTTGGGCGTTCAGGACAACATTTCTTACGAAGAAATCCTCATCGAAATCCTAGATCGGCAGACCTGTAGACTGAGGAACAAAGAAGTTCCCGTGGACAAAGTTCTTTGGTGGAATCAGCCCATTGAGGGAGCCACTTGGGAAGCAAAAGCCGACATGCGTATCAAGAACCCTCATCTTTTCTCCGCAAACTCAGACTCATCTCAAGGTAACAATTTTTCTTAGATTATCTCTTTTTGATTCTCAGTTCCAGCTATATAATCATCTTCCTGTCATTACATGCATTAACAAATTAGACCAGTCATGTATCATGTCATAGACTCAGTTATGTAATCATGTTTTCAGCTATGCATGTTCAGTAAATAAATTCAGTTTCCTCGGTATACTCATCTTAATTAGTCTCATTCGAGGATAAATGTTCTCAAGGGGGAGAGATTGTAATACTCCATGTTAGTCTTAGCTCAGTTCAGCCCATAGTGCATGTACAAGAGGCTTAGAACCTGAAAATTTAGCTAAGTGTTGAAGACTTAGTTTTATTTTTGGCCTTTTAACTTCGATGATTTTTAAAGTGACCTTCTCGACTCCGAGATGATATTTTCTAAGTTAATTCATGTTAAGGGGCGTAAGTAGAGTGTCTCAGGGAAGTTTTGGCTTTTCCGGGCAAGGATTGAGGCACGTTTGGATTTTAATTCCAGAACATCACCGCGATTGTGGTGCTTCACGGTGAGTTTAGCAGTGGAATACTTGGCGTGTCGTGGTGATGGACTAATAGACATCCCGATTACGAATTTAAATTTTAGAGGGCCAGTCTTTTCATCTCCCAGCATCCCAATTCATAAAAACACGAGATTAAATCGCTGATAGGGAATTATGTGCTCACTTTCCCCAATTTTATTCTTAAATAAACCCTAACCCTTCCCTAAATTTATCAAGTTCAATCACTACTCCTTCAAGAAAACTCAAGAATTGAAGCTTTACCACCCAAGGACTATCAAGAAAGTTATTTCTCTTGCAAGATTAAAGCGTTAAGGTATGTTAGATGTTCATTCGTGGACCCTTTTCACCCATGGAGTCCAAGAACCTATTTTTATGTTTTAAATCATGAATTTACATATTTACAATGAGTTATTTTCATGAAGTTTTTATGGATTTCGATTATATAAGATGTTTGCAAGTTATTTTAGTTGGAAAGTAGACCTTACACGTTTGAAGCATGAAATTCCATGTTAAATCCCCAATGTATGGTTTTAGTGTTGTGATGATGTTATTTCCACATGTTTCAATCAGCCCCATGCCTAAGTTCATGAATTTCAAGTGTTTGATGAAATGCCTAAGTGGTTAGATTTCGAACAATGACTACTTATTATGCTTTGAAGATTTAGTATGTTTCTACTGTTAATGTTATCGAGTCCTAGGGGTTATGAATACCTGAAAACTTAGCTATTTACTTAGTTTCAGTATTTGTAGAATGGTTTCAGATAAACAATGAGCATTATCATTCGATCAGTTATTACGATCAGTTGTTATTTCGGTTAAGCTTAGTTCAACCTAGTAATTAGTGTCAATTCAGTTGGGAGTAGGATTTAGCACCGAGCAAATCCAGGGATAAGGGATCACCTTCCAGTAGAGGGTGTGACCTTTAGTAGTAGTCCCTTGGCTCTAGAATTACATAGCCAACATAGGTTAGAGATATTAACCTGCCAGTTGAGGGTTGATAAAATGTTTACCTGCCAGTTAAGGGTAATACATATCTCATTAGAGCACCTACTAGTTGAGGGTGACTCTTTAGTGAATCCACACAGCCAGTGTTAGTACCCGTGGCACGATAATGACACTCTTCCAACTGGGTTTAACGCCCCGAGTCTGCACCCCAAATGCTACATGATGCTAGCGATCTCGAAGGACCACCAATTAACCCATGACTGGTACCTGCTGTGAACACTGAGTAATAATAACACTGCAATAATGAAATTACTAAAATAAATGTGGAGGTTAGGCTGAAATTGCCATAAGGTTCATAACTGAAAACAAATACTAAATATTGAAAACTGAATACTGAAATATCTATCTGAAATACTCTAGTCTAAAAGCCTCTAACTGTCTGAATAGGGAGTTGATGGGAAAAACCCTCAACTAACTTTTACTACTAAAAAAACTGAACTCTGAAATAAGGAAATGATATGATACTTTGTCCTTGAACTATGAGGACTCACCACTAAGTCTGCTGTTGGTAGATGGGTTGCTAAGTGCGGTCAGGAGCTCGTGCGTTTGATCCTATGATATAATACATCATAGTGCAAAAGAAAAGTATGTGTTAGTACTTTGAATGTACTGATATGCTAAGTGATGTAGGCTGATATGCATGGGTTCATATGCATGAACAAGCAACTGACTGAGTAGCATGAATATAACTGAATTAGAGCACATGCATTGATCAATAAACTGTAACTGAGATCATGTCAATACTGGACACTGAATACTGACTAACTGTTATTTGAGTTTACTGATTCTGTAATACTGATAGCTGAGTGACTGTTTCTGATAGTCCGAATTCTATAGAACGGAACTGTGCTAGTTCTATACTGAGCTGTGTGACTGTGTTAGACAGTCCTGATTTTGTAGAACTGAATTGAGTTCTATACTGAGACTAAAATTGTGAGAGATAATCATCTAACCGACATGCCCCAAATAAGATAACTGAGTTGGGCTCCAATCTGTAACCTTAATTAGAAAGTGTCATACTGTGCCACGGGTAAAGATAAGTGCTGAGTCACCCTCATCTGGCAGGCACTCTGAATGATAATGGTGGTACCCTTATCTGGTAGGTAGTACACCTCATCAACCCTCAACTGGTAGGTTGATGTCTCAACCTACGCTGGCTACGTAGTTCTGGAACACAAGGGCTGCTTCTAAGGATCACACCCTCTACTGACAGGTGAGCCCCCATCCTTGGGTTCACTTGGTGCTGAATCCTACTCCCAACTGAAAGATACTGAACTGAGCATACTAAACTGGACTGGACTGAGGCTGAGATTACTGAGTTTTCCTAAGTTCTGTAACTGACTGAGTTCTACTGAGTTCTGTAATTGAGTGAATTCTACTGATCATGACATGACTAATACGACCCTGTAACTAACACTGACTCTACGTAAACAGCTAAATTATCGCGTATTAAATACCCCCAGGACTCGATTGCATCAAAGTAAATCATGGCAAAATCTTGAAAATATAATAATGGCTACTTGGCCTCAATCCACTCATTGAGACATTTTAGCAAACACTAGTAATGTATTTACTGATACATGAATGGGGAATACATTCTATCATGTTATAATGGCACTATTTCATTCACATAGGCATTTTACCAAACACATGTGAGGTATAAGCTTACACATAATACTAAATAACAAGTAGGCATCATAATTTCAATCCTAAATTATCAAATCAAGAGTTTAACATGAATTCACATGATACTACACACATGTTAAGTAATTGCACATGAAATTGTAATAAACCATAGAATAAAAACCCAATTAACATCATAATCATGAACATACTTAACTCCAATATGGAATTCATTAAATCAATTATGTTGAAGTTTTTAAAAGAGTTTCTTGAACTACAAGGGTGGAAGAAAACCCTTGGATGAACACTTCACATACCTTATTGCTTGAATTCGGGATGATTGATAGTGAAATTCTTGGGATTTGAATCTTAAATTAGAAGTCCTAGGGTTTGTTCTTAAGTATTTTGAGAATAAAGAATGGATTTTGCCTCTAAAGTGGATTAATCTCATGTTTTGGGGCTGAAGTAGGGTGGGAAAAAGACCTAATTACCCCTCTAGATGTGGACTTTAATGACTGAAAATGTGTCCAGCGATGCGCAGCCTGACGCATAGCATCGATGGGGTCTACGCTATGACCGATGTGTCGTATCGAGTCTGCCTTGGCTCATTCGAAATCGGCACTGGGAGCTGGGGAGAATATTTATCAATGAGATAGCTGACGCGGTGCATCGAGATCGCGTTGATCCACTTGTTTGGGTTTCTAAACGTGCTTCAAACGAAGTCCGAAAAATCTAAAACTTGTACGAGAATTCCTACTGACATTCCTGATCATGAATCAACCTAAGAATCAATATTTAAAGGTCGTATGGATCATGAAATGAGACCACCAACTTATGAAGGCTAAAATAATTCTAGGTGTAGACACTTCGCTGAAATTTTCTATTTTCTAAGTCTTGGGACTTCTTTTCATCCTCTAAGGGGACGGGCTAAGCTTAAAATTTTATGGGGTCTTAGAATATGTCCCTCTTGGGAATAGTCATCCTCGAATGAGAATGATTATGCTGAGAAATACTAATGACTGAGTTTATACACTGAACATGCATATTTGATGCATGGAATACATGGCTGAAAGTACAGATAAGCTAAGTTTTCATACTAAATATGAATATCTAATACATAAGTACATGACTGAACTGATTCATGAATGCATGACTGAATATGCAACGGTAATGGATACCAAGTTTATAACTGTAACAGAACATGGTACTAAGCCAATCTAAGGAAGATTGTTACTTTAAGCTGAGAATACTGATGAACCTGAGATCATTTACTGAACATGCACAACTGAAGCATGATTACATGATTGAAAGTACTGACATACTGAGTTATTATACTAACATACATGACTGTAGCATGACCAAGTTCTGAAAACATGACACATGACTGAATGATTTCATGAAGGTATGCATGATATAAGAATGCTATGCAACTGAATCGGTACAAAGTTGTAAAGATAATCTGAGCATGGAACTGAATGAATTTAAGGAAAACTGTTACCTTGAGCTGAATTTGAGTTTGCATATAAGAGATGAGGATACTTGGTCCACATATCTGCTTTTGCTTCCCAAGTAGCTCCCTCAATAGACTGATTCTGCCAATGAACTTTGATTAGAGGAATCTCTTTGTTCCTTAGTCTTTGAATCCTAATGATCGAGGATTTCTACTGGGATCTCTTCATAAAAGAGACTGTTATGAACAACTATACTCCATATAGGTACTAAAACTGCTGGGTTACCTATGCATTTCCTAAGCAAGGAGACATGAAACACTGGATGTACTGAAACTAAATTTGAAGGCAACTAAAGCTTGTAAGCTACCTTTTCGAAATGACTGAGAATTCTGTAAGGACCGGCATATCGAGGATTGAGCTTTTCCTTTCTCGCTGAACTTCTTCACTCCCTTCATGGTAGAGATTTTCAAGAATACAAAATGATCGATCTCAAACTCGAGATCATTTACTGGACATTTATGAATGGGAACATGAGAACATAACTGAGCCTGAAACGTGATACATGGACTGAATATTATGAACTGAACTGATTCCTTAGATACATACCATGACATAGGAATGGTCATACGACTGAGATTGGAATGAGAGAGTCAACTTATGAGTACTCAATACTCTAACTGAATCTTGTTACATGATGAGAAACTGGTAGGTTCAGGACATGAAAGCTCAGGGGTTATAGTGCATCTCCCCCTTGGGATATTATGTCCCCTGAAGAATGCTGACTTGGCTGAGATACTGAGGAAAATTAGGATGATGCACAAGGTACCTACGAACTGAATCGTGACCGGATATATGGGATCTTAAACTGAAGCATGATACATGAACTGAGTTGAACTTGTAACTACAAAAATGCTCCATTCTGGAATGATCATATTCATAAGACTTCGGATAGGACGACTGGGTGAAAAGATGGGAAACCATACGAGCTTTTCTGCCTAACTGCTAAACTGAATTGTTGGCTTTACGGAATAACTCATACTGAAAACTTATACTCAACTGGAGCATTTCTTGACACTCTTTCTATAAAATTTTGCTGACTTTAGGGAGCAAGGAAATCTTGGCATGGTCTGAATTAGACATCAGAATAAGTAATCACCACGTGGCTACTATTCTGTAATATGGAGAAAGGCCCATGAAACGTCATCTAAGATAGAGTTAATAAGCCTTATGCATTGCAACTACTAACTTACAATCTTAGCCACGTTTCTCAACTATTCCCTTAACTGGAATTACTACTTCAACTCTGCATTTCACTTGAGGCTACTGAAAATATTCACATGGGCACTAAGCACGAATGCATAAACATACTAACTTATCTGATTAACTGAGTGGATGATAGCTGAATACTGGTCATGTAGGATTGAACTGTACTTAGTATGGATTAAAACTATAGAGTATTATGCATATGCGGTAAGGACTGACTGAGTAACATGAGATAACTGAGAATGAATTCTTCAAAACTGTATTATTTGAGAATGCAAGACCAAGATTAAACATGATTCTGAAATAGTCTGTAAACTAAGGTACTAAAATACTGATAACTAAATAACTAATAACTATACTCTGTGGTCAAGCAAACCTGAAATTGAACTAAGTTATTGATCTGATTACTCGACTGAGACTGTAACTAAGAAGGTAACTGAGACTATAACTGAGACTGTAACTGGGACTAAATACTATGCCGAATTCGACACTTGACTGATACCTAAGGAATAGAATATCAACATCATGGATTTATCAAGAGATCTAAACTGAGGATATACATGACATAATCTACATTTAGTCGACCATTAGAAGTGTAGCATGAGTCATGGAAACTGAGCATACTGTAAAGCATGAGTACATAAGTCATGAGCTGTATGACCTGAGTTTAGAGTTTCTGTATTCATAGAACATGGTTCATAATACTGAGTGAATTGGAACTCCTTATACTAAGAACAGTAAGCGTACGTGATTTTTGATTATTTGCGCAAATATTAGCTATGATCATAGAGCTGACATGTAAGGCGTGAATAGATATTGTGATAGCTGAAGTGCAAAACTTTACACCGAGGTAAGGACGGGTTGGGCATCATCCATTCCCATTGCTTTTCTACATATACTAACATTACTACTAAAAATCTGGAAGCCTGACTTGGTTACTTGTTGTACCATATCCTCTTTTGCTTAAAACCATTATTCTAAATCTGTGAACCACTTAATAAATTTTAAATCAAACTGAAACCACTTTACTCTAGAGCCTGAGATATAACAATACTCATAAACACTAAACTCATTCTGAAGGACTATACCTGATACTGTAAGGTCCACTGCTAGTACTTTCTTCTGATACATGGTTCTTAGTTTTCTATTACCCCAACAATCATCATATAGCAACCTCAACACTAACTAACTTAGAATTCTCAACTCTTCTTTCTACTAGTTCAATCTAAAAATTCAAGCTTAAATCAACTGGAACTGAGGTACTACCCCTTCACTCAATGATTGGCCCATCAGGAAACTGGAATGGAACAACTCTATTACTGAAATCAACTGAAGGAACTTTCTAAAATATGGTAACCGAGCAATTTATGTATACTCATCTGGTTGGAATAGATTTACCTACTGGGATAGGCACTAAAAAGTTTCTGTAAAGATTTCTAGTCTGACTTTAAAGTTGATTGCTATGTAAGGAGTTACCATAGACCAAGAAGATCTTGGATCTAATAAGGCCTAGACATATAAATAGAAGATCTGTAACGTACCAGTGACCACATCAGGGGAATTTTCCTGATCTTGTCTGGACTAAAGTACATAAAGACTATTTGGACGTTACCCACTAGTGAAACTGGAAGTGGCACCCTGCTAATTCAGGCGGTCGGACTGAGCTGAGGGACAAATATGCTGACTCCGCGAACTTGACTAAGGAAAATCTCTGATTCTATAGTCTGGCTTGCCACATCCAAAACACAACCCACTACCAGCCCTACATACACCCTGATGGTTTCTGCCATATTTCTGGCAAGAAGGATTTGTTCGGCCACTCTTTGGCCTTGGCGTTCTAGCCCTCTTATTCTTTCTCCCTCTTTTCCTATATCTATTCTCCTCACTCTGTGGAGCTTGAGTCATAATACTAGATAGGATTGTAGCCAACTAATTGTTTTGGGCTACTACTGAATAAGCTAAGACAGTGAAAGCAGTCCTGATTTCGGAGTGAGACACATGCTCATTCAGGGGTCTAATTCATTCCTTCTTCCATTAACTTTTCTGGGAGGTATGTTCTATAGACGGAAAGAAGGAATGAATTAGACTTAAGTTAAAGTCTCAGTCTAATTTAACTTGGTATCCATGGCGCGCTATACACCCATGCACAAGACTCTACTAGACATGAATTTCAGACTCCCTAGGACTCTGTTGAACCTTAGGCTCTGATACCAAGTTTGTAATGCCCCAAGTATGCTCCCCGGATGCTAAATGATGCTAGCAACCCCAAAGGTCCACCAGTTAACCTATGAATGGTACCTTTTGTGAGCACTGAGTAATAATAACACAACAATAATGAAGTTATTGAAAAAAATATGGAAGGTAGGATGAAATCACCATAAGGTTCATAACTAAAAGCAAATACTGAATACTAAAATATTTGTCTGAAATACTCTAGTATGAAAGACTCCATCTGTCTGAATAGGGAGTTGATGAGATAAGTCCCCAACTAACTTTGACTACTAAAATAAACTAAACTCTGAAATAAGGAAATGATATGATAATTTATCCTTGAACTATGAGGACTCACCACTAAGTTTGTTGCTAATAGATAGGTTGCTAAGTGCGGTCAGGAGCCCGTGCGTCTAAACCTATGATATAAGACATCATAGCGCGAAAGAAAAGTATGTGTCAGTACTTTGAATGTACTGGTATGCTAAGTGATATAGGTTGATATGCATGGGTTCATATGCATGAACAAGTAACTAACTGAGTAGCATGAATATAACTGAAATAGAGTACATGCTTAGATATATAAACTGTAACTGAGATCATGTCAATGCTGGATACTGAATTCTGAATACTAACTAACTGATATCTAAGTTTACTGATACTGTAATACTAATAACTGAGTGACTATTTTTGACAGTCCTAATTATGTAGAACGAAACTTACTGAGTTCCATACTGAGTTGTGTGACTGTGTCTGACAGTCCTGATTCTGTAGAACTAAACTGAGTTCTATACTAAGACTGAAACTAAAACTGTAGGAGATAATTATCTAACCGACAAGCCCCAAATAAGATAACTGAGTTGGGGTCCAATCTATAACCCCAATTGAAAGAGTGTCAGTACCGTGCCATGGGTAAAGACAAGTGTTGAGTCACTCTCATCTGGCAGGCGCTCTGAATGAGAATGGTGGTACCCTTATCTGGTAGGTAGGACACCTCATCAACCCTCAACTAGTAGGTTGATGTCTCAACCTACGTTGGCTACGTAGTTCTGAACACAAGGACTGCTTCTAAAGATCACACCCTCTACTGACAGGTG
Source organism: Capsicum pubescens (assembly GCA_030864215.1). Classification (NCBI taxonomy): domain Eukaryota; kingdom Viridiplantae; phylum Streptophyta; class Magnoliopsida; order Solanales; family Solanaceae; genus Capsicum; species Capsicum pubescens. The sequence goes on from CM061547.1 coordinate 247,066,058, forward strand.
AGCCCCCATCCTTGGGTTCACTCGGTGCTGAATCCTACTCCCAACTGAAAGATACTGAACTGAGCATACTGAACTGGACTGGACTGAGGCTGAGATTACTGAGTTTTCCTAAGTTCTGTAACTGACTGAGTTCTACTGAGTTCTGTAACTGAGTGAATTCTACTGATCGTGACATGACTAATACGACCCTGTAACTAACACTGACTCTACCTAAACAACTAAATTATCGAGTATTAAATACCCCCAGGACTCGATTGCATCAAAGTAAATCATGGAAAAATCTTGAAAACATAATAATGGCTACTTGGGCTCAATCCACTCATTGAGACATTTTAGCAAACACTAGTAATGCATTTACTGATAAATGAATGGGGAATACATTCTATCATGTTATAATGGCATTATTTCATTCACATAGGCATTTTACCAAACACATGTGAGGTATAAGCTTACACATAATACTAAATAACATGTAGGCATCATAATTTCAATCCCAAATTATCAAACAAGGGTTTAACATGAATTCACATGATACTACACACATGTTAAGTAATTGCACATGAAATTGTAATAAACCATAGGATAGAAACCCAATTAACATCATAATCATGAACATACTTAACTCCAACATGGAATTCATGAAATCTAGTAACTTAAAGTTTTTAAAAGAGTTTCTTGAACTACAAGGGTGGAAGGAAACCCTTGGATGAACATTTCATATATCTTATTGCTTAAATTCTGAAAGATTGATGGTGAAATTCTTGGGATTTGAATCTTGAATTAGAAGTCCTAGGGTTTGTTCTTGAGTGATTTTGAGAATAAAGAATGGATTTTACCTCTAAAGAGGCTTAATATCGTGTTTTGGGGCTGAAGTATGGTGGGAAAAAGACTCAATTACCCTTATGGACACCACCTTTAATAACTAAAAACGTGCCCTGCAATGCATAGCCCGATGCATCACGTCGATGGGGTCGACGCTATGCCCGCCGCACCACGTCGAGTCTGTATCGGCTCACTGGAAATTGGCACTAGGAGCTGGGGAAAACATTTATCAATGCAATATGCGATACAACACATCGAGATCGTGTTGATCTACTGGTTTGGGCTTCTAAACGTGCTTCAAACGAAGTTCAAAAAATCCAAATCTTGTCTAAGAATACCTACTGACATTCTTGATCATGAATAAACCTAAGAATTGATATTTATAGGTCGTATGGATTGCAAAATGATACCACAAAATTATGAAGGCTAAAATAATTCTAAGTGTAGACACTTGGCTGGAATTTTCTGAGTCTTGGGTTTTTTTTTCATGCTCTAAGGGGCTGAGCTAGGCTTAAAATTTTGTGGGGTCTTACATAGGGTCACAGGTTGGAGCGCAATTAACTCATATTAGGGCATGTTGGTTAGATGATAGATCCCACAGTTTCAGTCCAGTCTCATTTTGAAAGTCAATTCAAGTTTTCTTGATCATAGCATGCAGTTTATCAGTTAAACCATTACTCAGATTTTAGTATTTCAGTTTACAAACTATTTCAATGTTATGTTATGGTCTTGGTCATGCATTCTTAGATTTTACAACCTTCACGCATAATATGCATTAGTTATCTTATGCTATTCATTTAGTCAGTTAATATTCATGCACATGAGCCCATGTATATCAGCCTAACCTCATTTAGAATACCAGTACATTCAAAGTACTGATGGCATGCTTGTTTCTTGCACTATGATGTCTTATATCATAGGTTCAGATGCTTAGGTTCCCAATCGCAATTAGATATTCCAGCACATCAGCAATAGTAATAGTGGTGAGTCCACATATTTTGAGGACCGATTATATTTATTTAAGTATTTTACTTTAGTTAGATAGTTGGAGTTAGTTGGGGCCTATCCCTTCAACTCTTATTCAGTCAGTTTAGAGGCTTTCAGATACATTTAGACAATTTAGTCAGTTTTGTCATTATTTTACTAGTTTTAAAATGGTTGATTTCAGACACTTGTTTCCAGGTTTATGATTTTAGAGATACTTTTTTTGTATTTAAAACCTTATGGCATATTCAATTTTTTCCGCATATATTCATTACCCGTATATTATTCAGTGCTCACAACAGGTACTAGCTCATGGGTTAGCTTGTGGTCACTTGTGACTGTAAGCACCGTGTGCCGTTACAAACTTGGTATTAGAGCCTAAGGTGTTAAAGTATCCAAGAAAGTCTAAAAGTCATGTTGATAGAGTCTTGTGCATGGGTGTGAAGCGTGCCACACTTATGGACAAGAGGCTATAAGATGTTTTTGGAAAAGTTTCTCTTCTTTCAGTAATCATGTCATGCGAATAAGCGTGAGCTCAATTTAAGCTCCTTTTCTAATTTAATCTTCTTTTTGTTTACAAAACATGCCTCCCAGAAAGACTAACGGAAGAAGAAACGAGAATCATCCCACACCTCCGCTTATTCAAGAAGATCCCTTGAACGAGCATGTCTCTCATGCCAAATTAAGAGCTGCATTCACTACTTTAGCTCACTCAGTAGAAGCTTAGAATAATCAATAGTCTACTATCCCAGCCGTTCCAGTGGCTAATACTGCCTCATCTAGGATTTGAGACTTCACTTGAATAAACCCTCCGCTGTTTACAGGAATCCAGTCTGATGAGGATCCACATGAGTTCCTTGACATGGTTCAAAAGGTAACTAACATCATAGGTATGACTTCTAGTGAGAGTGTAGAGTTGGGTGCTTACCAGTTGTAGGATGTTGCTCACACCTAGTATAAATAGTGGAAGGGAGATAGAGGCACAGATGCAGGGCCTGTTAAATAAGAGGAGTTTTCTACATCCCTTTTTGATAGGTTCTTTCCCTTGGAGTTAATGGAATCTAAGGTGCAGGAGTTTATCAATTTGAAGCAGGGGAACATGAGTGTGAAAGAGTTTCCTCTTAAGTTTACTCGGCTAGCCAGGTATGATCCTAATGTGATGTCTGATGACAGGTCTAGTATGAGTAATTTTTTTTAGGGTAGCTGATAACGTGGTCAGGGAGTGTAGGACCATGGTGTTGATTAAGGAGATGGACTTGTCTAGGTTGATGGTCCATGCTCAACATATTAAGAAACAAAAACTTAAAGAAAAAGAGAGGGAGAATAAGAGATCCAGAATAGGTAGATTTAGTTTTGCTCAGCAAAGGTCAGAGGGTGGTAACCTTCCTTAATCCCATTGAAAATATTCATCCCCAGCTCTGTCTTCAGATAGTGCATTAGTGCCAAAGTTCAGAAATGATAATCAGGATAGGGCGCCAGGTTCTAAGTCCTAGGGCAGTGTGAATAGTAGTCGTACAAATCCTCTTTGCTAGAAATGCGGTAGAAACTATCAGGGTGTATATAGAGATGACAGTGATGTATACTTTGGGTGTGGTAAGCTAGGACACAGAGTCAGGGATTTCCCAAATATTGGTCAGCAGGTCAGTCCAGTTGTCCCCCAGTTCCATCTGGTCATCCGACTCAGCAGGGTGTCTCTTCCAGCGTAACCAGTGGTCAGTGCCCAAACAGATTGTATGCACTTAATTCCTGACAGTATCAGGAAAGTTCTTTGTTAGATCTTGGAGATTTTCTTTCTTTTGTAACTCCCTATATAGCTATTAATTTTGATGTCAGTCCTGAGACTTAAGCAGAATCCTTCTCAGTGTACACCCCAGTAGGTATTTCTGTTGTAGCCAGGTAGGTATACAGGAACTGTTCGATTACAATATCCCAGAAAGTCACTTCGGTTGATCTTATGGAGTAAGAGATAATTGATTTTGATGTCATTCTCGGCATGGATTAGCTCCACTCATTCTATGCTTCTATTTATTGTAGAAACAGAGTTGTTCATTTTTCAGTTTTTGAATGAACCAGTCCTTAAATGGATGGGTAATACTTCAGCACTTAGGGGTCAGCTTGTTTCATACCTTAGGGTGAGAAAAATGATATCCAAGGGGTTTGTCTACCATCTTGTTCGAGTTAATGACTTTAGTTAAAAAATTCCCAATATCTAGCCAGTTTCAGTAGTGAGGGAATTTCTAGATGTGTTTCCCGAAGATCTTCCCGGAGTTCCTCCCGAAAGGAAAATTGACTTCGGAATAGACCTTCTTCAAAATACCCAGCTTATCTCTATTTTGCCCTACAAAATGGCTCTCGTGAAGCTTAGGGAGTTAAAAGAACAGTTTAAAGATCTCTTAGATATGGGATTCATCAGGCCTAGTGTTTCCTCATGGGGTGCTCTAGTCCTTTTCGTGCGTAAGAAAGACGGTTCTCTTAGAATGTTCATCGATTACCGTCAGTTGAATAAAGTAACTATCAAGAATAAGTATCCACTCCCCAAAACTGATAAATTGTTCAATTAATTTTAGGGTGCTAGTTATTTATCTAAGATAGACCTCAGGTCCGGCTATTATCAGCTTAGAGTCAGAGAATGTGAAATTCTGAAAACAACTTCCAGAACTTGGTATGGTCACTTTGAATTCCTAGTCATGTCCTTTGGTCTAACGAATGCCCCATCAACTTTCATGGACTTGATGAACAGAGTGTTCAAGTAGTACTTGGACATGTTCATTATAGTCTTCATAGGTGACATCCTTGTCTATTTTCATAATGAAATTGATCATGCAGACCATCTCAAAATAGTATTGCAGACTCTTAGAGCCCATCAGTTGTTTTCCAAATTCAGTAAGTGCAAGTTCTGGCTAATATCAATAGCTTTTCTTTGCCATATTATTTCCGGTGATGGCATTAAAGTTGACCCTCAAAAGACCAAAGCAGTGAGAAACTAGCCCAGATGCATCTCTCCATCAAATAGTTAGAGTTTCTTGGGTTTGGCTGGCTATTACAGATGGTTTGTTAAAGGGTTTTCATCTATTGCATCCCCTATGTCCAGATTAACTTAGAAGAAAGTCATGTTTCACTTCTTAGATTCCTGAGTAAAGAGTTTTCAGGAGTTGAAGACTCGACTAACCTCATCCCTAGTTTTGATGTTGGCAGATGGTTCAAATGGGTTTATTGTTTACTTTGATGCTTCCAGAGTTGGTTTAGGTTGTGTTTTGATACAGAGAGGTAAGGTCATAGTCTATGCCTCTAGACAGCTTAAGCCTCATAAAAAGAATTATCCTCCCCATAATCTTGAGTTAGCAACTATTGTATTTGCCTTAAAAAATTGAGGCATTATCTGTATGGGGTGCATGTTAATGTGTTCACAGACCATAAAAATTTATAGTATGTGTTTTCGCAGAAAGAGTTAAATCTCCATCAGAGAAGATGGTTAGAATTGTTGAAAGATTATGATATGCGTGTTTTGTATCATCTAGGAAGGGCCAATGTAGTGGAAGACGCCTTTAGTAGATTATCTATGGGTAGTGTGGCTCATGTTGAGAATGATAAGAAGAAGTTAGTTCAGGAGGTTCATCAGCTGGCTAGGTTAGGTGTTCGTTTGGTTGACTCTGCTAAGGGTAATGTATGGGATCGAAATAGTTTGGAATCTTCTTTGGTTGCTGAAGTGAAAGAAAAGCAAGATAGGGATCCTAGTCTAGTCAAGTCGGAGGAGTCAGTCAGAGATCAGAAAGTAGAGGTTTTCTCTCGAGGGAGAGATGGTGTGTTGCATTGCCAGGGTAGACTATATGTTTTGTGTGTCGACGGTTTAAGATAGCAAATTCTTGCAGCGCATGGTGCGTGTTACTCTATTCACCCAGGAGCTACTAAGATGTACCATGATTTGCGAGAAATCTATATGAAGAGTGGCATGAAGAGAGATATTACAGAGTTTGTAGCCAAGTGTACTAATTGTCAGCAGGTTAAGGTTGAGCACCAATGTCCTAGTAGCACTATACAGGAGTTCAACATTCCTACTTAGAAGTGGGAATATGTGAACATGGCTTTTGTGATAGGGTTGCCTCGTTCACGTCACCAGCATGATTCAATTTGGGTTATTGTTGACAGAATGACCAAATCATCTCATTTTTTGCCAGTTTATACTTCTTATTTAGACAAGGATTATGCCGAGCTATATATTAGAGAGTTGGTCAGGTTGCATGAAGTCTCGTTTTCCATAATTTCAGATAGAGGTACTCAATTTACCTCTCACTTTTGGAAAGCTTTTCAGAAGGGTTTTGGTACCCAAGTTTATCTCAGTACAACCTTTCACCATCAGACATATAGTAAGGTAGAAAGGACTATTCAGACCATAGAAGACATGTTGAGAGATTATGTTATCGACTTTAAGGGAAGTTGGGATGATTACTTGCCATTGATTGAGTTTGCTTACAATAACAATTATCATTCCAGTATTTAGACGACTCTATTTGAGGCTCTTTATGGGAGGAGATGTAGATCACCTATTGGTTGGTTTGAGATAGGTGATACCGCATTGATAGGGCCCGATTCAGTATTTGATGCGTTGGAGAAAGTTAAGCTAATCAGAGAAAGGCTTAAGACAACCCAAAGCCAACAGAAATCCTATGCAAATGTGAGAAGGAGAGATCTTAAGTTTGACGTTCACAACTTAGTTTATTTGAAAATCTCTCCCATAAAGAGAGTGAAGAGATTTGGCAAGAAGGGAAAGTTTAGTCCCTGATATGTTGTCCCTTATAGGATCTTGAGCCGTTATGGAAAAGTAGCGTATGAGCTTGAGTTACCCACAGATTTGGCATCAGTGCACCTAGTATTCCATGTTTCTTTGTTAAACAAGTGTGTTGGCAATCCAACTTTAGTAGTCCCTTTAAAAATTACGAGCGTTTAGGACAACCTTTCTTACGAAGAAATCCCAGCCGAAATCCTTGATCGGAAGACCCGTACACTGAGGAAAAAAGAAGTTCCCTTGGTCAAAGTTATTTGGCAAAATCAATCCGTTGAGGGAGCCACTTGGGAAGCAGAAGCAGACATGCGTACCAAGTACTCTCATCTTTTCTCCGCAAACTCAGACTCAACTCAAGGTAACAGTTTTCCTTAGACTATCTCTTTTCCATTCTCAGTTCCAGCTATATAATCATCTTTCTATCATTACATGCATTTACGAATCAGTCCAGTCATGTATCATGTCTCAAACTCAGTTATGTAATCATGTTTTAAGCTATGCATTTTTAGTAAGTGAATTTAGTTTCCTCGATATTCTCAACTTAATTAGTCTCATTCAAGGATGAATGTTCCCAAGGGGGAGATAAATGCCCCGTGTTATTTTTATCTTAGTTCAGCCCATAGTGCATGTACAAGAGGCTTAGAACCTAAAAATTTAGCTAAGTGTTGAAGACTTAGTTTTATTTTTGGTCTCTTAACTTTGATAATTTTTAAAGTGGCTTTACCGACCCCGAGATGATGGTTTCTAAGTTAATTTATTTTTAGGGGTGTAAGTAGCGTGTCTAGGGGAAGTTTTGGATTTTTCGAGCAAGGATTGAGGCACGTTTGAATTTCAATTCCAGAACCTCACCGCGATTGTGGCGCGTCGCGGTGGCTTTAGAGGTGGAATCCTTGGTGTGTCGTTGTGATAGCCTAATCGGTGTTCCAGTTACGAATTTAAATTTTAGAGAGGCAGTCTTGTCTTTTCCCAGCATCCTAATTCATAAAAACACGGGATTAAATCGCTGATAGGGCATTATTTGCTCACTTTCCCCAATTTTATTCTCAAATAAACCCTAACCCTTCCCTAAATTCATCAAGTTCAATCACTATTCCTTCAAGAAAACTCAAGAATTCAAGCTTCATCACCCGAGGACTATCAAGAAAGTTAATTCTCTTGCAAGATTAAAGCTTTAAGGTATGTTAGATGTTCATCCATGGGCCCTTTTCACCCATGGAGTCCAAGAATATATTTTTATGTTTTAAATCATGAATTTACATGTTTACAATGAATTATTTTCATGAAGCTTTTATGAATTTTGATTATACATGATATTTGCAAGTGATTGTAGTTGGAAAGTAGCCCTTACACGTTTGAAGCATGAAATTCCATGTTAAATCCCCAATGTATGGTTTTAGTGTTGTGATGATGTAATTTCCATATGTTTCAATCAACCCCATGCCTACGTTTATGAATTTCAAGTGTTTGATGAAATGCCTAAATGGTTGGATTTTGAACAATGACAACTTATTGTTCTTCGAAGCTTTAGTATGTTTCTACTGTTAATGTTATCGAGTTATGGGGGTTATGAATACCTAAAAACTTAGATGTTTACTTAGTTTCCGTATTTGCAGAATGGTTTCAGATAAACCAAGAGTATTATCATTCGGTCAGTTATTATGATCAGTTGTTATTTCAGTTAAGATTAGTTCAACATAGTAATCAGTGTCAGTTCAGTTGGGAGTAGTATGTAGCACCGAGTGAACCCAGGTATAGGGGCTCACCTACCAGTAGAGGGTGTGACCTTTAGTAGCAGTCCCTTGGTTCCAGAACTACGTAGCCAACACAGGTTAGAGATATCAACCTTCCAATTGAGGGTTGATAAAATATTTACCTACCAATTGAGGGTAACACATATCTCATTAGAGCATTTTCTAGTTGAGGGTGACTCTTTAGTGGATCTACACAGCTAGTGTTAGTACTCGTGGCACGGTATTGACACCCTTCAAACTAGGGTCACAGGTTGGACCCCAATTAGCTCATATTAGGGCATGTCGATTAGATGATAGCTCCCACAGTTTTAGTCCAGTCTCAGTTCAAAAGTCACTTCAGGTTTTCTAGATCATAGCAAACAGTTTATCAGTTAAATCAGTAATTAGGTTTCAGTATTTCAGTTTATGGACTATTTCAGTGTCATATTATATGCTTGGTCATGCATTCTCAGATTTTACAACCTTCACACATACTATGTATCTGTTATCTCATGCTATTTATTCAGTCAGATACAATTCATGCAGCCTAACCTCATTTAGCATACCAGTACATTCAAAGTACTGACCGCATACTCATTTCTTGCGCTATGATGTCTCATATTATAAGTTCGGATGCTCAGGTTTCCGACAGCACTTAGACATTCCAGTGCATCAATAACAGTAGCAGTGGTGAGTCCTCATATTTTGAGGACCGATTATGTTTATTTCAGTATTTTACTTCTGTTAGACAGTTGGAGTTAGTTGGGGCCTGTACCTTTAACTCTTATTTAGTCTATTTAGAGGCTTTCAAATACTTTCAGACAGTTTAGACAGTTTTTTCATTATCTTACCAGTTTTTTAAATGGTTGATTTTAGACACTTGTTTCCAGGCTTATGATTTCAGAGATATTTCTTTTTTTGTATTTAAAATCTTTTGCATATTCAGTTGTTTCCGCATGTGTTCATTACCCGTATATTATTCAATGCTCACAGCAGGTACCAGTTCATGGGTTAGGTTGTGGTCACTTATGACCGTAAGCACCGTGTGGCATCAATGGTGTACACCTGGGGCATTACAAACTTGGTATCAGAGCCTAAGATTTTAAAGTGTCCTATGAAGTCAGAAAGTCGCATTGAGTAGAGTCTTGTGCATGAGTGTGAAGAGCGCTACACTTTTAGATGTGTCAAGTTAGTTCATGAAATCAAAGAGTGTCCGTATGCTAAGCAGGAAAGCAGGGTTCCAGACTCAAGCTACAAACGCACTAGCTCCACTAGGTCGCCCAATTTCTCCTCAGGGCACATCATCCAGTACCAGTGGCGGTCAGTACCAAAATTAGTTCTATGCCTTACCATCCCAACAGGAGCAGGAGAATTCACCAGATGTTATAAATGGTATGATTCGTGTCTTTCATCTTGATGTATATGTGTTTTTAGACCTATGGTTAAATCTATCTTATGTCACTCCATTGGTTGTGATAAATTTTGGGATAGGTCCTGAAAAGCTCTCTAAGACCTTCTTAGTTTCCACCCCAGTGGGTGACTTAGTTGTTGCTCGGCGAGTTTATAAGAAGTGTTCTATCACTGTCCTTTTTAAGATCATACTAGCAGACCTAATAGAGTTATAAATAGTGGATTTCGATGTAATTCTAGGAATAGATTGGCTCCATTCATGCTAAGCATTAATAGATTATCACACCCGTGTGACGAAGTTTCAGTTTCCTAATGAGGCAGTCTTTGAGTGGAAAGGTAGTTTTAAATCTCCGAAGAGTCATTTCATATCTTATCTTAAGGTCAGAAAGTTGATATCAAAAGGGTGCATTTAAAATTTAGTTCGTGTCAAAGATACTAAGTCTGAAGTTCCCATAGTTCAGTAGGTCTGTGTAGTTAATGAGTTTCCCGAGGTCTTTCCCAAAGATCTGCCAGGGGTACCTCCCGATAGAGAAATAGAATTCGGTATTGATCTTCTTTCTAATACTAAGCCCATCTCTATCCCTCCATATCATATGGCTCTGGCCGAGTTTAAGGAGTTAAAAGAGCATCTTAAGGACCTTTTAGATAATGGTTTCATAAGGCCTAGTGTCTCTCCATAGGGCACTCCCATCCTATTCATACGTAAGAAAGATGGCTCTCTCTGAATGTGCATCAACTACCGCCAGTTGAATAAAATCACAATTAAGAACAAATATCCTCTTCCTAGGATTGATAACTTAGTCGACCAACTTTAAGGTTTATGTTATTTCTCTAAGATAAACTTCAGATCCGGATATTATCAACTTAGAGTAAGGGAATGTGACATTCCAAAGGCAGCCTTCAAAACCCATTATGATCACTTTGAATTTCTAGTGATGTCTTTTGGGCAAACAAGTGCCCAGTAGCCTTCATGGATTTAATAAACAGAGTGTTCAAGCAATACTTGGACATGTTCATCATAGTTTTCATCGATGATATTCTTGTCTATTCTGTAGTGAAGATGATCATGCAGACCTTCTCAGAATTGCATTACAGACTCTTAGAGACCATCAGTTGTTCACTAAATTCAGTAAGTGTGAGTTTTAGATAAGATCCATAGCTTTTCTTGGTCATATTATTTCCGGTGATGGTATTAGAGTTGATCCTAAAAAAACCTAAGCAGTGAGAAATTGGCCCAGACCCATCTCTCTGTGAGATATCAGGAGTTTCTTGGGTTTGACTGGCTACTACCATCAGTTTGTTGAGGGATTTTTATCTATTGCATCCCCCATCTCTAGATTGACTCAGACAAAAGTCAAGTTTCAGTGGTCAGATTCTTGTGAGAATAGTTTTCAGGAGTTGAAGACTCAACTCACTTCAGCCCCGATTTTGATGCTACCAGATGGTTCAGATGGATTTTTTGTTTATGGTGATGCCTCCAGGGTTGGTCTGGGTTGGGTTTTAATGCAGAGAGGTAAGGTCATATCCTATACCTCTAGATAGCTTAAACCTCATGACAAGAATTATCCTACCCATGATCTTGAGTTAGTCGTTGTTTCTTTTGCCATGAAAATTCTGAGGCATTATTATTATGAGGTGTATGTTGATGTGTTCACAAATCACAAATGCTTGCAGTATGTGTTCTCACAGAAATATTTAAATCTTCATCAGAGAAGGTGGTTAGAGTTGTTGAAATATTATGACATAAGTGTTTTGTATCATCCGAGAAAGGCCAATGTAGTAGCAGATGCCCTAAGTAGACTGTCTTTGGGTAGTGTTTCTCATGTTGATCATGATAAGAAGAAGTTAGTTCAGGAGATTCATCAATTGGCTTAATTAGGTGTTCGGTTGGCTGATTCAGCTAAAGACAGTGTTTGGGTTCAAAGTAGTTTGGAATCTTCTTTGGTTTCCAAAGTAAAGGAGAAGGAAGATAGGGATTCCAGTTTGGCTAAGTTGAAGGAGTCAGTCAAAGATTAGAAAGTAGAGGTTTTATCCCAAGGAGAAGATGGTGTGTTGTGATACCAGGGTAGACTATGTGTGTCGTGTGTTGATTGTTTGAGACAACAGATTTTGGTGAAAGCGCACGGTGTTCTTTACTCTATTCACCCAGGAACTACCAAGATGTATCGTGATTTGCGGGAAATCTATTAGTGGAGTGGAATGAAGAGGGATATTGCAGAGTTTGTAGCTAAGTATGCTAATTATCAGCAGGTTAAGGTTGAGCACCAACAGCTTGGTGGAATTATGCATGAGTTCAGTATTCCAACTTGGAAGTGAGAAGAGGTGAACATGGATTTTGTGACTAGGTTACCCCATTTACATCGTCAGTATGATTCAATTTGGATTATTGTAGATAGAATGACCAAATTAGCCCATTTCTTACTAGTTCATACTTCTTACTTAGTCGAGGATTATGCCAAGATCTATATTAGGGAATTTTTCAGATTGCATGGCTTCCCATTGTCTATCATTTCCGACAGAGGTACTTAATTTACCTCTCACTTTTAGAAGGGTCTTGGTACCCAAGTCCATCTTAGTATAACTTTTCATCCTTAGGAAGACTGTCAAGCAGAGAGGACCATTCAAACCCTAGATGACATATTGAGCGCATATGTTATTGACTTTAAAGGTAGTTGGGATGATCACTTGCCATTGATCGAGTTTGCCTATAATAACAGTTACCACGCCAGTATCCAAATGGCTCCGTCTGAGGCACTCTATGGTAGGAGATGTAGATCTCTCATTGGTTGGTTTGAAGTACGTGAGACTACGTTAATAGGGCCTAATTCAATATTTGATGCGATAGAGAAAGTTCAGCTAATTAGGGAGAGGCTTAAGACATTCCAAAGCCGACAAAAATCCTACGCAGATGTAAGAAGGAGAGATCTAGAGTTTGAGGTTGGTGGTCGAGTTTATTTGAAAATCTCTCCCGTGAAGGGAGTGATGATATTTGGCAAGAAGAGTAAACTTGGTCCCTGATAGTGCATGCATAAGAGGCTTAAAGCCTGAAAATTTAACTAAATGTTGAAGACTTAGTCTTAATTTTGACCTCTTAGCTTTGAGGATTTTTAAGTTGACCTTTCGGACTCCGAGATTATGGTTTTTGAGTTAATTTATGTTCAAGGGTGTAAGGAGCATATTTCAGGGAAGTTTCAGATTATTCAAATGAGGATTAGGTTGCGTTTGGATTTCGATTCCAGCAGCTTATCGCGATTGCATCGCGTCGCGCCCTATATAGTGATGAGCATGTCATCATGCCGCACTAGGCCTCTAAACGGTATTCCATTTACAAGTTTAATCTTTTGAGGGACAGTTAGGTCATTTCCCACTGGCTTAATTCGTAAAAACATAAGATTAAACGTCGGTTACCGCATTATATGCCCAATCTTCTTCCACTTTCTCTAAAATAAACCCTAACCTAATCCCAAGAACTTCAAATTCAAGTTACTTTCTCAACAAGTTAAGCAAGAATCTAAGTTTCCAAATCCAATAATTTCAAAAAAATCTTTCAAGATCATCTCCAAGGCTTTCAAAGTCATGGTTTGTCCATCAAATCAACCCTATTAAGTTATACGGGGTTATGAACAAGGATATCCTTTCACCCTTGTGTCCAAATTGCATGATTTTAAGATTCTATATATTTTTTTTGAAGTAGGATTTATACCCAAGTTTATATATTCTTGAAGCATGTGATTATCATGAGATTTAAAGCTTTATGTAGATCAAGAAGTGCTTATGTTTATGTTTTTAACTTACAAGATTTATATTATGAATGAGATTGCATTATCTTGACTTGTTATTGTTGAAGTATTTCAAGAATTATATTGAGCATGAAGTTTTGGGTATGAATTACCATGAGTTTAAAACATGAATTTTAATCCCTAAGTTTAAGTGTTGAGATTTCAAGAAGATTATGCTTTTAAGAATTCTATGATAAGCTCATATCAAAATTTAAAGTAAGAATGGATCTTTTGATCCCCAGTTATGATTATGAAATCCACATTATTCATACTGTTTTTGATTTAAAGTAAAGAGAAGCATAATTGGTTTTCATTATATAAACCTTTATGCTTTTTTAAGGTGGATTTCTTGCAGCATGAGCATATAGGTAATATGGGAGTAGTATTTAGCACCGATTTGGGTATGAGTCCAAGGTCACATACCCCAGAACTCGTTCCACCATAGGTTTTAATACCCATAGTGGGTTCAATATAGTGACCACTCTAGCTTAGGTTATATTCTAATGTCAAGGGTAGAACAGCTCTCCCCAACGTGGGTAAGACATTGTACTCCATGATAGCTCAGATAGTTTATGTCGGTTAGAATAATCTCCCAAAAGAAAGAGTAAGAGTAAAGTTTTTAAAAACTAAGTGTATGGCTCACAAAGTTTATTCAGTATGCTTTATGATTCATAATTTATGATTTTTCAGTTCTATTCAGTCCCAAGGTGAGTTATTTACACTTAGAATGCATTATTTGAAGGTATATATATAAAGATTAAGTTCGGGCCAGCTGGGGCTTGTCTCAATGGCTCTCTACTTAGAAGTAGAGGCTTGTTCGACTGGTTTCTATTTTAGATTTAAAAGTGATTATTTTTAAGATTTCCAAGTTTAAGACTACCCATAAGATGTTACTTCAGTTTCAATTAAGATATTAATTTCGTTATCTCAAGATTTCGCATGTCAAGTTTTCTTTCATTATGAGTTTCAAAGTTGTTAGAAGGCTTAACGGGTTAGCTTGGGACTACTTGTAGTCTTGAGCACCGTGTGACATCCAGGGTGTATTTCCGGGACATTACAAACTTGATATCAGAGCCTAAGATTTTATAGTGTCCTAGGGAGTCAGATAAGCCGCCTTCCATAAAGTCTTGATCATGGGTGTGAAGCGCACCACATTTATGAGAAAGAGGCTATGAAATGAGTTAGGAATCATCATTTTTTCATGATCTTTCGTGCTTATAGTTATCTCTATTTTCTTTAACTCGTGTTTTAACGTGACAAAATATGCCTCCTCGTCGAGCTAATGCACATAGAAATAGTGACCAACCACTAATGCAAGCTGACCCTCTGAATGAGAATGTGTCTCATGCTGAATTTTGGGATGCCTTTCAGGCATTGGCCTAAGTTATGAATGCTAATGTTCAGGGTAACCAACAAGAGGCAGTCCCACTTTAGCAAAATGGTAATCTAGCTGCAGCCAGAATCTGTGACTTCACGAGAATGAATCCACCTGAGTTCTTTGGATCAATGGTTGGTAAGGATCCACAAGTCTTTATTGATGAGGAGGAGAGTGTAGAATTGGCATCCTATAGGTTGAAGAATGTTGCTTATGATTAGGTTGTTATATGGAAGGAAGGTAGAGGTGAGAATGTTGCTCCTATGAGTTGACATGTGTTTCAGGATATATTTCTGGATAGGTTTTTTTCATACGAGATAAGAGAAGCTATGGTTGAGAAGTTTATGAACCTGAGGTAGGGATCGATGACAGTGAAAGAGTACTACTTTAAGTTCATTCAGTTGCCAAAGTATTCTCTCGAGTTGGTAACTGATCCTAGATTTAGTATGAGTAAGTTTGTTACTGGAGTATCTGGTTTAGTAGTCAAGGAGTGTAGGACTGCCATGCTTATTGGGGATATGGATATTGCTAGGTTGATGACTCATGCTCAACAGATTGAGGCAGAAAATATAAAGGAAAGAGAGAAGAGAAATAAGAAGGCTAAAATTGTATAGTTTAAGTATGGTCAACCAAGGTTTGGAGAGAGAAACCATTTGCAATTTCAGGTCCATTCAGCAGTACCAGCGCCATCTTCATCCAGTACCTCTGCACCCAGAACCAAGTAGGAGCACTAGGGCATGACTTCTATTTCTAGGTCTCAGAATAGTGTGAGTGGAAGGCCTAGTTATCTGACTTGTGCAAAGTGTAGTAGAAACCATCCTGCTGAGTGTTTGATGGGAAGAAGGGGTTGTTATAGATGTGTCAAGTTGGGTCACGTAATCAATGAGCGCCCATATGCTAAGTAGGGAAGAAGGAATGATCATCCCCAGACTCAGGCTACTAGCGCAAAAGATCTACTAGGTCGCCGAGTTCCTCCTCAGGGCACATCATCCAGAACTGGTGGTGGTCAATGCCAGAATCGGTTTTATGCTTTACCATCCTGACAGGAGTAGGAGAATTCACCAGATGTTATTACTGGTATGCTTCGTGTCTTGCATCTAACTGTATATGTATTGTTAGACCCATGATCAAATCTATCTTATGTGACTCCATTGGTTGTGGTAAATTTTAGGATAGGTCCTGAAAATCTCTCCAAGCCCTTCTTTGTTTCCACCCCAGTGGGTGAGTCAGTTGTTGCCCGGTGAGTCTGTAAGAAGTATCCTATCATTGTCCTCCAAATATCATACTAGCAAACCTAATAGAGTTAGAAATGGTAGATTTTGATGTAATTCTAGGCATAGATTGGCTCCATTCATGCTATGCATCAATGGATTGTCGCACTCGTGTGGTGAAGTTTCAGTTTCCAGATGAGGCAGTCTTTGAGTGGAAAAGTTGTTCTGAATCTCCTAAGAGTCATTTCATATCTTATCTTAAGGACAAAAAATTGATATCAAAAGGGTGCATTTATCATTTAGTTCATATCTAAGATACTAAGTTTGAAGTTCCTATAGTTCATTCAGTCCGTGTAGTCAATGAGTTTCCTGAGGTCTTTCTCCAAGATCTTCTAGGGGTACCTCCCAATAGAGAAATAGAATTCGGTATTGATATTCTTCCTAATACTTAGCCCATCTCCATCCCTCTATATCATATGGCTTCAGCCGAGCTTAAAGAGTTAAAAGAGCAGCTTAAGGACCTTTTAGATAAAGGTTTTATAAGGCCCGGTGTCTCTCCGTGGGGCGCTCCCATCCTGTTCGTGCATAAGAAAGATGGCTCTCTCCGAATGAGCATCGAATACCACCAGTTGAATTAAGTCACAATCAAGAACAAATATCCTCTTCCTAGGATTGATGACTTATTCAACCAGCTTCAAGGTGCAAGTTATTTCTCTAAGATAGACCTCAAATCCGACTATCATCAACTTAGAGTAAGGGAATGTAACATTCCAAAGGCAACCTTCAGAACCCGTTATGGTCACTTTGAATTTCTAGTTATGTCCGTCGGGCTAACGAATGCCCCAGCAGTCTTCATGGACTTGATGAACAACATGTTCAAGTAGTACTTGGCCATGTTCGTCACAATTTTCATCAATTATATTCTTGTCAATTCCCGTAGTGAAGATGATCATGCAGACTATCTCAGAATTGTATTACAGACTCTTAGAGACCATTAATTATTCACTAAATTCAGTAAGTGTGAGTTTTGGATAAGTTCACTAGCTTTTCTTGGTCATATTATTTTCGGTGATGGCATTAGAGTTGATCCTCAAAAGACCGAAGCAGTGAGAAACTAGCCCAGATCCATCTCTCCATGAGATATCAGGAGTTTCTTGGGTTTGACTGGATATTACCGTAGAATTGTTGAGGGGTTTTTGTCTATTGCATCCCCCATGTCTAGATTGACTCAGAAGAAAGTCAAGTTTCAATGGTCAGATTCTTGTGAGAAGAGTTTTCAGGAGTTGAATACTCGACTCACTTCAGCCCCAATTTTGACGCTCCCAGATGATTCAGATGGATTAATTATTTACAATGATGCCTCTAGGGTTGGTCTGGGTTGTGTTTTGATGTAGAGACGTAAGGTCATAGCCTATGCCTCTAGACAAATTAAACCTCATTAGAAGAATTATCCTACCCATGATCTTGAGTTAGCCGTTGTTCTTTTTGCCTTGAAAATTTGGAGGCACTATCTTGATGGGGTGCTTGTTGATGTGTTCACGAATCATAAAAGATTGCAGTATGTGTTCTCGTAGAAATATTTAAATCTTTGTCAGAGAAGGTGGTTATAGTTGTTGAAAGATTATGACATGAGTGTTTTATATCAACCAGGGAAGGCCAATGTTGTGGCAGATGCCCTTATTAGACCGCCTATGGTTAGTGTTGCTAATGTTGAGAATGATAAGAAGAAGTTAGTTCAGGAGGTTCGTCAGTTGGCTTGATTAGGTGTTTGGTTAGTTGATTCAGCTGAAGGCAGTGTTTGGGTTCAGAGTAGTTCTGAATCTTCTTTGGTTTCCAAAGTAAAGGAGAAGAAAGATAGGGATTCTAGTTTGGCTAAGTTGAAGGAGTCAGTCAGAGATCCGAAAGTAGAGGTTTTCTCCCAAGGGGGAGATAGTGTGTTATGATACCAGGGTAGATTGTGTGTGCCATGTGTTGATGATTTTAGGCAGCAAATTTTGGTAGAAGTGCATAGTGCACATTACTCTATTCATCCAGGAACCACCAAGATGTACCACAATTTACGGGAAATCTATTGGTGGAGTGGCATGAAGAGGGATATTACAGAATTTGTAGCTAAGTGTGCTAATTATCAATAGGTTAAGGTTGAGAACCAAAAGCCTGGTGGTACTATGCTGGAGTTTAACATTTCCACTTGGAAATGGGAAGAGGTGAACATGGATTTTGTGACAGGGATGCCCGTTCGCGTCATCAGCATGATTCAATTTGGATTATTGTAGACAGAATGACAAAATAAGCCCATTTCGTGCTAGTTCATAGTTCTTATTCAACCGAGGATTATGCCAAGCTCTATATTAGGGAATTAGACAGATTGCATGGCATCCTGTTGTCTATTATTTCCGATAGAGGTACTCAGTTTACCTCCCACTTTTGGAAAGACTTTCAGAAGGGTCTTGGTACCCAAGTCTATCTTAGTACTACTTTTCATCTTTAGGCAGATGGTCGGGCAAAGAGGACTATTCAAACCCTAAAGGACATACTGAGAGCATGTGTTATTGACTTCAAAGGTAGTTGGGATGGTCACTTGTTATTGATCGAGTTTGCCTACAATAACAATTACCATACCAGTATCCAGATGGCTCCATTTAAGGCACTCTATGGAAGGAGATGTAGATCTCCGATAGGTTGGTTTGAAGCAGGTGAGACTGCGTCGATAGGGCCTGATTAAATATTCGATGCGATAGAGAAAGTTCAGCTAATTAGGGAGAGGCTTTAGACATCCCAAAGCTGATAGAAATCCTATGTAGATATAAGGAGGAGAGATCTAGAGTTTGAGGTTGGTGATCGGGTTTATTTCAAAATATCTCCCATGAAAAGAGTGAAGAGATTTGGCAAGAAGGGGAAATTTAGTCCCCGATATGTAGGT
Organism: Capsicum pubescens; assembly: GCA_030864215.1. Lineage (NCBI taxonomy): Eukaryota > Viridiplantae > Streptophyta > Magnoliopsida > Solanales > Solanaceae > Capsicum > Capsicum pubescens. Next base: position 247,085,072 of record CM061547.1, read on the forward strand.
CCTTATAGAATGTCGAGTCATTTTGGAAAGGTAGCATAAGAACTTGAGTTACCTGCTGATTTGGCATCAGTGCATCCAGTGTTTCATGCCTCCTTACAATTGAAGTGTATTGGTAACCCAACTGTGGTAGTTCCTCTAGAAAGCGCAAATGTTCAGGATAACATTTCTTATGAAGAAATCCCATTTGAGATCCTTGATCGCCAGATTCGAAGACTAAGGAACAAATAAGTTCCCTTGGTTAAAGTTCTTTGGCAGAATCAGTCCGTTGAGGGAGCCACTTGTGAAGCAGAAATAGATTTGCGAACCAAGTACCCTCATCTTTTCTCTACAAGTTCAGATTCAGCCTATGGTAATATTTTTCCTTAGATTATCTCTTTTCTATTCTCAGTTCCATCTTTATATAATCATTCTTCATTTCATTTCATGTATTCACGAGTCAGATCAGTCATGTACAAGTTAAGTAGATAATTTCAGTGCCTCAGAATTCTCAGCTTAATCAACTTTATTCGAGAAAGAATATTCCCAAGGTGGAGATATTGCAATACCTTGTATTAAGCTTAGCTTAGTTCAGCTTCTAATGCTTGCATAAGAGGCTTAAAGCCTGAAAATTTAACTAAGGCTTAAAGACTTAGTCTTATTTTTTACCTCTTAACTTCGAGGATTTTTAAGTTGACCTTCCGAACTCCGAGATGATGGTTTTTGAGTAAATTCATGTTCAGAAGTGTAAGGAGCATGTCTCGGGAAAGTTTTAGATTTTTCGGATGAGGATTAGGTCAAGTTTGGATTTTGATTCTAGCATCTCATTGCAATTGCATCACGTCGCACCTTATATAGCGATGAGCATGTCATCGCATCGCGCTAGGCCTCTAAACGATATTCTAGTTACGAGTTTAATCTTCTGAGGGATAGTTAGGTCATTTCCCACCGACACAATTTGTAAATACATAAGATTAAACGTCGGTTACAACATTATATGCCCATTCTCCTTCCACTTTCTCTAAAAGAAAATCTAACCTAATCCCAACAACTTCAAATTCAAGTTACTTTCTCTTCAAGATAAGCAAGAATCTAAGTTTTCAAATCCAAGAATTTCAAGAAACGCTTTAAAGATCATCTCCAAGGCTTTCAAAGTCAAGGTTTATCCATCAAATCAAGTCTATTCAGGTATACAGGGTTATGAACAAGGGTATCCTTTCACCCTTGTGCCCAAATTGAATGATTTTAAGATTCTATTTACTTGTTTTGAAGTAGGTTTATACCCAAGTATATATATTCTTGAAGCATATGATTATCATGAGATTTAAATCTTTAAGTAGATCAAGAAGTTCTTATGTTTATGTTTTTAACTTACAAGATTTATATTACGAATGGGATTGCACTATCTTGACTTGTTATTGTTGAAGTATTTCAAGAATTATATTGAGCATGAGTTTAAAGCATGAATTTTAAGCCCAAAGTTTAAGTGTTGAGATTTCAAGAAGATTTTGCTTTTAAGCATTCTATGACAAGCTTATATCAAGATTTAAAGTAAGAATGGATCTTTTAATCCCCAACTAAGATTATGAAATCCACATTATTCATACTATTTTTGATTTAAAGTAAAGAAAAGCATAATTTATTTTCATTATTCAAACTCTTATGTTATTTTAAGGTGGATTTCTTGCAATATGAGCATATAGTTAATATGGGAGTAGTATTTAGCACCAATTTGGGTATGAGTCCAAGGTCACATGCCCCAGAACTACGTGCCACCATAGGTTTTAATACCCATAATGGGTTTGGTATAGTGATGACTCTAGCTTAGATTTTATTCCGATGATAAGGGTAGAATAGCTCTCCCCAATATGGGTAATACGTTAGACTCCATGATAGCTCACAAGGTTTATGTCGATTATAAGAACCTCCCAAAAGAAAGAGAAAAAATAAAGCTTTTAGAAACTAAGTGTATGGCTGACAAAGTTTATTCAGGATGCTTTATGTTTCATGGTTTATGATTTTTTAGTTTTCAGTTCTATTCAGTCCCAGGGTGAGTCATTTACACTTGGCATGCATTATTTGAAAGTGTATATAGATATACATACATACATATATATATATACATTAAAGATTCAGTTATTGTTTTACTTATGCATTCACCTCCACATACTCAGTACATTTCGGAAGTACTGATCCACATATGTCTATGTGCTACATTGTCTTATAATGTAGGTCCTAGTGCTCAGTTCCTATAGCGTGATTGATTACGAGCATCTTCACCTACATCCAGATTTTTGGTGAGTCCTCATAGTTAGAGGGCCCATTCTATTAGACTTTGATATCGATGAAGTATTTTAGTCATTTGATTTCTATTAAGTTCGGGTCAGCCGGGGCTTGTCTCAATAGCTCTGTAGTTAGAAGTAGAGGCTTGTCCACTTGTTTCTATTTTAGATTTAAAAATGATTGTTTTCAAGTTTAAGACTTCCAGTAAGATGTTACTTTAGTTTCAGTTAAGATATTAATTCCGTTATCTCAAAATTTCGCATGTCAAGTTTACTTTCATTATGAGTTCCAAAGTTGTTAGAAGGCTTAGAGGGTTAGCTTAGGACTACTTGTAGTCTTGAGAACCGTGTGACATCCAGGGTGTATATATGGGGCGTTATAGAGCTATAGGAGAATACATGAGAGGATAAAGGGAGTTGATGAAAGACTATATCATTTGAGAGCTAATTGAAGAAGAAACATAGGGTAGCAAGGAACTTCTAGCGAATCTGGCCAATGAAACTAAATTAAAACATGAGAAATCTTAATCAAGTGCAAATATGAAAGTGTATACAGTAATAAAAATTTGTCTATTGTCTCGCTCAAAGAAAATAGTGCAAATGGACATTTTGCTAGGGAGTTGCGACTAGGTAGCATGGTCGGGATGATCACCTATATAGAAAATATTAAAACACCAAGAAAGCAGCTTTGCAGACATTGACGGTTATAATTTGTATAGTAAGTCAAGAAAACTTCTGCCAAGAACAACTGCAGTTAAAGTAAGGAATCTAAGCGAAGGCGACAATTTCTGAATTTTAAATTGCATCCCATGCCTTCTTGTTTGTGGTTTCGATTAGGTCCACTGTTATTGACCTAATTGGAACCACAAACAAGATCGAAAGGCAAATTGAGTATCATTACTTCCACAGAAATATGGATATAACTGATTGTGTTTTCTTGCCTTAGCTTGCTTTCAACATATCTTGGTGAAGATCAGAGGATTCTTGTAGTATTTGAATCCCGATAATTTTCAAGCTTGCCTCCAGTTTGTTGATTCGGTATTCAAGTTTTTCGTTGTCATCTTTGAGATTAGTATAGAGTTCTTGGTCTTTTGTGAGCTCGTCAATGAGGAACACTTCCTTTGAAGTTGTGGCATTGTAAAAGGCCTTCAGAAGGCTTCCAGAATACTTTCTTCAGAAGGCTTAAATGATACATGGTGGGTTGCTATGTTTGTTTTAGATCAATGTGTTGATGCACACTTAAGTAATGGTCCCAACGGTTGAACAACTCTCCAAGTGTTCAATTTTTAGGACCATTGCTTGAGTGTGCATCAATACGTTGGCCTAAAATAAATATAGCGACCCTCCATGTATCATTTAAGCCTTCTGAAAAAAGTGTTCTGGAAGCCTTCTGAAGGCCTTTTACAATTCCACAACTTTGAAGGAAATTTTCCTAATTGACGACTCACAAAATACCAAGAAACCTATACTAACCTCAAAGACGGCAACGACAAACTTGAATACCGAATCAGTAAGCTGGAGGAAAACTTGAAAATAATCGGGATTCACATACTACAAGAAGCCTCTGATCTTATCTAAGATATGTTGAAAGCATGCTAAGGAAAGAAAACACAATCAATTATATCCATATTGTTAAGGAAGTAATGATACTCAATTTGCCTTTCATTCTTGTTTGTGGTTCCGATCAGGTCAATCGCAGCGGACCTAATCAAAACCACAAACAAGAAGGCATAGGATACAATTTAAAATTCAAAAATTGTTGCCTTCACTTAGATTCATTATTTTAACTTTAGTTGTTCAACTTTTGGGACCATTGCTTGAGTGTGCATCAACACGTTGACCTAAAACAAAATAGCGACCCACCATGTATCATTTAAGCCTTCTGAAGAAAGTGTTCTATAATCCTTCTAAAGGCCTTTTACAATGCCTCAACTTTGAAGGAAGTGTTCCTAATTGACGAGATCACAAAAGACCAAGAACTCAATACTAACCTCAAAGACGGCAACGACAAACTTGAATACAAAATCAATAAGCTGGAGGCATACTTGAAAATTATAGGGATTTACATACTACAAAAAGCCTCTAATCTTCTGCAAGATATGTTGAAAGCTTGCTAAGGAAATAAAACAAAATCAATTATATCCATATTGGTAAGGAATTAATGATACTCAATCTACCTTTCATTCTTGTTTGTGGTTCAAGTCAGTTCAATAGAAGTGGACCTAATCAGAACCACAAACAAGAAGTCATGGGATGCAATTTAAAATTTAGAAACTGTCGCCTTCACTTAGATTCCTTATTTTAACTTTAGTTGTTCTTGGCGCAAGTTTTCTTGACTTATTTTACATCATTACAACCCTCGATGCTTGCAAAGCTGCTTTCTTGGTGTTCTGTTATTTTCTATGTAGGTGATCATTCCGACCACAATGCCTAGTCACAGCTCCCTAGCAAAGAACCCAGCTACACCATTTTTCTTTGAGAGAGACAACAGACGGATTTTCATTACTGGATACACTTTTATATCTGTACTTGATTCAGATTTCTCGTGTTCTAAGTCAATTAAATCGGGTAGATTCTCTAGAAGTTTCCTCCTATCCTATGTTTCCTCTTCAATTAGATCTCAGATGATATAGTCTTTTATCAACTTCCCTTTTCCCTCGCAGGTATTCTCCTACCGCACCTTCTGGCGTATAATCATCACCGTAAGCAACTCAACCATATAAATTTGGGATAGGGCAATAACTAAATTGATTTTCGTTCTTGGTTGAAGTAGTAAGAGGCTTTGAAGGCCCTCTCAGAGTCTAATGCACCCTAAAAGTTAGTCCAATCACTATCAAATCTTTTTACAATGCCACCAAAACTTGATCCCCTCACAAAGTTTGGCACATACACATAAGCAACAACCGTCATTAAATCTTAAAAGGATATCAAAACCATATTTATGGTCCCTCAGCCTTATTAGTTCAGACCTATCAAACTTAACTGTAAAATTGTAGATATCTTGTTTGAATGATCAATGCCTAATCAGTAAAAAATAACATTCACAAAATCACTGTACACTATGTGTGTTTTCATGATAACATAATCAGTAATACATACCTCCCATATACGAAATGGTTCCATCTGCAAGCAACTTATTCCTCTAAAACCATCTTTACTATAGCCTTTTGTGTTGGTCGGGCAAAAGTTGATCAATTTTTACTTTCTCATATATATAAATAAAAGAAAAACAACTGATGTCAAACAAGAGAAGAACAAAAACAACATTACCCATCTGTTGCAACAGACTCCACATCTGTTGAAACATATTCCCCATCTGTTGCAACAGATTCCCTATCTGTTCAAAAGATGGATAATCTGTTGCAACAGGCTATGCATTTATTGCAATAGATGTTGAATCTGTTACAATAGATGTGTAATCCATTGGAATACATCATACCAGCCTCGCTAGTGGTTTGATTTATCCCAACAGTTGCTACGTCTGTTGCAAGATCATCAACAGTAAAGAAATAACATTATTTGTTCCAACACCATCAACAACAACACACCAAATGTTCCAAACCCACCAACAACATAAATAACAACATCAATAACAAAGAAACAAACAAAATACTTACAAAAAAATGATACTGTCAACAAGGCTTTTAAACTTCTCCCAACAGATGACTTTTTAGCATATTTTAATAAAAACAACGGTTCATTCATTCAAGAATTAAAAGTCACCTTTCCTTCAAATTTTTTAAATAAATAGGATATAGGTAAAGGGTAATTAATTAAAAAAATAGATGTAAATAACTAATTTAGATAACTTGTAGAGAAGAAGACGAGAATGAAAGAGAAATAGTGAACCATACCTGCAATGTCAAAAGCAAGGAGGATCAAAACAACAATTTCAGTCGAGAAAAGATATAGATCGATTGAGATCTGAAAGGATCCTCATGATAAAGAGGATATAAAAGAGAAAAAAATAGAGGTGGTTGTGATAACCCTAAAGAGTATAGAAAGAAAAAGAAGAGAGATGAATAAATTTATGGCTGATGGAGAGATAATTCTAGAGATGGGTTTAAATATTCATTAATAACTTAGAGGGGTGTGAAGAGATGAGTGACAATGAAAAGACAAGATAAGACTACTAAGGAGGAGATTTTTGAGTTATCAAAGAAATATTTTTTACCACCTTAGGAATTTATCTTTTTTATTTCGAACAAAATATTACTTTAAAATTTAAAAATATGTTTTTCAAACAGATACGAAACAAATATCAATATTTGTTTAAAAATTTTCAACAGCTCAGTCATCTGTCGCAACAGATGCAAATGTCTATTTGATAATTAAAACAAATATGTAATCTATTGCAACAGATCTCAATATCTGTTTGAAAATTTCCAATAGCTCAGTCATCTATTGCAACAAATTTTAATATAATTAAATTAGCTAGAATTATGGATGAGATGATAGGGTCAACTACAACTTCAATTGAGTTTTTGCAATTGCATGATGTTGGTATTGCGTTCCTCCCGACCCGAGTCGTCAATCGATCACTCTGAGTTGAAATGATTCATATTAACTTATTATTAAGTTAATACCTAAATTGATTTATATAGAACTAGGGATGAGATGATAGGGTCAACTACAACTTCATTTTAGTCTTTGTAATTGCATGATGTTGGTATTACGTTCCTTTCGACCTCAGTCCTTGATCGATCACTCTGAGTTAAATGATTTATATTAACTTATTATTAAGATAATAACTAAATTTATTTATCTAGAACTAGGGATAAGATGACAGGGTCAACTACAACTTCAATTGTGTCTTTCCAATTGCATGATATTGGTATTGTGTTCCTCCCGACCCAAGTCATCGATCGATCACTCTGAGTTAAAACAGTTCTTATTAACCTATTATTAAGATAATACCCAAATTGATTTATCTAGAACTAGGGATGAGATGATAGGGTCAACTACAACTTCAATTAAGTCTTTGCAATTACATGATGTTGGTATTGAGTTCCTTCCGACCTCAGTCCTCGATCGAGCACTCTGAGTTAAAATAATTCATATTAACTTATTATTAAGTTAATACCTAAATTGATTTATCTAGAACTAGTGATGAGTTGATAGGGTCAACTACAACTTTAATTGAGTCTTTGCAATTGCATGATGTTGGTATTGCGTTCCTTTCGCCCTGAGTCATCGATCGATCGCTCTGAGTTGAAATGATTCTTATTAACATATTATTAAGTTGATACCTAAAATTCATTAGTGTTCCAGTTGAACTTAATACACTTTATTATGATGAGATGAATAAAAAATATATCTTTTAAAATTTTAAAAAATAATTAAGATCAATTCGGATCAAATTAACAATTTCAAAACTTGTCATTCTCTTCCAAAAATAAAATCAACCCATACAAATCATCCATTTGTGGGAAACACGTTTTATCATTTCAAATCTCAAGTTCTCGCTCTTTTCTTTCTCTCTCAATAATACGGACAACAACTACTCAACATATTGCTTAACCTTTCAAAATAAATCAATTTTTTTTCCATTTTTGACCACATAATTATTATTTTTGACTTCATTCTCGCTTCTATTCATTGTTTTCTCTATCTTCGCAAGTAACAGAGTTCGAGAAGAGTTCTACATTTGTTCTTTATTCTAAAAATTAGGGCTTTTTAGCTGATGGTGAATAAGAAGACTTTCAGTTGTATTATTTTTTAGAATGGGTTAACAATTTTGAGTTTTGATGCTGAAAATGTAGGAAGAATCAGAGAAAACCCTAGTTTTTATCGCACTGTTTCATTGATTGTTGGGGTATTGTTAGATGGTTTTTGTGGTGTTGTTGATGGTGTCGGTATTGGTGACCTTGGTGGTAGTGTCGGTGGTCTTGGTGGTGGTATTGGTGGCATTGGTGGTGGTGGTGGTGGCGGTCTTTGTGGCCTTTGTGCAATTATTAGTGCCATTGGTGGTGGTGTTAGTGGTCTTGGTGTTGGTATTAGTGGCATTGGTGTTGGTGTTGGTGGTATTGGTGGTGGTATTGGTGGTCTTGGTGGCATTGGTGGTGATGGCGGTGGTGGTGTTGGTGTTGGTGGTCCATCTGTTGCAACAGGTGGAACATCTGTTAGGAGATATTAAATAGTTCTTCAAACAGATTCCCCATATATTCCAACTGATGGGTTATCCACTGGAATATTTTTTTTTGTAATGTGACGTATAATAATTTATTGAAATTTGTCTTACTTTTTTTTTTGAAAATTATGCAAACATCAAATGTAATGTATTTTTTTATTTTTCTGTTGTTTGTAGTTAAAAGAAGTCTCCCAAAAGAAAAGAAACTAAAAGTGCATCAACTTCTAACCACAAAACAAAAAAGGCTAGAGTACAGATGGATTCGGAAGAAGTTCCTGAACAATCTCAATCAGGAAAAAATAAAGTTGAGAAAAGTTAAGAAAAGAGAGGTGGAGAAGGGTATATAGAGGCTGGTGAGGAAAATAAAAGTGATGAGAAAGAACAAAATAAATAGGAAGAGGAAGAAGTAGAAAGTGATAAGAGGATGATAATCAACATGATGATAAACAAGAAGAGGAAGAAGTAGAAAGTGAGAAAGAGGATGATGATCAAGATGATGATAATGCATCACCAATGGGGCGTGAATTAAGATTGAAATCCCAACATGATCCTTTTAAGACTATTAGTATTGACAGGTTTCAAGTTGCAATGTCGATAGATAACCCTACAGAACTAACTGGTGATCTTGAACTTAAATGTTAGTTGGGGAAATCTTTTGATGAATTTAGGAATATTATAAAGAATGAAAACATAGACGGACTTTTTAAGAAGAGCTATTTTGGTTACTTTCTTGATCTTCTGAGGAACACACTGCCCATTTCCAAATGAGCATGGTATATGGTCTTCTCAAGCACAGGATCAAGTACGTGGGGGATGATAAAGATTCGATGGAGGGGGACAAAAAGATGGATGAAATCTGGATCAACTACTGTGGCATGCCGATTTATTTTGGCATGAAAGAGTTTGCCATAGTGATAAGCTTGAGATGCGATCGTCCAATAGAACCTCTCATCAAGGAAACACCCCGCAAAAGGTCCAAGGCAAGTAGGACAACCAAAATACTACCATCAAATAGAGGGAAGGCATTGACCAAGCGACCACCCACCAAAACCAACAAACGCAAGGAAAAAATAGATGGGTTGTTGGACATTGTTGGATGTAGCTACAAAGAGGCGGATTTGATAGAAGATCTAGGGATAAAACCATACCAAAGCAGTACAGGGAGCAATTGTGCTAAGTTTGGTTTGCCTATTCTGTTACATTGGCAAGAGACGTCAAGAAAGTCATAGAAGATAATTTTTCTGCGCTTGATAAGGATTTTAACAAATTCAACGATTATCCCTGTGGATATGACAGCTACAACTTGACTGTAAAATATTTACTAACAAAGTTATCCCCAAAGACGATCACATTATACGGCTTTCCTTAGGCATTCATGGTAAATTTAATCACTGTTTACTCATCCATTAATTTTGTATTGAATAATTATTATGAATTTGTTTGCTTGCTTCTTGTTTACATAATTTTAGGCTTGGGAATTTGAAGCCATTCCTCCCCCCTGAAAGTAGGTCAAGGATTATCCGGATGAGGTTACTCATCCAAGGGTCCTTAGGTGGTTGGCTACAAAGAGAAGCATAATAATTAAAGAGGATGATCTCTTTAACCCTCTGGATGATGCAGTACGTCTTCTTTCAAGTAAAATAATTTGACTCAAAGAAATATATTGCAACAAATGTGTCATCTGTTGCGACAGATGGGTCATCTGTTGCAACAGATTACCCGTCTACTACAACTGGTACAACAGATATATCATCTATTGAAACAAATATGTGTCTATTTATTTGTTGGAACAAATGATATACATTAACCTTCTTTATCTCATGTTGCTCTACTATGTCCCTTGTACATTGATCAAAGGTGCAAGACAAAGACAGAGGAGTTATAATTTTGCTTTTTTTTATGATTGATGATGTCTTAGAAATTTCTTTCCTTCTCCTCTTAGCCACGTTGATCTCTAGTGGAGTGTATGGATATGAAATCCTATTTGATGGAATGACACCCCTCTTAGATGTCATTTTCTTTACTGAAGCAATTAATGCATTAATAACATTAATCACTACATCATGTTTCGCCTTGCAATCTTAACATTTGCATGCAGAACATTCGCTAGAAGTGGAAAAATCTATATAACTAGAATGATCATAATCAAAATATTTTTTTATTTCAAAAACTATAAGAGGAGAATCATTAGCCCCAACAGCAAAACTACTACTACTACCACTACCACTACCATCATCAACAACAACAAACCCACCCTCTAGAATAGTTTTTCTAGTAATGGTTGTTGCTCCAAATAATTTCTTTTTTATTCTATCAATGACCTTGGGGTCTGATAAAGTTTATACAGATCGTAAAGTAAGAAAAAATATCATCTTCAACTCTCGATTGGTCGGAACAATCCACTGATGGACAATCTAAAATAAATCAGTACATCTATTAGAATGATGATGAAATCATTTTAAAAATCATTAATTAAAATAAAAACTTAATTAGAATTAAACTTACTGCTTCCTTCGTTGGGTTGAAGAGATTAATAAATTTTGCATTTTTATCAATTTTGACCGACAACCATCTCAGGATTCTTGGACAGGAAACTTCTTCCAGGTAGTTCACTTATTGTCTCAAATAAGAAGTGGCTTCAAACACCCAAGCCTATAAAATAACGCCAATAAATCAAAAGCATTATTGAATAAAAAAAATAAATTATATCATAATAAAAGAAATATTTATCATGAAAGCCTATGGAAAGACATATAAGTTGACTGTCTTTGGTGTTAACGGAGTCAAAAAATATTTGACAGTCATTTTGAAACTTTATAACCCCAAGAATAGCTTTTAAATGCCTCAAGATCCTCGGAGAGCTTTATTAAACCAAGTGGTATGTTGTTGTTAACGTCTCTCGCCCAAAGAATATTATGTACAAACCAAACCAAGCACAATGATTACTTGTGCTTCTTTAAAAATCTTTTATCTTTCAACGCTTCTATCAAATTTATGTTTTTGAATCTTGGACCTACAAGGAAAACCAGGTCATCACGATCACTCGAATTGTCTTTGCCTTTTTTGAGTGTGCGGGGTATATTTTGGGGTTAGAATAGGTATAACTTGAGAAGGATAATGAGGATAACATTTTAATCCAGTAACTATGGCAAACTCTCTCCAACCAAAATAAACAAATATGCCACGGTAATTTATCCACATCTCATCCATCTTATCTTTGTTTTCATACATAAATCTACGTTTGAGAAGATCAGATACCATTTTTATTTAGAAACGAGCATTGTTGTCCTCCGGCAAATCAAGATATTTCCCAAAGTATCTATTCCTGAAATAAGCATCCAATTTTTATTCTCAAAGTATTTTCTGAAGGCGTCAAAAGATTTTTCCATGGCTGACTTAACCACAAAATCACCAGTTAAATCGATGGCACCATCGCACTGCATTCTCACAGGATAACTAACAATGCTGAAGGTTTTGACCAACTCTTTGGTGGAAGGGATATTATCATTTGGATCATCTCTTTTGAAACATTCCTCCCCCCCCCCCATGTTCATTATCTTCTGCTCCTAATTGGGATAACGCTTGTAAAGAAAACTCATAGAGTGGTGGATGTAGCCTAGCTGCTTCACTTGTTCTTTTACTTGGACTTGATTCAATTTCTTTTCTTTTCGAAGCCCCATATTATCTAAAACTAACAGGAACATAAAATAGATTATAATTGATTAATACATCGTTAAAAAGGGATAATAGTAAATCTAACATGCACAACAGTAAAATAACAGTTCCAACAGATCACACATCTGTTACACTAGATAGGTTATCTATTGCAGCATATAACCAACCTGTTGCAATGGATGAGTAATCTATTGGAAACAATAAAAACAAATCATTCATATGTTGAAACAAATCAATCATCTGTTGCAACATATAACCAACCTATTTCAATGGATGAGTAATCTGTTGAAAATAATAAAAAAAATCACTCATCTGTTGAAATAGATCACTTAGCTGGTGCACCAGGTAGGTTATCTATTGCAACATATAACTAACCTGGTGCAACGGATAAGTAATCCATTGAAAATAATAAAAATAGTTCACTCATCTATTGTTCCAGGTAGGTTATCTGTTGTAGCATATACCAACCTGTTGTAACGGATAAGTAATTCGTTAGAAATAATAAAAATAGATCACTCATCTGTTGAAATAGATCACTCATCTGTTGCCAAATGAGTTATCTGTTGGAATTGTTATCAACTGTCAATATTGTTTAGAAATCTTCCAAACAGAAGAGTCGTCTGTCACAACAGATGAATGATTTGTTAGACTGTTCATCTACTGTATTAGATTTTTATTGTTGCATTAGATTTTCATCTGTTGCATCAGATAGTTCATCTGTTGCAGAAAAAAATAGTACAAGGATTTTGTTCGATAGAACAACAACACTATCACCGTTTAATATCAAATACACTATTTTTATCAAGAAAAACAACAAATCAACCCAGAACCACCAACACAACACACACACTACGAACATCAATGGTGATAAAAAATCACCAACATTGTTGTTTTGCATTTGTACAAACACAAACAACAAAAATTAAACTTCAAAACACTCAACAGACACTAATAAATTAAATCAACAATTCGACAACAAAAACTACAATAACTATAAAAAAATTATATTTCACACCGAAAAGAGTAGAGAAGAAATGACAGAAATTAGGCTTTTCTTCAGTCCACATTTCAAATTTAAGAAAGAAATATTAAAATTGTTAACCAATACTAGAAGAGAAGTTGGCTCAAGTTCCTATTTTCCTTCATAACTAAAAAGACATATTTTTTTACTTGTGAAAGAAGAAATGGGACGACGAAGAACTCGAAGTTGTTGTCGCTGGAGAACACTGTTGTCACGTTGATTGACGGTTGAAAGTCAAAAAGGAACTCGCCTAACTATTTGTCGTCGGAGGTTGAAGTCGTCGGATATTGAAGGGAGAAATTTTGCAGAACTATTGATTGGGAGAGAGTTGAGAGAAACTGTCGAGAGAGAGGAGAAAGGCGGTTTATTTGGAGAGTAGAGGGGTGTGGGTTGATTTGTATTTTTGAAAAGATTAGAAAGTTTTGAAAATATTAATCAAGTCCACAATTAACTTAATCAAGTTTTCTAATTATGTTTGACCCTTTAAGTTGGTCAATGTCACCAATCCTTCATTCAAGACCTAAATAACACCTTTCCTTCAATTTTCTCTAGCATCTTTATGTGATTGATCGGAAGCTCTGATATATATATGGCAAAAAAACAGGCAATTAGTGAGAGGGAACATAGCATGCCAAACTAAAGTGTTGACCCATAATACAAACGCATCCTGTCCTCATGATTTCTAGAAAGTTGGCAACACCTAAAATTGTCACTTCTCTGCAATTCACTCATCATTTGATTGGTATTTTAATTAAATTTGCAAGCAGATTCGACTTAGTTTTCTATTTGATTGGACTATATATAGAGTGTGCTAGTTTAGATGTACGCGTCTCGCGCGTGTACCTCACTTTATTGAGTTCAAACGTTACATTAAATAGGATATTTGTTTAAATAATAAAGATGAATACAATAATTAAATTCAATATCTTTTGGAGATTTTATTTAATTAAACTTAACCTTCACCAAAAACATTTCTCAAAGCCGATTGATATTCATCTACCACTTGTAAACTGCAACAAAACAATAGATGATAGAGATATCAAAATAATATAATTAATCTAACCTTTACAAAAAAAAATCTCAAAGCCGTCCGACACTCATCTACCACTTGTAAGCAATTACAAAATGATACGACAATACAGATATCAAAATAATACAACTAAACTTTACCTTTACATAAAAAAAATCTCAAAACAGGGATATAAAAATAATACAGTTAAATTTAACTTTTACCTACAAAAATTAAGTATCCACCAATCTAGACATACGACCGAATCAAGTTAAATGAGCATCAATTATATTTTTTCAATAAGTAAACCAGTTTCTTCTCTAATTTAACGTGCATCTCAATATTTATAGAAGTATTTTAAGAGTCCTATTTTAGGAGTATTCTAATTGATCAGTACAAAGAAAAATATTAATTGATTCTCCTTCCATATATTTTAGGAATTTAGTTAATTTAATAAGATTAATTAAATAATAGATTGAAGAAAATTATGAAAAGACAATTTTATTTAAAGGAAGTCTTCTAATGAAGGACAAATAGTTCAAATCACTTTTTAAGGGTCTTCACACTTTTAATAGATTATGGATATAGATTATAGATTATAGATATAGAATAAATTATAGATTACAAATTATAGATTATAGATTATGGATAAGAGGAATCCTTTTTTTCCTAGGTTGACGGACTCTAATGGCTATTCTAATCCTATAATAATTAGGAACACACATTTTAAGATGTAAAAGATAATTACGAAAAAGAATGAACAAATTTAAGGAAATAAATTGGTTATTTTGAAATAAGTATTTGAATTTTGGATTAAAGTGGTGTTGAATGAGGAATAAATCGAACAAAATGAGTTTGTTAGATTTTTAATCAAAATAGTGTTGAATGAGTAATAAATTCAACAAATGAGTTTGTCAGATTTTTTAAAAATAAAGCACCCTATTTTTTTTAATTCTTAAAAAAAAATTAAAAATTTTCTTACCCCATTCTCATCCCACCCTCTACCTCTAGTCACCCCAACCCACCCACTCCCCTAAAAATATATTTTTTAACTTTTAAAAATTGAAATATTTTTAAGAAAAAAAGTAAATTCTTTTTCTTACCCTTGCCCCAACTTTGAGTTTACGTTTAACAATAGACAATGTGTTAAGTATTTTTACATTTAAAGTTCTTTATTAGCCATTAATCTTCAATTAATCATTATACATTTTGAAGAAAGGCTCATATCTTATAAAACACCTTCAATACTAATTTTACTATTAAAGAATTTGAAAAAATTATCATTTTCTGCACTGATATGACAATAGAGGACAACATTTTTATACCCTAAAGGCTCATGTAATACACCTACAAATAAATTACAAAGACGTCATTAAGTAGTAAGTCTTCTTCAAAAACTGTTATACTTTGCAATGATATTACAAAAGTGTAATCATTGCTCGTAGGCAAAATTTAGTCTTTTGTAACGTAGACATAGAAAAGAGAATAAGTTTTTTATTTTTATTTTTGGGGGTTTTTCATTTGGTAGTCAATAATTATATTAAAATTTGACTAATTTAAATTTGTGTCCAGTAGGACCTATTCAAGTGAAATGCTTAAAGTAGTTTTACATATCGATGCAAACTAGAATTATTTGTGGAAAAGACTCTCCATTTAAGAACATTTTCATAATTTGCTTGAAGGTGCATCAGACAGTATAAGACTTTAAAGAAAGAAAAAGTTATCCCCTGCAACATTGACATAATATGACAAGCTCCGATCTCCGGCGGAGGAATCCACCATCTCACAATCGATGCAATGGATTACAACACTCTGCTTACCGATTACAACAATGTACTCTCGACATCCTCGCCGAATATCCTCCTCCGACCATGGGTTTGTTGTCGCAAACATACTTCATTGTTGCCGATTTTGATAATCTCCGGTACGTTGTCTCACTCCATTCGCTTGGATGATTCTAATTTTAAATTGAAGTGAATTTTTATTGAGCGGAGCGAATGTTACGCATAGAGAATTGCAGAGAATTTGAGAAAGTAAAAATATGTTTTTAATCATCCTTTTTGATTAATTGCCACTAAAAGCTCCCTTTTTAGAGGGTAAAGTTTAATTGTCAGTAATTATTAACTCCAAAACATAATTTAATGTCAGTTGTCTTAATGTCGTTAAACAAATACCGAACATACCTCTATATGTTATAGTGTATATTTTTAAATGTGAAAATTACACACTGAAGGTGTTCCATCATTCATATGTTTTCACCATTTTATTTATAAAAAAATTGATAAACTCATTTATTGAATTTATCCTTCATTCAACACCATTTTGATCCAAAACTCATTAAAAAAATTTCCCTTAAACCTAAAAACGATGTTACCATTAACATCGGTAACTTCAAAAGCACCTTCAGACAAAGTCATAAGTTTCCTCACGATGTTCAAATCAACTGGATATGGTGCAGAAAATTGTGGACTTATTATTGCAACTTGTTGATTTGCCATCATCTGAGGAGCAGGGGCGGAGCAACATGTGTTTCAGGGGTCATCCGAACCTCCTTCGACGAAAAATTATACTATTTTTACATGATTGTATATATTATTTATTCATATATAGTAGAGGTTGAACCCCTTCGACTGGTTCGTATATTTACTTCTGAACTCCCTCAATTTAAATCCTGGCTCCGCCACTGCTGAGGAGGATAGCTACTTGTTCCACCTGCCTTAGTTAATTAATTGTAAGAAAAATAGATAATTTTGGGAGATATTTACGTATAGGTGTGTTTTAGTTTTGTGAGTCTTAATGTGGGAGTTGAAGTAGTTTTGAAGATTAACTATAATTCACTGACACACTATCTTTTTTTTTATACAGTCAGAATCCGAAATCAAAATACGTCCTACAACTAAAAAAAGAATCAATGTATTTCATATAAGAAAAAAAGCAAAATAGGCTTTGTGCACTTAATAAGTGCACAATGCCTTTAAATTTATAACGGACGCTGGCTGACAGTGTTAGAAAAGTCAAAATTCACATTGTGCACTTATTAACTGCACAATCTATTTTTTTTTATGGATTGTGTACTTAATAAGTGCACAATCCATTTTTTTATGAATTGTGCACTTATTTAGTGCACAATATATTTTTTAGGTGAAAAAATGGATTGTGCACTTAATAAGTGCACAATGTATTTATTAATAGGTTGTGTTTCATGTGCCACTTTTTAAAGATTGTTTTTAGTCATCTATTGATAAATAAATTGTGCACTAAATAAGTGCACAATCTATTTTTTTTATGGATTGTGCACTTATCTAGTGCACAATTCATTTATTTGTACTATCTACTTTTTTGCACAATTGTGTACTTTTTTAATAAATAAATAGATTGTGCACTAAAAAAAGTGCACAATATTTTAAAAAATAAATTGTGCACTAAAAAAGTGCACAATCCATAAATAAATGAATTGTGTACTAAAAAAGTGCACTTTGTACTGTTCATCTTATTTATACATATCAGCATCAATCTTTCATTGCTATGAAAGTTGAATATGTGCACATAAAATGTGCACATTATCCTGTTCACTTGCTTCAACAGTCCTTTAAAATTTCTATATAAAGGAAAAAATGATCTTCTTCACGGCAATAACTTTAATTTTATAGTTCAAATAAATTTTTATTCATTTAACTCTTAGAGAATGAATAGTGAACGCATCAAAGTTGCACTTTTTTGGGACGGTGAAATTGTTCATGAGAGTAATACAATATATTATAGTATTTATCCCAAGTGCAACGTCAAATATCCAATTTCAATTGGTTATCAAGAATTTGTTGATTCAATTTTTAGAAGGATGAAATTAAAAGTGACGATTAGGATTTATTTATAATCAGACAATACCCAAATTCCTTCTCATCAAATGGTCTGGTAAATATGGAGACTGGATTATCAATGACGATGAGTCATTGACTGAATTTTTAAGGGTTCTTTATGATTATGCCAGTCAAATAAAATTAAATATTCTTCAAGTTTATGTTAAGAAGGAGCGGACGAGTCGTCATGTGCACTCTCCTACACAGACGAATGTCTATACACAACTTGAGAATCCAACTAATATTGATGATGCCCGGTTAAGTCAATATAACAATATTTTCGACATGAACTTTTCTCAATACTTCATGTCGAGTAACGTACCGACACAAACTTCAGTACCTAATTTGAATGAAACTTTGAATAAAAGTGACTGGTAATGTCGATGAATTCATTTTATTATTAGTAATATTTATTTTGATTGCTTTGTGTTTATTTGTTATGTCATATTATTGTTATATTTTTTTCAGGGGATTAACTCTTGGTGAGACGAATAATGATGAATTTTTGGGGCAAGATTATAATTATGGCCAATCATCACAGGTTGATTGGGTGGACAATGCTGGAACATCTTCAAATATTCCTCTTTCGTTGAATCTTGATGTTACCAAGTATTATAGGAAGGTAAAATGTAGTTGTTATTATATTTATTTATATTTGTAACATATAGTAAAAATATTTAATATTAGAAAATACAGGGATAATGTATCGCGAGATAAGCATGTCATTCTCGAAGATATTAAAAATGGCGATCAAGCAAATTATGAAGAATTGTCACAAAGTGATGATAGTGCACCTAATAATGCTGATGGAGGTGAGCCCCTATGACTTGTCATCGAGTGATGATGGTGTGAGATTCAATTTTGGACAAAGATCCATGTCCATGAGCCCTTATCCTGAACAAGAATCAAATCCACAGATATCAATGCAAAGGCTGACACCAATGTCACAATCGAACGGTAGAACCAGTTTTTATTCTAATGAAGTTTTGTTTCTTGATTATTTTCAAGAAGCACCCGATGTGTTTATGGATAAGCATGAAAATAATTTTGTCCCTACAGGTGTGTGGTGTGAACCACTGATTTTTTAAATGATGGTTTTTATCTTTCTAGCCAGATGTTGTTCAAGTCAAAAAAAGATTTGCAACGGGCGGTTAAACTCTATCATATTAAAGAAGGAAGGGAGTTCTTTGTTGTTAAGTCTGGAAAGAATGTCTTCAGAATTTATTGCAAACGTGTAGATTAAGGTTGTTCTTTCAAACGTTGTGCTACCAAGGATAGTAGTAATAACTTGTGGAAGATCGGCAAATACATTGGCGAACACACTTGTAATACGGGTGATTGTCGTAGAGGTCATAACAATTTGGATGTAGACATGATTGCAACTATTCTCGTGTCGTATATTGAAAAGACACCGAGGTACTATTTTTTATCGACTGCATTTGACTATACAAATCAGTAGTTATATTTTTAATTATAATTATTAAAAATAATTTGTTACAAGTATCCTATCAAAGATTGTCAAATGTCCGCTCTTAATAAGTTCCGCAAAATAATTAGTCGGCGAAAGGCGTTTCTTGGACGAAAGCGTGCATTTGAACAAGTATATGGAAATTGGGAGGCCTCATTTCATAAATGACCAAGTTTTATCGCTGCTATGAAACATTTCAATCCAGGTTTTGTTGATGAATGATGATTCGAACGACATGAGGGAGTTGATGAACGTGCTTTCAACTATGTGTTTTGGACGTTTAAGCCATGTGTCGATGATTTTCGTTATTGGCGGCCGGTGATATCGATAGATGAACACATGTATATGATAAGTATGACATAAAGTTATTAATCGCAGTAGGTACGAATGGAAATGGATTCATTTTTCCATTGGCTTTTGCAATAGCAGTGAATAAAAGCTTTGATACATGGACTAAGTTTTTGAGTGATTTGCATGGGCATGTCGTATGTGGTCGTCAAGGTATTACATTAATATCTGACAGACATCACGACATACTTGGAAGTGTCTCTGCAGAGCGTAACTGGCAAGCTCCTCTGAGTCATTTAATAGACTGCTAAAGTCCGCTAGAGGCCTACCAGTGACTGCAATGGTCAAATTATCTTACAGCATGGTTGTGAATCATTTTGTTCAGAGATCGAAGTATGCAAAACAACTCTTGATTGAGAAACAAAAATGGATGCCGAACCTATTCAAAAAATTTGAGGAGTACAGGAAAAAAACATTGATGCACAATATTCAAAATTATCTGGTGGCAGATAATATATTTGAAATCAGGACATTCAACTTCCATCATGAAAAAGGTGGTAATAAGCAAATTATTAATGAGACCCAATGAACATGTACGTGTGGTAAATGGAAATCAAATCATTTTCCATGTTCTCACGCCATTAGGGTGTTTGAATTTGTTGGTAATCGTGCATGGAATTATATTGCATTTGAATTCTCTGTGGCGTGGTACAAAAAATCTTACTCTGGCCAGTTTATTCCACTTGGTGACGAGGACTATTGGCTAGAAAGTCCATTTTTCATGATTGCAAATAAAACTTTTTTGCGCAAAATTAAGGTCATGTCCACCACATGTACTCCCAATGAAATAGATGTTTCACAAAGTAGTCTCTCCCGTAAATGCTCTACTTGCAAACAATCAGGACATGATAAGCGCAATTGTCCATCGAGAGAGCGTAATGCTAATGCATAAGGGGCAACAATTACCTCTGGTGGTGCTAGTACTTTTAGGAAATGATTTTAAGTGTATGTCTTATTATGAATTATTTTATATATTATTGTATGACTTATTTGCATGTCAAAGAATGGTGTGAGTGTTTTATTGTGGGATAAAATTTTATGTATTTTATTGTGAGATGAAATTTTAATATTTTTATAACACCAAATTGCTACATAACGTACAAAGTAAAAAATTAATCTTCTTTGTCAGTTTTTGAAACTACATCGAATTCATGTTGTATTGGCTCAACTAAACTCATTTGGTTTATACAATAATATGGCACTTCAAAATCTAATGTTTGCAGTAAATATTTTTGAAGGCCTATCCATTCGTTAACAATTGGATATATTGGATAGGTAGAATCTCAATGTAGTCTCTGATTTTCAAGTACTTTCCAGTGCTCCTCTTCATCTGCTCCTTGAAATATAAGATCATCTAATGCATGAAAAACTCTAATGCTTTTTTCATTTCTGATATTTCCTTATTCAAATATTCAATAACTTGTGTTTCATCCATGAACTTACATATCTGAAATGTCGCGGACAATGTCTGTGGAACGTTCAAACCATGCCATCGACATAACACCTCATAATCACACCGTTTAGAATATAGTTGAGTCCACTGAAGTATTTCTCCTCAAATAATAAAATCTTCAGCTTTAGAGGAATATGTTTCTCCGCTAATGATGTGGCCAACAATTTGTAAATCGTGATAAATAGAAATAGGCTTATTTTCTAAGAGACAAATTCGACCATACCATTTTTTTCCTGACAAATCAGTATAACACCCAAATACTTTTGCAGGATTTTTTGAAATCCTCTCATTTTTTATTTTTCTAATATCGAAGCAACTTTTCATTGGAGTTTGGCGTAATGTGTTCTAAGATGTTATATTTTTCTATATATTTATAATGTGGTATTTATAACATAAAGAATAAAGATATTTGTGAAAATTGCGCTAATAAAGTTGTATTGTCAATCAGGAATGTCAGTCCATCAGTTAAAAAAGGAGTGTATAGTTCAAAGTACATATATTATGTGCACTATGTAGCCTGTAGGTTGCAGAAGATGTGTCATATAAAGTTGTTTTGTCAATCAGGGACGTCAATCCGTTAGTCAAAGGAGGAGTGTACAGTACAAAGTTCATATACTATGTGCACCATGTAAACTGTAGGTTGCAAAAAAGTGTTGTGTTATCAATCAGGGACGTCAATAAGTCAGCCAAAAAAGGACTGTACAGTACAAAGTGCATATATTATGTGCACTATGTAGCCTCTAGGTTATACTATATATCAGTCTTCTCTTTGTATCGTCCATTAATTTCAAAATATCTAGAAAGAATCTTCCATCAACTTCCTCTATCACCTTTATTTGCTTCTATCACCTTCAATTTCGTGCTCCATGAATTATAATAGAAGGCTTGTTTGTGCCTGTGGATTTCCTCCAGTAGTTGGAATTTCATGGTCAGATGCCAACCCTGAACGTAGATTCCTCGGTTGTATGCATTATGGTGTAAGTAATTTTTATATTTTCTATTTTTATCTTTTTTTTCTTAATAAGTAATTTTTACAACTTTGTTTTTCATGAACTGCAGTACCTATTTCGTACTCCTTGCAACTTTTTTGATTGGTATGATCCCGAGTTTCCACGTCAGGCACATGTTGTGCTTCTGGGCTTGTTGAAGAAGACTAACAAACAACAAAAGGAGCTCAAGGCCAAAAGGATCTTAAAGCTAATTTTGAGCATTAGTTTGATATGTAATCTGATGATGTTCATTTACTTTTTGTGCCGTTGAAAGATAATCGTCTATTTTACCACAAAATAAACATGTTTTCTAGTTTCCAAACTCAATACATTCCACTCTAAGAAGGAATTCTTGCGATATAATCTTTGGACGAGACAATTAAATCATTATTAACATAAAATTGTATTCTATAGAGTGTTAAAACTAAATAGAAAAAATATTTTTCTTTATGAACAACCTATTTACAAAATTAAAGCTTGTATGCAATTTGTTTTTGGAATTTGAGCAGTAAATATTTTTTTATAACTAAAATTATTTGGAGGGATATTATTATTTTGATAGTATTTGTCTTTACACATACTAATCTCATGGTATTATAATTCATGTATTACTAATACTATCATGTATTTACTTGTCGTATTTTTTCTTTATACGTCCCTTAAAAGAATGCCCTATTCTCCCCATTTTAATTATTCTTGTCTTTTTCCATGTCCACTAAGAAAAATAATAAATACAAGATAAGTCTTATAAGTCTCTCATACCATCGTTTGGCTATTAAATTTTTACTTTATGCCAAATACAACTCCAAGTTGAAATCTATATTTTTTGATAAACGAAAGAATACAAAACCACCCATTTATTCAAAATATATCTCGAGAGCAATAAAATGAAATAATTACAATTCTCATGTTTAATGACAACAGCTTTGCTGGATATATTATATATTGCTTCAGAGCAAGAAATTCATGTTTGTCACAAAACAAAGCTTTTTCTACGAATTGTGGCCTGTAACATGCGATTTAATAGATGCTCCAGCTTCTCCGCATACACCTGTTTAGACTCATCATCTCCATCTTCATAGAGCCATTCTTCAGTCTGTTGTACATTATACGAGATTCCCTTCCTCTCCGAATCCGAAGCAAAGCTCCGGTAGGAATTCAAAAGCTATTCAAAATTTCAAATAGATGCATAAAGGAAAGGAAATGGACCAGATACTGATAAGCATTAACTAAACCAAAACCAACATTAGCAAATGGTGGGTTTGAAACAATCTGTATCAAAATGACAAGATACCAAATAGCAACAAATAAGTAGTATGCATCAACTACGACATGTGTCTAAAAGTTGAGTGTCACCTAGTGGTATTTGCAAACAAACTTACTCAGAAGGATGGCCTAAAAATGCAAGTGATACTGCAAATTTTACGGGCCACCAAAACTTGAAAGAATTCCACTTGTAAAGGAAAGGATAAAGAGAAACTAAATTAAGCATTGATGCATTCATCACTCCTCAACCTTCTGGTTCAGTTTGATATTTAATAGTTGAAAGATAAAAATGTTATATCCTCTAAAGATATATTCTCAACTTATAAGTGTGAAACATATAAGTTGAATTGAAGTTGATGAAAATTACTTCTAGTTATCTTTTACGCGATGAAGATTTTTTTTTTATCATGACTAAAAGAACATAGAAAACAAATACTAACAGTAGTGTATTCCATCTCAATTGGTAAGGTTGAGGGACTTATATCTTAGTTCACAAGTACAACACTCCAAATAAATTTTCCGGTCATAGAAAAAAATACTACTAGTAATATTTAGTGTACTAGCACTGCATGATGTTTCTTCACACTTTCTTTAATAGAACTTCAGGAGAGATTGTAATTTGAGAATTCAAAATTCAAAAGTGATTAATAAAGGACAACTTGAACATTACTGTAACAAACTCTACTTGTGATCCATCCTTACACACATTTTAAGAGAAGACATTACTACAGCTTAAAAACAACTTACTTGCAATGAGTAGCAATGCTACTAATCCCATCAGTGGTAAAGCCATCACAACTCAACAATGAAAGAACCTTAAATCCTTGAAATGATTTTTTCCAAAACTCCAAACTTTCATCACGAACAGCCATTCTCTTCAACCTCAACTCCTCAAGGGTAACCTTTAGAAAAAATATCAACCCAAGCCTAAATATATAGTATAAGAATGATCAATCTTTTCCCTCCTTACTTATCTTTTGCATGCAAATGTGAAGAGTGCAAGCCAAAATATGATGGTATGATTAATACTGTTAATGTATTAACTGCTGATGTAAAGGAATTGATATCTAACAGTAGTGTCATTTGATCAAAGAGGATTTTAGTTTCATTCACTCCATTAGAGATTAAGGCTAATAGGAGAAAGAAAGCAATTTCCAAGGCATTATCAAGTATCTGAAAAAAAAAATTGGATCTGACAAAGGTGAGAATATAAAAAGGGGAAGAAAATAGGAAGGAAAAACTGAATGCTAGATTTATTTCATCTTGTTTCGTTATGTAGAGATACTCCATCTAATATTGAGTGTTTTTTTCTTTTCAGGATGGTGAGGAAGGCAGAATCTCCCCATCATTAGCTAATATCAGAAACAAGACATCTGATGTTATTGAACCACCAGACTGCCCTATGAAGTTTGATAATCCAGAAGATGTCTTTGCTCGAGTTAGTCAACAGATTAAACGATCTCAATCACTTGGTTTTTCTGCTAATCAATCTTCTTCGTAAAAGATAAGATATCAACAGAACTGCTTGACACAACGAAAGTTGATATCGATAGATTACTGATTATGTCTTCTCCAGACTTGCTTCTACCAGACAACTATTCTGCATTGAGTGTTGTACTATTCATATATGCTGCAACACAGGATTTATCAGCCGATAGAGTGTTTGCCTTGGAAAAACTCAAAGTGAACCTTCCATACTTCTCCTTGACCTTGCATAGAGCTAAGAAGGACCAAGAGGAGTATTATAAGAAAGCTGCCAAGAAAGAAAGTGAGTGGTCCTTGTTGACAGACTCACAAAATATCAAGAGCTCTATACTGAGCTTAACGACCACAATGACAAAATTATTGAATTGAAAGTGGCGGTGACTTGAATTAGTCAAAAAAAAAGTCATGACTGTTCATATCCCTTCATTAAATAAAACTAGTGACTTTTTGAATATGTAAATTAAAAAAAAACAGATCTAAATACAACATTTTATCTTTTTATTGTATTTCGGAAAGAGACAGATTGGTAATCTGTTGCAAAATATATTCCACCTGTAAGATAACTTACAACATATGGACAATCAGTTGCAACAGATGGATATATCATTTTACTTTTCCATCAGTTATGACATCTGTTGCAACTTGCTAGTCATCTGTTTATTCAATTTCATCGAGAGCAATAGATTTTTCTAAACACTTCTTCGCCAAACTCAATTTTTGCTCTTGGATTGCTTCTCTTTTTTTCTTTGCATCCTTCAACCAAATTAAATTTTTGCTTGATGGCAAAAATTGAATTTGGAGGCCAGCTTGAAGGATGCAAAGAAAAAAAAAAGCAATACAAGAGCAAAAATTGAGTTTGGCCAAGAAGTGTTTAGAAAAATCGATTGCTCTCGATTAAATTGAATAAACAGATGACTAGCAAGTGCAACAGACGCCACAACTGATGGAAAAGCAAACTGATATATCCATCTGTTGCAACAGATTGTCCATATGTTGTAAGTTATCTGAAAGGTGGAATATATTTTGCAACAGATTACCAATCTCTCTTTCCGAAATACATGAAAAAAAAATGTTGTATTTAGATCTATTTTTTTTAATTTTCATATTCGAAAAGGCACCAGTTTTATTTAATTAAGCGATATGAACAGTTGTGACTTTTTGTTTGACTAAGTCCAGTCCCTTCCAATTCAATCATTTTATAAATAGGTCCCTCCGTCCTCCTCTCACTCCTCACTCACTCGTTCATTCTACTATACTTACAAATAATTGATCCAAATTCGTACAAGAAAGTTTATATCGAGTCCTTGTAGGAACTTCAAAGACAGTTTGATGAACTCCAGAGGGATTTGGCCGACTTCGGAGCAAGGCTGAGGAGGGCCCAGCTATTGCCGGACGAAGATTGTCAGTTTGACAATAATAATAGTAATAATAATAATAATAATAATAATAATAATAATAATAATAATTAGGTTATGTTTTTTCTTTCTTTTAGCATATGTATTTTCCTTTTTTATATCTGATCTACCTATAAGGGATTCAAATAAATCCATGTATATGTATATGTTTGGTTTGGTTTGGTCGACTTTGAATTTTTAATTCTTATTCAATATTTAATTATCATTCTATTTATTCCCTATTCTCAACATGTCGGCGGTTGGAGGTAAGGATTGAGCACTTGTGGCAACAGATGGTGGTGAAATTTATGATGAGAAATTCTCCTAAAAATGGTTCATTAATAAATAATAAGGAACTAAATGATATTATAATAATAATAAAAAGATTATTTAATTTAAAAAAAGTCACAACATTGGATTAATTTAATTAAGATATATGATGATATGATTTTTAAGAAAAAAGTTAATGAATAGTCGTGACTATGACTTTTGTCTAAACACATTCAACAAACAAAAACAAAAAACGCTTCTGATGCATCAAATTCCTCATCTGTTGCGACTGATGAATCAGTTAGAAGAAATCAAAAAAGCTCCTCAAACAGATGGTCTTTTTATAGCAACAGATGGTATATCTGTTAAAATAGATGGGTTAACTGATGCAACAAATATACAATCTGTTGCCATAACTCAATTAATAAAAATGGTTATTAAAGAAACGGAATGGTTATTGAAAACTAGGTGTATTCGATTTTTAAATTGAGAAAAAGGTTATTTAAATTTAATAAGTTGAAAAGTCATGACTTGTCACGGTAATAAAAAACTCACCACCAGCTTGATTTACTTAAGTCATTTCTTTTCACATAAAAGAATAAGGAAATAAATGATAAACACAATTTAAACCGTAAAAAACTCACCAAAAATATTCTTGTTTTTAAATCTTCTTTATTAATTTATATAATTAAAAAGTCAGAAAATTTGGATGTCATGAAGATAATTTATTTAAATATATATATATATATATATATTATATGTTGCAACAGATATTTTATCAGATGCAACAGGTTAACTATTTGTTGCAACGGATGATATATCTGTTGTAACAGATGATTTATCTGATGCAACAGATATATAATCTGTTGTCCAACTCAATGTAAAAAAATGGTTGCTGGAAAGAACTAATTATTTTAATAATTATAAAGCTGAAAAGTCATGACATAATCAGAATATTACTTAATTTAATTAAGTCTTAATTTTTTACAGGAATCAAGAATGTCATTAATAAATGAAGGTGGACAGTTGTGCCTTTAAATCTGCTTTATTAATTTATATAATTAAAAAGTCAGAAAATTTGGATGTCATGAAGATAATTTATGTTTTTAAAAAAATATATATATTATATGTTGCAACAGATATATTATCTGATGCAACAGGTTATCTATTTGTTGCAAATGATGATATATCTGTTGTAATAGATGATTTATCTGATGCAACAAATATATTATCTGTTGTCCAACTCAGTGTAAAAAAATGATTCCTGGAAAGAACTAATTAATAATAATAATAAAGCGGAAAAGTCATGACTTATCACAATATTGATTAATTTAATTAAGTCATAATTTTTTACAATAATAAAGAATGACATTAATAAATGAAGGTGAACAGTTGTGCATTTAAATCTGCTTTATTAATTTATATAATTAAAAAGTCAGAAAATTTGGATGTCATAAAGATAATTTATTTTTTTTAAAAAAATATATATATTATATGTTGCAACAGATATATTATCTTATGCAACAGGTTATCTATTTGTTGCAACGGATGATATATCTGTTGTAACAAATGATTTTTCTGATGCAACAGATATATAATCTGTTGTTCAACTCAGTGTAAATAAAAAACGGTTCCTGTAAAGAACTAATTATTTTAATAATAATAAATCTGAAAAGTCATGACTTATCACAATATTGTTTAATTTAATTAAGTCATAACTTCTTATAGTGATCAAGAATGTCATTAATAAATAGAGGTGAATAGTTGTGCCTTTAAATCTGCTTTATTAATTTATATAATTAAAATGTCAGAAAATTTGGATGTCATGAAGATAATTTTTTTTAAAATATATATATATATATATATATATATATATATATATATATTATATGTTGCAACAAATATATTATCTGATGCAACAGGTTATCTATTTGTTGCAAATGATGATATATCTGTTGTACCAGATGATTTATCTGATGCAACAGATATATTATTTGTTGTCCAACTCAGTGTAAAAAAAATGGTTCCTGGAAAGAACTAATTATTATTAATAATAAAACTGAAAAGTCATGACTTATCATACTATTGATTAATTTAATTAAGTCATAACTTTTTACAGTAATCGAGAATGACATTAATAAATGGAGGTGAAAAGTTTTGATTTTTTGCCTAACTCATTCAAGTTCAATCGTCTATAAATAGGTCCCTCCTTACTCAGTCGTTCAATCTACTACACACTATTTATTTCTTGCTCTTGTTACACCTTCAACTACTTTCTCTTTAAGGACTTGATAGTTTTTTCCTGTCTCTGGTAAGTTGTTTTCTTCATTTTTGTGTAAATATTCATTGTATATTACATTATATTACATTCAAATTCTTTCTTTTCTTACTTTTATTTTTACGTGTGTTTTGTCAACTTATGCATTTTCTAGATATGGCTGATCCTGGGTGGGATGTCGCTATTTTACGAGACGCTATGCGGGAACTGCAGAAGGAGGTCCATGACCTGCATTGAGAGTTGGGCGCAGTCAGAGTAAGGATGCTGCGGGAGATCCGCAGGCTGAGGAGGGCGTTGTTGCTGCCCGTTGAAGATTGACCGGCTGACCATACAAATAATAATGATGTTAATAATGATGATAATAATAATTAAGCTTTTTTTCTTTTATCTATGTATTTTTTTCGTTTGTTTTATAAAAAATTATGTTTGATGCACTTGACTTTTTATTTCTTATTTAATTTTTGTGTTGTCTATTTCTATTTCTTAACAAATGACATGTCTACAATTAAGGAATAATTTGATTCCAGTATCAATAGCAAGAACATATGAGTTATTTGTTAGGTTTTGTTTGTGATAGGAGCTGTATTTTGTTGTTCGAAACATATTAGTAATCTGATGAAACAGATTATTTATCTGTTGAAACAGATTACTAATCTGGTGCAGCAGAATACCCATCTATTCGATTCATATTACGGGAACCTAGAACCCTTAAACATGAATCCAACATGAGTCTACTGTTACAACAAAGCATTTATCTGTTGCCGCAGATAATGGATCTGTTTAAACAGATTGCTCTTGTATTGCATTCATAATCGCGTGCAAACTATTGTTGAAAAAACAACACACTAACAGTTACCCAGATTCAACTAAAAAGAATAATCTGACTTACCAAAGTCTCCTCTCAAGTAAATTCCAAAGTTGAAAGTGATTTACGAAATAAAATTTGACATAAGAATTTGGTCAAAGAGCAGCAGTTGGGGTAACAACAACAATGGTCAACAAGAAGAATATGAAGATGATAATGAAGTATAAGATGATGATAATGAATCAGAAGATAATGAATAAAGCAGCAGCAACAATGAACAACAAATATCGCGAAGAGAGAGAAAATAACAACGGATGAGGAGAGAGAAAAAAGCATTTTTTTTCCTTCGTTCCCCGTTATATATTAACTAACATTTGAATCAAAGTGTAAATTTAAAAACTTGTGGGTTATTTTGAAATTTTCCAAACTTTCTTAAACCATAATTAAGTAATTGTCATCTCTACTCAATTATTAAGACTTGTGTTACCTACACCTCATTTTAAAACTCTTTTGTCACCTGTGGCCCAAACCCCCATGTAACCTACTTCAATTTGGAACCAATTCGAGTTAGTATAAAGAATATGATAAAATTTTAATTAATTTCTATTTCTAAACTCTAAATTTTAGGAATTGTGATATAGTTAAATAAAGAAAGATTTAATATCTTAAAATATAGTAAATTTAAATTGCTAATATAATGAAAATAGTGAAAAGACGATTTTATCTAAAGAAAAGTCTTTTAATGAAGGGCAAAAAGTTCAATTCACTTTTATAAGGGTCTTCAAATTTTTAATATTATATATATATATATATATATATAAAGCATGTATGTAATTTAGGCATAAGAATTAAATCAAAATATATGTATATATACATATAATAAGAATCTGTATATTATATTAATAAATGGGTATATATATATATATATATATATATATATATATATATATATATATATATGTAATAATACAACAACGATAATATATATATATGTATAAGAATATATATATGTAGTCACAAAGTGTCGATTGAATATAATAAGACGCTAGAAAAAATGTGAATGCGATTAAAAGTTTTTTGTGTGATGTTAAAATAATTAATTTAAAATATGTTATTAAAATATTTTACAGTATGATCGGAAAATAAAACCTCTTTTTTATTCTTCTCAAAATTCACAGAAATAGAAATAAAAAATACGAATTTATTTTTTGAAAAATTATTTAGGACTGAGAAGCATCAAAAAAATAATTAAAAAAAAAAGAGCGGATCAAATTTGAATGTCAACAATGTGTGTCATTATTTCGCGCGGTTCTAGAGGGGGGGTGGGGGGGGTGGGGACCGAGTCAGCCATTGGTGTCCGATAAAGTCTTGACCCCATTCAATTTTTGGATCAATTCCTCGTTGGTACAATTAAAAATGGAATTCTTAACCATACTTGTAATTTCATTTGCAGGCATATAGTTCTGCTTCTCACTATTGTACAAAGTCTTTTATTTGTATCAACTTGATGAATCTTACGAAATTCAAAAACGTGAAATAAATTACACCAAAATCTTTTTTCTAAAATGCGATCATAGAGAACTGTCAATATACTGGTTTGGGAGTATCTATGTGAATATATTTAGGAAGGAAATTAAAAGATAAAGGTTTAATGGTGGAGAATTGGCCACTTTTTGTTCCACGACATGCACATAAAGTCATAACGAAAGAAATCTACATCTATAATTTATAATCTATATTTATATCTATATATCTGTCTATAATCTATATCTATATCTATAATCTATAATCTATAATTTATATCTATATCTATATCTATATTTATATCTATATCTATATCTATATCTATATCTATATCTATATCTATATCTATATCTATATCTATATCTATATCTATATCTATAATCTATATCTATAATCTATAATATATTAAAAGTGTGAAGGGCCTTAGAAATATTGTTTGAACTTTTTACCCTTCATTAAAAGTTTATGCTTTAGACAAAATCGTCTTTTCACTTTTTTTTAATATTTAAAAAATAAAAATTAATTAAATACTTATACTAAAATCTTTCCTTATTAAACTATGGGACTCAAATAGAAACCGTGACGTTATAGGAAACTCAGCTTAACTCAATTTCTATATATTCTCCGCTTTGTCTTTCTTTCTATCTATTCAATTAATCAATTAGTTATTGATTTACTTAGTCTCAATTAAACTCCGGTATAATTTTGCCTTAAATTCAATTTTGAAGAATTTTCTAATTTTTCATGTGAACTAGGATACTAAACAGTTGCTATATAAAGAATTTTCATGCTTCATATTTATTTGTTATAGCTTATTGATTTTTTTAAACATTTATTTATATTTTCTAACGTGATTTATTTATGCCTTATAGTTTGTAATGATTTATTTTGTTGCAGCGTACTCTTCTTCTATGTTAATTCTTATGGTATATATTGGGTTCAATTTATTAATTTAAGTATTCTGTTCTTAAGTCATTACATTGACAAAATTTTATCAAATTTCTTATTTTTTATTCTTGATCATGTTTTCATCGAATTGTTTCTTAAACTTAGTTGTAGCAGTTATTCTTTTTAGTTGGAGTATGACAAAACGTTGGTTGAAGTTTGATGTGAGGTTATAATTCACTGCTTAGGTTTTTTCTTGCTGTGGATGTTATACATATTTTAGTTATTGTGTTTTGTGTATCTTCTTTGCAGTTATGGCATTTGAAGTTTGATTAATTGAGCCATTAATCAAAGGTCTTTACTGAAACCAGCTTCTCTACCAGAGCCACTTAGTGAAAATACATGTGAAAGTTCTAATTGCACGTTGTACCTAATAGTTTGGAATTTCAAATCAATTAAAATTCCATTATATGTGTGTGTATTAGAAAAATTGTGATATATATTAAACGTGTATTCGTGTTTACATGCAGAGGATTTGAAAGAGAAACTAGAAAGAGATGACAAATCTATTTCTAACAATGGAAAGAAGGTATGTGAATTGCTTAAATCGACTACATTACTATTAGTTATACCTAAACTTATTTTTTAATTTTAGAATGAGTACGTTATTATCAGGGCTTTGGTAGATATATCGGTGCACGAAATTACTGATCCTGATCAAGCAAAAGGTCAAGTTCACCTTTGAGCTTATTTTAGACTAATTTTTTAAATTACATGAACAATGATGGAGAGTTTATAGTTTCTTAAAAGATGTCCCAATTCCTTATATCTTTACTTTGTGTCTATTGCTCTCAATTTTGATGTTGTTCGTCTTACTTTGTAGCCAAATTATGTGTAGACAAAAATAAATAAAGCTAATATATTTTTTTGATCTAAGGTATTGTTCTTTTATTCACTCATTAAAATTTTATGTTGTTTTTTCCGAGTTCTAATGTCTTCCTTTGTTTTTAGTTATTTAGATTAGTAAGCCTTTTATTATTATTATTATTATTATTATTATTATTATTATTATTATATTGATATCACAAGTAAAATATCATTCTTGTATGGGTAGAGCCCATAGAGATGGTGCAAAAAAATGCTACTACTTTATTATTACTGAATTTTTGGGTCAATGATTTTTTAATGATTTTATAAAGAAATTAATCGACTTATTATTTCTATTTTGGTGACATACATTCTCCTAATATTATTAGTGCCTTCATTGCTTTGCAAACCACAATTGACATTTCTGATTGGTCAAACTGAAAATTGAACTGTTAAGGATCAAAAATAAATAAATCGAAACCGTTACAAAAATCTTATCAATTTGGTTATTGATTTAGTATATTTAAAATTAAAAATTGATAAACTGAATCAATAATACATAAATCCAACCCAAATAGATTGTTGCACACCCCTATCTATGGGTAATTTGATTTTTTTTCATCACATAAATTATTTATTAGTTATTTTAAACGACTACAAAATCAAATGTCCCAAAAAAGTACTCAAATTTTATTAAAAGATAATTATATAAAATAATAGTCAAATTACTCTTCCTCTATGTGTTTCACATGGATAATGATATGTTTGGATAAATTTGTGTTGCATTTTAAAGAAAATTATCAATATAGACAATATAACTTTTTTGATATTATTAAACAGTCAAAGCGACGGAAAAGATCATAAATTAACAATTAAAAAAAGTAAGGTGAGATATTACAAATATAATATTTATTTAAATCATTAAAACAAACATTTTTACCGTCAATGGTTACTTTTAATAATTTCATCTTCTTAAATATAGTTTTGTTGATTGATGTGTGATATGTTTACATTATTATATTAAAGTGTCAAGGAATTTTGAGAAGTAATTTGAACTTTTTGCACTTCATTAAAAATCTTCATAAAAGACAAAATCGTCTAATTTTAAATAATAAAAAATTACACGTGCGAGGCACGTGCGGTTAAACTAGTATATTAAAAGTGTGAAGGCCCTTAGAAAAATGATTTAAACTTTTTGCCCTTCATTAAAAGTCTTTTCTTTAGAAAAAAATCATCTTTTCACTATTTTTTCCTAATATTTAAGAATTAAAAATTAATTAAATATATTTATTTCCTTATCTTTATTGGAAGGTTTTGTTGTTGTCTTAAATTTCTGGTAAAAGAAAAATCTAAGGAAGTTTTTTTCTATAGCAAAACATTAACCGAAAAGGTTTTCTACATATATTAGAATTCCCACGTTTATGGATGGGCCCTTAAATTCTAAACACTCCTATTCATAATCAACGTAAACAAATAGTATCCTACTTAAAATAGCAAACCACATGAATGAAAGAATATATACGTAGGTAAGCCATAAGGTTGGTTTGTTTTCTTTCCATCCGTTTTATTTCTTCATAGTGTAGACAACAATCTTGTGTATTTTCTTTATCTTTCTCTGTTTTTGTCTTGATAGTATCTACCTTCTTTCTTATTTTTTCTATTTATGTTACAGTTTGAAGTGATTCTTGAATTGTAATCTGTTTTGAAAAATCGGTAACAAATTAAAGGTAAGCAATTGTTTTGTTTTCACTTATTTTGTCGCTTTATATATATATATATATATATATATATATATATATACGAGTTTCAAGGGCTCGTGTCTTAAACGATTTGAAGAATAAGGAACATTAAGTGATGGAAATATGAGACTCACAAGCACCATCAAAAGGTTGTGGTTGTGACACTCGAAAAGTAAACATACATTACTAAAGAAACCCAAGTTCGATAGAAGTGACACTCGAGGAATTGTGGTTGTGAGTCCAGGTGCACTCAGAAGGTTCTGACCTTGCCGTTTCTTAAGCTTCCTTTATTGCATCCCAAAGGAAGATACAATATTATTCTTAAAGCTGAAATATAATAATTCAACCTGTCTATACCTCTCCTTTCTTCTTATGTCTGTTCTTAAAACTTCATAAAGATATTGCATGCTTAGTTTCTACACTAAAAATTACAAATTTTAGGAGGCAATGAATGAAGAAAGACTACTTGGCAAAGGATTTGAAGTTGCACATAAAACAACTACACCGCACCTTATGAATCTTTGAAGAAGAAAAACTCATAACACGGAACTCTAGGAAAGAGGTTTGTTTTATGTTCTCTTGCCATAAGATGATCTACATTATTTTTGGAAGTTTTAGACCTTTGGTTCTTGCTAACGTTAATTATCTTCATGACTTTCCTCTCTAAGTATGGAGAAAGATGTGAAAAGTTTGTTAAAATATTATCTCTGATGTCATTAATTCAAACAATATTTTATCTATAAAATGCATGAAATTGTTACATAATTTTTCTTTGATTACCAACCAACACAAACAAACATTAAGGAAGTCAAGAGTGAAGCTCATTTGTTTGCTTAATCGTCAAAAAGATAATAATAATCATAATTTGTTATGAGAAACTTTAATAAAATGACTATAATTTGGGGTTAGTTAGATATCTATAATTATAGTTTTGCTTAGGGGAGGAGAGAAGCGAGCGAGACTGGGATGGGGTAGAGAAGTGAGAGAGAGGATGAATACATGGCGTATTCGTTGTATCATAAAATATTGATACAATTAAATCAAAATTGGATTGGATAAGATAACATTTATTTATCAAATATTAAGAAAAGTCTAATTATATGAAACAAAGAAATCATTATTTTGTGTCTTGATAAGAGATAATTATTTGACTTTCTTAACTTTATCTTTCGCTGAATATAATTATAGTGTATCAACAAATATAATTGTATTAAATATATCAATAAATATAATTTGTATCACGAATATATAATACAATTGTAAATTTTATTACAAATATAAAGAAGTAGCAGTTTGTCTTCTGTGTGCTCATATTGTTTTAACCTCAACCCTCATGAACTTAATTGCTAATGTACGACAAAGCTAATGTACGAAAAACTAATAGGGTTTTAATGAATGTTTATATGTCCTCCTTTTCCAAAAACCATGGTAGCTGAGGAGGGGCTGATTTAGTAACGCCATATTTTAAAAAAATATATAATCAATAATTTTATAAAGATTTGACTTTAAGAATAAGGAAAGATTTTAAATATAGAAAAACAATAATCGTACCATAAATATGATTCAAATTAATGATGTAAAATATATTTATGCTTAAACTAAAATATATGTTTATGTTTAAATTATCTATAATCTATAATATATTAAAAGTGTGAAAACCCTTAGAAAAGTGATTTGAACTTTTTGTCCTTCATTAAAAGACTCTCCTTTAGACAAAACTGTTTTTTCACCATTTTATTCAATTTATTATTTAATTATTTTTATTATATTAACTAGACTCCTAAAATATATGGGATTCCTAAAATATATGGGATTTCTAAAATATATGGATGGAAAGAGAATCAATTAATATTTTTCTTTGTACTGATTAATTAGAAAAATACTCTTAAAATGTGATAGAAAAATACTTCTAAAATCGGATTTTTAATACTTCTATAAATATTGAGATGCACGTTAAACTAGAGAAAAATTTGATTTACTTATTGGGAAAACATGATTGATGGTCATCTAACTTGATTCGGTTGCATGTCTAGATTGATGGATGCTTAATTTTCTAATACTCTACTTCTTCACTATTTTTGTCAACATAATAGAATTCAACGTGTGTGTGTGTATATATATATACATATATCTTCTTTGTTTTCTTTCAAGTCATTCTTTAGTGTCAAAATTTTCGCTCAGACAAGAATTATTTCATCAAAACTGAAGCTTTGTGATCACCATTGTATATTTTGTTGTAGTTTACAGGTTGTAGATGAATTTACAGGTGGTGATGAATGTCGGTCGGCTTTGAGAATTTTTTTTAGGTAAAAGTTAAGTTTAATTGTATTGTTTTTATATCTCTATTTTGAGAACTTTTTTGGTATAAAGGTAAAGTTTAGTTGTATTATTTTGATATCTCTATTATCATATTATTTTGTTATAGTTTACAGGTGGTAGATGAGTGTCGGACGGCTTTGCAAAAATTTTTGTGTAAAGGTTAGATTTAATTATATTATTTTGATGTCTCTATCATCGTATTGTTTTGTTGTAGTTTACAGGTGGTAGATGAATGTCGATCGGCTTTGAGATTTTTTTTTTTGATAAATGTTAGGTTTAATTAAATAAATTCTCCAAAAGATATTGATGTTAATTATTGTATTCATCTTTATTATTTAAACAAATATCCTAACGTTTGAACTCAATAAAATGAGTTACACGCGTGAAGCGCGTACACCTAAACTATTACTTATCTATAAACGTATGCCCAATCATTGCTTTTAAATGGGAAAAAAGTATGTGGCCTATTAATTAATTTAATAGGCTAAATGAGAGGAAAGAAAGAAGAATGTTTTAAAAAGAGATAAAAGAAAAATATATTTAGAATCAAGAACCTTTTCGACATGATTAACAAAAGGCCAGGAAGTCCAATGTGCATAACTTATAATTAATACATCAAAACCCCCTAAACTTGTCACTGCAATTTACTTTAGCACTTAAACTTAATACGCGTTTATTTACCCCCTTAAAACCTTCAAACTATATTATTTTCACCCTCTCGTCCACTCAACCAGGTCAAGCCTTTGTGTTGTAGGACCACGCGCTATTTAATTGGTCCACGTTATTTAATAAATCCGATTCCTACATAACCCAATCCAATGTATATTTAATTAAAATGTTGACCCGTTTTAATCAAATACCCGACCCACTTTAATGAAATAACCCCAAACCCTTCAACTCCCGTCATTTCTCTTCATTTTCATCCCAATCAATTGACCTAATCGATTGAAACCACATATTTGTGCCCAAAAATACTGAAATTTTTGAAGGATTTTTCATTTGAATCAACGTATTTGTGCCCAAAACTGAAATCTTGGAGGTATTTTTCATTTACATAGTGTAGGGTTTTAACTCATTCATTT
This sequence comes from Capsicum pubescens, assembly GCA_030864215.1. Classification (NCBI taxonomy): domain Eukaryota; kingdom Viridiplantae; phylum Streptophyta; class Magnoliopsida; order Solanales; family Solanaceae; genus Capsicum; species Capsicum pubescens. The sequence goes on from CM061547.1 coordinate 247,123,194, forward strand.
TTGAAGGATTTAGGATTTTTTTTGTTGTTGTTTTTTCAATTTTTGTTAATGCATGTGCCTTTCTGATTTTTTTTTTTTGCAGTTTGAAAATGGATTTTGTGCACATTACGTTAAGGTTTCACCATGGAGGAATTTTACAACAAAAACCTCAAATTAAATATGTCGGAGGTATTGTTACAGATTGTTTAGATGTAGATGTTGATAGATTCTCTTATTATGAGTTTGTAGGATATGTCAAAGAAATTGGGTATAATTGTTCATCTTGTGTGGTTTATATTAGACCACCTAAGTCTTCTAAGTTGATTAAAGTTACATGTGATAGGGATATTTTGGGTATTGTACCCAAATTAAAAAATGGAGATATTGTTCAACTATATGTGTCACATTTAATTGAAGAACCTATTGTGGTCCCCCTGCATTTACTCTTAAATATGAAACCCATGTGGGTGGAGAATCTAGTGCTTCTTTTCATAAAGAGTCTAGTCAAACACATGAGGATAGTCAGAATTTAGGGTTTGAAGAGGCTGCACAAACTCAAAAATCTACTGATTTTAGAGAAGAGTTTGGTGCAGCTTCAACAAGTGTTGGAGAAGAAGTGAGTGGGGTTTCTGCTGGGGTTGGTGAAGAATTGTGTGGTGGGGATTGTACTGGTATTGAAGAAGAGTTTGGTGCAGCTTCAACAGGTGTTGGAGAAGAAGTGAGTGGGGTTTCTGCTGGTGTTGGTGAAGAGTTGTGTGGTGGGGATTCTACTGGTGTTAGAGAGGAGGTTAGTGCAGCTTCAACAGGTGTTGGTGGGTCTTCTGCTGCTACTGCATTAGAATTTTCAATCATTGAATCTGATTGGGAAAGTGCAAGTGAAAATAGTGAAGATTCAGGTTATGGAGACTTGTTTGATGAAATTGATGATGAATATGGAAGTGATGTTCATGAGGAGGTTAGGACTTTGAGGGAAGGTAAAAGAGCTGCCAAACTAAAAAAGAAAAAAAGATGTCCTAGAGCTGAAGGGGTTAAATTAGTCAAAAAAGGAGTTGATATTGGATATGATGAGTATTTATCCAGAAAAAAATACTTTAAAGGATAAGATAGGTGGTGATGAGCCATATTTTGATTCAGATGAAGAGGCTAGCTTTGAAATAGACAGTGATATAGATGTTGATGTTGAAGATGAGGTCCAACAGGCTTCAGGTAGAGGGAAAAAGACAAGGAGAGCAAAAAACCTAAAGAAAGAATTGTGTTTGATCCTACTTGTAGGTTAGTTGTTTGGGAAACTAGTTTATGTTTTGAAAATGTTAAGTAATTCAGAGAAGTTATTACTAGGTATGTGGTTCAAGAACATGTAGAATTGGACAAGTTTGTTAATAAACCAACTCGGGTGAGGGTAAAGTGTGCAGATGGTTGTCCTTGGTTATTGTTTAGTAGTCATGATTCAAGGGCAGGGGATTTTATTGTGAAAAAGTATATTCCAGTCCATAAATGTACTGCCACAACCAAAAATAAATTGGTCAATTCAAAATACTTAGCAGAAAGGTACAAGGACAGAATTATTTCTGAGCCAGGAATTAGAGTTTTTTAATTGTAGAATTTGGTGAAAACAGATTTGTAGGTGTATGTTGGTAGAACTATTGCAAGAAAAGCCAGAAATATTATCTTGCAAGAAATTATGGGTGATCATATGGAGGAATTTAAAAGAATATTGGATTATAGGGATGAACTTTTGAAGTCTAATCCAGGAAGCACATGTGTGGTAAGGCTTAGTGAAGAAACTTTTGAAGAGGGAAGAAGAAGATTTCAGGCATTTTATATTTGTTTTGATGCTTTGAAGAAAACATTCAAAGCTGGATGTAGAAGATGTATTGGGTTTGATGGTTATTTTTTGAAAGGTATTTGCAAAGGACAATTACTTGTAGCAGTTTGCAAAGATGGGAACAACCAGATGCTACCACAGGCCTGGGCAGTAGTTGAAGTTGAAAATAAATTCACTTGGAGATGGTTTATTAGGATAGTAAAGAATGATATTGAGCTTGGAGATGGGATAGAATTAACAACTATTTTTGATATGCAGAAGGTAACTTTTTTATCTCTTATCTCTTTATTATCTGATTTTACTTAATTTGTCATTATGTCACCTAATGTTTTTATATTTTGTTGAAGGGTCTTGATACTGCTATTCATGAGTTGCTACCAAATGCAGAACAAAGAATGTGTGCAAGACACATTCTTGCTAACTGGTCCAAACAATGGAAAGACATTGAAAGAAGAAATTGTTTTTGGAGATGTGCCAAGTCTACATATTAGCAAGAGTTGAGAAAAAATCTAGATCATATGGAGATGTTAGGTGACAAGATAGTAGATGATCTACTGTGGTACAACATTGAAAGATGGTCTAAGGTCTACTTCAGAAATTTATATTGTTGTGATAGTGTTGACAACAACATGGCTGAAGGTTTTAATTCATGGATATTGGGTTCAAGACACAAGACCATCATTACAATGCTTGAGGAAATAAGGATTAAAATAATGAGAAAAATTGGACAGTTGAGGGAGTTCTCTAATACTTGGATAACAGATATTTCACCAATAGCTTTAAAGGTATTAGAAGAGAACACATCAAAATCAATGAAGTGTACACTTGAATGGAATGGTGAATATGGTTTTGAGGTTAAGGAAAGTTGGGGTAATACCTTTATAGTAAATTTGAGTAACAACACTTGTACTTGTAAATCTTGGATGCTAAATGGTATACCTTGCTGTCATGCTATAGCTGCACTACATTTTAAAAGATTGGAGCCTATTCACTATGTTGCACATTGGTATATCAAACAATCCTACCTCAAGACCTATAACTACTTCATTCAACCTGTCACTGGAATAAAAATGTAGCCACCATCAACTAACCTTCCTATTATACCGCCTGAAACTAGGAAGACCTAGTAAGAATAGAAGAAACGAGCAGTCAGAAAACAAGACAGGTAAACTGTCTAAAAAAGATGTTGAGATGACCTGCAACAAGTGTCATGCTAAGGTCCATAATAAGAGGGGTTGTCCTTTGAATGCAAAAGCTACTACTGATAGAGGAAGAGGGACAACTTCAGCAATGTCAAGTATTGGTTCTTCTGCAGCAGCAACTGAATCTCAACCAAGCACAAGTAGAGGAATAGGAGGACCTAAGGGTTCTACAAAACAGGTAATCATTTGGCTTCTTTATTTACTATTGATTCTTATTAAATAATTTTTTATTTTATAATAGGCTGCTGCTGCTTCTACTCTGAATGTGGTTGGTGTGGCTGGAAGAGGTAAAGGGACTGCTGGTGCTGCTGGAAGGGGTAGATGGACTGTAAATATTGTTTGAAGGGGTACAGGTACTGTTGTTATTTTTAGAAGGGGTAGAGGGACTATTGGTGTTATTGGAAGGGGTAGAGGGACTGTTGGTGTTGCTGGAAGGGGTAGAGGAACTTTTGTTGCTACTATATCTAATGTTGGTGGTATTGCTGGTAGGGGTAGTGGTACAACTTTTAAAAGGCCAAGATTGGTTGGTATGGGAGTGTTACATACATAGAGTGGTTTTACAATCCACAATGTAAGTTGAATGATTTCACAGTTTTTAATTTTCAAGAAAATGATCAAATATCTAAGATAATTAATTCTTGTGTTAATGCAGCCTGGAATGCCTTTGAACTCCTCTATAGTGACTGAAAATCTTAGGCATCACAGGCCAAGATCAGGTGTCAAATGGAAAGGAAAAAATGTTGTGACCCAACAAGGACTTCAAGAAATAAGAGCACAAAAAAGAATGAAGACAAGGTCCAAAACTATCGAAATGGATATGAGCCAAACAGGCTCATCAGCTGTCTAGTTGAAGATGCAGTAGTGACTGGTATGCAGTTGTGGCTGCATTAGTTTTGATGAATTATTAATGAAGTTCTCTTGTCTTTTTGAAAAACAATTATGCAGCTTTGACTGCAATGTAATATTGTTCTCTGTTAATTATGCAGCTGTGACTGCACTAACTTAATCTGTTTTTACAAATAATTAAGCAGTTGTGACTACAATGTATTCACAATCTTTGGTATATATGCAGCTGTGACTGCACTATTTTGATGCCTAATTTTCTCTTTTGACTACTTTGGTATATATTTGCTATTTTTTGGTATATATGCAGCTATCATATCATTATGCAACTATATATATGCAGTTGTGGCTGCACTATCATAGATATGTAGAATTCAATTGAATCACTTTGGATTGAATCATGCTTGACAGTCCAATAAGAACAACAACATTCCATTTGTAATCCCAGAAGAAAATATTACATTAAATTATCATCCCACAAGACCTAACAAAATTTACTCAATTTCAAATACAATGTAAAGATAAAGAACTACATCACACTACAAATAAGTTAAGAATAATTACATTAGACCAAATTCATTTTAAAATAAAGGATGATACACACCATAATACCAACTAAGAACATCAAATTCTAAGGTAATTTTATTGAGTCTTTCTTTCCGTAGATCATCCCAAACCAATAGCTAGTAGCTATAACAACAACACAACAACAAATCACAATGATAAACAGTGCATTATCCTTAGTCGTTCCTTTAGCCATGTTACTTCTTCACTTCTTCTCTCTTTCTTTCATCTTCTCAATCTCTTCTTCCAGCTTCTTTAACTCCATATCTACACAATTATCATCTTCTTTGGATGGTCTAGGCTTATCAACTTCTTTAGAAGTTTTCGTAATCAATTTTCTAACTTCATTGAATGATGTAGACTTGTTATATTACGATGATTCCACTAAATTTTCAAGCTCACCTAATTTTTCAATCAATTTAGGGATTACAAATTTGAACCTCGAATCTGTATTTTCTTTATCCTTCCAACACAAAAAATCGCAAGATCTTGGACCCTTTCATAATTAAAAGAAGAAATCAGAATTCAATTGAATCAGTTGCAATAAAAAGAACGAGAAATTGGGAGCAAAATATCATCTTTACCCCATAGTAATTACAAGTCCAATATCTTCTACCGGGATTCGTCGAAGTCCAAGATGTCTTCAAAGGCACAACAAATCCATGATTACATCGAACCTCTTGGTTCAAAGCAAAATCTTTCTTGTCCATATAAAGCTTACTCAAGTTAATTGATCTCATGATGTGCTACAAAGAATTCACTCAAAAAAATTACATCAAATAGAAAAAAGTTGATACGAAAGCATAATTTTTTTAAAAGAAGAGAGGAATTATACCTTATAATAAAGTAAAGGGATTAATTTTCTAAGGAATTTTAAATCTTGTCTTGATTGAAGATGAAGGAGATGAGAAAAGAAAGAGAAATTAGGATTCTTATTGAATTTGGGGGAAATATTACCGTTGGCTCGACTTTTATTCTTTTTTTTGTTAAATTTCGACCTTCTACACGTTTTGATTTGATGGAGAAACTTGCACCTTAGTTGGAGGGACGAGAGGGTGAAAATAATATAGTTTGAAGTTTTTAAGGGGGGTAAATAAATGTGTGTTAAGTTTAAGTGCTAAAGTAAGTTGCAGTGACAAGTTTAGGGGGTTTTTAATGTATTATCTCTTTTTTTTTTGCTCATGGGTGCATCAGACGTCCACTACAATAAACCACCATTTGATTTGAAAAGATGTGCTCTATATATACATTTATATAAGTATACATGGAGGAATAGAAGAAATTATCGTAAATTTACATATTTAAGTTTGGGGTCATGGACATAAAAAAAATGAGAGTCATGTAGATTATTAAAAACAAATGTTACGAAAATGAAGAGGTATGAATTGTGGTACTGAAGTTTTACCTTTTTACTAATGATAAATGATAAACAATTTTTTTTTTTAAAAGATAAATGGTCTTCTGAGCCATAAAGAGATGTTACATACCTTGTCTATGCCTAGCTTTAATATACAATATACTAATCAATACAGGAAAATTTATTTAGAAAATATTATTTAAGTGATATTATACATATACAAAAAAAAGACATGCAAAATATATACTTGTTATGATATTATTGTATATCAATTGTAGTGAATGTCTATCAAGATCTATCAAATCTACTTGATGTCTATTAGGGTTTGAAGTATCTGTCTTTTACTCAGAAACTAGGAGTAAATTTCTCCTATAAATAGAAGGGTTTCCTTCATTGTAAATCATCCCTCAAGAAAAATAAGAATTACTCTTTCTATTCTCGCTACTCTTCTTTTTTATTCTTTCTTATTTTCTAACACGTTATCAGTACGAGACTCTACCGTCTCAAATTTGAAGTCTAAGGCTAAGGTATTATTATTTTTCTTTTTTTTTTCATATGTCTAACAATCTTATGAAGTGTGAGTTCGTTATCCTTCAAAGTTTGGGCAAGAACTATATTTTATGGGTGCTGGATGTTGAAATCCACCTAGATGCTATGGGTCTTGAAGACACCATAAAGAAAGAAAATACAACATCTAGTCAAATCGTACTAAGGCTATGATTTTCTTGTGTCATCATCTTGACGAAAATCTGAAAATTGAATACCTTACTACTAAGGGTCCATTCGTATTGTGGAATAGTCTAAAAGAAAGGTTTGACCACTTAAAGATGGTCATCTTCCCGAAAGCACGATATGAATGGATGCATCTAAGGTTTCAAGACTATAAGTCTGTTCATGAGTATAATTCTACCATGTTCAGAATTTTTTCTCAATTGAAACTATGTGGAGAGACGATCAATGATGACGATATGATTGAAAAGACGCTCTCCACTTTTCATGCCTTGAATGTTCTCTTACAGCAATAATATCGAGAAAAAGGTTTCAAGAAGTATGCTGAACTGAGTTCTCATCTTTTCATGGCTGAACAAAATAATGATTTGCTGATGAAAAATACGAGGACCGACCTACTGGATCTGCACTATTCCCTGAGATGAATGATGTGCACGCTCACCATGCTAGGTGTGGAAAAGGTCGAGGCCCTAGTCGTGGGCGTGGTCTTGGACATGGTCGTGATGACCAAGAAAGAAACCCTGTTCCGGGTGTTAATCATTCATCGAACAAAAAGAGAAAAGATGAGAAACGTGAAGCAATTACTTATTTTTGGTGTGGTGGAAAAAAATATTATTCACGTGACTGTCGTGCTCTCAAGCACTTGGTTGATCTTTATCAAGCATCACTAAAGAAGAAAGAGAGAAATTCTGAGGCTAACTTTCTCTCTGAAAATAATATGGACATCACATGCTTGGATGTAGCAGACTTTTACGAGAACTCTGAAGGAAAGATTGATCACTTGATTGGTGATGGTTTCGTAAATATGGAAGAATGAATGATTTTTAATTTATTTATTTTTATTGATAAGAGTTAGTGAATAAAATACCATGTAAAAGTAGTTGTTTGCATGTGTATTAGTTTTTGATTAGTATTAATTAGTTTAATTATATTATTGTAGTTTATTATTACATTGAATTGAATTTTAATTTTGCCGTTATTAATTGAAAAAAAAACTTTGTTTACTATAAATTCCGGTGAAATTAGTGATGGTTTGACTGCACATCTGTGATCCTGTATTAATATGATATTTTTTGCGCCATCTGTATTAATGTGTTATAGTGATCTTTTTAGTTATTAAAATAAACAAACATGCTGTTGTGATGCACTTTACTTTTCATTACTTCTTATTGCTCTGATAATGGAAAAGGAAAATTTGTTAAAACAAAAATAAAATAAATAATAATCACTGGCAGTACCCCTTCAATTTTTTCATCAACACTATGTATCAGTTAACTTGAGCATGAGTTGACCTAATAATTAATGGGACTACTAACTTATATAATTATTATATTAAAGTTGTGCAAAGCTACAAGTACGTACTAATTTTTTTTAACTATTGAAAAATAAAATGCTAAGCTTAGCTAATCACGTATTAGTTGGACATATTTATTTTTTTGCTTAGTAAAGTGTTATTAACAATTCCTTATAGTATAAGCTTTCACTTTGTACAAAGATTTAATATATATTTTATTTGGTGTATGCCATTCTATTTTGAAGATATGTATAATTTTCAAAGTAAGCTGTCCAATTATGAAGATATTTGTTTGATTGATTCTGGCACTACACATACGATATTTAAAGACGAAAAATATTTCTCTGGTCTAAATATGGACAAGATTAATGTTACTACAATTTCTGGTAGTGCTAATTTGATTGGAGGCTTCGGAAAAGCCATTATAATCTTGCCCAAGAAAACTAAACTTATCATAAATAATGCTATGTTCTCTCCCAAGTCTCAGAGAAACTTGATGAGTTTTAAAGATATCCGTGAAAATGGTTATCATATCAAGACATTTGATGAGATGAATCTTGAATATCTTGGTATCACCAAGAATGTCTCTAGGCAGACATGTGTTATAGAAAAGTTCCCTGCTTTATCTTCTGGCCTGTATTGAATAAAGATTTGTTCAATTGAGGCACATTCGATAGTAAACCAAAAGTTTACTAATTCCAATACTTTTGTACTTTGGCATGATCGTCTGGAACATCCTGGATCTATAATGATGAGACGAATCATAGAAAATTCAAATGGGCATCCATTAAAGAACTTGAAGGTTCTTTCGAATGGTGAATTTTCATGCAATGCTTGTTATCAAGGCAAGCTGATTGTGAGGCCATCGTCAACAAAAGTTGGGATTGAGTCCCCCGCATTCTTGGAACGCATACATAGGGATATTTGAGGACCCATTCACCCACCTAGTGGATCGTTTAGATATTTTATGGTCCTAATAGATGTTTCATCTAGATGGTCTCATGTGTGCCTATTGTCATCTCGCAACTTGGTATTTGCAAAATTATTGGCACAAATAATACGATTACCGGGACAGTTTCCCGATAATCAAATTAAGTATATTCGTCTTGATAATGCTGTAGAATTTTTATTTCAAGCATTTAATGACTATTGCTTATCGATTGGGATAAGAGTGGAACATCCTGTACCCCATGTTCACACTCAAAATGGCCTTGTCGAGTCATTAATTAAACGTCTGCAGTTGATAGCAAGACCATTGCTTATGAAAACTAAGTTTTCCACTTCTGTTTGGGGTCATGCAATTTTGCATGTTGTAACACTTATTCGTCTTACACCGATAAATTATCATAAATTTTCTCCATTGCAATTGATTTTGGGTCAAAAGCCTAATATATCTCATTTGAGAATTTTTGGGTATGGTGTATATGTGCCTATAACACCAACAAATCGCACCAAGATGGGCCTCCAAAGAAGGTTAGGAGTTCATGTTAGGATTGAATCACCCTCCATTATTCGCTAGCTTGAACCATTAACGGGAGATATGTTCACTGCTCGATTTATAGATTGTCGGTTTGATGAGAAATTTTTTCCAAAATTAGGGGAAGAAGATAGTGACATCAAAAGAGAAATTTTATGGAAAAATCCATCACTATCTCATTTTGATCCACGTTCTTCTATTTGTGAGCAAGAAGTACAAAAGATTATTCATCTGCAGAAAATTACAAATCAAATGTCAGACGCATTTGCAGATTTAAAAAGGATCACTAAATCACATATTCCTACAGAGAATGTCTCAATTCGAATTGATGTTCCTAAAGGACCATCCACTAGTGTCATAGCTAATGAATCTAAAGCACGCTTGAAGCGTGGTAGACCATTAGGTTCTAAGGATCGAAATTCTATAAAAAGAAAAACAAATGGTCAAGATGACACTACGAAAGATCCTCATATTAGAGTTCAAGATTTGAACAATGTTGATATTCCTGAAAGAATTAATGAGCCTGAGACTCAAGAAAATGAGAAACTATCCATAAATTTAAGTGATGTTAAAACTAATTTGAATCGATCTGAAATAGTAGTGGATTAGGTCTTTGCATATAATGTTGCAACAAAAATCATGCAAGATAGTGAGGATCTTGAACCTCGATCTGTCACAGATGTCGACAAAGAAATGACTGGCCAAAATAGAAAGAAGCAATTCAATCTGAATTGAATTCACTTGCCAAACGTGAATTTTTTGGACCTATAGCTCAAACACCCAATGGTGTTAATCCTGTTGACTATAAATGGATCTTTGTACGAAAAAGAAATGAGAAAAATAAAATATAAAGGTATAAAGCACGCCTTATTGCACAAAGATTTTCACAATGGCCTGGTGTCGATTATGATGAGACATATTCACCAGTTATGGACGCAGTAACATTGCGTTATCTTATTAGTTTCACTATCCATGAGAGACTTGAAATGCATTTGATGGATGTGGTAACATCCTATCTATATGGATCACTTGATAATGAGATATACATGAAAATTCCCAAAGGATTTAAAATGCCGAAAACATATAGTTGAAAGCCTCGGGAAACGTATTTCATTAGATTGAAAAAATCATTGTATGGTTAGGTATAACCGTCTTAGTGAATATTTATCTAAGGAAGGTTATACGAATGATGAAATTTGCCCATGTATTTTCATAAAGAAAACAACGTCGAAGTTTGTTGTACTTGTTGTCTATGTGGATGACATAAGCCTTATTGGAACTCCAATAGAGCTTCAAAAGGCAATTGATTACCTAAAGAAATAATTTAAGATGAAAGATCTCGGAAAGACAAGGTTATGCCTTGGTTTTCAAATTGAGCATTTGACAAACAATATTTTTGTCCATCAATCTGCCTACATAGAAAAGGTGTTGAAACGTTTCTATATGGATGGAGCACATCCATTAAGTACTCCGATGATTGTTCGATCACTTAATGTGAATAAGGATCCATTCCGACCTCAAGAAAAGAATGAGGAACTCCTTGATCCTGAAATACCATATCTTAGTGCAATTGGTGCATTAATGTATCTTGCAAATACTACAAAGACTGATATAGCCTTTTCAGTTAATTTGTTAGCAAGGTATAGTTCTTCTCCTACTAGGAGACATTGGAATGGGATCAAACACATATTATGGTATCTAAAAAGGACTATCAATGAGGGTTTATTTTATTCTAAAGATTGCAGTTCCGATCCTGTTAGTTATGCTGATGTTGGGTACTTATCTGATCTGCATAAAGCTCGGTCTCAAACAGGCTATGTGTTCATATGTAGGGGTACTTCCATATCTTGGAGATCTACAAAGCAGTCTATTATAGCCACTTCATCGAACCATGCTGAGATTATAGCTATTCATGAAGCAAGCTGAAAGCGTGTGTGGTTGAGGTCCACAATACATCTCATTCTAGAAAAATGTGGCTTGAAATGTGATAAAGTACCCAAAATTTTGTATGAAGATAATGCAGCATGCATATCACAACTTAAAGGAGGATTCATAAAAGCAGATAAAGCGAAACACATTTCGCCAAAGCTCTTCTATACACACGAGCTCCAAAAGAATGGTGATATTAATATACAACAGATTCGTTCAAGTGACAATATGACTGATTTATTCACCAAGTCTCTTCCAACTGCAACTTTCAAGAAGATGGTGCACAAGATCGGAATGCAAAGATTCAAGGATGTTCTTATTAAGGGGAGTTAATACGCGTTGTACTCTTTTTCCCTTACGAGGTTTTGTCCCACTAGTTTTTTCTTGTAAGGTTTTTAATGAGGCAGCCTATATGCGTATTTCTAGACATTCAAGGGGGAGTGTTATGATATTAATGTATATCAATTGTAGTGAATGTCTATCAAGATCTACTTGATGTCTATTAGGATTTGAAGTATCTGTCTTTTACTCAGAAACTAGGAGTAAATTTCTCCTATAAATAGAAGGGTTTCCTTGATTGTAAATCATCCCTCAAGAGAAATAAGAATTACTCTCTCTATTCTCGCTACTCTTCTTCTTTATTCTTTCTTGTTTTATTATAATACTTGAGTTGTCTATAAAAATGCTGCCTCAATTCTAAACTAACAATTTCTTTTATTAATCAAATATACTATTAAGTAAAATTTAAAAGTATTAGAAAACAATAATGCTTGATTAAAAGAGCTCCAAAATTATAATTATACTTTTAAAGGGTAGACCATTTAAGCTCATTTGTGTGTGAGTATTGTTTTTATAATTTTTTCAACACCGTCTTTTTATCCTCTGTTTGCCCTGTTTCGTTCTTGTAGCATTAAGATCTTTCTTTTCTAAATGAAAAATCCATACTTTACATAGCAAATATGTCACTCACCAATTAATTACAAACTTGACGTAGGAATGTCTTTAGGTATAATACCAAATATTGACAGCCCGTGCCTCAATATATATTACTTTTTGATCTCAATTTATGTGACACAAATAGAATTTAAGTAATCAATCATTAAAATAAATTGAGTTTTTAATTATTGTGATTTATAATATTTTTTCTTCTATTTCAATTTAAGTGACACTGATGTAATTTCGAGAGTCAACCAAATATTTTGTATCTTTTAAATTTTTTAAGTTGTTCATTATGTGATTTGTAATTTTTTTACATAATTTTTCCATTAGATATGAATATAAGATTTTGACAAACAATTAACCTTTTTTATATTTTTTTATTAAGTTCTTAATTATTGTGATTTGCAATATTTTTTATCTCATTTTTAAATAATATGTTACTTTTCAGCTGTCCCATCCAAATTTATGTGCATTAATATAATTTCGATAGTCAGTCAAATTTTTTATGTTGACATATCATTTTGTATCTATTTTATCTTTTTTATGAAATATTATTAATTTTTTAATACTTAGATGACCCTATTGATTAATTAGGAGTGATATAGTAAAATTACTATTGAAGTAGGTGAAACAAACATGTCATAAATGTATATTTTACTTTTTTATTAAATATTATTAATTTTTTAATACGTAAATGACTTATAATAATTAATTAGGGGTGATACAGTAAAATTACGGCTGAAACAGCTGAAGCAGGCAGTACAAGCAGACATGTCGACCTCGTGCCTGCTTGAGCTACTTAACCCCCTCTTATTTTATTTTTTTTATGAAATATTATTAATTTTTAATACTTAGATGACCATTACGCCGTGCTACGCACGACCCAATGTTGATCCTTAAAAATTCTACGTTATGTATAATTCTATCATTTAATTAAAAGTTTCATTTGTTTGATTGATAAATTCTAAGTTAAGCATATGATATTATATTTAGATTGTTGAAATTTGTATAACGATATTTTAAGTTCAAACTTTTGTGACATAGATAGTCAATTATATTTTTAAAATAATTTAAGTTTTTAACTATTGTGATTTATAATATTTTTTCTTCTATTCTATTAATTAGAAGTGACATAGTAAAAGTATTATAAAAAATACTTGTGATTTTTTTTAAGTAGTTCCATACAAGACGTAAAATTAATTTAAAACATAAAAAATAAATTTATCATTTTACGTCTATTTTTACCTTTTTTTATTAAATATTATTAATTTTTTAATAGTTAAATGACTTATAATAATTAAATATGGATAATATAGTAAAATTTTTATTGAAATAGTTAAAACAGACATGTTAAAAATATCTATTTTAGTTTTAATTAAATATTATTAATTTTTTAATTACTTAAATAATTTATAATAATTACTTAAGGATAATATAGTAAAATCACGATTAAAGCAGCTGAAGCAGGCATGTCAATCATGAACAGTTTGTTTCAGTTGCTTATTGTGACTTCTTGTACATGATATTAATAATATAATTTCTTAATGCTTAAATAACCATAATAAGTAATTAGGGATGATATAGTAAAATCACGATTGAAGCCGCAAAACAGACATGTATTAAAAGTGATATAATATAATAACTACAAAAAATTACTTGTGAAAAAAATTTAAGTGAACCTCATATAAGACATCAAGTTAATTTAAAACGTCAAGAGTTAATTTATTACTTTATGTGTATTTTATTTTTTTTATTAAATACTATTATTTTTTTAATACTTAAATGACTTATAATAATTAATTAAAGGTGATATGACAAAATTACAGTTGAAGCAGCTGAAGCAAACATATCAAAAATATTTATTTTACTTATTTGTATTAAATATTATTAATTTTCTAATACGTAAATAACTTATAATAATTAATTAGGAGTGATGCAGTAAAAACACAATTGAAGCAGTTGAAGCATCTGGGTTTACTTATTATATATTTATACTGAATATATATAATATAAAAAAACATATATATTTTATATATAATAAAAAATATAGATTATTTATATAATTTTGATTTTATGATTAATCGATTTTTTTTTCGAGAAAAATCTGATCGTTTACCTTAATTACTAAAATTTGAAATCAAAATCAATTTGAAAAACGAAAAAATCGAAACCAAAGTTAATTTCGATTTTTTGGGTTTGAACCAAACTCTGCCCAACCCTACCAACATCTACTGAGATTTCGGAACGTTGAAGGTTAGAGTATTCAAACAGAAGGTAAATCATGTCTAAACATGAAATTCCTAGATATAAATAGAAATAATTTATAACACTGAATGTAACACAACACTCAGACCTTGATTTTCTTAAATCTAATTGATAGTGGAGATGGTGGTAGCGACTTCCATAGAAACTCAAACCACTGAACTAAAGATTGAATGAAAGGGAGCTAAATGTTAGAGACATAGCTGCAAAGGGTAAGGAGAATGAACATGAAGAGCTAAACGGTGCAATCACGAAGTAGCAATCGAACTCGAAGCTTCGATGATATCAACAAACTGAAGAGACACTGAGGCAGAGCAGGTTTCCTAATATGACCTAATATAGGACCTAATAGTTGTTGGATATTTGTTGTTGTTGAATTCGGGTCAGGCAACTTTTGGGCCTGACTTGTCCAAATGTAAATTCAAATTTCTCTTTTTTGTTTTATAAAAAAGGCTTCAGCCCGATTTTAATTAAAAAAAAAAAAAAGAGACACCCAATAACCTAAGGTGGCTAACCACCTATGTTGACTTGGTGACAAATCATCAGTATTATCTCATATATGATCTGGGTGAGAGGGGTGGTCATCATGTTTGAAAAATTACCTATAAATATCATTTTTATTTTATTTAGGACAAGAATATCATTCAACTTTTCTTGTTTTCCTTAAAATATACTTATAACTCAATTTCCCTCTCTTACTTGAAATATCATGTCATTAATTTTTTTTTTTTTTTATAAATGTATAACTTATCAAACTTATTTAACTAAAGGTTTATCCTAATTCTTTTTTTTTTAAATACACATGGTATATTAATCATTAAAGATTAATTTAATTACACCAAAAGCTTAGGTTGTTTTATTTGATATGTACTCTTCAAAATTTCTTTTACTTAATTATTTATTTCACCACGTAATAATAGTTTTAAAATACAAGTACTTATACGAATTGGTACAATAATTTTTTTTGTCGTTTATTTTATATACTAAAAATTCTTAAAACGTAAAAGAAATAAAATGATGGGTTTCATATTTTAGACCTTAAGTTTATTATTTATATGAGAATAAGAATAATATCTCCTTTTTTGAAGGAAAGAAAAATTATGTAGTCTTGAAACAAATAAATTTTTTTAAGAAATATTAACAAAATGATACCTTCTTCAGTACTATTACAAATGAATTTTTAAAATATTACTCAATCAATTATTCTTTGCTTTTGATGTATTTAGAATGAAGTACGGATATAAATTAGCGTTTAATTGTATAATAAAATAAAATATAACTATAATGATCACAAAAAAAGTAAAGAAACTAAATTAAAAATAATATATTTTTTTTCTAAATTTTTATGTCTTATCTTACGGATTTACTTGATTTATTTATGGACAATAACTTGTAAAAAATTTGCAAGAAAAAAAATCAGCTTTTCACTTTATATTTATCAAAAATTATCTTGCATAAAAATTTAGAATTAATCTATGTCCAAATTAAATTTTTCAGGTAATAATACATATTAAATTTTTTTTATTGAATTTTGTTTGGCAACAAAAAATATCGTAGGTTTGCCATCAATGTTTTTAAATAACAAATTATATTCTTTTACTCTCCATTACTCTATATTTGAAGGTAATATAATATCTTTGGATTATATTAATCCAAAAATTCTTTTGTATAATCCAAAAAAATAAATTTTATTCTTTTATTTTCATATAAATAACAAATTTAATGTCTAAAATATATGAAATCTGTCGTTTTTATTTCTTTTACATTTTAAGAATCTTTAATATATAAAATAAATAACAAAAAAGAATTAAATAAGTACCAAATTTTATAAGTACTTGAGTTTTAAATATTATTAAGTGGTGAAATAAATAAGTAAAAATAAAAGAAACTTTGAAAAGTACATATCAAATAAAATAATTCAAGTTTTTGTGTAATTAAATTAATCTTCAATGATTAATATATCATGTGTAATTTAAAAAAAAGAATTAGGATAAAACTTTAGTTAAATAAATTTGATAAGTTAAATAGATCTATTTAAAAAAAAAATGACATGACATTTCAAGTAGGAGAGAGAAGGTTTTTGAGGCGTTAAGTATATTTTAAGGAAAATAAAAAGAGTTGAGTGATATTCTTGTCCTAAATGAAATAAAAATGATATTTGTAGGTATTTTCCCAAACATGAGTGACCATCTAGGGAATTTACTCGGTTTTATGATATGGGTTTTCTTTGATTATGTTTTATTTGATGGCTCCATGTCTGTGGCATAAAAATAATTTATTTTATTTTGTAATAGGAAAAAAATCCTAGGTTGAGTGATTTTATTAATGCAAAATTAAGTTTAATGATTTTGCTATATAATTTCACATACTTTAGTAATTTTTAAGATATTTATTAATGTTTAACAACGTACTCTGCATATTTTCACAACACTGGGTTGGAGTAGGATAAAATATACGTAAACTTTATTTTATGTCAGAAGGTGAGGAAGATAAATTATTTTCGATAGATGTTCGACTTAAGACAAAAGTAGTTTAGAAAAGAGTAATTATCTATAATCTATCTATATCTATATCTATATCTATATCTATATCTATATCTATATCTATATCTATATCTATATCTATATCTATATCTATATCTATATCTATATCTATATCTATATCTATATCTATATCTATATCTATATCTATATCTATATCTATATCTATATCTATATCTATATCTATATCTATATCTATATCTATATCTATATCTATATCTATAATCTATAATCTATATCTATAATCTATATCTATAATATATTAAAAGCGTGAAGGGCCTTAGAAATATTGTTTGAACTTTTTGCCCTTCATTAAAAGTACTTGCTTTAGACAAAATCGTCTTTTCACTATTTTTTTCCCAATATTTAAGAGTTGACAATTAAATATGCTTCTTTTATGCTTTCTCCATTTCATATTAGTGTAACACCCCACATTTCGGACTAGAATGAAAATCCATTATTCATATGCGTAGATGTTCCAAAAGCCTCGAATCCTATGTAAATTTAGTATTTTAATAAATTATGTAGTGTAGGAATCTATTTAAGAATGAATTAAGATCATAGAGGTCCCCTAACTCAAGGACAAGTTGAAAGCTTTTCTATCGTTCAAGTTTTAGTGAGCGTCAAAACTTGGGTCAACTTCAATCGACCATAACTCCTTGTGTATATCGAATTAGAGGACCTACTATATTTCAAATGAAAGATATTTGAATTATTTTTTCAACTATACCAATTTCTCCCAAATCCGATATCGGAGCAAAAAGTTATACCTATTTTACTCCAGCATGTCAGCCTGGAAAACTGAGTGACGACATTCGTGATAACTTATCACAAGTGTGACGATTTATCACGAATGTCGTCAGCCTTAGGCAGAAATCCATTAATTTCAGCCCCCCAGCGACGACATTTGTGATGACTTATCACAAGTCTGACGGCCTATCACAAATGTCGTCAGCCTTAGATTTTCAGCAACTGGGAAGTGGTTTAGTAAGGGTATTTTGGTCTTTTTCCTTCACCTCCCACGACTTAAAACCCTCAAGGGACGTAAATTTCTCCTATTTTTCTTTAGTTAAACCTTTTAAAAATTCTCTCTTACACTTTCAACCATAAGATTAGGGTTTTTATTAAAATCATCTCCCAAAAGCAAGATTCAAGCCTTTTTTCCAAGATAATCAAGAATTAAGTTTCCCAATCCAAGAACTCTCCAGCAACTCATCAAAGTTTCCTTTCTAAGGTATGTGTAGTGTTCATCCATGGATCCCTTTCATCCATGGAGCATAAGAATCATGTTTTAAATTATAAATTGTGATTTCCTTGTTGTGTTATGACTATATTCATGTTGATGATTGTTGTTTGGATTCAAGGTTGTATCTTGATGTGTTTTTCATGAAGCATGTGAGTAGGTTAGTTGAAACCCATGAATTTTGGATGGATTAAGATTGTCAAATTGATAAGTGTTGACACCTAATTTTTACCCTCCACAACCCAATTTAATTCCGAGTTTCTTCAAGTTTAAGATAAAACCACAACATTTATTTTATCCGAATAAAGGATTTTCAAAGTATTTATTTGGTAAATTGGTCATTTTAAGTAACGATTATATATTATCGTATTTAATTACACGAAATTTTATAACTTTGCTACTTAAATATTTAATTTACAAAATTTGGGTTTTAATCAAGGTTTATCTTGAAACAAATTCAAATGATTAAACTCTCAATTTTAATATAATTTATTCTCAAAAATAATTTATTCAGATAAATATGTGTTTGATTTTATTAAATTAAGAAACTCAGGATTAAAATAGTGATTAATTTATTTTAAATTTTAATTAGATTTGGTCAATTTATTAAATTTAACCTTAATTGAAAAGGATTTGACATAATTACAACGTAATTGGTCAATTAATTTTTAATTAGGCTAAAATTTAAATATTAGCTAAATTCTAATGAATAGGCTAATTTAACAATTAGCTTAAATTCATAATCCCTAATTTAATTGGGGTTATCTTAAAATAACCCCAATTGAACTAACTATTAGCAACCCATTCTTTACTTAACCTTACCAGCCCAACATAATAACATAACCTGGCCCAGTCCCCTTATATTTTTCCCTTAACCAGTAACAACAACATATAGCAACATCATCGACAAAAAGCAACATATACACGAGCAACCAATACCCGACCCGATTTCATCCAAATTTGACCCGGCAAAGATCCAGAGTAGCTTGTTCTCGCCCAAACGTCTTCCTCTCTACTTGAATCCATACTTCTTCACATGATTAGCATGGTGATTGACACAAAATCGGTCTCGAATCTTCCAGAAATGAGGTTAGGTGTCACCTCCAACGTTCGAATTTCGTGAATTCTGGGATAACTTGTACGAATTCGTACCTATTTGGCAAACTTTTGTTGGTTCTTCAGGAAATTATCCATTTCCCCAATGGTTGTTTGACAAATCCAAATGGTGGGTACAATCGGTTACGACCCTCATTATTTGAATTTCAAATTCTCCTAAAAAAGAATCCCGAGAATATCCCCCAATGGTCCCCTATATAAACGACCCATTGTGTGCTTTTGAAGGGAGGTTTTTTTTTGGGAAGATTTTGTGTCCAAAAATTGAGGGTTAATGATTTTCTTTCGGAAAGAAAAAAACTTAGAGAAGTAATCTTCAATAGGGGAGTTGGAAAAATCCGAAAGGTTCGAAACTTTCAAGAAAAAGGGGGGGGGGGGGGGGGGGGGGGGAATAGTTCTTGTATTATAAGCTCTATTGTTAAGAAGAGTCAACAGTTGTTCATAGCTTTAGAAATTATGGAAAATTCCCAAGGTGGTAATCGAGATTCCGTCAAAGTTCGAGTCCCATTTTACTGTCCAACATCCGGTAAGATAGGATCACAAATATTTCTATTTATCACTAAATCTACATAAGGTGAATGCAACTTATTCTTTTCCTTTTTCTTTTTCTTTTTTTTCTTTTTCATGTGAATCATATTTGGAGTCCAAGTGGACTCGCGTTCCTATGCAATTCCGATGGACCAATGAGGCCCACCTGGTTAAGACAACTTCGGATAGAAAGTCCAAATGTCGATCCCATGGCGTATCAATACAAGAAGATGGAAAAAGAGAAAGGGTTGAAATCCCACATTCGAAGCGACTAAGAGACAAAAGTCTCGTCTGTTGTTTTATTTTAGTTAATTTTTGTTGTCCTTGTTTATTTTATTTGCTTATTTATTCATTCATTCATTTTGGCCTCGAAGCCAAAGTTGTACTTAATACAGGTGGAGCGAGACTCGAGCCAACGACTCGAAAAATAGACTAGGATATGTGAAATGGGTCAAAGGCCCGATTAGACTAGGACAGGTCTTATTGGTTTGGGTCCAATGGCCTATATTATTTACTTTTTCCTCCCTTTCCCTGTTTATGTGTTTACTTTCTTATTTTATTTGTGTAGACTTAGTTAAAATCCCTATTAAGTCGTCTAAAATTGTTTTACACAAATCTTTTCCAAAAATCAATCACTTTTCAACAGATCAAACTTTTTTGAAGTTAGTCAAAAGACGTTTTCAAACAGTCCGGATAACCGCAAGTTAGCGGATGTTTTAGGTGCCTAACACCTTCCTAAAATGTTAATAGGAACCGCGTACTCAGAATCTCTTAACTTAAATGATTTTTCTGTTTTGGATCGTTTAAAGTGTTTTATTAAGGTTTCTTAATTCCTTTTCAAAATTAAGTGACGACTCTTTAAAAGTCAAAATTTTCCGCAAAACAGAAATGGCGACTCGGCTGAGAATTTTTAACTAGGTTTTAACCAAATATTTGATTTCGTCTTTTGATTAACTGTTTATATGTTTCGATTCTGTAAAGTTTAACTATCGCATCTCATGGCATATTCCTGCATTATTTAAATTGTTTTGGGGTTTCGTGGATGTCCGGACCCCTATTATTCAATTCCTATAATGTGTTAGAAATACGAACAACTTATTAGCACGTGAGTTGTCTGATGGTTATTCGTATTTTCAAACTCAAGTTGTCCGCTTGAGAACCAGTGTTTAAACCCAATCTAGACACCTAGGATAGAACAAAATCAAAACCCTATTTTAGGCATGAGCCTAGGACGAACCAATACCTGAGCGGGGTATTGGGCCCATTAGAAAACCTGCCCTGCATCTATTGACCCCGAGTCAATTATAGACGAACCATATTTATGTGTTGAAGAAAATATATGCCTGTCTAATTCAATCCATTATCCTTTAGGGTTTGGGAAAAAGCTTGATTTGCTTACTTTCGTAAGAAGAATTGAAGCAAGCTAAGAAAGAAATTGATCAATTTGGGAGGTTGCATCTAAGGCACGGTTTGAACTTCAATGGATGTCACCAATATAAGAAATGGATGAAGCTAAGAAGGCAAAGGCTGATAGAAGAAGCACCCAGGAGTTAGTATTTTCTATCCCCTGTCTGGGAACGTGTCTTTTTTCATGTTATTTCTCATTCCCTAAAGATTATATCCCTCTTTTGCTATCTTATGTAGGAATTTATGCCCTTTTAGTGTCTATAAAAGTTGGGGGATAATGGATTGACCTTAAGCTAGCATATATTATTCTTCAAAAATCGTTAGGTCCAAACCCTTGGCTCAAAAGGGTCACCCCAGTTAGGATACACATTATTATAATGTTTTTATGTGATACAACTGTCTTATGTGTTTATGTGCGTTTGTTTGGATCAAAGGCAAGTTTATCCATTATGCTCCTATGGATGAACTTGCCTATGACACAAACAACTCTACGTGGCTATTTCTTGTCAAGTATTTTGCATTGCTTATCACATATGAAAACTAACACATTTGCCCTTGAGTTGTTTTACTAAACAAATAATAGAAAACTACTCCGTATTGAAATAAGCTGGCAGAACATCCCTACTTCACCCGGTCAAAAGCGCACAAAATTCCATCCTCTGACCATCATTCAATAATGACTGGAAATGATAAATAAAAACATTGACCACCAGGGACAATGTAATAGTAGTACAAAGTGAGATGATTGCGGAACTTGCAAGAAAGCTAGAAATGCTTCAGGAGGAAATAAATCATACTCGAGATTCATCTAACCTGGCCATCACTGTCAATACACCCACTCTAGGAGGACACGGGACTCCACTCCAAATCCCTTCCCTCAATACGCCTATTCTCGGGGATTAACCAAATAATATATCGTCCGTCTCTGCCCCTTCACTTGTACAAAATACCAATCATGAAAATAACCCAGATGCTTACTATCCCTAAAATCTAGCCCTCGCCCCACAAAATTCTTCTTCGAAACTACAAAATTCAATCCCAAATCCCCATAATCCATTGGTAAATCCACAAAATCCATCCCCAAATCTACCAAATCTGCCAAATCTATCTCCAAACCCACAAACTTCATTTCTGAATCCACAGAATCCCTCTTAGATACCACCAAACTACTCCCAAATTACACAAAACTTTCCCAATTTCCAAAATGTCCTTCCCACTTACCAACCAACCTTCTCTCATCCTCAAAATCAGGCTACCCTTCCAAATCCTCCTCATTCCATCGTATCCCCTGACATCTACAATTCATTTCCTGATCCCGAGATAGATCATTACGAGAAGAAGGAAAAAGAGTGGAGGACCGAGCATGAAATAAAGTTGTTGTCTATGAATAAAGAGATTATGAGGATCAAAGAATCTCATGGGATGGGGAACTATGATAGCCTAGGTTACGATGATCTATATGTTCACCCTGGAGTAGATCTACCAGAAGGATACAAGGTCCCTAAATTTGAAGTGTTCGACGGTACTGGAAATCCAATGGCCCATCTGAGAAGGTATTGTGATCAAATGGTGGGGATAGGACAAAATGAGGCATTATTGATGTGCCTGTTCAGCCGGAGCTTAAGCGGCGAAGCCTTAGATTGGTTCACGTCTCAAGAACTAAAAAGATGGACTAGTTAGAGTGCATTATATAAAGGATTCCTTAATAGGTTTGCATTTAACATTGAAATAGTTCCTGAATGGTACTCACTAGATTGGATCAAACAGAAGAATGATGAGTACTTCCAAGACTATGCCTTTCGTTGGAGAAAAGAAACTGCCAAGGTACAACCTCCCATGTGTGAAGAAGAGATGGTGTCTGTGTTCTCTCATGCTCAAGGGGGAGAATATTATACCACGATGGTGTCCGCTGTCAGGATGAATTTTGTAGATTTGGTAAAAATTAGAGAATCACTAGAAGAAGGTATTAGGACAGAAAAAATTGCCAAAACCCCAACATCGTCTAGGACTTTTATGTTCTCAAAGAAGTCAAAGGAGAATGTAGGTGTGGTCTCTGCTGATTTTTTTGCTAAATTGAAGAAAAAATTCAAGCCTAGGAATATTCTTTCCTCACCGCCATCACCAAGTTTTCAGCCTATATTCTATGCCCAACCCCAATATCAAGTTCCACTTCCAAATATTTTGCCCCAGTATCAAGTTTTGCCGTCAAATTATCAGTCTCACATTCAAGATACTCTTCCAAACAATCAGAGAAACATACAAGATTCTCCAAACTATCATTAAGTACCTCCTTCTGCTAATCAAAATCAGTATAACCCCCTACGTATAAACCCTGAAAAGAAGCCTCCTAGAAAATTCACTCCATTGGCTGAAAGTCGTACCCAGCTCTTCGAAAGATTGATGAAAACTGGTTATTTACAGCCTATTCCACCAAAGCATACCAATCTTAATTCCCGATTCTTTCAGGACGATCAATTCTGTGCTTATCATTCAAGAGCGCCCGGACATGATACTAAAGATTGCATCAATCTGAAACATAAGATCCAAAACTTGATCGACCAGAAGATCATCACTCTTCAGGCACTGACATCAAATATCACCAGTAATCCATTGCCTTATCACGAGGAAGCTACGGTTAGCATGACCGAAATAGCTGGTGAATGGGTATTTAGTAAGACTATTACTAAGGTAGATCCGCAAAATACGGAAAAGACAAAAAGAATGGAAAGGAACTCGAAAGGAATTATTGAGCCCCTTATGCTCCCGAAAAAAGGTTTTAAGCGTGGAATAGGGTACCAACCAAGAAAGAAGATGAGATTGAAGATAATTCAAAGTTGAGTTCGTCCAAATCGTCGCCACTCCTACACTAATCATTTCCCGCACGTGAGATGTCAAATAATGATGGTCTTGAGGATGGGATAGGAAATCTGTTCGAGGGATGCAATGTTGTACCAGAAGATTTCCCGAAGCCCAGTGAGGTGAAGAAGGTTGCACAAGGAGAGTCCTTGCAAAATTGGACTTCCAGTCCGCTCCTAATTCGTCTCCCGTCGAAGTAGATGAAATGACAATTACTAATAGTTTTAAAAATTGGTGATGATCCGAAGGAGGCCCAGTTATCCACCCTTTCATGTCTCAAATTTTCATTTTGCTTTCAAAAAGGCATGGGCCCGCATTTGCGCCAGTCATGAGCCATAATTTTTATTTATTTTCCAAAAAGCCTCCCTTTATTTAAGAAGTTATTTTTAAATATGATTATATTATCATATTTTATTATCTTGTTATAATCTAACATGGTTTATTTTGGTAGAAATAATTTAAAAACCTGCCAATGTCATGTCATGAAAAGAGTTAGACGAATGAAGCAAAGAGAATGCTAATGAATGGAAAGAAGGAGATGAAGAGCAGTTAATGAAATATATAGAGGAATTTGAAAACTGAAAGAAGCCCAACCTGGAGGAGCCCTAATCCTACTTGAGATGGATGGTCAAGAGTGGACCAAACTAATCAATTCCGATGTGGTAAAGAGATACTATATTTGAAAGATGTTTTAACGTTTATCTCCTTTTTTTGTAATCGTCTTTATGATAGTATTTGTTTTATGATATGTAGTTGCCTAGAATCCCTTCCTTTCATGTACGAACTACGTTCGACCTGAATTCCAAAGAAAGGGATACGTAGGCGGCCTATGTCGGCTTCGGTCAACCCCTTAGAATAATTTATCCCTTCTTTTTATGTATGAACTACATGATGGCCCGAATTCTCAAGAATGAGATACATAGGCGGCCTATGTCGGCATCTATGGGAGCGGGGACCTAGGGTGGAGATACCAATGTGATGGGGAACCTAAAAGATGGCAAGGAGCAAACCAAGCAGACAAGAAAGTCAACACAGAGTAGTTTTATTCAAACTAATCATTTTTCTGTGGATGCAAGGATCGATACACAAAACTGAGCGTTTCTTTCGAAAAATCCACAAACAAGTCAGGAGCCATGCCAGAGCATATAATGCTTAAGAATGGCATAGTCAAGGGAGTTAGCATAATAAATACAATAATCAAAAGATCACTCCATAGGGGGAAGAGCAGAAAGCCGCCCTCAAAATGCACCTTAAGCCAAACAGGGTGAGAGAAACTTTGGGTCTACTAATTGTCTACTTCAAGTATAGGTACATGTAGAAAGAAAGTCACAGACAAACAAACTCAGGTGAAACTGCTTTCAAATTGCCAAGAGGGCCATTTTATATTATTTCATATCATCGCCGAGAGGGCCATTTCATATCATCGCCAAGAGGGCTATTTCATAGCATTGCCGAGAGGTCCATTCATATCATTGCCAAGAGGGCCATTTCATAGCATTGTCGAGAGGGTCATTCACATTATTGCCAAGTGGGCCATTTCATATCATCGTAGAGAGGGCCATTTCATACTATTTCCAAGAAGGCCATTTTATATCATTGCCAAGAGGGCCATTCATACATAGCCGAAAGGGCCATTTCATATCATCAGCATTTCATATCTGTTGACACGCAAGACATATACGCTGGCATCGAGGATATCATCAGTATTTTACATCTGTTGACACACAAGACATAAATGCTGGAATCGAGGATATCATCACATTTCATATCTGTTGACACGCAAGATATAAACACTGGCGTCGATGATATCATCATCATTTAATAGTTGTTGACATGCTAGACACAAACGCTGGCATCGAGGATATCTCATAATTTTATGAATCAGCATCTGAATGCATCAAGAGCCCACGATTTGAAGGGATGCCTGAAAGTCGGTGTCTAATGACAGATTATACAAGTGACTTCCTAGAAGTTGACAATCTGAGGGTCATCTATAAGTCATATTATTTGAAATATGATAGTGTGCAAGATCACCTTTGAATTGATAGATCATAGGTCATCCATAAGCCAAAACAATATCCTAACCGAATAGTGTGCAAGTTTACCAAAAAATTGATAGTTCAAAGGTTACCCATAAGTTGCAACTAAATCCTTACCGAAGATTATGCAAGATTATAATATTAAAATGTCTAAGGGTTCTCTATAATCCGCGCCATATCGAAGATCGATTATGTGCAGGATTACCCAAAGACTAGCAATTTGAGACAGATCTGTAAGTCATATTGTATCCAAGGTCGGATGATGTGAAGGAATACCTGAGATCTAACGATTGGAGGGATTCCTGTAAGTCCTCTCTTATCCAAGGTTGGATAATGTGAAGGATTACCTAAAGGCTAGAAATTCAAAGGATATCCGTAAGTCGCCTCGTATCCAACATTAAATAATATGCAAGATTATCCAAAGATGGTCAATTCAAGTGAAAGCTATAAGTCGTATAGATAAAAAGATGCGCAAGACTTACCCGAGATCATGGATAAAGAATTATTGTACATGACCGGAAAGGTTATCATTCCACATGTGACAAACATTATAGGTAAATAAACAGGTTGCCGTATCAGTATAAGATTAAACGGTTATAGGGACCGTTCTGCATAAAGTGTCGTTGGTATCCAAAAGGTCACCCCACTTTGAAGACATATTCACACGAACAAATGAGTTAGTTATGCAACAACCAAAAGGGCGTTGCGACTATTATCGCAGGTTATTTCATTCCAAACAGGTACATAAAAAGATGACTCTGCTTTTCAGGCAACAACCCATGTGGAAATATGGTAAAATACTATACATTTCTTTCGTGAATTATGCTTATGACTAATGATTTTTGTTTGAGATATTTTCGAGAGGATCCGAGAGGATGAAAATCTCAAATCAAAATCACAGGTGCGAATGACTTCAGATAGGACGCAGCACAACGTGGAACTCTTTCTAAGCAGCAAAACGGGACATAATCTAGAGAAGAACGTCAAACTCTCTGGACGCGAGCTAAAGGATGATCACCACCACCATCTAAAGACACCCCCATTAGAAGTATTCTGGGATATTCTTGTTTCCAGTTCACCTTCGGGATATTTTTAAACTCATGCCGAGGGTAACTTTCTCTTTTGTTCGAATCCGGGTGACAACATACTTAGAGTTTTGGAAATTATACCCAGCTAAGTTCTTTCTTATGGATATGAAGAGCTCCACATTAATGGTTAAGAGGTTACAAGCATATTTTCCGCAACTCATTAACTTTTCACTCATCTCGAGCCAAAGATCGTCTGAAATAGAAGATTATCTTTTCTACCGATCGAGTCCAACTACAAGCAGCCTGATTCCCTGAAATATTAGGGAGATGTATGCCGGTCTCTATGTAGAAAACTCGAGTGTATTCCAACCTCCCCCAAATCCCTTTATTCCCCAACTTCTCGGTTTAACCAAAAACTCTAAAACCGTGATAGTTGGTGAATTTTCTTAAAAATCAATCTTTATGAACTACAAGTGGCCTGAATTCTCATGAAACCTGAGATTTGTAGGAAACCTGATACCGAGGTTCGACCATAACTCCATGAAACTCGTATGAAAGCCAACATCTTCCAGATTCAAATTTGTGATCGGACAAAAATTAGGAACGTCAACCTTCCTTTGCCCAGGATTACTTGAATTCATCCTACCCAAAGGGAGGGGACAGTTGTTGACACCTAATTTTTACCCTCTACAACCCTATTTAATTCCGAGTTTCTTCAAGTTTAAGATAAAACTCAACATTTATTTTATTCTAATAAAGGATTTTCAAAGTATTTATTTGGGTAAATTGATCATTTTAAATAACGGTTATATATTATCATATTTAATTGCACGAAATTTTATAACTTTGCTACTTAAATATTGAATTTACAAAAATTGGATCCTTGTTTATTTTATTTTCTTATTTATTCATTCATTCATTCATTTCGGCATCGAAGCCAAAGTTGTACTTAATACAGGTGGAGCGAGACTCAAGCCAACGACTCAAAAACTAGACTAGGACAGGTGAAATGGGTCAAAGGCCCGATTAGACTAGGACAGATCTTTTTGATTTGGGCCCAATGGCTTATATTATTTACTTTTTCCTCCCTTTCCCCGTTTATGTGTTTATTTACTTATTTCATTTGTGTAGACTTGGTTAAAATCCCATTTAAGTCCTCTAAAATTGTTTTACATAAATCTTTTCCAAAAATCAATCACTTTTCAACAGATCAAACTTTTTTGAAGTTAGTCAAAAGACGTTTTCAAACAGTCCGGATAACCGCAAGTTAGCAGACATTTTAGGTGCCTAACACCTTCCTAAAACGTTAATAGGAACCACGTACTCAGAATCTCTTAACTTAAATGATTTTTCTATTTTGGATCGTTTAAAGTGTTTTATTAAGGTTTCTTAATTCCTTTTCAAAATTAAGTGGCGACTCTTTAAAAGTCAAAAATTTCTGCAAAACAGAAATGGCGACTCTGCTGTGGATTTTTAACTAGGTTTAAACCAAATGTTGGATTTTTTCTTTTAATTAACTGTTTATATGTTTCGATTCTGTAAAGTTTAACTTTCGCATCTCATGGCATATTCCTGAATTATTTAAACTGTTTGGGGGGGGGTTCGTGGATGTCCCGGCCCCTATTATTCAATTCCAATAATGTGTTGGAAATATGATTAACTTATTAGCATGTGAGTCATCTGATGGCTGTTCGTATTTTCAAACACAAGTTGTCTGCTTGAGAACCAGTGTTCAAACCCAATCTAGACACCTAGGATAGAACAAAATCAAAACCCTATTTTAGGCATGAACCTACGACGAACCAATACCCGAGCGGGGTATTGGGCCTATTAGAAAACCTGCCCTACATCTATTAACCCCGAGTCAATTATAGACGAACCATATTTATGTGTTGAAGAAAAATATGCCTGTCTAATTCAATCCATTATCCTTTAGTGGTCGGGAAAAAGCTTGATTTGCTTACCTTCGTAAGAAGAATTTAGGCAAGCTAAGGAAGAAATTGATCAATTTGGGAGGTTGTATCTAAGGTACATTTTTAGAGTCAACGGATGTCACCAATATAAGAAATGGACGAAGCTAAGAAGGCAAAGGCTGATAGAAGAAGCACCCAGGAGTTAGTATTTTCTATCCCCTGTGTGGGAACGTTTTTTCTTTCATGTTATTTCCCTTTCCCTAAAGATTGTAGCCCTCTTTTGTTATATTTTGTAGGCATTTATGCCCTTTTAGTGTCCATAAAAGTTGGGGGATAATGGATTGACCTTAAGCAAGCATATATTTTTCTTCCAAAATCATTAGGTCCAAACCCTTGGCTCAAAAGGGTCACCCCAGTTAAGATACGCATTATTATAATGTTTTTATGTGATATAATTGTCTTATGTGCTTATGTGCGTTTATTTGGATCAAAGGCAAATTTATCCGTTATGCTCCTATGGATGAATTTGGCTATGACACAAACAACTCTACGTGGCTATTTCTTGTCAAGTATTTTGCATTGCTTATCATATAAGAAAACTAACACATTTGCCCTTGAGTTGTTTTACTAAACTGATAATAGAAAACTACTCCGTTTTGAAATAAGCTGGCAAAACATCCCTACTTCACCCGGTCAAAAGCGCACAAAATCCCATCCTCTGACCGTCATTCAATAATGACTGGAAATGATGAAGAAAATACATTGACCACCAGGGACAATGTAATAGAGGAACAGAGTAAGATGATTGTGGAACTTGCAAGAAAGCTAGAAATGCTTCAGGGGAAATAAATCATACTCAAGATTTGGCTAACCTAGCCATCACTGTCAATGCTCCATCTCCACGAGGACACAGGACTCCACTCCCAATCCCTCCCCTCAGTACGCCTATTCTCGGGGATTAGCCAAATAACATATCGTCCGTATCTGCCCCTCCACTTGTCCAAAATACCAATCGTGAAAATAACCTAGATGCTTACCATCCAAAAAATCTAGCCCTCACCCCACAAAAACATTCTCCGAATCTATAAAATTCATTCCCAAATCCCCAGAACCCATTGGTAAATCCATAAAATCCATCCCCATATCTACCAAATCTTCCAAAGCTATCTCTGAACCTACAAACTTCATTTTGAATTCGCAGAATCCCTTTCAGATACCACTAAACTACTCCCAAATTCCACAAAACTTTCCCAATTTCCAAAATGTCCTCCCCACTTACCATCCAACCTACTCTCATCCTCAAAATTAGTCTACCCTTCCAAATCCTCCTCATGTCATCGTATCCCCTGACATCTACAATTCATTTTCTAATCACAAGATAGATCATTACGAGAAAAAGGAAAAAGAGTGGAGGACCAAGTATGAAATAAAGTTGTTGGCTATGAATAAAGAGATTATGAGGATCAAAGAATCTCATGGGACGGGGGACTATGATAGCCTAGGTTACGATGATCTATGTGTTCACCCTGGAGTAGATCTACCAGAAAGATACAAGGTCCCTAAATTTAAAGTGTTCGACGGTACTGGAAATCCAATGGCCCATATGAGAAGGTATTGTGATTAAACAGTAGGGGTTGGACAAAATGAGGCATTATTGATGCGCATGTTCAGCCGGAGCTGAAGCGGGGAAGCCTTAGATTGGTTCACGTCTCAAGAACTAAAAAGATGGACTAATAGAAGGGCATTGGCTAAAGGTTTCCTTGATAGGTTTGTGTTTAACATTGAAATATTCCTTGACTGGTACTCACTAGATCGTATCAAACAGAAGAATGATGAGTACTTCCAAGACTATGCCTTCCGTTAGAGAAAAGAAGCTGTCAAGGTACAACCTCCCATGTCTGAGGAAGAGATGGTGTCTGTGTTATCTCGCACTCAAGAAGGAGAATATTATACAAGGATGGTGTCCACTGTCAGTGTGAATTTTGTAGATTTGGTAAAAATTAGAGAATCACTAGAAGAAGGTATTCGAACAGGAAAAATTGCCAAAAACCCAACATCGTCTGGGACATCTATGTTCTCAAAGAAGTTAAACGAGGATGTAGGTGTGGTCTCTGCTGATTCTGTTGCTAAATTGAAGAAAAAATTCAAGACTAGAAATATTCTTTTCTCACCGCCGTCACCAAGTTTTTAGCCGATATTCTATGCCCAACCCCAATATCAAGCTCCACTTCCAAATATTTTGAACCAGTCTCAAGTTTCGCAGTCAAATTATCAGTCTCACGTTCAAGGTACTCTTCCAAACAATCAAAGAAACGTCCAAGCTCCTCCAAACTATCATCAAGTACCTCCTCCTACTAATCAAAATCAGTATAACCCCCTACGTATAAACCCTGAAAAGAAGCCTCCTAGAAAATTCACTTCATTGGCTGAAAGTCGTACCCAGCTCTTCGAAAGATTGATGAAATCTGGTTATTTACATCCTATTCCACCAAAGCATACCAATCTTAATTCCCGATTCTTTCAGGCCGATCAATTTTGTGCTTATCATTCAGGAACGCCCGAGCATGATACCAAAGATTGCATCAATCTGAAACACAAGATCCAAGACTTGATCGAACAGAAGATCATCACTCTTCAGGCACCGACATCAAATATCACCAGTAATCCATTGCCTTATCACGAGGAAGCTACGGTTAGCATGACCGAAATAGCAGGTGAATGGATATTTAGCAAGACTATTACTAAGGTAGATCCGCAAAATATGGAAAAGACAAAAAGAGTGGAAAGGAACTCGAAAGGAATTATTGAGCCCCTTATGCTCCGGAAAAAGGTTTTAAGCGTGGAATAGGGTACCAACCAAGAAAGGAAGATGAGATTGAAGATAATTCAAAGTTGAGTTCGTCCAAATCGTCGCCACTCCTACACTAATCATTTCCCGTACGTGAGATGTAAAATAATGATGGTCTTGAGGATGGGATAGGAAATCTGTTCGAGGGATGCAATGTTGTACCAGAAGATTTCCCGAAGCTCAGTGAGGTGAAGAAGGTTGCACAAGGAGAGTCCTTGCAAAATTGGACTTCCAGTCCGCTCCTAATTCGTCTCCCGTCGAAGTAGATGAAATGACAATTACTAATAGTTTTAAAAATTGGTGATGATCCGAAGGAGGCCCAGTCATCCACCATTTCATGTCTCAAATTTTCATTTCACTTTCAAAAAGGCATGGGCCCGCATTTGCGCCAGTCATGAGCCATAATTTTTATTTATTTTCCAAAAGGCCTCCCTTTATTTAAGAAGTTATTTTTAAATATGATTATATTATCATATTTTATTATCTTGTTATAATCTAACATGGTTTATTTTGGTAGCAATAATTTAAAAACCTGCCAATGTCATGTCATGAAAAGAGTTAGACGAATGAAGAAAAGAGAATGCTAATGAATGGAAATAAGGAGATGAAGAGCAGTTAATGAAATATATAGAGGAATTTGAAAACTGAAAGAAGCCCAACCTGGAGGAGCCCTAATCCTACTTGAGATGGATGG
This sequence comes from Capsicum pubescens, assembly GCA_030864215.1. Lineage (NCBI taxonomy): Eukaryota > Viridiplantae > Streptophyta > Magnoliopsida > Solanales > Solanaceae > Capsicum > Capsicum pubescens. The sequence goes on from CM061547.1 coordinate 247,155,803, forward strand.
TCAAGAGTGGACCAAACTAATCAATTCCGATGTGGTAAAGAGATACTATATTTGAAAGATGTTTTAATGTTTATCTCCTTTGTTTGTAATCGCCTTTATGATAGTATTTGTTTTATGATATGTAGTTGCCTAGAATCCCTTCTTTTTATGTACGAACTACGTTCGACCTGAATTCCAAAGAAAGGGATACGTAGGCGGCCTATGTCGGCTTCGGTCAACCCCTTTGAATAATTTATCCCTTCTTTTTATGTATGAACTACATGATGGCCCGAATTCTCAAGAGTGAGATACATAGGCGGCCTATGTCGACTTCGGTCAATCTATTAAAATTTTATATATATTTCTAGCGTAGTCCTGAACTACGTTTGACCTGATTCCTGCTTCAACGGGATACGTAGGCGCCCCAACGGCTCGGTCATATAACCCCAGGAAATGGAAACTAGGGTAGAATTTTCAAGAAGGAATCTCAAAAATTCAGCAGAGAAGATCAACATCCAATAAAGAGAATGAAGATCAGCAAAGACTTCAGATCCACTCGAGATGATATCATGTCAGACTACTCTAAACTGGGGAAGAAATTTTGAGGGAGGCCTCAAAATTTCCACCAAGTACTAGAATATATTTCAAATTCCCTGACACCAGAGGTTAAAGCCAAACTCTTAAATTCACCAGCTGCGACAAAGTCTAGGTGGACTCAATTTCTAGCTATGACAAAACTATTTGAAGAACGCTCCAACAATGATCATGAGTTCTGGAAATCATCCGTCGGATATAGTCAAAGCCACGAGAAAGACGTTCATTGAGCTAGTACATGACATGACTGGCAAAAATTTTCTAAAGCTTATACAGATACTTTCAAAACTATTTCCTAAGGATAAGACTACTTTTGAAAAAAAATCTTTACAAATCTTTTACTTAGTGATTGCCTAGGCGTCTATGGGAGAAGGGACCAAGGGTGGAGATATTAATGTGATGGGGCACCTGAAATATGGCGAGGAGAAAACCGAATAGACAAGAAAGTCAACACGAAGTAGTTTTATACAAACTAATCATTTTTCTGTGGATGCAGGGATCGATACACAAAAATGAGCGTTTCTTTCGAAAAATCGCCAAACAAGTCGGGATCCATGACAGAGCATATAATGCTTAAGAACGGCATATTCAAGGCAGTTAGCATAATAAATACAATAATCAAATGATCACTCAATAGGGGGAAAAGCAGAAAGCCGCCCTCTAAATTCACCTTAAGCCAAACAGGGTGAGAGCAACTTTGGGTCTACTAATTGTCTACTTCAAGTATAGGCACATGTAGAAAGCAAGACGCAGATAAACAAACTCAGGTGAAACTACTTTCAAATCGCCAAGAGTGCCATTTTATATTATTTCATATCATCGCCGAGAGGGCCATTTCATATCATCGCCGAGAGGGCTATTTCATAGCATTGCCGAGAGGGCCATTCATATCATTGCCAAGAGGGCCATTTCATAGCATTGCCAAGAGGGCCATTTCATAGCATTGCCGAGAGATCCATTCACATCATTGCCAAGAGGGACATTTCATAGCATTTTCGAGAGGGCCATTCACATCATTGCCAAGTGGGACATTTCATATCATCGCCGAGAGGGCCATTTCATATCATTGCCAAGAAGGCCATTTTATATCATTTCCAAGAGGGCCATTCATATCATCGTCGAGAGGGCCATTTCATATCATTAGCATTTCATATCTGTTGATACGCAAGCCATAAACGCTGGTATCAAAGATATCATCAGTATTCTTTATTTGTTGACACGCAAGACTTAAATACTGGTATCGAGGATATCATTATATTTCATATCTAATGACACGCAAGATATAAACGCTGGCGTAGAGGATATCATCATTATTTAATATCTGTTGACACGCTAGACACAAATACTGGCGTCGAGGATATCTCATCATTTGAAGAGATGCCTTAAAGTCGGTGTCTAAAGACAGATTATACATGAGACTTCCAAGAAATTGACAATTTGAGGGTCATTTATAAGTCATATTATTTGAAATATGATAGTTTGCAAGATCACCTTTGAATTGATAACTCATAGGTAATCCATAAGCCACAACAATATCCTAACCGGATAGTGTGCAAGGTTACCCAAAAATTAATAGTTCGAAGGTTATCCATAAGTCGCAACTAAATCTATATCGAAGATTATGCAAGATTATCAAATTGAAATGTCTAAGGGTTCTCTATAAGCCGCGCCATATCCAAGATCGATTATGAGTAGGATTACCCAAATACTAGCAATTTGAGACATATCTGTATGTCATATTGTATCCAAGGACAGATGATGTGCAGGAATACCGGAGAGCTAACGATTGGAGGGATACCTGTAAGTCATCTCTTATCTAAGGTCGAATAATATGACGGATTACCTAAAGGCTAGAAATTCAAAGGATATCCGTAAGTCGCCTCGTATCCAACATCAAATAATATGCAAGATTATCCAAAGATGGTCAATTCAAGGGAAAGCTATAAGTCGTATCGATACAAAGATGCGCAAGACTTACCCGAGATCATGGGCAAAGAGTTATTTTCAATGACCAGAAAGGTTATCATTCCAAATGTCACAAGCATTATAGGTAACCAAACAGGTTGCCGCATCAGCATAAGATTAAACGGTTGTAGGGACCGTTCTGCATAAAGTGTCCTTGGTGTCCAAAAGGACACCCTACTTTGAAGACATATTCACTCGAACAAATAAGTTAGTTATGCAACAACCAAAAGGATGTTGCGTCTGTTATCGCAAGTTATTTCATTCCAAATAGGTACATGAAAAAATGACTCCTCTTTTCAGGCAACAACCCATGTGGAAATATGGTAAAATACTATACACTTCTTTTGTGAATTATGCTTATGACTAATGATTTTTCTTTGAGATATTGTCGAGAGCATCCGAGAGGATGAAAATCTCAAATCTAAACCACAGGTGCGGATGACTTTAGATAGGACGCAGCATAACGTGGAACTTTTTCTTAGCAGCAAAATTGGACATAGTCTAGAGATGGACGTCAAACTCTCTGGATGCGAGCTAAAGGATGATCACCACCACCATCTAACCACACCCCTATTAGAAGGCATATGGGTATTCTGGGATATTCTTGTTTCCGCTTCACCTTTGAGATATTTCTAAACTCATGTCGAGGGTAACTTTCTCTTTTGTTTGAGTCCGGGTGACAACATACTTAGAGTTTTGGAAATTATACCCAGCTAAGTTCTTACCTATAGATACGAAGAAATCAATATTCATGTTTAAGAGGTTACCAGCATCTTTTCCGCAACTCATTAATTTGTCACTCATCCCGAGACAAAGATCGTCTGAAATGAAAGATTATCTTTTCTACAAAGCCAGTCGAACTAAGAGCAGTCTGATTTCCTGAAATCTTAGGGATATGTAGGTCGGGCTCTATGTAGAAAACTCGACTAAATTCCAACATCCCCCAAATCCCTTTATTCCTCAACTTCTCGGTTTACCAAACACTCTAAAACCGTGATAGTTGGTCAATTTTCTTGAAAATCAAGATTTATGAACTACAAGTGGCCTGAATTCTCATGAAACCTGAGATATGTAGGAAACCTGATACCGAGGTTCGTCCATAACTCCATGAAACTCGTGCGAAAGCCAACATCTTTCAGATTCGAATTTGTGGTCGGATAAAAATTAGGAACGTCAACCTCCCTTTGCCCAGGATTACTTGTATCCATCCTACCCAAAGGGAGGGGGCAGTTGTCGACACCTAATTTTTACCCTCCACAACCCAATTTAATTTCGAGTTTCTTCAAGTTTAAGATAAAACCACAACATTTATTTTATCCGAATAAAGAATTTTCAATGTATTTATTTGGGTAAATTGGTCATTTTAAGTAACTATTATATATTATCGTATTTAATTACATGAAATTTTATAACTTTTCTACTTAAATATCTAGTTTAAAAAAATTAGATTTTAATCAAGGTTTATCTTGAAACAAATTCAAATGATTAAACTCTCAATTTTAAAATAATTCATTCTCAAAAATAATTTATTCGGATAAATATGTGTTTGATTTTATTAAAATAAGAAACTCAGGATTAAAATAGAGATTAATTTCTTTTAAAATTTAATTAGATTTGGTCAATTTATTAAATTTAACCTTAATTGAAAAGGATTTGACCATACTTACAATGTAATTGGTCAATTAATTTTTAATTAGTCTAAAATTTAAATATTGTCTAAATTCAAATGAATAGGCTCATTTAAAAATTAGCCTAAATTCATAATCCCTAATTTAATTGGGGTTATCTTAAAATAACCCTAATTGAACTAACTATCAGCAGCCCATTCTTTACTTAACCTTACCAGCCCAACATAATAACATAACCCGACCCAGTCCCCTTATATTTTTCCCTTAACCAGTAACCACAACATATAGCAACATCATTGACAAACAACAACATATACACGGGCAACCAATACCCGACCCGATTTCATCCAAATTCGACCCGGCAAAGATTCGGAGTAGCTTGTTCTCGCCCAAACGTCTTCCTCTCTAATTGAATCCATACTTCTTCACGTGATTAGCATGGTGATTGACACGAAATCGGTCTCGAATCTTCTAGAAATGAGGTTAGGTGTCACCTCCAACGTCTGAATTTCGTGAATTTCGGGATAACTTGTACGAATCTGTACCTATTTGGCAAATTTTTGTTGGTTCTTCGGGAAATTATCCATTTCCCCCAATGGTTATTCTCCAAATCCAAATGGGGGGTACAATCTGTTACGACCCTCATTATTTGAATTTCAAATTCCCCTAAAAAAGAATTCTGAAAATATCCCCCAATGGTCCCTTATATAAACGACCAATTGTGTGCTTTTGAAGGGGGATTTTTTTTTGGGGAAGATTTTTTGTCCGAAAATCGAGGGTTGAAGATTTTCTTTTAGAAAGAAAAAAAAATTAGAGAAGTAATCTTCAATAGGGGAGTTGGAAAAATCCGAAAGGTTCGAACCTTTCAAGAAAAAAAGGGGGGGAAATAGTTCTCGTATTATAAGCTTTGTTGTTAAGAAGAGTCGACGGTTGTTCGTAGCTTTAGAAGTCACGAAAAATTCCCAAGGTGGTAATCGAGATTCCGTCAAAGTTCGACTCCCGTTTTGCTGCCCAACATCCGGTAAGATAGGATCACGAATATTTCTATTTATCACTAAATCTACATAAGGTGAATGCAACTTATTCTTTTTCTTTTACTTTTTCTTTTTCATGTGAATCCTATTTGGAGTCCAAGTGGACTCCCGTTCCTATGCATTTTCGATGGACCAATGAGGCCCACTTGGTTGAGACAACTTCGAATAGAAAGTCCAAATGTTGATCCCATGGCGTATCAATACAAGAAGATGGTAAAAGAGAAGGGGTTGAAATCCCACATTCGAAGCGGCTAAGAGACAAAAGTCTCTTCTGTTGTTTTATTTTAGTTAATTTTTGTTGTCCTTGTTTATTTTATTTTCTTATTTATTCATTCATTCATTTCGGCCTCGAATTCAAAGTTGTACTTAATACAGATGGAGCGAGACTCGAGCCAACGACTCAAAAACTAGACTAGGACAGGTGAAATGGGTCAAAGACCCGATTAGACTAGGACATGTCTTGTTGGTTTGGGCCCAATGGCCTATATTATTTACTTTTGCCTCCCTTTCCCCGTTTATGTGTTTACTTGCTTATTTCATTTGTGTAGACTTAGTTAAAATCCTTATTAAGTCGTCTAAAATTGTTTTACACAAATCTTTTCCAAAAATCAATCACTTTTCAACAGATCAAACTTTTTTGAAGTTAGTCAAAAGACGTTTTCATACAGTCCAGATAACCGCAAGTTAGCGGATGTTTTAGGTGCCTAACACCTTCCTAAAATGTTAATAGGAAACGCGTACTAAGAATCTCTTAACTTAAACTATTTTTCTGTTTTGCACCGTTTAAAGTGTTTTATTAAGTTTTCTTAATTCCTTTTCAAAATTAAGTGGCGACTCTTTAAAAGTCAAAAAAATTCGCAAAACAGAAATGGCGACTCTGCTGGGGATTTTTAACTAGGTTTTAACCAAATATTTGATTTCGTCTATTGATTAACTGATTATATGTTTAGATTCTATAAAGTTTAACTATTGCATCTCATGGCATATTCCTGCATTATTTAAACTGTTTTGGGGTTTCATGGATGTCTCGGCCCCTATTATTCAATTCCAATAATGTATTGGAAATATGAACAACTTATTAGCACGTGAGTCATCTGATGGCTATTCGTATTTTCAAAATCAAGTTGTCCTCTTGAGAACCAGTGTTCAAACCCAATCTAGACACCTAGAATAGATCTAAATCAAAACCCTATTTTAGGCAAGAGCTTAGGACGAACCAATACCCGAGCGGGGTATTGGGCCCATTAGAAAACCTTCCCTGTGTCTATTAACCCCGAGTCAATTATAGACGAACCATATTTATGTGTTGAATAAAATATATGCCTGTCTAAGTCAATCCATTATCCTTTAGGGGTCGGGAAAAAAACTTAATTTGCTTACCTTCGTAAGAAGAATTGAAGCAAGTTAAGCAAGAAATTGATCAATTTAGGAGGTTGCATCTAAGGCACAGTTTGAGTGTCAACGGATGTCACCAATATAAGAAATGGATGAAGCTAAGAAGGCGAAGGCTGATAGAAGAAGCACCCTGGAGTTAGTATTTTCTATCCCTTGTGTGGGAACGTGTCTTCTTTCATGTTATTTCCCTTTCCCTAAAGATTGTATCCCTCTTTTGTTATCTTTTGTAGGCATTTATGCCTTTTTAGTGTCTATAAAAGTTGGGGGATAATGGATTGACCTTAATCAAGCATATATTTTTCTTAAAAATCGTTAGGCCCAAACCTTTGGCTCAAAAGGGTCACCCCAGTTAGGATACGCATTATTATAATGTTTTTATATGATATAACTATCTTATGTGTTTATGTGCGTTTGTTTGGATCAAAGGCAAGTTTATCCATTATGCTCCTATGGATGAATTTGGCTATGACACAAACAACTCTACGTGGCTATTTCTTGTCAAGTATTTTGCATTACTAATCACATATGAAAACTAACACATTTGCCCTTAAGTTGTTTTACTAAACAGATAATAGAAAACTACTCTGTGTTGAAATAAGATGGCAGAACATCCCTACTTCACCCGGTCAAAAGCGCACAAAATCCCATCCTCTGACCATCATTCAATAATGACTGGAAATGATGAAGAAAATACATTGACCACCAGGGACAATTTAACAGCGCAACAGAGTGAGATGATTGCGAAACTCGCAAGAAAGCTAGAAATGCTTCAAGAGGAAATAAATCATACTCGAGATTTGGCTAACCTGGCCTTCACTGTCAATGCTCCAGCTACAGGAGGACACGGGACTCCACTCCAAATTCCTCCCCTCAGTACACCTATTCTCGGGGATTAGCCAAATAACATATCATTCGTCTCTGCCCCTCTACTTGTCCAAAATACCAATCGTGAAAATAACCTAGATGTTTACCATCCTTAAAATCTAGCCCTCGCCCCACAAAATCCTTCTCCAAATCTAGAAAATTCATTCCTGAATCCCAAGAACCCATAGGTAAATCCACAAAATCCATCCCCAAAACTGCCAAATCTATCTTCGAACCCACAAACTTCATTTCTGAATCCGCAGAATCCCTCTCAGATACCACCAAACTACTCTCAAATTCCACAAAACTTTCCCAATTTCCAAAATATCCTCCCCACTTACCAACCAACCTCCTCTCATCCTCAAAATCAAGCTACTTTTCTAAATTCTCCGCATGCCATCGTATCCCCTGACATCTACAATTCATTTCCTAATCTCGAGATAGATCATTATGAGGAGAAGGAAAAAGATTGGAGGACCAAGCATGAAATAACGTTGATGGCTATGAATGGTACTCACTAGATCGGATCAAACAGAAGAATGATGAGTACTTCCAAGACTATGCCTTCCGTTGGAGAAAACAAACTGCCTAGGTACAACCACCCATGTCTGAGGAAGAGATGGTGTCTGTGTTCTCTCGTTCTCAAGAGGGCGAATATTATACCATGATGGTGTCCGCTGTCAAGGCGACTTTTGCAGATTTGGTAAAAATTGGAGAATCATTAGAAGAAGGTATTCGGTCAGAAAAATTTCCAAAACCCCAACATCATCTGGGACTTCTATATTCTCAAAGAAGTTAAAGGAGGATGTAGGTATGGTCTCTGCTGATTCTATTGCTAAATTGAAGAAGAAATTCAAGCCTAGGAATATTCTTTCCTCACCGCCGTCACCAAGTTTTCAGCCTATATTCTATGCCCAACCCTAATATCAAGCTCCACTTCCAAATATTTTGCCCCAGTATCAAGTTTCGCAGTCAAATTATCAGTCTCATGTACAAGCTACTCTTCCAAACAATCAAAGAAATGTCCAAGATCCTCCAAACTATCATAAAGTACCTCCTCCTGCTAATCAAAATTAGTATAACCCCCCACGTATAAACCCTGTAAAGAAGCCTCCTAGAAAATTTACTCCATTGGTTGAAAGTCGTACCCAGTTCTTCGAAAAATTGATGAAAGCTGGTTATTTATAGCCTATTCCACCAAAGCATACCTATCTTAATTCCCGATTCTTTCAGGTCGATCAATTATGTGCTTATCATTCAGGAGCGCCGGGCATGATACCAAAAATTACATCAATCTGAAACACAATATCCAAGACTTGATCGACCAGAAGATTATCACTCTTCAGGCACCAACATCAAATGTCACTAGTAATCCATTGCCTAATCACGAGGAAGCTACGGTTAGCATTACCAAAATAGCAGACGAATGGGTATTTGGTAAGACTATTACTAAGGTAGATCCACAAAATTTGGAAAAGACAAAAAAAGTGGAAAGGAACTTGAAAGGAATTATTGAGCCTCTTATTCTCCCAGATAAAGCTTTTAAGCGTGGAATAGGGTACCAACCAAGAAAGGAAGATGAGATTGAAGATAATTCAAAGATGAGTTCGTCCAAACCGTCGCCACTTCTGCACTAATCATTTCCCGTGCGTGAGATGTCAAATAATGATGGTCTTGGGGATGGGATAGGAAATACGTTCTAAGGATGTAATGTTGTACCAGAAGATTTTTCGAAGCCCAGTGAAGTGAAGAAGGTTGCACCAGGAGAGGTTTTACAAAATTGGACTTCCACTCCGCTCCTAATTCATCGGTCGTCGGAGTAGATGAAATGACAATTACTAATAGTTTTAAAAATCGGTGATGATACGAAGGAGGCCAAGTGATCCACCCTTTCATGTCCCAAATTTTCATTTCGCTTTAAAAAAGGCAGTCGCATTTGCCCGAGTCATGAGCCATAATTTTTAATTTTTTTCAAAAGGCCTCCCTTTATTTAAGAAGTTATTTTTAAATATGATTATATTATCATCTTTTATTATCCTGTTATAATCTAACATGGTTTATTCTGGTAGCAGTAATTTTAAAACCTGCCAATGTCATGTCATGAAAAGATTTAGACGAATGAAGCAAAGAGAATGATAATGAATGGAAAGAAGGTGATGAGGAGCAGTTAATGAAATATATAGAGGAATTTGAAAACTTAAAGAAGCCCAACCTGGAGGAGCCCTAATCCTACTTGAGATGGATGGTCAAGAATGGACCAAACCAATCAATTCTGATGCGGTAAAGAGATACTATATTTGAAAGATGTTTTAACATTTATCTCCTTTGTTTGTAATCGTCTTTATGATAGTATTTATTTTATGATATGTAATTGCCTAGAATCCCTTCCTTTCATGTAGGAACTACGTTGGACCTGAATTCCCAAGAAAGGGATACGTAGACGGCCTATGTTGGCTTCGGTCAACCTCTTAAAATAATTTATCCCTTCCTTTTATATATGAACTACATGATGGCCTGAATTCTCAAGAATCAGATACGTAGGCGGCCTATGTCGGCTTTGGTCAATCCATTAAAATTTTATATATATTCCTAGCGTAGTCCTGAACTACATTTGACCTGATTTCTGCTTCAATGGGATACGTAGGCACCCCAACGGCTCGGTCATATAACACAAGGAAATTGAAACTAGGGCAAAATTTTCGAGAAGGAATCTCAAAAATTCACAAGAGAAGATCAACATCCAACAAAGAGAATGGAGATCAGCAAAGACTTCAGATCCACTTGAGATGACATCATCTCAGACTACTTTAAACTGGGGCAGAAATTTTGAGGGAGACCTCATAATTTCCACCAAGTACTAAATTATATTTCAAATTCCCTAGCACCAGAGGTTAAAGCCAAACCCTTAAAGTCACCGGCTGTGACAAAGTCTAGGTGGACTCAATTTCTAGCTATGATAGAATTATTTGAAGAACGCTCCAACAATGATCATGAGCTGTGGAAATCATTCGTCGGATATAGTCAAATCCACGAGAAAGACGTTCATTGAGCTAGTACATGACATGACTGGCAGAAATTTTCTAAAGCTTTTACAGATACATTCAAAACTATTTGCTAAGGATAAGACTACTTTTGAAAAAAATCTTTACAAATCTTTTACTTAGTGATTGCCTGGGCATCTATGGGAGCAGGGACCCAGGGTGGAGATACCAATGTGATGGGGAACCTAAAAGATGGCAAGGAGCAAACCGAGCAGACAAGAAAGTCAACACAAAGTAGTTTTATTCAAACTAATCATTTTTCTGTGGATGCAAGGATCGATACACAAAACTGAGCGTTTCTTTCGAAAAAACCACAAACAAGTCAGGAGCCATGCTAGAGCATATAATGCTTAAGAATGGCATAGTCAAGGGAGTTAGCATAATAAATACAATAATCAAAAGATCACTCCATAGGGGGAAGAGCAGAAAGCCTCCCTCAAAATGCACTTTAAGCCAAACAGGGTGAGAGAAACTTTGGGTCTACTAATTGTCTACTTCAAGTATAGGTACATGTAGAAAGCAAGACACAGAAAAACAAACTCAGGTGAAACTGCTTTCAAATTGCCAAGAGGGCCATTTTATATTATTTCATATCATCGTCGAGAGGGCCATTTCATATCATCGCCAAGAGGGCCATTTTATATTATTTCATATCATCGCCGAGAGGGCCATTTCATATCATCGCCAAGAGGGCCATTGCATAGCATTGCCGAGAGGTCCATTCATATCATTGCCAAGAGGGCCATTTCATAGCATTGCCAAGAGGGCCATTTCACAGCATTGTCGAGAGGGCCATTTACATCATTGCCAAGAGGGCCATTTCATAGCATTGTCGAGAGGGTCATTCACATTATTGCCAAGTGGGCCATTTCATATCATCGTCGAGAGGGCCATTTCATATTATTTCCAAGAAGGCCATTTTATATCATTGCCAAGAGGGATATTCATACATAGCCGAAAGGGCCATTTCATATCATCAGCATTTCATATCTGTTGACACGCAAGACATAAACTCTGGCATCGAGGATATCATCAGTATTTTACATCTATTGATACACAAGACATAAATGTTGGCATCGAGGATATCATCACATTTCATATCTATTGACACGCAAGATATAAACACTGGCGTCGAGGATATCATCATCATTTAATAGTTGTTGACACGCTAGACACAAACGTTGGCGTCGAGGATATCTCATAATTTTATGAATCAGCATCTGAATGCATCAAGAGCCCATGATTTTAAGGGATGCCTTAAAGTCGGTGTCTAATGACAGATTATACAAGTGACTTCCTAGAAGTTGACAATCTGAGGGTCATCTATAAGTCATATTATTTGAAATATGATAGTGTGCAAGATCACCTTTGAATTGATAGCTCATAGGTCATCCATAAGCCAAAACAATATCCTAACCGAATAGTGTGCAAGTTTACCAAAAAATTGATAGTTCGAAGATTACCCATAAGTTGCAACTAAATCCTTACCGAAGATTATGCAAGATTATAAAATTAAAATATCTAAGGGTTCTCTATAAGCCGCTCCATATCGAAGATCGATTATGTGCAGGATTACCCAAAGACTAGCAATTTGAGACAGATCTGTAAGTCATATTGTATACAAGGTCGGATGATGTGAAGGAATACCAGAGATCTAACGATTGGAGGGATACATGTAAGTCATCTCTTATCCAAGTTCGGATAATGTGCAGGATTACCTAAAGGCTAGCAATTCAAAGGATATCCGTAATTCTCCTCGTATCCAACATTAAATAATATGCAAGATTATCCAAAGATGGTCAATTCAAGTGAAAGCTATAAGTCGTATAGATAAAAAGATGCGCAAGACTTACCCGAGATCATGGACAAAGAATTATTGTAAATGACCGGAAAGGTTATCATTCCACATGTGACAAACATTATAGGTAAATAAACAATTTGCCGCATCAGCATAAGATTAAACGGCTATAGGGACCGTTCTACATAAAGTGTCGTTGGTGTCCAAAAGGTCACCCCACTTTGAAGACATATTCACTCGAACAAATGAGTTAGTTATGCAACAACCAAAAGGGCGTTGCGTCTATTATCGCAAGTTATTTCATTCCAAACAGGTACATAAAATATGACTCTGCTTTTCAGGCAACAACCCATGTGGAAATATGGTAAAATACTATACATTTCTTTCGTGAATTATGCTTATGACTAATGATTTTTGTTTGAGATATTGTAGAGAGCATCCGAGAGGATGAAAATCTCAAATCAAAATCACAGGTGCGAATGACTTCAAATAGGACGCAGCACAACGTGGAACTCTTTCTAAGCAGCAAAATGGGACATAGTCTAGAGAAGGACGTCAAACTCTCTGGACGCAAGCTAAAGGATGATCACCACCACCATCTAACCACACCCCTATTAGAAGTATTCTAGGATATTCTTGTTTCCAGTTCACCTTCGGGATATTTTTAAACTCATGCCGAGGGTAACTTTCGCTTTTGTTCGAATCCGGGTGACAACATACATAGAGTTTTGGAAATTATACCCAGCTAAGTTCTTTCTTATGGATATGAAGAGATCCACATTAATGGTTAAGAGGTTACTAGCATATTTTCCGCAACTCATTAACTTGTCACTCATCCCGAGCCAAAGATCGTCTGAAATAGAAGATTATCTTTTCTACCGATCGAGTCCAACTATAAGCAGCCTGATTCCCTGAAATATTAGGGATATGTATGCCGGGCTCTATGTAGAAAACTCGAGTGTATTCCAACCTCCCCCAAATTCCTTTATTCCCCAACTTCTCGGTTTAACCAAAAACTCTAAAACCGTGATAGTTGGTGAATTTTCTTAAAAATCAAGCTTTATGAACTACAAGTGGCCTGAATTCTCATGAAACCTGAGATTTGTAGGAAACATGATACCGAGGTTCGACCATAACTCCATGAAACTCGTATGAAAGCCAACATCTTCCAGATTCGAATTTGTGGTCGGACAAAAATTAGGAACGTCAACCTTCCTTTGCCCAGGATTACTTGAATCCATCCTACCCAAAGGGAGGGGGCAGTTGTTGACAACTAATTTTTACCCTCTACAACCCTATTTAATTCCGAGTTTCTTCAAGTTTAAGATAGAACTTAACATTTATTTTATTCTAATAAAGGATTTTCAAAGTTTTTATTTGGGTAAATTGATCATTTTAAGTAACGGTTATATATTATCGTATTTAATTACACGAAATTTTATAAATTTACTACTTAAATATTGAATTTACAAAAATTGAATTTTAATCAAGGTTTATCTTGGAACAAATTCAAATGATTAAACTCTCAATTTTAATATAATTTATTCTCAAAATTAATTTATTCAGATAAATATGTGTTTGATTTTATTAAATTAAAAAACTCAAGATTAAAATAGTGATTAATTTGTTTTAAAATTTCATTAGATTTGGTCAATTTATTAAATTTAACCTTAATTGAAAAGGATTTGACCATAATTACAATGTAATTGGTCAATTAATTTTTAATTAGGCTAAAATTTAAATACTGGCTAAATTCTAATGAATAGGCTAATTTAACAATTAGCCTAAATTCATAGTCCCTAATTTAATTAGGGTTATCTTTAAATAACCCCAATTGAACTAACTATCAGCAGCCCATTCTTTACTTAACCTTACCAGCCCAACATAATAACATAACCCGGCCTAGTCCACTTATCTTTTTCCCTTAACCAGTAACAACAACATATAGCAACATCATCGACAAACAGCAACATATACACAAGCAACCAATACCCGACACAATTTCATCCAAATTCGACCCGGAAAAGATCCGGAGTAGCTCGTTCTCGCCCAAACATCTTCCTCTCTAATTGAATCCATACTTCTTCACGTGATTATCATGGTGATTGATACGAAATCGGTCTCGAATCTTCTAGAAACGAGGTTAGGTGTCACCTCCAACATCCGAATTTCATGAATTTCGGGATAACTTGTACGAATTCGTACCTATTTGGCAAATTTTTACTGGTTCTTCGGGAAATTATCCATTTCCCCCAATGGTTGTTTTCCAAATCCAAATGGGGAGTACAATCGGTTACGACCCTCATTATTTGAATTTCAAATTCCCCTCAAAAGTATCCCAAAAATATACCCCAATGGTCCCCAATATAAACGACCAATTGTGTGCTTTTGAAGGGGGATTTTTTTTGGGATGATTTTGGGTCCGAAGATCGAGGGTAGAAGATTTTCTTTTAGAAAGAAAAATAAAATTAGAGAAGTAATCTTCAATAGAGGAGTTGGAAAAATCCGAAAGGTTCAAACCTTTCAAGAAAAAAAGAGGGGGAAATAGTTCTCGTATTATAAGTTCTGTTGTTAAGAAGAGTCAACGGTTGTTCATAGTTTCAGAAGTCACGAAAAATTCCCAAGGTGGTAATCGAGATTCCGTCAAAGTTCGAGTCCCATTTTGCTTCCCAACATCCGGTAAGATAGGATCACGAATATTTCGATTTATCACTAAATCTACATAAGGTGAATGCAACTTATTCTTTTCCTTTTTCTTTTTCTATTTCATGTGAATCCTATTTGGAGTCCAAGTGGAGTCCCGTTCCTATGCATTTACGATGGACCAATGAGGCCCACCTGGTTGAGACAACTTCGGATAGAAAGTCCAAATGTCGATCCCATGGCATATCAATACAAGAAGATGAAAAAAGAGAAGGGGTTGAAATCCCACATTCAAAGCGGCTAAGAGACAAAAGTCTCTTCTGTTGTTTTATTTTAGTTAATTTTTGTTGTCCTTGTTTATTTTATTTTCTTATTTATTCATTCATTCATTTCAGCATCGAAGCCAAAGTTGTACTTAATACAGGTGGAGCGAGACTCAAGCCAACGACTCAAAAACTAGACTAGGACAGGTGAAATGGGTCAAAGGCCCGATTAGACTAGGACAGGTCTTTTTGATTTGGGCCCAATGGCTTATATTATTTACTTTTTCCTCCCTTTCCCCGTTTATGTGTTTATTTACTTATTTCATTTGTGTAGACTTGGTTAAAATCCCTATTAAGTCCTCTAAAATTGTTTTACATAAATCTTTTCCAAAAATCAATCACTTTTCAACAGATCAAACTTTTTTGAAGTTAGTCAAAAGAAGTTTTCAAACAGTCCGGATAACCGCAAGTTAGCAGACGTTTTAGGTGCCTAACACCTTCCTAAAACGTTAATAGGAACCACGTACTCAGAATCTCTTAACTTAAATGATTTTTCTATTTTGGATCGTTTAAAGTGTTTTATTAAGGTTTCTTAATTCCTTTTCAAAATTAAGTAGCGACTCTTTAAAAGTCAAAAATTTCTGCAAAACAGAAATGGCGACTCTGCTGGGGATTTTTAACTAGGTTTAAACCAAATGTTGGATTTTGTCTTTTAATTAACTGTTTATATGTTTCGATTCTGTAATGTTTAACTTTCGCATCTCATGGCATATTCCTGAATTATTTAAACTGTTTGGGGGGTTTTGTGGATGTCCCGGCCCCTATTATTCAATTCTAATAATGTTTTGGAAATATGAATAACTTATTAGCACGTGATTCATCTGATGGTTGTTCGTATTTTCAAACACAAGTTGTCCGCTTGAGAACCAGTGTTCAATCCCAATCTAGACACCTAGGATAGAACAAAATCAAAACCCTATTTTAGGCATGAACCTAGGACGAACCAATACCCGAGCGGGGTATTGGGCCCAGTATAAAACCTGCCCTACATCTATTAACCCCGAGTCAATTATAGACGAACCATATTTATGTGTTGAAGAAAAATTTGCCTGTCTAATTCAATCCATTATCCTTTAGTGGTCGGGAAAAAGCTTGATTTGCTTACCTTCGTAAGAAGAATTGAAGCAAGCTAAGCAATAAATTTATCAATTTGGGAGGTTGTATCTAAGGTACATTTTTAGAGTCAACGGATGTCACCAATATAAGAAATGGACAAGCTAAGAAGGCAAAGGCTGATAGAAGAAGCACCCAGGAGTTAGTATTTTCTATCCCCTGTGTGGGAACGTTTTTTCTTTCATGTTATTTCCCTTTCCCTAAAGATTGTAGCCCTCTTTTGTTATATTTTGTAGGCATTTATGCCCTTTTAGTGTCCATAAAAGTTGGGGGATAGTGGATTGACCTTAAGCAAGCATATATTTTTCTTCCAAAATCGTTAGGTCCAAACCCTTAGCTCAAAAGGGTCACCCCAGTTAAGATACGCATTATTATAATATTTTTATGTGATATAATTGTCTAATGTGCTTATGTGCGTTTATTTGGATCAAAGGCAAATTATCCTTTATGCTCCTATGGATGAATTTGGCTATGACACAAACAACTCTACGTGGCTATTTCTTGTCAAGTATTTTGCATTGCTTATCATATATGAAAACTAACACATTTGCCCTTGAGTTGTTTTACTAAACTGATAATAGAAAACTACTACGTTTTGAAATAAGCTGGCAAAACATCCCTACTTCATCCGGTCAAAAGCGCACAAAATCCCATCCTCTGACCATCATTCAATAATGACTGGAAATGATGAAGAAAATACATTGACCACCAAGGTCAATGTAATAGCGGAACAGAGTAAGATGATTGTGGAACTCGCAAGAAAGCTAGAAATGTTTCAGGGGAAATAAATCATACTCAAGATTTGGCTAACCTAGCCATCACTGTCAATGCTCCAGCTCCAGGAGGACACATGACTCCACTCCCAATCCCTCCCCTCAGTACGCCTATTCTCGGGGATTAGCCAAATAACATATCGTCCGTATCTGCCCCTCCACTTGTCCAAAATACCAATCGTGAAAATAACCCAGATGCTTACCATCCAAAAAATCTAGCCCTCACCCCACAAAACCATTCTCCGAATCTATAAAATTCATTCCCAAATCCCTAGAACCTATTGGTAAATCCATAAAATCCATCCCCATATCTACCAAATCTGCCAAAGCTATCTCTGAACCCACAAACTTCATTTTTGAATTCGCAGAATCCCTTTCAGATACCACCAAACTACTCCCAAATTCCACAAAACTTTCCCAATTTCCAAAATGTCCTCCCCACTTACCATCCAACCTACTCTCATCCTCAAAATCAGTCTACCCTTCCAAATCCTCTTCATGCCATCGTATCCCCTGACATATACAATTCATTTTCTAATCCCAAGATAGATCATTACAAGGAGAAGGAAAAAAAGTGGAGGACCAAGTATGAAATAAAGTTGTTGGCTATGAATAAAGAGATTATGAGGATCAAAGAATCTCATGGGACGGGGGACTATGATAGCCTAGGTTACGATGATCTATGTGTTCACCCTGGAGTAGATCTACCAGAAAGATACAAGGTCCCTAAATTTAAAGTGTTCGACGGTACTGGAAATCCAATGGCCCATATGAGAAGGTATTGTGATTAAATAGTAGGGGTAGGACAAAATGAGGCATTATTGATGCGCATGTTCAGCCGGAGCTGAAGCGGCGAAGAGGATATCTCATAATTTTATGAATCAGCATCTGAATGCATCAAGAGCACACGATTTGAAGAGATGCCTTAAAGTCGGTGTCTAAAGATAGATTAGACAAGTGACTTCCTAGAAATTGACAATTTGAGGGTCATCTATAAGTCATATTATTTGAAATATGATAGTGTTCAAGATCACCTTTGAATTGATAGCTCATAGGTCATCCATTAGCCACAACAATATCCTAACCAGATAGTGTGCAAGGTTACTCAAAAATTGATAGTTCAAAGGTTACCCATAAGTTGCAACTAAATCTTTACCGGAGATTATGCAAAATTATCAAATTGAAATGTCTAAAGGTTCTCTATAAGCCGCACCATATCCATGATCGATTATGTGCAGGATTACCCAAAGACTAGCAATTTGAGACATATCTATAAGTCATACTATATCCAAGGTCAGATGATGTGCAGGAATACCAAAGAGCTAACGATTGGAGGGATACCTGTAAGTCATCTCTTATCCAAGGTCGGATAATGTGCAGGATTACCTAAAGGCTAGAAATTCAAAGAATATCCATAAGTCGCCTCGTATCCAGCATCAAATAATATGCAAGATTATCCAAACATGGTCAATTCAAGGGAAAGCTATAAGTCGTATCGATACAAAGATGCACAAGACTTACCCGAGATCATGGGCAAAGAATTATTGTCAATGACCGGAAAGGTTATCATTCCATATGTGACAAGTATTATAGGTAACAAAAGAGGTTTCGCATCAGCATAAGATTAAACGGTTGCAGGGACCGTTCTGCATAAAGTGTCGTTGGTGTCCAAAAGGTCACCCCACTTTGAAGACATATTCACTCGAACAAATGAGTTAGTTATACAACAACCAAAAGGGTGTTGCATCTGTTATCACAAGTTATTTCATTCCAAATAGGTACATGAAAAGATGACTCCGATTTTTAGGCAACAACTCATGTGGAAACATGGTAAAATACTATACACTTCTTTTGTGAATTATGCTTTTGACTAATGATTTTTCTTTGAGATATTGTCGAGAGAATTTGAGAGGATGAAAATCTCAAATCAAAACCACAGGTGTGGATGACTCTAGATAGGACGAAGCACAATGTGGAACTCTTTCTTAGCAGCAAAATGGGACATAGTCTAGAGAGGGACGTCAAACTCTCTAGACGCGAGCTAAAGGATGATCACCACCACCATCTAACCACACCCCTATTAGAAGGCATATGGGTATTTTGGGATATTCTTGTTTCCGCTTCACCTTCGGGATATTTATAAACTCATGCTGAGGGTAACTTTCTTTTTTGTTCGAATCCGGGTGACAACATACTTAGAGTTTTGGAAATTATACCCAGCTAAGTTCTTACCTATGGATATGAAGATCTCCACATTCATGTTTAAGAGGTTATAATCATCTTTTCCGCAACTCATTAACTTGTCACTCGTCCCGAGCCAAAGATCGTCTGAAATAGAAGATTATTTTTTCTACCGATCGAGTCAAACTACAAGCAGTCTGATTCCCTAAAATCTTGGGGATATGTAGGCCGGTATCTATGTAGAAAACTTGACAGCATTCCAATCTCCCCCAAATCCCTTAATTCCCCAACTTCTCGGTTTAACCAAAAACTCTAAATTCGTGATAGTTGGTGAATTTTCTTGAAAATCGTGCTTAGAATCAAGCTTTATGAACTACAAGTGGCCTGAATTCTCATGAAATCTGAGATATGTAGGAAACCTGATACCGAGGTTCGGCACAAACTCCATGAAACTCGTGTGAAAGACAATGTCTTCCAGATTCGAATTTGTGGTCGGACAAGAATTAGGAACGTCAACCTCCCTTTGCCCAAGATTACTTGCATCCATCCTACCCAAAGGGAGGGGGAAGTTGTTGACACATAATTTTTACCCTCCACAACCCAATATTATTCTGAGTTTCTTCAAGTTTAAGATAAAACCACAACATTTATTTTATCCGAATAAAGGATTTTCAAAGTATTTATTTGGGTAAATTGGATATTTTAAGTAACGATTATATATTATTGTATTTAATTACATGGAATTTTATAAATTTGCTACTTAAATATTTAATTTACAAAAAATTGATTTTAATTAGGGTTTATCTTGAAACAAATTCAAATGATTAAACTCTCAATTTTAATATAATTTATTCTCAAAAATAATTTATTCGGATAAATATGTGTTTGATTTTATTAAATTAAGAAACTCAGGATTAAAATAGTGATTAATTTATTTTAAATTTTAATTAGATTTGGTCAATTTATTAAATTTAACCTTAATTGAAAAGGATTCGACCATAATTACAATGTAATTGGCTAAAATTTAAATATTGGCTAAATTCTAATGAATAGGTTAATTTAACAATTAGCCTAAATTCATAATCCCTAATTTAATTGGGGTTATCTTAAAATAACCCCAATTGAACTAACTATCAGCAGCCCATTCTTTACTTAACCTTACTAGCCCAACATAATAACATAACCCAGCCTAGTCCCCTTATATTTTTCCCTTAACCAGTAACAACAACATATAGCAACATCATCGACAAACAGCAACATATACACGAGCAACCAATATCCGACCCGATTTCATCCAAATTCGACCTGGCAAAGATCCGGAGTAGCTTGTTCTCGCCCAAACGTCTTCCTCTCTACTTGAATCCATACTTCTTCACGTGATTAGCATGGTGATTGACACGAAATTGGTCTCGAATCTTCTAGAAACGAGGTTAGGTGTCACCTCCAACATCCGAATTCCATAAATTTTGGGATAACTTATACGAATTCGTACCTATTTGGCAAATTTTTGTTGGTTCTTCGAGAAATTATCCATTTCCCTCAATGGTTGTTTGCCAAATCTAAATGGGGGGTACAATCAGTTACGACCCTCATTATTTGAATTTCAAATTCCCCTAAAAAAGAATCCCAAAAATATCACCCAATGGTCCCCTATATAAACGACCCATTGTGTGATTTTGAAGTGGAATTTTTTTTTTTGGGAAGATTTTGGGTCCGAAAATCAAGGGTTGAAGATTTTCTTTTAGAAAGAAAAAAATTAGAGAAGTAATCTTCAATAGGGGATTTGGAAAAATCCTAAAGGTTCGAAACTTTCAAGAAAAAAAGGGGGGGAAATAGTTCTCGTATTATAAGCTCTGTTGTTAAGAAGAGTCGACGGTTGTTCGGAGCTTTAGAAGTCCCGAAAAATTTCCAAGGTGGTAATCTAGATTCCGTCAAAGTTCGAGTCCCGTTTTGCTTCCCAACATCCGGTAAGATAGGATCACAAACATTTCTATTTATCACTAAATCTACATAAGGTGAATGCAACTAATTCTTTTCCTTTTTCTTTTTCTTTTTTTATCATGTGAATCCTATTTGGAGTCCAAGTGGTCTCCCGTTCCTATGCATTTCCGATGGACCAATGAGGCCCACCTGGTTGAGACAACTTAAGATAGAATGTCCAAATGTCAATCCCATGGCGTATCAATACAAGAAGATGGAAAAAGAGAAGGGGTTGAAATCCCACATTCGAAGTGGCTAAGAGACAAAGGTCTAATCTGTTGTTTTATTTTAGTTAATTTTTGTTGTCCTTGTTTATTTATTTTCTTATTTATTCATTCTTTCATTTCGGCCTCGAAGTCAATGTTGTACTTAGTACAGGTGGAGCGAGACTCGAGCCAACGACTCGAAAACTAGACTAGGACAGGTGAAATGGGTCAAAGGCCCGATTAGACTAGGACAGGTCTTGTTGGTTTGGGCCCAATGGCCTATATTATTTACTTTTTCCTCCCTTTCACAATTTATGTGTTTACTTGCTTATTTCATTTGTGTAGACTTAGTTAAAATCCCTATTAAGTCGTCTAAAATTGTTTTACATAAATTTTTTCCAAAAATCAATCACTTTTCAACAGATCAAATTTTTTTGAAGTTAGTCAAAAGACGTTTTCAAACAGTCCGGATAACCACAAGTTAGCGGACGTTTTAGGTGCCTAACACCTTCCTAAAACGTTAATAGGAACCGCGTACTCAGAATCTCTTAACTTAAATGATTTTTCTGTTTTGGATCGTTTAAAGTGTTTTATTAAGGTTTCTTAATTCCTTTTCAAAATTAAGTGGCAACTCTTTAAAAGTAAAAAATTTCCGCAAAATAATAAGTACACCTATGCCCAAAGATGTGCATGTAGGGTGTTTGATAAAATTCCAAGAATGATGGAATCCATGTTTTTATGACTTAATAGTGCTTAATGGACAAGTCCATGCTCTATTCCTTATGACTCAACATGAATTCCATGCTAATTGTTGTTGTGATATGGAATGCTCATGAAATTGGTATCATGCAAGTATTTACATATTATATGCATTCCCTTTCATGTATAAGATGTTGAGAACCATGTGAAGTATGAAATCCTCTATTTATGGTATTATGAATTATGGATTCTATTACTATGATCAAGAAATATCCTATGTGTCAGTTTCCTTCCATCGAGTCCTGGGGGTACTTGTACCCGAAAAATATAGTTGTGTGCCTAGAACCGAGTCAGTAACAAGATAATCTCAGTCGTGCTACGATCAGTAGATCCCATTCAGTTACAGAATTCAGAACTCTCAGATAGTTATAGAACTTAAGAAATCTCAGTAATCTAAGTATCGTTATCATTCCAGCTTCAGTTCAGTACTCAGCTCAGATCTCAGTAGTATTCAAGAAATCAATATAGAAATTAGTATCATTCAGTTAGACAATAGATTCAGTAGTATTCTGTCATATAACGGAACCAAGTAAACTTAGTCATCTCAGTCAAGTAAGAAACTCAGTAACAACTTCAGTTCAGTTCAGTTCAAGTACAAGTTCTAAGAATCAGTTCAAAGTCTTTCAGTTGGGAGTAGGAGCTAGCACCGAGCGAGTGTAGGTATGGTGGCTCTCCGTCAGAGAGGCAGAGTCGTTAGGAGCAATCCCTGAACTCAAAAACTGCATAGCCAACGCAGGTTGTAGGAGTCACCCATCAGAAAAAGTCTTGCCACCCGTCAGAGAGGCTTGACTATTATACTGCCTTAGGCTTGACTTCCTACGAGGGTCACCCGTCAGATAGGCTTAACCAAAGAGGTCTTTACCCGTGGCACGATATTGACACCCTTCCAGATGGGGTTATAGGTTGGACCCCACCAGTTCAGATTCGACACATGTCGGTTAAGTGAGAACTCCCACAGTTACAGTTTTAGTATCAGTCTTCAGAGTAGAACTCAGAAATTAGGACTGTCAGATACATTCATTAATCTCAGTAAGGAACTCAGATAGTTCCACAGATTTATAGACCACCCATTAGATAGGCTTGGTCTAACATAAAGTTATTCAGTATCAGTACTTACAGAGGTCACCCATCAGATAGGCTTGATCTCAGTCTAAGATTCAGTTGAGTATTCTCAATATTAGTTCTAGAGATCACACGTTAGTTAGGCCTGATCTTAAGCTTAGTCACTCATAATCATTATTAGAAGATTTATACTGCTAGATACAGTCGCTCAATATCAGTTACATCGGTTAGGCCGATAATCACAATTATGTCAGTGAAATCAGTCGGCATAGCTTATGTTATCAGTATTCAGTTTCAGGACTGTTAGACACAGTCAATCAGACTAGTTCTTCATAATTTGAACTGTCATAAATAGTCATTCATCTATTTAGTATCTCAGTATCAGTAAACTCATGTTGTCAGCATTCAGACTCAATAGTCAATATCACCACGAGTTCATTTATAGTTACTTATGCATGTATGTATTCTCACGTTCATATCAGTCAGCATTGTTCATGCATAGAAACCTCTTTGCATTTAGCCTACCTCACTCGTATACTCAGTACATTCAGATGTACTGACGCATTTACGCTATGGTGTTTTATTTTACGCCATTGGTTCAGAGGAACGAGTTCCAAAGCAGCAGTAGCATTGCAGATTTCAGCAGTTAGAGTTAGAAGTGAGTCCTCATCCTTCGAGGACATGATTATTTCTCTATCTTCTTATTGATTAGTTCATTAGTTGGAGTTAGTTGGGGACATGTCCCATCATCTCTTTATTCAGGTTATTCAGACAATAGAGGTTTTTAGACTAGACGCAGATTAGATTACAGACTAGATTTAGACTTCAGTATTTCAGTTCTATTTTGGTATTGTGATATCTCTTTATTCAGACATTTTATTACTCATATTATGTTCAGTATTGAACCTTATGGACTTCAGTTCATGTTTCCTCATTTATATTTATATATTATGAAGTGTACAGGTACAGATATCAGTCATGGGTTAGCTTGTGGTCCTTCGAGGTCATGAGCACCGTGTAGCATTTTGGTTCAGATAATCGGGGTGTTACAAACTTGGTATCAGAGCCTAAGGTTCAATAGTGTCCTAGAAAGTCTGAAAGCCACATCTAGTAGAGTCTTGTACATGGGTGTGTTGCACGTCTTATTTATGTGCAGGAGGCTATAAGATGTTTTAGGAACAGTTTCCCTTCTTTGATGTCTCAGATCGTGCTATAGAAAGGTTCTCTAAGAAACTTATGTGGATTCTCATCATGTTCCATTCATGTCAGCTTTACCTTACTTTTAAGGTAGCAGAAGTAGTGAAGCCCAAAGTCCTACAGATAGAGCTTTCTCAGGCAGTCCCCGTAAATAGTTTCGGGATAGTATTAGCAGTGAGCTTTATACTTTCAGGTGCAGTCTTTCAGGATGAGTTATCATTTAGGTACATTATTGTACCGTAGACCCTATAGTAGAATGATTGTAATTCAGTTCAAAGTTTAGTGAAGTATTCCCACACTTATGATGATGACTTGACGCTAAGGTGGAAGGTTTAGTTGAAAGAATGTAGAAGCAGTGCTTCAGTTAAGCTTAAGTTCTCAGCATAAGTTAGTCAGTAAATCCAGTAGGTCAATTTAGCAGTCAGACAATCAAATTCGTATAGTTTGTTTTCACATCTTTCCATCTAGTCATACTATCAGAAATCTCAGTAAGGTAACTATTCCAAGACAGAGTACCTTAGTAGTTGTGAGTATAACTCAGTTCATGCATTATGCATTATCTTCAGATCTCAGATGTTTAGATATGATCCAATTCATAGATGCCTTGTGCACCGCCTTAGTAGTCCTCTAGTATTCCAGTGATGTAAGTGTTTTTAGAGAAACATAGTGTCCCAAGGGGGAGATGCTCTATAACTCCCCGAAGTTATCAATTTCGTAAACCCATTCAGTTTCATGCATAGATTCCTATTACGAGTTAGCATCAGTTATCATTGCACATTCAGTCATGCTTTCAAGAGTAAGTTCAGTCAGACCTCCATGCATTAGATATGCATGTTCAGTAGAGAAAGTTCAGCTTATCAGTGTGTTCAGTTATACGTTCATAAGAACAACTCAGTCAAGTATCCATGCATCAGATATGCATGTCCTTCATGAGGATTCATCTTATCAATAGTCTCATCCGGGTATTCTATGCATCAGCTATGCATGCATACTCTAGTGGAAAATTCAGTGTGTCAGTAATTTCTGTCATATAGTCATGTTTTAGATATTCACGTCCCTTAATTAAGTTCAGTTGATCAGTACTCATAACTTATCAATCGGCATTCGAGGATGAATGATTCCAAGGGGGATATAATGTAACACCCCACATTTCGGACTAGAATGAAAATCCATTATTCGTATGCGTAGATGTTCCAAAAGCCTCGAATCCTATGTAAATTTAGTATTTTAATAAATTATGTAGTGTAGGAATCTATTTAAGAATGAATTAAGATCATAGAGGTCCCCTAACTCAAGGACAAGTTGAAAGTTTTTCTATCGTTCAAGTTTTAGTGAGCGTCAAAACTTGGGTCAACTTCAATCGACCATAACTCCTTGTGTATATCGAATTAGAGGACCTACTATATTTCAAATGAAAGATATTTAAATTATTTTTTCAACTATACCAATTTCTCCCAAATCCGATATCGGAGAAAAAAGTTATACCTATTTTACTCCAGCATGTCAGCCTGGAAAATTGAGTGACGACATTCGTGATACTTATCACAAGTGTGACGACTTATCACGAATGTTGTAAGCCTTAGGCAGAAATCCATCAATTCCAACCCCCCAGTGACGATATTTATGATGACTTATCGCAAGTCTGACGGCCTATCACAAATGTCGTCAGCCTTAGATTTTCAGCAACTGGGAAGTGGTTTAGTAAGGGTATTTTGGTCTTTTTCCTTCACCTCCCACGACTTAAAACCCTCAAGGGACGTAAATTTATCTTATTTTTCTTTAGTTAAGCATTTTTAAAATTATCTCTTACACTTTCAATCACAAGATAAGGGTTTTTATTAAAATCATCTCCCAAAAGCAAGATTTAAGCCCTTTTTCCAAGATAATCAAGAATTAAGTTTCCCAATCCAAGAACTCTCCAGCAACTCATCAAAGTTTCCTTTCTAAGGTATGCATAGTGTACATCCATGGATAAATTTCATTCATGGAGCTCAAGAATCATGTTTTAAATTATAAATTATGATTTCTTTGTTGTGTTATGACTATATTCATGTTGATAATTGTTGTTTGGATTCAAGGTTGTATCTTGATGTGTTTTTCATGAAGCATGTGAGTAGGTTAGTTGAAACCCGTGAATTTTGGATGGATTAAGATTGTCAAATTGATACGTACACCTATGCCCAAAGTTGTGCATGTAAGGTGTTTGATAAAATGCCAAGAATGATAGAATCCATGTTTTTATAACTTAGTAGTTCTTAAATGACAAGTGCATGCTTTATTACTTATGACTCAACATGAATTCTATGCTAATTGTTGTTGTGATATGGAATTCTTATGAAATTGGAATCATGCAAGTATTTACATATTATATGCATTTTCTTTCATGTATAAGATGTTGAGAATCATGTGTAGTATGAAATCCTCTATTTATGGTATTATGAATTGTGGATTCTATTCCTATGATCAAGAAATATCCTGTGTGTCAGTTTCCTTCTATCGAGTCCTGGGGGTACTTGTACCCGAAAAATATAGTTGTGTGCTTAGAGCCGAGTCAGTCTCAAGATAATCTCGGTCGTGTTATGATCAGTAGAACTCAGTCAGTTACAGAATTCAGAACTCTCAGACAGTTATAGAACTTAAGAAATCTCAGTAATCTAAGTATCGTTATCATTCCAGCTTCAGTTCAGTACTCAGCTCAGATCTCAGTAGCATTCAAGAAATTAATTCAGAACTTAGTATCATTCAGTCAGATAATAGATTCAGTAGTATTCTATCAGATAATGGAACCAAGTAAACTCAATCAGCTCAGTCAAGTAAGAAACTCAGTAACAACTTCAGTTCAAGTACAAGTTCTAAGAATCAATTCAGAGTCTTTCAGTTCGGAGTAGGAGCTAGCACCGAACGAGTGCAGGGATGGCGGCTCCCCGTCAGAAAGGCAGAGTCGTTAGGAGCAATTCCTGAACTCCAGAACTGCATAGCCAGTGCAGGATGTAGGAGTCACCTATCAAAAAAAGGCTTGTCACCCGTCAGAGAGGCTTGACTATTATACTGCCTTAGGCTTGACTTCCTACGAGGGTCACCCGTCAGATAGGCTTGACCAAAGAGGTCTTTACCCGTGGCACGGTATTGACACCCTTCCAGATGGAGTTACAGGTTGGACCCCACCAGTTTAGATTCGGGCCATGTCGGTTAAGTGAGAACTCCCATAGTTACAGTTTTAGTATCAGTCTTCAGAGTAGAACTCAAAAATTAGGATTGTCAGATACAGTCATTAATCTCAGTAAGGAACTCAGATAGTTCCACAGATTTATAGACCACCCGCTAGATAGGCTTGGTCTAACATAAAGTTATTCAGTATTAGTACTTACAGAGGTCACCCATCAGATAGGCTTGATCTCAGTCTCAGATTTAGTTGAGTATTCTAAATATCAGATCCAGAGATCACCCGTTAGTTAGGTTTGATCTTAAGCTTAGTCACTCTTAATTATTATTAGAAGATTTAGACTTTCAGATACGGTCGCTCAGTATCAGCTACATCGGTTAGGCCAATCATCACAGTTATATCAGTTAGAACAGTCGTCATAGCTTACGTTATCAGTATTCAGTTTCAGGACTGTTAGGCACAGCCAATCAGACTAGTTCTTCGTAATTTGAACTGTCAGAAATAGTCGTTCATCTATTCAGTATCTCATTATCAGTAAACTCATGTTGTCAACATTCAGACTCAGTAGTCAGTATCACCACGAGTTCAGTTATAGTTACTTATGCATGTAGTATTGTCACGTTCATATCAGTCAGCATTGTTCATGTATATAAACCCCTTTTGCATTTAGCCTACCTCACTCGTATACTCAGTACATTCAGACATACTAACGCATTCGCGCTATGGTGTTTTATTTTATGCCATAGGTTCAGAGGCACGAGTTTCAAAGCAGCAGTAGCATTGCAGATTTCAGCAGTCAGAGTTAGAAGTGAGTCCTCATCCTTCGAGGACATGATTATTTCTCTATCTTCTCATTGATTAGTTCATTAGTCGGAGTTAGTTGGGGACATGTCCCATCAGCTCCTTATTCAGGTTATTCAGACAATAGAGGCTTTCAGATTAGACGCAGACTAGATTACAGACTAGATTCAGACTTCAGTATTTCAGTTTTGTTTTGGTATTGTGATACCTCTTTATTCAGGCATTTTATTACTTAGATTATGTTCAGTATTGAACTTTATGGCTTTCAATTCATGTTTCCGCATTTATATTTATATTTATATATTATGTAGTGTACATGTACAGATATCAGTCATAAGTTAGCTTGTGGTCCTTCGGGATCATGAGCACCGTGTAGCGTTCCGGTTCAGATAATCGGGGCATTACAATTAGTTGTCTATATTATTGAAAATAGTTATTTCAAATTATTGATCAATTTAGAAAATCAATATAGAATTAATTACATCTTTTTCATTTTATGTTTATAATTAATTCCTTTTGAAGTGTAGACAAATTGATAAAATTTCATAAAGTGTTTTAAAGGAGAAATTTGTAAAAGTATTCCTAATTTCTTGGTAGACATGTAAAAGTAGGGGTGAGCATAAATATCGAAAATCAAAATACCGAATCGAATTAAATTATTTTGGTTTTTTGGTTTTGATTTTTTGTTTTTTCAATTTAGATTTCAGTTTTTTTTTATAAATTCGATATTTCGGTTCGGGTTTCGATTTTTAGATTAGTGTAATTCGGTTTTTCACTTAAAACTAAAAAATTTAATATACTCTTTTTTAAATTACTATATATATAATTATATATAATATATATTTAATATGTATGATAATTGGTATCTTTTACTAAAGCCCAAAGTGTCAAACTGGGCAAAGTCCAAAAAATCCAAAATCCAAATAATCGTCAACCCCAAAATCTCTTATCTGGTGTTTGTTTCAACCTTCTTGATGTGTTATCTTGCCTTGTTCCTTTTCAGTTTTCAGAAAACATAAGTGATGTTATTCTTGGATATGATACCATTCAGGAATGAGTTACATAGATAAGTAATCCTTATACAAACACACTATCAATCTATAATATGATAACATAAACTTACGGAGGCGCCCTGAAGACAACGCCAAAGACTTTATTCTCATAATCCTTGGACACTGACATTACTTCAACACCAGTTTTCTTATGTTTACTGGTTAGTCCACTTAGAAATTATTAAACAGGAAAATTAGAAAGTATTAAAAACATTAAAAAAAAAATAGTCCAATTCACAAATATAATTTAACCCATTAAACAGGTCCAAAATCGAAAAATCGAAATTATTAAATCGATATAAATCCAAACCGAAATTTACATAAATCGAACTGAACCGTACTAATTCGGTTCGATTTTCGGTGCACCTAATTTCATAGCCAAAAATCGAAAAATTCAAAATAAAAAAAATCGAATCCGAACCGGAAAATCGAACGCCCACCCCTATGTAAAAGGAAGAGCAGACAATTATTATGTGACACACTCCCTTCATTCCAAAATAATTGAATTCTTGGGGTATGATGCATTCCTTAAGAAAAATTCCACTATTACCCTTTTAATTGTTCTTAAATTATTCTTCTAGAAAATGTGAAGTACTTAAAACCACATTAAATGAAAGGGTAAAATTGAAAGAATTTTCCAACATGTCTCTCGAAGAATAGACAATTCATTTTGTTTTGAATATTAACAAAATAGTTCAACAATTTATTTATTTTGAAATGGAGGGAGTAAAAATTGTTTGTTGCGCAGTAGAATTTACTCATTTTTCTTAGATTAGGCGTAAAAAGGTGCAGGATTTGTTTGTCTGATAAATGTTGGTGTTCGTAGATGTAGTCTAAATTAATGTTTCAATAATTAGCATCTGATTAGATCATTAAGTTATTTTCCCAAAATTAATGTTCATTAATTAGCATCAGATTAACTCATCAAAAAATTTTCTTTTATATCAGTGTCCATTAATTAACATGAGATTTCAGTCAAAGAAAAAAGCATCAGATTAACTCATGTTTTTTCCATTTTATTTTACTTAATTGATGTTGACTTGATGCACCCTTACAAAAAAAAATAAAAAAATTAGAGGTATAACTAACCTTAATAATATTTTAAAATTTAATTATTATTACTTTATGTAGGCATTTACAAAGAGTAACATAAGAAAATGTAACAAAACTCTTTTGATTTTGTAAAAGAACAAATAAATTAAAATATCTATTTTTAGTATTAAGGTTAAGTAAAACAAAATGAGAGAATAAGTTTTTTCTTTTTTAAATAAATGCCTTTTTCGCTCATTGTTGGACTTCCCAAGAACACAATAAATTTAAATTTAAACTTGCATGAATGAGATTCCTGCACATTCAATCAACGATCTCGAGTTCGAGTTTGAGTTCCGAAAATAAAGACATTGTTGTAAAGAGCAATTTCGTCGCTCTTTAATGAGACTATTAAATATTCATCTGAATTAGTCGGACCAACAAATTCGAAACAGCAAGTGATTATATCCCCCACCCCCACCACCACCACGTCCCTGGCCTATCTGAACAGGTTCCATTATGATGAGAAGTAGAGCACTTCAACCAGTAATTTATTTACAAGTGGTCCAATATTATCCAATGACTCTATCCTTGGTCCAAAGTTGGACTATATTCAGAGCTTTAGTTCGTTGCACAATGCATGACAGCATGAGGCATGGGCATTTTTCCACTTTCGGTAAAGTCAACAAGTCATGTTTATTTTGGGACATAAGCGAATAAATTCTGTCTCATCCCTTATTCCTCCTCTGCCTACAAATATTCACAATAATTTTGCCCATTGAGACATTCCAAGAGCTACATGAAACTTGTGATTCATGGTAAAACATTTCTCCTATTCTACTCGAGGAGATTTTGTTCATATTTTGTCTCGGGAGTCTTTGCATGAAGAGGTAGGGAGTGGATTGCAGCCAAGGATGACTTGCCGAGATGTTGTAGCCCGATGCAACGACCTATCGGCAGGTCATCCTTGGCTATAATTTATTCTCTTCTATTCATGTAAGGCTCTATAAGACATATATATACACACTCAAATCTCTCTATAACAACCATTCGTTATAATATCATTCACTATAATAGCCTGATTTTGTTCATAGTTTGTCTAGAGAGTCATTGCATGAAGTGGTACGGAGTAGATTACATCCAAAGATGACTTGCCGAGATATTGTAGCCCAATGCAACAACTTATCAGCAGGTCATCCTTGGCTATAATTTATTCTCTTCTATTCATGTAAGGCTCTATAAGACATATATATACACACTCAAATCTCTCTATAACAACCATTCGTTATAATATCATTCACTATAATAGCCTGATTTTGTTCATAGTTTGTCTAGAGAGTCATTGCATGAAGTGGTACGGAGTAGATTACATCCAAGGATGACTTGCCGAGATATTGTAGCCCAATGCAACAACTTATCGGCAGGTCATCCTTGGCTATAATTTGTTCTCTTCTATTCATGTAAGGCTCTATAAGACGTATATATACACACTCAAATCTCTCTATAACAACCATTAATTATAATACAATTCACTATAATAGCCTGATTTTGTTCATAGTTTGTCTAGAGAGTCATTGCATGAAGTGGTACGGAGTAGATTGCATCCAAGGATGACTTGCCGAGATATTGTAGCCCAATACAACAACTTATCAGCACGTAATCCTTGGCTACATTTTTTTCTCTTCTATTCATGTAAGGCTTTATAAGACATATATTTATAGATAATTCCACGTGAAATCAATGGGTGCAGTTACAATAACTTTACATACCCAATCGGAAAAGGTATTTGTGTCGGTCCATTTTAAGAGATTTTGAATTAATATATGTTCATATAATTTTATAGATTTATTTCTCTTCTTCTAATCTAAGCTTGGTTTCTTTTATGCATTTATTTCTCTTCTTCCAATCTAAGCTTCGTTTCGACATGTAATATGAAGTCATAACTTCAGATCAGCATTTGGACATTTAAATTAAGAGTATGATTTAAAATCGATCTCAAATTCTTCAAGGAATCATTTGGGATTTCTAACCGTGATTTCAATTTTCCTATGAAGTAAAACTTGGCCAATAATTAACTTTTATATTTATTAAAAGAAGACTCATAAATTTAAATTCTATTGAAAGAAAAGATTCATGTTCGTTAAGAGATTGTCTATGAAAGAATTATATTAAAGAACAAAATTATGCATATTTGAAAGTTTGTAACTACAATTATTTATTTATAAAAGGAACACAAAGATATGTGATTTATTAATGAATTTATAATTGCGACATATTTTTGAATATTTCGTATCTTATTTATGAACTATGATTTGCTTATTTGGTAAGATTGAATATCAAGATTTTGAAATTTTTGATAGTTTTCACAATCGCGAGATTTTCATGTTTATGAAAAAAAAAAAAAAATTAAATGCCATGTCCAAGCAAAACTTCAACTTTTTATCAATTTTATTTCATACCATGATCATGTCACATGTTCAAATGGTCCCTAAAATTATGTAAGACACATAAATGCATAGAGTTTGAGGTGAAGTATGCGGGTGCACTCACAGTCTCACACCCATTCATACAATCCTAAAACTGAAAAGACCCTAATTTAAAAAGTTGAATTACTAAAATGTCGATTGAGTGACTGTTTACTCTTCACTTAAGAAATAAAAAAGAGAAGTTCAAAAGCAAAACAAAAACTTCTGATAGATGATAATTTCTGCTACAATTTTTAAAAATATAATTCACGCCATAGGTATGTAGGAAAATTATTTAGTTATTTTAAAATAATTTGAAGTATATTGAAAAAGTCATATCTTTAAATGTATTTTAGAAGTCATCAAGAGATGGACTTGAGAAGGCTTACTCTAGAAGTCATCGAGAGATACTTGAGAAGGCTTACTTTGAAAGCCATCAAGAGATATACTTGAGAAGGCTTACTTTGGAAGTCATCAGGAGATACACTTGAAAAGGCTTACTCTAGAAGCCAACAAGAGATATACTTTAGAAGGCTTACTTTGAAAGTCATCAAGAGGTGTACTTGAGAAGCTAAGTCTTACCTATAAATACTCATTCAATCCTTACAGCAATTCTTATCATTCTAAATTTCCTCTTTAGTTTCTCTCTTATAATCCTGCTTAATGATTTAGTAATAATAGTTTAACTTGCTGGTATTTGTACTAATAATTTTGTTGATTCCTGTATCCTCTAATTAATTAGGGAAGTGCTTGTTTAATCCTGAAAAAATATTTCAAACTGCTGATATAGTTTCTTAGGATAGTGCCTAGCACGACTTAAGTATAATTAATATACCACTTAAAATAATATTATAGTAATATTTATTTAATATTCAGTATTATGAACTTTTATTATTATTGTTTCTCAACAATCTAAGAAACTATGGCAAATAATTCTACTCCTGGTACTTCTGCTACAGAAGCAACTCCTAATACTCCTGTTTCGATTGCTCTACCATATGCAAAACCGTTTCCTAATGTTTCAAATATTAAAATATTTGCTAACTTTAAAAGGTGGCAAGAACAAAATTTTTTACTACTTGATGTTCATGGTGTTGCATATGCTTTGTCACAAACACAACCTGGTGCAGACATTGATAGCAAAATTTTAGAATCATGGCAATACGCCAATAAGGTATGTCGCCATACTATTTTACTAACAATTTTTAATGAAGTATTTGATGTATATTGCAGTTGCAACGCAAAAGTCATTTGGGAAACTTTAATCAAAAAGTTAACAGCTGAAGATGTAACCAAACAAAAGTTTGTGGTTGAAAAATTTTACAATTGGCAAATGAGTGATGTGAAAGAAATAAAAATTCAAATAAATGAATATCAAAAACTTTTAGAAGATTTGAAGGCTGAGGACATCGCTTTACCGGAAAAATTTATTGTTGGAGTATTAATTGAAAAATTGCCTGAATCATGGAATGACTATAAAAATAACTTGAAACATAAGCAGACAAATTTTACTATTGAGAAAATAATAACTCACATTCTAATCGAAGATACCAACAGAAATGAGTCATTCAAAGCTAAGCAGTCTGCGTCAACACAAATTTAGTACAAGGTCAACACAACGACAACACAAGGTATGGAAATAAGTCTCAAGGTTACAAGCCTAATAATCCCAATTTTAAGAAAAGAAAAGGCACTTGTTTTACTTGTGAAAAACCAGGTCATTATGCCGCTCAATGTAGGCACAGAATAAGAAATAACAAAGAAATGAGAAATGCTCCCAAAGCTAATTTAGCTGGAGGAGATGAAATAATTGCAGTTGTTATTTCTCAAGTGAATATGGTGGCACATGTAAAAGAATGGGCGGTAGACTCTGGGGCTACTCGACGCATTTGTACAAATCGAGAAACATTTTCCTCTTATACATCAATAGGAGATGACAGTGAAGTAGTCTATCTTGGAGACTCAAGAACTGCTAAAGTCTTGGGGAAGGGTAAAGTACTCCTAAAACTCACTTCGAAAAAAACTTTAGCCCTAATAGATGTGCTACATGTTCCTACAATGCGGGCAAACCTGATTTCTGTGGCTTTGTTGGATAAAGATGGAATGAAAGTGTCTGTTGAATCTAATAAGATTATTTTGACAAAAAATAATGTATTTATAGGAAAAGGCTATTGTAACCGCAGACTTTATGTACTTAATATTATCAATAATAATGCATCAGCTTCTGCTTATATGATTGAGTCTATTTCTGTATGACATGCTAGATTAGGACATGTTAATATCAAATATATCAAGAATATGCAATCACTTAGTTTAATATCTGGTTTGGATTCAAGTAATTTCGATAAATGTGAAATATGTGCTGAAGCTAAAATTACTAAAAATTCATGTTTTTCTGATGATAGAGAAACTGAATCATTATCTTTGATTCACACTAATTTGGGTGATTTAAAACAAACTATGACTAGAAGTGGTAAAAGATATTATGTGACTTTTATTGATGATTTCTCCATATTTACTAAGTTGTATTTGCTTAGAAATAAAGATGATACATTTGATGCTCTTGTATCTTATAAATCTGAAGTTGAAAATCAGCTTAGTAGAAAAATCAAAAGAATTATATCTGATAGAGATGGAGAATATGTATCTTTAAATATTTTTTGTGAAAAAAAAAATATTATTCATGAAATAACTTCACCTTATTCACCTGAGACTAATGGTGTAGCTGAGAGAAAAAATAGGACAGCGAAAGAAATTATGAACTCTATGTTAATTAGTTCTAATGCACCTGATAATTTGTGGGGTGAAGCTATTTTATCTGCATGTCATTTATAAAATAGAATTCTTCATAAAAGAACTGGCAAAACTCCTTATGAATTATGGAAAGGTTATAAACCTAATTTGAAATATTTAAAAGTGTGGGGTTGCCTTGCTAAAGTTATACTTCCTGAACCTAAAAGGAGGAAAATAGGTTCTAAAACTGCTGATTACATGCTTATTGGATATGCTGAACATAGTGCTGCATACAGATTTCTTGTCTTGAAATGTGATGTACTTGATAGTAATACTATAATTGAGACAAAGAATGCTGAATTTTTTGAACATATATTTCCACTATGTGATAAAATCTCTCATGCACCTGTTGAAAGAGAAAATGAATCTACCTCTAATATTGAGGAACTGAGAAGGAGTAAAAGGCCTAGAAAAAAATATTTTTCTTATGAAAATAATTTCCAAACCTTTCTTGTTGATAATGAACCATCAAATTATTTTGAAGTTGTATCTTCTTCTGATGCTAAATTTTGAAAAGAGGCAATAAAAATTGAACTTGATTCAATTATGAAAAATAATACATGGGTTTTAACTGATTTACTTTCTAGTGCAAAATCGATTGGTTGTAAATGGATTTTCAAAAAGAAACTTAATTCGGATGAATCTTTAGATAAATATAAAGCTCGGTTAGTAGCTAAAGGATTTTCTCAAAAACAAAATATTGATTGTTTTGATACATTTGCACCAATAACAAGAATTGCTTCTATTCGAATATTAATTGTTTTAGCATCAATTCATAAGCTTTTTATCCATCAAATGGATGTAAAAGTAGCTTTCTTAAATGGTGATTTAGAAGAAGAAATTTATATGGTTCAATCTGAAGGATGTGTAATTTCTGGACAAGAAAATAAAGTTTGTAAATTAATTAAATCTCTTTATGGCCTTAAATAAACTCTTAAACAGTGGCATGCGAAATTTGATCAAGTCTTAATAAAAGATGACTTTTCTTCTGTTGAGATGGATAAATATGCTTATACAAAAGTGGTAGACAATGATTATGTGATAATTGCTTATATGTTGATGGCATGCTTATATTTGGTACATGCTTAAATATTGTGGAACGTAACAACTTATTTTTGTCTACTAACTTTGATATGAAAGATCTGGGTGAAGTGAATATGATATTAAAGTTATAAGGAGTGAAGATGGTATAATAGTGTCACAAGAATATTATGTTGAAACACTTCATAAAAAGTTTGAATGTTGGAAGGTAACTCCTGTAGCCACTCCTTATGATGCTAATTCTAAATTAAAAAGGAATAATGGTGACCCAGTTGCTCAGTCTAAGTATGCACAGATTATTAGGAGTCTGATGCATTTAATGAATTTTACTAGGCCTGATATAGCCAATGATGTGTGTAGACTGAGTAGATATACTCATCTCAATAATGAGCATTGGTCTGCATTAATGCGACTGATGAAATATTTGAGAGGAATTTTGTAACGCCCCGAGTCTGCACCTCGAACGTCACACGGTGCTCATAATCCCGAAGGACCACAAACTAACCCTTTACTGGTACCTGCTGCAATATCTGAATAATAATAATAATAAAATGCAGAAATTGGGCTGATATTACCATAAGGTTCATATCTGAACATCAAATACTGATAATGAAACACTGAAATCTG
The DNA here is from genome assembly GCA_030864215.1 of Capsicum pubescens. NCBI lineage: Eukaryota > Viridiplantae > Streptophyta > Magnoliopsida > Solanales > Solanaceae > Capsicum > Capsicum pubescens. The sequence continues at coordinate 247,193,309 of CM061547.1, forward strand.
AATGTCTTTCTAAAATAATCTAGTCTGATAAGCTTCTAACTGAACTGTCTGAAAGTGGAGTTGATGGAACAAGCCCCCAACTAACTCCAACTACTGAAAACATACTGAAATAATAATTTTGTCCTTGATCTATGAGGACTCACCACTAAGTTTGTTGCTGATGGGCTGGACTGCTAAGTGCGAACAGGATCCTGTGTGTCTGAACCTATGATATAAGACATCATAGCACAAAAGAAAGGTATGCGTCTGTAATTTGAATATTGGTATGCTACGTGAGGTAAGGCTGAATGCATGGGTTCATATACATGAACAATAATTGGCTGAGTAACATGAATATAACTGAATGAGGGTACATGTATAACTGAAGCTGATGAAACACTGATTATGCAATACTGTGCACATATCTACATATATTGTGTCTAAGATCATAGTCACACTGGATACTGAGTTCTGATAACTAAATAATGGATATTTGAGTTTAATGATAACTGTATTACTGATAGCTGGGTGACTATTTTTTATAGTCCTGATTCTGTAAAATTGAACTGAGTTTTATACTGAGATTACTGATAACTGTATTACTGATAACTGGGTGACTGTGTCTGACAGTCCTGATTCTGTAGAACTGAACTGAGTTCTATACTGAGACCAAAACTAAAATTGTGGGAGATAATCATCTAACTGATATGCCCCTTCTCTGAACTGATTTGGGGTCCAACCTATAACCCCAGTTGGAAGGGTGTCAGTACCGTGCCACGGGTAAATACAAGTGTTGTGTCACCCTCATCTGGCAGGTGCTCTGAACGAGAATGGTGGTACCCTCAACTGGCAGGTAGAACACCTCATTAACCCTCAACTGGGAGGTTGATATCTCAACCTACGCTGGCTACGTAGTTCTGGAATGCAAGGACTGCTTTTAAGGATCACACCCTCTACTGGCAGGTGAGTCCCCATCCTTTGGTTCACTCGGTGATGAATCCTACTCCCAACTGAATACACACTGAACTGATTTCTAAACTGTACTAGGCTGGACTGAACTGTTACTGATCGTGTAGTCTAAATGAACTGAACTGAGTTTACTGGGTCCCGCTGACTGATGAAATACTACTGAGTTCTAAACTTAATACTGAAGTGAGACTGATTTCTGAGTACTACTGTTTGTGACGCTACTGAGACTATTCTATAACTACTGTAACTCTAGGTAAACAACTAGATTTTCAAGTATTGAATACCCTCAGGACTCGATAGCATGTAAAGTAAAGCATAGCATAAACTTGAAAAGCATAACAATATTCACTTGCTCACAACTCGTTCATAGAGGCATTTTATCAAACACTTGTAAGATATAAGCTTGCACATATGCTAGCATGTCATGATTTTCACATTTAATTCACATGAGCAATTTATCAAGCACTTGGGGAATATAATCTATGCACATGATACTAAACAACATGTAGGCATCATAATTTCAAATCCCAATTCAAAAATCAAGGGCTTTTAATATAAATTCACATGATACTACACACATGATAAATAATTTCACATGAAACATAAAATAAACCATGGATTAGAACACACTTAACATCATAATCATGAAAACACTCAAATCCCACATGGAATTCATGAAATTAATTAACTTATCGTTTAAAAGAGTTTCTTGAACTCCAAGAGTGGAAGAAAACCCTTAGATGAACACTTAGCATACCTTAATGCTTGAATTCGTGAAGACCGATGATTTGTTCTTGAAGATTTGGTCTTGAAATTAAAAGCCCTAAGGTTTGTTCGTCAGTAAATTTGAGAGAATTTGAAAGAAAGTGAGCAATATAGCCTCTAGGGTCGTTTGATTTTATGTTTTGGGGCTAAAAATGAGTGGAATAATGACCCAAATACCCCCCTGGACGCGGAATTTTAATGACTAAAAATGTGTCCAGTGATGCGTAGACCGACGCGTCGCGTCGATGGCATCAATGCGATGACCAATGCACCGTATCGAGTTCGCGTTGGTTCACTGGAATTATACTGAAAGCTGGAGAAAATTATCTATCGACGTGATGGGCAACGCGACGCATCGAGATCTTGTTGACCCACTATTTTGGTCACCTGAACATGAATCAAAAGAGGCTTAAAAATCCAAAACTCACCCGAAGTGACCTACTGGCATTCCTGATCATGAATCAACCTAAAATTTGATATTTTAAGGTCATAAGGGTAGTGAAATAGGATCTCCAACTTACGAAGGCTAAAATACTTCTAAGTGTAAACACTTAGATGAAATTTCTAAGTCTGAGACCTCTTTTCAAGCTCTAAAGGACTAAGTTTAGCTTAGAATTTTTATGGGGTCTTACAATTTCCTCCCTTGGGAACATTCATCCTCGAAGGAGACTGCCTAAGCCTAGAAACTACTGATAAGCTGAGTTTTCAAACTGAACATGCATATCTGATGCATGAGTACATGGTTGAACTGGTTCATGAATGCATGACTATCATGAAGATAATATGCAATAGTAATGACTACCAAATTTGTAACTGTAACTGAACATGGAACTGAGCAAATCTAAGAAAGACTGTTACCTTGAGCTGAGTCTGAGTTTGCGAAGAAGAGGTGAGGATACTTGGTTCGCATATCTTCTTCTGCTTCGTAAGTAGGTCCCTCAACGGACTGATTCCGCCAAAGAACTTTGACTAGAGGGACTTCTTTATTCCTCAGTCTGCGAACCTGAAAATCGAGAATTTCAACTGAGATTTCCTCATAAGAGAGGTTGTTCTGAACATCTATACTCCCTATAGGGACTACAACTGCTGGGTCTCTTACACATTTCTTTAGCAAGGAGACATAAAACACTGGATGTACTGAAGCTAAGTCTGAAGGCAACTCAAGCTCATAAGCTAACTTTCTGAAACGGCTAAGAATTCAGTAAGGACCGACATATCGGAGACTGAGCTTCCCCTTCTTGCCAAACCTTTTTACTCCCTTCATAGAAGAGATTTTCAAATACACATAATTATCAATCTCAAACTCGAGATCCTTCCATCGCGCATCTGCATACGACTTTTGTCGGCTCTGAGATATCTTAAGTCTTTTCCTGATCAACTGAACTTTTTCTAAGACATCAAATACCAAGTCAGGCCCTACCACTCTGGCCTCACCTACTTCAAACCAACCAATGGTAGATCTACATATCCTCCCATAAAACGCCTTAAACGGAGCTATCTGAATGCTAGAATAATAATTATTGTTATATGCGAACTCAATCAAGGGCAAGTGGTCATCCCAACTACCCTTAAAGTTAATGGCACACGCCCTTAACATACCATTCAAAGTCTGAATGGTCCTCTCTGCTTGACCATCTATATGAGGGTGGAAGGCTGTACTAAGGTTAACTTGGGTACCAAGACCCTTTTGGAAGGCTTTTCAAAAGTGAGAGGTGAACTGCGTACCTCTATATAAGATGATGGACAACGAAACTCCGTGCAATCTGACCAACTCTCTAACATAGAGCTTGGCATAATCCTCGGCTGAATAAGAGGTATGAACTGGTAGGAAATGAACGGATTTGGTCATCCTGCCTACAATGGCCTAAATTGAATCATACTTATGACGAGTATGGGGCAAATCCATCACAAAGTCCATGTTCACTTCCTCCCACTTCCACGTAGGAAAACTGAACTCTTACATGGAACCACTAGGTTTCTGGTGCTCAATCTTAACCTGCTGACATGTAGAGCACTTAGCCACAAACTCTAAAATGTCTCTTTTTATCCCACTCCACCAATAGACCTTCCACAAATCGTGGTACATCTTAGTGGCCCCTGGATAAATAGAGTAACGCACACCATGCATTTCTACAAGAATTCATTGCCTCAAGTCGTCTACACATAGAATGCATAACCGACCTTGGCAACGCAACACACCATCTCCTCCTTAGGAGAAAATGTCTACTTTCTGATCTCTGACTAACTCTTTCAACTTGACTAAACTGGGATCTCTGTCCTGCTTTTTATTCACTTCAAAAACCAGAGATGATTCTAAACTATTCTGCATCCACACACTTTTCTCTGCTGAATCGACTAAGCGGACACATAGTCGGGCAAGCTGATAAACTTCCTAAACTAACTTCTTATTATTATCCTCCACATGAGCAACACTACCCATACACATCCTACTGAGAGAATCATCCACTACATTGGCCTTGCTCGGGTGATACAGGATGCTCATGTTGTAGTCTTTCAATAACTCTAACCACTTTCTCTGACGCAGGTTCAAATCTTTCTAAGAAAACATATACTATAGGCTTTTATGGTCAATGAACACATCTACATGTACCTAATATAAATAATGCCTCCAAATTTGTAAGGCAAACACCATAACTGCTAACTCAAGATCATGAGTTAGATAATTCTTTTTATGGGGCTTAAGTTGTCTAGAGGCATAGGCTATGACCTTACCTCTCTGCATCAAAACACACCCCAAACCAACTCTAGAAGCATCGTAATATACCACAAACCCGTCTGAACCATCTGGTAGAGTCAAAACTGGGGATGTAGTGAGTCGAGTCTTTAACTCCTGAAAACTCTTCTCACAAGAATTTGACCACTGGAATTTGACTTTCTTCTGAGTCGATCTGGACATGGGAGATGTAATAGACGAGAATCCCTCGACAAACCATCGGTAATAGCTAACCAAACCCAAAAAACTTCTGATATCTGATGTAGAGATGATTCTGGGCCAGTTTCCCACCGCTTTGGTCTTTAAAGGATCCACTCTAATGCCATCACCGGAAACTATATGGCTAAGGAAAGCTATTGACCTTAGCCAAAATTTGTATTTACTAAATTTGGCAAACAATTAATGGGCTCTGAGGGTCTATAACACTATTTTGAGATGGTCTGTATGATCATGTTCATTGCGGGAGTAGACAAGAATATCATCAATGAAGACTATGATGAACATGTCCAAGTACTGCTTGAACACGTGGTTCATTAAGTCCATGAAGGTTGCTGGAGCATTAGTAAGACCAAATGACATGACTAGGAATTCGAAGTGGCCATACCAAGTTCTGAAAGCTATTTTCAGAATATCACATTCTCTGACCCTGAGCTGATGATAGCTTGATCTGAGGTCTATCTTAGAAAAGTTACTGGCACCCTGAAGTTGGTCAAACAAGTCATTGATTCTGGGAAGTGGATACTTGTTCTTGATTGTAACTTTATTTAACTCACGATAGTCTATACACATCCTGAGAAAACCATCTTTCTTACTCATAAATAGAACTGGTGCGCCCCACGGGGAAATGTTGGGTATGATGAATCCCTTATCTAGGAGATCTTTTAACTGTTCTTTAAACTCTTTGAGTTTCGCAGGTGCCATTTTGTATAGAGAAATGGTTATACGATGAGTATTTAGAAGAAGGTTTATTTCGAAGTCAATTTCCCGCTCGAAAGGGACTCCAGGAAGATCTTCGGGAAACACATCTGGGAATTTAGATGCTATTGATACTGACTTAAGATTAGGGGTTTACGAACTAGAGCCTTGGACTCGAACAAGATCATAGACACATCCGTTAGATATCATTTTTATCGCACTAAGCTAAGAAACAAGTTGACCCCTAAGTGCTGAAGTACTACCCCTTCATTCAAGGATAGGTTCATTCGGAAACTGAAAATGGACAATTCGGTTTCTGTAGTCAATTGAAGCATAGCATGAATAAAGCCAATCCATGCCGAGAATGACATCAAAATCTGTCATCTCTAATTCTACTATGTCTGCTGAAGTGACTTTCTGAGATACCATAATCGGACAGTTCCTGTATGCCCGTTGGGCTATGATAGATTTACCCACTGGGGTAGAGATTGAGAAAGGCTCTGCTAAGATTTCAGGACTGACTCTGAATTTAACAACTATATAAGGAGTTACAAAGAACAAAAAAGCTCCTAGGTCTAGCAAAGCATAAACATGTAAATGATAAACTTGTAACGTACCCATGACCACATCACGAGAACTTTTATGATTCTTTCGAGACTGAAATGCATAGAAACTGTTTGGGTGTTGCCCAGTAGTGGCACTGAAAGCGTCACCCTACTGATTAGGGCGACCAAACTGAGCTGAAGGACAATTATACTGACCCTGAGAACCTGACTGAGGACAATCTCTGACTCTATGGCTTGCCTTTCCACATCCGAAACATACATCACTGCCAGCCCTGCAAACACCATGGTGGTTTCTGCCACACTTCTGGCAAAGATGGTTTATACGGGCACTGCTAACACTACCTTGACGTTTAGGGCCTAGTACCCTATCTTTATTATCGTCTCTGAATTTCGAAACTAGAGCACTGGCTGAGGATGAAGCTGGAACTGAAGATTTTGGGTGGAACTGAGAATGATTTCCACCTTCTGGCTTAGGCTGAGCGAAGTTGAAGCTACCTATTCTAGCTTTATTGTTCTCCCTCTCCTTATCCCTATTCTTAGCCTTCTCTATCTGCTGAGCATGGACCATGAGCCTAGATATGTCCATCTCTTTAATCAGCATTGCAGTCCTACACTCCTTGACCATACTATTAGACACACCCGACACAAACTTACTCATTTTGGATCTGCTATCGGCAACCACATGAGGAGCATATCTGCCTAATTGAGTAAACTTGAGAGAATACTCTTTCACTGTCATACTGCCCTTCTTTAGATTAATAAACTCCAACACCTCTGTTTCCCTCAATTCCAGTGGAAAGAACCTATCCATAAAAGCAGTGGAAAACTCTTCCCATTCTACGGGCGCTGCATCATCGTCCCTCTCTGCCTTTCACTGCTTGAACCATAAGTGAGCCACATCCTGAAACTGATATGCAGCTAATTTCGTGCTCTCACTCGTAGTCACCCCCATAATATCTGTGACTTTATGCACCTGATCAAGAATTTCTTGTGGGTCCTCCTCTAACTTAGACCTGGTAAATGATGGAGGATTCATTCGGGTGAAGTCCCAAATTTTAGCTGCAATAGTATTGGCCACTAGGTTGGTCTGAACAGCATCTGGTCATTCATTTTGAGCTTCAACAAAATCAGCTAGGGTAGTGAAAGTGGCTCTGAATTTAGTATGGGAGACATACTCATCTAGGGGATCTGCCTGAACGGGCTGAGGTGCTGACTGATTTCCTGTTCTTTTTTTATTATTCTTTTTGTGAGGCATGTTCTGTAAATGAAAGTAAAAAAAGATTAGACTGAGACTGTAACTTGATCTCAAGCTCACTCACACGATATGAATACTGAAAGAAGGGAAATTTTTCCTAAAAATACCTCATAGGCTCTTGTCCATAAGTGTGGCATGCTACAGACCCATGCATAAGACTCTACTAGATGCGACTTTCAGACTTTCTAAGACTCTGTTGAACCTTAGGATTTGATACCAAGTTTGTAATACTCCGAGTCTGCATCCCAGACGTCACACGGTGCTCATAATCCCGAAGGATCACAAGCTAACCCATTACTGGTACCTGCTGTAATATCTGAATAATAATAATAATAATAAAATACGGAAATTGGGATGATATTGCAATAAGGTTCACATCTGACCATCAAATACTAATAATGAAAAACTAAAATCTAAACATCTGTCTAAAATAATCTAGTCTGATAAGCCTCTACTGAACTGTTTGAAAGTGGAGTTGATGGGACAAGTCTCCAACTAACTCCAACTACTGAAAAATGCACTGAAATACTGAAATAAAAACTTAGTCGTCTAACTATAAGGACTCACCACTAAGTCTGTTGCTGATGGGATGGACTGCTAAGTGCGATCAGGAGCCCGTGCATCTAAACCTATGATGTAAGACATCACAGCACAAAAGAAAGGTATGTGTCAGTACTTTGAATGTACTGGTATGCTAAGTGAGGTAAGGTTGGATGCATAGGTTCATATGTATGAACAATAACAGGCTGAGTAACATGAATATAACTAAATGAGAGTACATGTATAACTGAAGCTAATGAAATACTGATTATGCAATACTGTGCATATATCTACATATATTGTGTCTGAGATCATAGTCACACTGGATACTGAGTTCTGATAACTGAATAACTGATATTTGAGTTTATTGATAACGGTATTACTGATAGTTGGATGACTATTTTTGACAGTCCTGATTCTGTAGAAATAAACTGAGTTCTATACTGAGCTGGGTGACTATGTCTGACAGTCCTGATTCTGTAGAACTGAACTGAGTTCTATACTGAGACTGAAACTGAAATTGTGGGAGATAATCATCTAACCGATATGCCCCTTCTCTGAACTGATTTGGGGTCTGACCTGAAATCCCAGTTGGAAGGGTGTCAGTACCGTGCCACAAGTAAAGACAAGTGTTGAGTCACTCTCATCTGGCAGGTTCTCTAAATGAGAATGGTGGTACCCTCAACTGACAGGTAGAACACCTTATCAACCCTCAACTAAAAGGTTAATGTCTCAACCTACGCTGGCTATGTAGTTTTGGAATGCAAGGACTGTTTCTAAGGATCATACCCTCTACTGGAAGGTGAGTCCCCATCCTTGGGTTCACTCGGTGCTGAATCTTACTCTCAACTGAATAGACACTGAACTGATTTCTAAATTGTACTAGGTTGGAATGAACTGTTACTGATCATGTTGTCTAACTGAACTGAACTGAGTTTACTAGGTCCCGTTGACTGACGAAATACTACTGAGTTCTGAACTACATACTGAACTGAGACTATGACTGATTTCCGAGTACTACTATTCGTGACGCTATTGAGATTGTCCTGTAACTACTGTAACTCTAGATAAGCAGCTAGATTTTTGGGTATTGAATATCTCCAAGACTCGATAGCATGAAAAGTAAAGCATAACATAAACTTGAAAAGCATAACAATGTTCACTTGCTCACAACTCGTTCATAGAGGCATTTTATCAAACACTTGTAAGATATAAGCTTGCACATATGCTAGCATATCATGATTTTCACATTTAATTCACATGAGCAATTTATCAAGCACTTAGGGAACATAATCTAGGCACATGATACTAAACAACATGTAGGCATCATAATTTTAAATCCCAATTCGAAAATTAAGGGCTTTTAATATGAATTCACATGATACTACACACATGATAAATAATTTCACATGAAACTTGAAATAAATCATGGATTAGAACACACTTAACATCATAATCATGAATACACTCAAATCTCACATGGAATTCATGAAATCAATTAACTTGTAGTTTAAAAGAGTTTCTTGAACTCCAAGGGTGGAAGGAAACCCTTGGATGAACACTTCACATACATTGATGCTTGAATTCGTGAAAACTGATGGTTTGTTTTTGAAGATTTGCTCTTGAAATTAAAAGCCCTAGGGTTTGTTCTTGAGTAAATTTGAGAGAATTTGAAAGAAAGTGAGCAATTTAGCCTCTAAGGTCGTTTGATTTTATGTTTTAGGGCTGAAAATGGATGGGATAATGACGCAAATACCCCTTTGGATACGGCCTTTTAATGACTAAAAATGTGTCCAGTGACGCGCAGACCAACGTGCCGCGTCAATTGCATCAACGCGATGACCAACATGCCGCATCGAGTTTACATTGGTTCACTAAAATTGCACTGAAAGATGGAGAAAATTAGTTGTCGTTGCGATGGGCGACGCGACGCGTCGAGATCGCGTCGACTCACTATTTTGGTCACCTGAACATAGTTTAAACGAGGCCCAAAAAATTCGAAACTCACCCGAAGTAACCTACTGACATTTCTGATCATGAATCAACCTAAAAATTGATATTTTAAGGTCATAAGGGTCGTGAAACAGTACACCAACTTACGAAGGCTAAAATACTTCTAAGTTAAACACTTAGCTGAAATTTTTAAGTCTGGGACCTCTTTTCAAGCTCTAAAGGACTGAGTTAAGCTTAATATTTTTGCGGAGTCTTACAAACTGTGAATTTTGGTATCTTATATAGTGGATTTTCTTCAACTTTAGAAAGGTAATGTGATGCAAATTGAATCTCTGATTTAGATAAGACAAAATCCATTAGTGGTTATGTGTACACTCTTGGTGGTGGTGCAGTATTATGGAGATCATCTAAATAGATGATCATTGCTAGATCAACTATGGAATAAGAGTTTGTGGCTCTAGAGTTAGCTGGTATTGAGGCTGAATGGCTAAAAAATTTCTTAGCAAATATCCTTTTTAAAAAGGATGATTTGTTGCCTTATAGCCCTTTGAAAAAGGATGATCTGTTGTCTAATATTCCTTTAAAAAGGGATGATCTGATGCCTCTTATATATGTACACTGTGATTGTCAAGCCACAATTGTTATTGCGAAGAATAAACCTTACAATTGTAAGAGTAGACATATGAAATTGAGGCATGATGTTATTAAGCAATTGCTGAGAGATGGAATAATTTTCATTAATTATGTGAAGTCAGAACTGAATTCGGCTGAGTCGCTGACTAAACCTGTGAGAAGAAAATTAATTCTTTAAACCTCAAAAGAAATGAGGTTAAGGCCAATATGATTGTCAATAGAGATGGCAACTCAACCTATGTGATTGGAGATCCCATGAAGTAGGTTTATATGGGTAATAACAAATCAATATTGACTCTGTGCACTTATTGAGAGTGTTTGAACTGCTACTAAAATGGAGGGATGAGTTATTAACTCTTAATGAATTTATAGTATTCATGGATGGTGTATTTAAAGCAGTGTACACTTGATGAATTTACCTATATGAGAAGTGGAATGAGGTCGTTTCTATGAGACATTTGGTCTTAGTCTCTCGAGCTCTCATGAATACTAGGCACGCACATGGCCTATTGGCACAAAATCGCGTTGAACAACAAAATTACGGTCAAAATATGATTGATAAAATCTCTGGCTTACAATTATTTGGTTCATAAAAATATTATTTTTCACCGATAATTCTGTATGTTAAATTTTATTGTTCTAAGTTTGATTCATAGTTTAGAAGACATCAAACCTACTGCATTTTGTCCATGCAAATCCAGCAAGTTAAAACTTTTTCTATAAATTAGTATGAAATAATATAGGAATTGTAGGAAAATTATTTAGTTATTTCAAAATAATTTGAAGTATATTGAAAAAGCTATATCTTTAAATGTATTTTAGAAGCCATCAAGAGATGAACTTGAGAAAGCTTACTCTTGAAGCCATCAAGAGATATACTTGAGAAGGCTTACTTTGGAAGCCATCAAGAGATATACTTGAGAAAGCTTACTTTGGAATCCATCGGGAGATATACTTGAGAAGGCTTACTATAGAAGCCAACAAGAGATATACTTGAAAAGACTTACTTTGAAAGTCATCAAGAGGTGTACTTGAGAAGCTAAGTCTTACCTATAAATACTCATTCAATCCTTACAGCAATCCTTAACATTCTAAATTTCCTCTTTAGTTTCTCTCTTATAATCCTGCTTAAAGATTTAGTTATAATAGTTTAACTTACTAGTATTTGTACTAATAATTTTGTTGATTCTTGTATCCTCTAATTAATTAGGGAAGTGCTTTAGTGCTTAGCACGACTCAAGTATAATTAATATACCACTTAAAATAATATCATAGTAATATTTATTTAATATTTAGTATTATTAACTGTTACTCCTTCCGTTTAAAAAATAATGATCTACTTTATTTTTTACTCCGTTTAAAAAAGAATGACCCATTTTCTTTTTTGGCAATATTTTAATTTCAACTTTCTATATGACATGTTTAGGACCATAAGATTAAAGGGCATTTTAGTACATTTAACATAACTTTAATTTAAGGTCACAAGATTCAAAAGTCTTCTTTATTTTCTTAAACTTTGTGTCAAGTTAAAATAGGTCATTCTTTTTTAAATGGGGGAGCATTATTATTGTTTCCCAACAAGGTATTCATTAATAACATCAATACAAGGCCAACACCAACCTCTGTCAAAAGGGCTGCATAACAGGGGGTAAAACAACCGGATTATAATCCGCAAACAGCCTTGTGTATCAGACTAAATTTGGTGTATCCGCAAACACCAAATTTAGCTTTTAAAAATATACTTTCCTACATTTCTGCTGCATTGAATATACATTAATGAGTGCGATTATTTTGCCTTTCAGCAATTCATTCATACCATTTTAAAAGTGGAAAGACCCAAAGTTGGAAAATTGAATTACCAAAATATTAACTAAATATTGATTGATCATTTTATTTTTTCCCGTCAGTTAAACACTTCTACTATTAATAATTTTTTATATAAAAATGTAGAAAAGAAAAGAAAAAAAAAACTTATGATAATTCCTACTGCATTGAATCATATTAATGGAGTGGATTGTTTCACCTTTAATATTATTACAAGCTACAGTAGTTGTGCAAAAATATAGAATTTAAGTAATCAATCATTAAAATAATTTAAGTTTTTAATTATTGTAATTTATAATATTTTTTCTTCTATTTCAATTTAGATGACACTAATGTAATTTCGAGAGTCAACCAAATATTTTATATCTTTAAATTTTTTAAGTTGTTAATTATGTGATTTGTAATTTTTTTACATAACTTTTTAATAAGATATGAATACTCTCTCGGTCTCAATTTATGTGGCACAGATAAAATTTCGACAATCAATTAATCTTTTTTATAGTTTGTTATTAAGTTCTTAATTATTGTGATTTGCAATATTTTTTATCTCATTTATCAATAATATATGTTACTTTTCAGCTGTCCCATCCAAAGTTATGTGCATTAATATAATTTCGTTAGTCAATCAAATTTTGTATGTTGACGTATCATTTTGTATCTATTTTATTTTTTTTATGAAATATTATTAATTTTTTAATACTTAGACGACCATAATAATTAATTAAGAGTAATATAGTAAAATTACGATTGGAGTAGCTGAAGCAGACATGTCGTATTGTCTATTTTACTTCTTTTTATCAAATATTATTAATTTTTTAATACATAAATAACTTATAATAATTAATTAGGAGTGATACAATAAAATTACGGTTGAAGCAGGCATGTCGACCTCGTGCCTGCTTGAGCTGCTTAACTCCCTCTTATTATTTTTTTTTATGAAATATTATTAATTTTTTAATACTTAGATGACCATTACGCTGTGCTCGCACAGCCCAACGTTGATTCTTAAAAATTCTAAGTTAAATATTACTGTATTAATTTTTTAATACGTAAATGACTTATAATAATTAATTAGGAGTGATACAGTAAAATTATGGCTGAAGCAGGCAACACAAGCAGGCATGTCAACCTCGTGCCTGCTTGAGCTGCTTAACTCCCTCTTATTATTTTTTTTATGAAATATTATTAATTTTTTAATATTTAGATGACCATTACGCCGTGCTATGCACAACCCAATGTTGATCCTTAAAAATTCTATGTTATGTTATGTATAATTCTATCATTTAATTAAAAGTTTCATTTGTTTGATTGATAAATTCTAACTTAGGCATATAATATTATATTTAGATTGTTGAAATTTGTATAACAATATTTTAAGTTCAAACTTTTGTGACATAAATAGTCAATTATATTTTTTAAATAATTTAAGTTTTTAATTATTGTGATTTATAATATTATTTCTTCAATTCTATTAATTAGAAGTGACATAGTAAAATTATTATAAAAAATACTTGTGAATTTTTAAGTGGTCCCATACAAGACGAAAAATTAATTTAAAACATCAAAAATTAATTTATCATTTTACGTCTATTTTAACTTTTTTTATTAAATATTATTTTTAATATTTAAATAACTTATAATAATTAATTAAGGATAATATAGTAAAATTACGATTGAAGTAGTTGAAACAGTCATATCATAAATATCTACTTTAGTTTTTTATTAAATATTATTAATTTCTTAATACGTACATGACTTATAATAATTACTTAGGGGTAATGTAGTAAAATCACGATTAAAGGCAGGCATATCGATCATGAGCAGCCTGCTTCAGCTGCTTATCGTGACTTCTTATATAGGATACTAATAATATATTTTTTAATGCTTCGATAACCATAATAAGTAATTAGGAATGATATACTAAAATCACGATTGATGCCGCGAAGCAGACATGTATTAGAAGTGATATAATATAATAACTATAAAAAATTACTTGTGAAAAAAATCTAAGTGGGCCTCATATAAGACGTCAAACTAATTTAAAACATCAAGAGTTAATTTATTATTTTATGTCTATTTTACCTTTTTTATTAAATACTATTTATTTTTTAATACTTAGATGACTTATAATAATTAATTAGGGGTGATATGGCAAAATTACAGTTGAAGCAGCTGAAGCAGATATGTCAGAAATATTTATTTTACTTATTTGTATTAAATATTATTAATTTTCTAATACGTAAATGACTTATAATAATTAATTAGGGGTGATACAGTAAAAACACGGTTGAAGCAGTTGAAGCAGGCATGTCGACCTGCTGTCTGCTTCAGCATGAAACTCCCTCTTATATATAACTACCTAGATATTGACAGCCCGTGCTAGCACGGGCCCAATATATGTTATTTTTTAATCTCAATTTATGTAACACAAATAGAATTTAGATAATTAATTATTAAAATAATTAAAAAATTTAATTATTGTGATTTATAATATTTTTTCTTCTATTCCAATTTAAGTGACACTGATGTAATTTCGAGAGTGTTAACCAAATATTTTATATCTTTTAAATTTTTTAAGTTGTTAATTATGTGATTTATAATTTTTTTACATAATTTTTCAATAAGATATGAATACTCTCTCCGTCTCAATTTATGTGGCGCAGCTAAAATTTCGACAATCAATTAGCCTTTTTAATACTTTTATATATATTTTTTATGTTAAGTTCTTAATTATTGTGATTTTCAATAATTTTATCTCATTTTTAAGTAATATATATTACTTTTTAGCTATCTCATCCAAATTTATGTGCATTAATATAATTTCGATAGTCAATCAAATTTTTTATGTTGACATATCATTTTTTATCTATTTTACCATTTTTATGAAATATTATTAATTTTTTAATACTTAGATGAACATAATAATTAATTAGGAGTGATATAATAAAATTACGATTGAAATAGCTGATGTCTATTTTACTTTTTATTAAATATTATTAATTTTTAATACGTAAATGACTTATAATAATTAATTAGGGGTGATATAGTAAAATTATGGCTGAAGCAGGCAGCACAAGCAGACATGTCAACCTTGTGCCTGCTTAAGCTGCTTAACTCCCTCTTATTTTTAATATACGTAAATGACTTATAGTAATTAATTAGAAGTGATACAGTAAAATTATGATTGAAGGGACAACACAAGCAGCATATATATCGACCTCGTACCTGGTTGAGCTGCTTAACTCCCTCTTATAATATAAGAGAATATCATTCCACCTTTTCGCTTCTTCTATAAGTTATCATATCTTATTTACCGGCAAGAATTTATGATATAATAATAAAAATAATAATAAATAACTGAACTATATATTCACTAATAGATATCAACTACACCATCGATAAAATGACCTGCTAAAATAACACGTGATGAGATCACCTAGAAATTTATCATAATTTGATGCCTTTATACTTGTAGTAGACAATTGGCTCCATCGTATTTTCATGTTCCTAATCAAACATCCAATACAATTATCAAAATCAGATGACATTATATAAATAATAAGGAATTTGAAAACTATATCAATTAAGAACACATATGCTTCTTCAAATTATGAGTAATATTACCAATAAGATAATAATGAAAATTATAATTCATCAATTATAAAAGGCAGCTCAATGCACTTATGCGCAAAGTCTAGGGAAGAACTGAACCATAAGAATTTATTGCACGCAACCTTGCTTTGCATTTCTATTAGAGGCATTAAAAAGATAACAAAACTTATTATAAAACTAAAAGGTAACGAAGTTCGACAACATAACCACATTCGATTCTTGAAATAGAAGATGTCCAAAGTTTACGTCATTCAAATGTATCCGAAGAAGTCATACCTTCTGAAAATACACTTCTGCAGCATCAGCGGCTAATATTTTCATAAGCAGTGCACAAAGTTTCCATATGAACCATTACAACGAACACTCTAATATGAATGTCAAAAGTGATTTTTTTTTTTTTTTGCAAAATTTAACATCACTTGAATCCAATCTTTCAGTAATGTATTTGTAACAGTTGGGGAGAAGTACTGTGATCATCTCAAATAACCATCTATAGATTAACATATTTAGATGGAGAAATGTACAAGAACCCTGTAATTACATGTCAAAATAAAATTCAAAAACACAAAGAACATGTGAAGAATGATCGGAAAAAAAGTGCTTCAATGGTGCATTCAAGATGCATGGAGAATAAGGCACGACTTGAAAAAAAAAAAAATTAGAAGATGTCTAGTAAGAGGAGCTACTTCTGGAAAAGTTCTGTTAAATTGAGTTTTTACATTATATTGTTTAGTGACTTTTGAACTATCTAGTAACGTTGCTTCTCCATTTAATATGATGTTTGAGCTTCTAAGGAACGTGGGGACACAGAGTAATGAACAACTACTTTAGGTTAATATTCTGAAAAGAAATAAATAAGCAATCTTTTTTTAACTTGAAAAATGAATTAAAAAGCCTAAAAAAACAACAAAAAAGATAAATGTGAATGGTCGCCTTAGAAGCATGTCACATCAGTAAGGCCATAACCTTCCTTTATATAGAGAGAGAGATTTCAACTGCACATAGTTTATGTGTGCGTTTGGCCATGAAAATTAAATTTTTTGAAATTGGAGTTGAATTTGGAGTTTGAGTTGATATAGTTGGAGTTGTTTTGAATTTTTGTGAGAGAAGGAAAATGAAAAAATATTATATGTACATAAAATTCATCAATTATGAGTCACCAAAAATGCAAAAATGATTCAAAAACACCAAAGTGATATACTAGGACGATCCAGTTATACTCAAATTAGTAATTCAAACACCAAATACTAGCTACTACTACAATAACAACATACCTAGCATTATCTCACGAAGTGTGGTCTAGAGAGTATAATCCAGTTATAATTTGATGATTGATAACATCATTTTTTATTTTCTCTTTTTGCTATAAATTTGAAATAGCTATATGTTACATCCTGGGTTTTGGCCCTTAGAGAATTTCCTGAAATTCCATTTTTTGGATCCAATACAACTCATGAGTATGAGCCGTATGTTGGGGTATGAGTGGTATAGTCCTGTCGTACACTGACCAGTATTGGTTGATGAGATTAGATGGGTTACTGGAATAGATACGAATTAGGAGATATGAGTTGTATGGTTGGATACGAGTCATATCTGGTACTCATATAGTGGACATCGTTCGAGCCTCTTGGTATTCTATTTTGCCAGGGGTATAGGAGGAAGGTACAAATCGTATGTTGTGTATACAACTTGGTTGGATGAGTCTTATACTAGACAGTGTTAGGTTCAAGGGTTGATGTTGGGATACGATTGACGTGTACCACTCATATAGGGAGGGTACAACTCGTGAGGGTCAGTCGTATCCCTGTGACAAGATTTTGTGCAACTTAAGTAGGGGTTTTCTGGACATTTTTCTACTTACCCTAATAGGACCCCATGACTTATAACCTACTTGGGAAGTTATTTACTCTATTATTTTACTCTTTAATACTTTGAAACTATTCTTAAACACTCTAAAATCCGCTCAAGAGCTTTTGGGGTAAAGAGCTAGGATTTCATCTTAAAGGCTAATTTGGGGATCTCATTGGTGATTTCTCTCCATCTACTTTGTCAAGTAAGGCATGTTCTCTTCCCTCATTGTTAGTTACAACTAAAGGCATGATTTTATCATTGGTTTTCATGATTTCTTTATTGTATGCTTTTGGTTTTCAACTATGATTCGGGGACTTTGTTCATAAATACTTGGTTATGGTTTCTCATTGTTTTAATTATGCTTTTATATGCATTAATGGTGGTTTTGGATAATTGGAATACATTGAATGACTATTGGTAATTGAAATTGGTTACTGAAAACTGAATGATAAAAACTGACAACTATTGTCTGTCTAAAATGTCCGAAAGCCTCTAAAATATGACTGAATAAGAGTTGATGGGACAGGCCCCAACTAACTCCAAATGTCTAACTGAAATAAAATACTGAAGTAAACATGATTGATCCTTAAAGTATGAGGACTCACCACTGCTACTGTTGCTGATGCGCGAGAATGTCTAAATGCGGTCAGGAACCTGAGTGTCCGAACCTATGATATGAAATATCACAGCACAAGAAACGAGTATGTGGTCAGTACTTTGAATATACTGATATGCTAGATGAGGTTAGGTTGATATACATGGGCTCATGTACATGAATAATAACTGACTGAAAGGAATAACATGAGATAACTGATGAACAGTATGCATGAAAACTATAAAATCTGAGAATGTATGACCAAACATAAAACATGACTCTGAAAATATCTGCAAACTGAAAATACTGAGAACCTGATAATGAATAACTGATAACTGTATGTTATGGTTAATACAAACCTGAACCGAAACATACTGAAAACTAAACTGAAACTGTGGGAGCTAGCTGTAACCGACATGCCCCAATATATTATCAGGGTCCAACATGTAATCCTAGTTGGAAGAGTGTCAATACCATGCCACGGGTACTAACACTGGCTGTATGGATCCAATATCTAATGTCCCGAAGGACGAGGGTGTCATGCCTAACTGACGGGGATCCCTCAAAGTCTATGGTGGCGCCGCATGTCTGGAACCTAAGGACTGCTACTAATGCTTCAGCCTAACTGACGGTGGAGACGCCATCCCTATGTTCACTCGGTGATAAGTGTTACTCTCAACTGAAGACACTGATTCCTGAACTAAACTAATCTTGATTGAACCAACAACTGATCATACTAATTGAATTGAGGATAATACTTATGGTTTATATGAGATCGTTCTACAAATTCTAAAACTATGTAAACAACTAAATTTTTGGGTATTCATAACCCACAGGACTCGATAACAATAATAGTAGAAACATACTAAAGTTTCGAAAGCGCAATAAGTAATCATTGTTCAAAATCCAACCATTTAGGTATTTCATCAAACACTTGAAATTCATGGGTTTAAGCATGGGAATTGTTTAATTCATGGAATAATAACATAACCTCCATACTAAAATCATGGGTTAAGGATTTAACATGCAAATATCATCCTTCAAACATGTCAAGGACTAATTCCAATGGAAACACATGAAAATATGGTATAAAAATAAAAATTTCATAGGAGTTCATGGATAAAATTCATACTATCATGTAAAGATCAGAATTTTAAACTTGAAAACGGATTCTTGGACTCCATGGATAAATATCTAACATATCATTATTGAAGAATTTGCGGAAGTTCTTGGTGATTTCTTGAAGTTTGAGCTTGAATCTTGAAGGAGCTAGGGTTTGTCCTTGAGAGAGGGAGGTTTTCTTTTGAGAGATTTTGTATAAAAGATGACCAAATGTGCTTTGGGGGGCTTCAAATCCCGTGTTTTTACGGATTGGGATGATGGGAGAAGATGAGACTTCCCCTCTTAAATTAAAATTCATAACTGGAATGTCGATTGGGCCCTCACCACAACGCGTTACGGCTGCCACCACTATTCCACCGCGACGCACTATAATTGCGGTGACTTGCTATTTTTGAAATCCAAACGTGGTTCGAACCCCGTTTGAAAATCCAAAACCTACCCGAGACATACTCCTCACACCCCTGAACATAAATTAACTCGAAAACTTATATGTCGAGGTCGGAAAGGTTACTTTAAAAATCGTCAAAGTTAAGAGGCCAAAAATAAGGCTAAGTCTCCAATACTTAGCTAAATTTTCAGGTTCTAAACCTCTTGTACATGCATTATAGGCTGAACTGAGCTAAGGCTAATACAGGGTATTACAATATCTCTTCCTTGGAAATATTCATCCTTGAACGAGACTGATTAAGCAGAGAAATTCTGAGGTACTGAGATTACATGTTGAATATACATAACTGAAAGCATGATTACATGACTGAGTATGAAACATGGTGACTGATTGAACTGATTCATGAATGCAAAGACATGAAAATGACCACATAGCTGGAACTGAGAATGGAAAAGAGATAATCTAAGAAAAATTGTTACCTTGAGCTGAGTCTGAGTTTGTGGAGAAAATATGAGGATACTTGGTACGCATGTCTGCTTCTGCTTCCCAAGTAGCTCCCTCAACGGACTGATTCCGCCAAAGAACTTTGACCAAGGGAACTTCTTTGTTCCTTAGTCTATGAATCTGGCGATCTAAGATTTCAACTGGGAGTTCTTCGTAAGAAAGCCTGTCCTAAAATCTATACTTTCTAAAGGGACAACCATAGTTGGGTCACTAATACACTTCTTTAACAAGGACACATGGAATACTGGATGAACTGATGCCAAATCTGCCAACAACTCAAACTCGTAAGCTACCTTTCCAAATTGCTCTTGTAAGGGCCTACATATCGAGGACTAAGTTTCCCTTTTTGCCAAATCTCTTCATTCCCTTCATGGGAGAGATCTTCAAATATACCAAATGTCCAACCTCAAACTCAAGATCTCTTTTTCTCATATCTGCATAGGATTTCTAGCGGCTTTGGGTTGTCTTAAGCCTCTTCCTGATCAACTAAACTTTCTCCAAAATATCAAACACTGAATCTGGCCCTATCAACGCAGTCTCACCTACCTCAAACCAACCAATAGGAGATCTACATCTCCTCTCATAGAGAGCCTCAATTGGAGCCATCTGAATATTGGAATGATAATTGTTATTGTAAGCAAACTCAATCAATGACACGTGATCATCCCAACTGCCCTTAAAGTCGATAACACAAGCTCTCAATATGTCCTCTAAGGTCTAAATGGTTCTCTCTGCCTGACCATCTATCTGAGGGTGAAAGGTTGTGCTGAGATGAACTTGGGTACCAAGACCCTTCTGAAAAGCTTTCCAAAAGTGAGAGGTAAACTGAGTACCACTATTTGAAATGATAGACAACGAGAATCCATGCAAACTAAACAACTCTCTAATATAGAGTTTGGCATAATCCTCAGCTAAATAAGAGGTATGGACTGGCAAGAAATGGGATGATTTGTTCATTCTGTCTACAATAACCCAAATTGAATCATGTTGGCTACATGAACGAGGTAACCTTATCACAAAATCCATATTCACCTCTTCCCACTTCCAAGTGGGTATGCTGAAATCCTGCATAGAGCTACTAGGCCTTTGGTGCTCAACCTTAACCTGCTGACAATTAGAATACTTGGCTACAAACTTTGCATTATCCTTCTACATTCCACTCCACCAATAGATTTCCCGTAAATCATGATACATCTTAGTGGCTCCTGGGTGAATAGAGTAACGCGCACCATGCGTTTTTGCTAAAACCTGTTATCTCAACCCATCAACACACGGCATGCATAGCCTACCCTGACATCGCAACACACCATCTACCCCTTAAGAGAAAACCTCTACTTTCTGATCTCTGACTGGATCCTTCAACTTAACTAAACTGGGATCCCTATCTTGTTTTTCTTTCACTTCGTCAACAAAAGAATATTTCAAACTATTCTGAACCCATACACTACCCTCAACTGAGTCAACCAAATGAACACCTAATCTAGCCAACTGATGTACTTCCTGAACCAACTTCTTCTTATCATTCTCAACATAAGCAACACTACACATAGACAATTTACTAAGGGCATCTCTCACTACATTGGTCTTTCCTGGATGATACAAAACACTCATATCATAATCTTTCAATAATTCTAACTACCTTTCCTAACGAAGATTTAACTCTCTCTGTGAAAACATATACAACAAACTTTTATGATCTGTGAACACATCAACATTCACCCCATACAGATAATGCCTCTAAATTTTCAAAGAAAATACAACAACTTCTAACTCAAGATCATGGGTAGGATAATTCTTTTCATGGGGCTTAAGCTGTCTAGAGGCGTAGGCTATGACCTTACCTCTCTGCATCTACACACAACCCAAACCAACGCTGAAAGCATCACAGTAAACAACAAACCCATCTGAGCCATCTGAAGAGGTCAAAACTGGGGCTGAGGTGAGTCGAGTCTTCAACTCCTGAAAACTTTTCTCACAAGAATTCGACCGCTGAAACTTGACTTTCTTCTAAGTCAATCTAGACATGGGGGACACAATAGATAAAAACCCTTCAACAAACCATCTGTAATAGCCAGCCAAACCCAAAAAACTCCTGATATCTAATGTAGGAATGGGTCTGGGCCAGTTTCTCACTGCTTCGATCTTTTGAGGTTCGACTCTAATGCCATCACCGAAAATAATGTGGCCAAGAAAATCTATTGATCTTAGCCAAAACCCGTACTTACTGAATTTGGCGAACAACTGATGGGCTTTAAGAGTCTGTAATACAATTTTGAGATGGTCTACATGATCATTTTCATTACGGGAGTAGACAAGAATGTCATCTATGAAGACTTTGACGAACATGTTCAAATACTGCTTGAACACTCTGTTCATCAAGGCCATGAAAGTTGTTGGGGCACTTATAAGACCAAAAGACATGACTAGGAATTCGAAGTGACCATACCGAGTTTTAAAAGTTGTTTTGAAATGTCACACTCTCTGACTCTGAGCTGATGATAGCCAGATTTGAGATCAATCTTAGAAAAATAATTGGCACCCTGAAGTTGGTCGAACAAGTCATCAATCTGGGGATTGGATATTTATTCTTGATTGTGACTTTATTCAACTGATGATAATCGATGCACATTCTGAGAGAATCGTCTTTCTTACGTACAAAAAGGACTGGAGCGCCTCATGGCGAGACACTGGACTTGATGAATCCTTTGTCTAAGAGGTATTTTAACTATTTCTTTAACTCTCGAAGCTCAACTGGAGCCATTCTGTAGAGCGGAATAGAGATAGGGTGGGTATCTGGAAGAAGGTTTATTCTGAAGTCAATTTCCCTTTCGGGAGGGACTCCGGAAAGATCTTCAGGGAACACATCTGGAAATTCCCTCACTACTAAAACTTACTCAAGACTAGGAGTCTCGAAATTAGAGTCTTTAACTCGAACAAGATGGTAAACACACCCCTTGGATATCATTTTTCTCACTCTAAGGTACGAAATAAGCTGACCCCTAAGTGTTGATATACTACTCCTCCATTCAAGGACTAGTTCATTCGGAAACTAAAAATGAACAACTTTGTTCCTACAATCTACTGAAGCAAAGCATGAGTGGAGCTAATCCATACCGACAATAACATCAAAATCAGTCATCTCTAACTCTACAAGATCAATTGAAGTGACTTTCTGGGATATTGTGACCGGACAGTTCCTGTACACCTGCCTGGATATAATAGTGTCACCTACTAGAGTGGACACTAAGAAGGGTTCTGCTAAAGTCTCAGGACTGACGCCAAAATTAACAGCTATATAGGGGATTACAAAAGAAAGAGAAGCTCCAGGATTTAACAAAGCATAAACACGTAAATGAAAGACCTGCAACATACCTATAACGACATCATGAGAACTTTTCTGATCAGGACGAGACTGGAGTGTATATAGTCTATTCTGTCACTGACCACTGGTGGCACTGAAAGTAGCACCGTGCTGAGTCAGGCAACCCGCTGGTGCTGCTGAAGAGTTAGTCTGACCCTACTGGCGATCATTCCAACCTTTCCATATACCTTTCGAACATTCCTTTAACCTGTGGCCTGGCTTGCCATATCCAAAACATACATCGCTGCCAGCCCTGCATACCTCTTGATGATTCCTACCGCACTTCTGGCAGAGGGTATTAGTCCGACCACTGTTCACACTACCCTGAGTCTTAGAGCCTGACGCCCTTTCCCGATTCTCATTTCTAAAATTTAGCACTGGGCACTAGCTGAAGACGGAGCTGGAGATGAATATTTTTTACAGAAATAAGGACGGTTGCCACCCTCCAACCTCAGCTGAGTAAAATTAAAGTTACCTATCCTAGCCCTCTTATTCTCTCGTTTCTTCTCGTTAACCTTTTCTTCCTCAATCAACTGAGCATGGACCATAAGCCTAGACAAGTCCATTCCTTTAATCAACATCGTGGTCCTACACTCCTTAATCATGCTATTAGCTACACCAGAGACAAACTTACTCATTCTAGACCTGTTATCAACCATCATCGAAAGAGAATACCTAGCCAACTGGGTAAACTTAAGAGAATACTCCCTCACACTCATGTTACCCTGCTTTAAATTAATAAATTCCTTCACCTTAGCTACTCTTATCTCCAAATAAAAGAACCTATCTAAAAAGGCTATAGTAAATATCTCTCATTCAATAGGCCCTGCATCTGTGCCTCTATCCTCTTCCACTGCTTATACCAGATATGAGCTACATCCTGCAACTAGTAAGAACCCAACTCTGAACTCTCTCTAGAAGTCACACCCATAATGTCAGTTACCTTCTGAACCATGTCAAGAAACTCCTGCGGATCCTCATCAGACTTGGATCCCAAAAATAGAGGAGGGTTTATTCAGGTGAAGTCCCGAATCCTAGCTGCGACAGTATTAGCCGCTGGAACGATTGGGGCAGTAGCCTGCTAATTATTCTGAGTTGCTACTGAGTGAGCTAAAGTAGTGAAGGTGGCTCTGAATTTGGCATAAGAGACATACTCGTTCAGGGGATCTTTCTGAACAGGCGGAGGTGCGGGTTGATTCCTATTTCTTTTTTCGTTATTCTTTCTAGGAGGCATGTTCTGTAAATGAAAAGAAGATTGAATTAGAAAGAGAGTTTAAATTGAGCTCATGCTCATTCACATGACATGAATATTGAAAGAAGGAAAACTTTTCCTAAAATATCTTGTAGACTTCTGCCCATAAGTGTGGTGCACTTCACACCCATGCATAAGACTCTACTCAATACGACTTTCAGACTTCCTAGGAAATTTTAAAACCTTAGGCTCTGATACCAAGTTTATAATGCTCTAGGAGTACACCCTGGATTCCACACGATGCTTACAGTCATAAGTGACCACAAGCTAACTCATGAACTGATACTTGTTGAT
This sequence comes from Capsicum pubescens, assembly GCA_030864215.1. Taxonomy (NCBI): domain Eukaryota; kingdom Viridiplantae; phylum Streptophyta; class Magnoliopsida; order Solanales; family Solanaceae; genus Capsicum; species Capsicum pubescens. The sequence continues at coordinate 247,218,421 of CM061547.1, forward strand.
GAGCACTGAATAATATATTGATAATAAATGTGTGCGGAAACAACTGAATATGCCATAAGGTTTAAATACCAAAACAATACAACTGAAATCCACAAGTCTGAAATATGGGTGAAAATACTAAAAACTGACAAATAAAAATTGATAACTACTGACTGTCTGAAATGTCTGAAAGCTTCTAAAACATGACCGAATAAGAGTTGATAGGACAGGACCCAACTAACTCCAAATGTCTAATTGAAATAAAATACTGAAGTAAACATAATAGGTCCTCGAAGTATGAGGATTCACCACTGCTACTGCTGCTGATGCGCGGGAATATCTAAATGCGATCGAAAACCTGAGTGTCTGAACCTATGATATGAAATATCATAGCGCAAGAAACAAGTATGCGGTCAGTACTTTGAATGTACTGGTATGCTAGATGAGGATAGGCTGAAATGCATGGGCTCATGTACATGAATAATAACTGACTGAAAGAAATAGCATGAGATAACTGATGAACAGTATGCATGAATACTATAAAATCTGAGAATGTATGACCAAGCATAAAACATGACTGTGAAAATATCTGCAAACTGAAAATACTAAGAACCTGATAATAAATAGCTGATAATTGTATGTTATGGTCAATACAAACCTAAACCGAATCACACTGAAAACTAAACTGAAACTGTAGGAGCTAGCTGTAATCGACATGGCCCAATATATTATCAGGATCCAACCTATAACCCTAATTGAAAGTATGTTAGTATCGTGCCACAGGTACTAACACTGGCTGTGTGGATCCACTATCTAATGTCCCAAAGGACGAGGGTGTCATGCCTAACTAACAGGGGACCCCTCAAAGTCTACGATGGCGCCGCAGGTCTGGAACCTAGGGACTGCTACTAACGCCTCATGCCTAACTGACGGGGGAGATGTCATCCCTAAGTTCACTCGGTGTTAAGTGTTACTCTCAACTGAAGACACTGATTCCTGAACTAAACTAATCTTGCCCGAACTAACAACTGATCATACTAACTGATTTGAGCATAATACTTTTGGTTTATATGAGATCGTTCTACAAATTCTAAAACTATGTAAACAGCTAAATTTTTAGGTATTCATAACCCCCAGGACTCGATAACAATAATAATAGAAACATACTAAAGTTTCAAAAAAACAATAAGTAATCATTGTTCAAAATCCAACCATCTAGGCATTTCATCAAACACTTGAAATTCATGCGTTTAATCATGAGAATAGTTTAATTCATGGAATAATAATATAACCTCCATACTAAAATCATGGGTTAAGGATTTAACAAGAAAATCTCATCCTTCAAACATGTCAAGGACTAATTCCAATGGAAACACATGAAAACATGGTATAAAAATCGAAATTTCATGGGAGTTCATGGATAAAATTCATACTATCATGTAAAGATCATAATTTTGAACTTGAAAACGGATTCTTGGACTCCATGGGTGAAAAAGGGCCCATGGATGAATATCTAACATATCATTATTGAAGAATTTGCGAAAGTTCTTGGTGATTTCTTGAAGTTTGAGCTTGAATCTTGAAGGGGCTAGGGTTTGTTCTTGAGAGAGGGAGGTTTTCTTTTGACAGATTTTGTATAAAAGATAACCAAATATGCTTTTGGGGGCTTCAAATCCTGTGTTTTTACGGATTGGGGTAATGGGAAAAGATAAGACTGCCCTTCTGAAATTACAATTCATAACTGGAATGCCGATTGAGACCTCACCGCGATGCGCCAAGGATACCACCTCTATTTCACCGCGACGCGCCATAATCGCAGTGACTTGCTATTTTTAAAATCTAAACGTGGTCCAAACCTTGTCTGAAAAATCTAAAACTTACCCGAGGTATACTCCTTACACCCCTGAACATGAATTAACTCAAAAACTTACGTCTCAAGTTCGAAAAGATTACTTTAAAAATCATCAAAGTTAAGACGCCAAAAATAAGGCTAAGTCTCCAATACTTAGCTAAATTTTCAGGTTCTTAACCTTTTGTACATGCACTATGGACTGAACTGAGCTAAGGCCAATACGGGGTATTACACGATACCACCACTAAATGTCCTTCGTTAACAAATAGTCAATGGATTAGTTGGTTATTTGGAAATGATTTTAATTGGGCATTAAAGAGGGAGGTGTAGCTAAGCCGTGAAAGGTGAAGGTCCCAGAGGAACCGAAACGGAAAACATATTTGCCGATGTAAGGTTTGGTATTGGTGATCGTGGGCATGGTGTCAGACCTTATATTGGGGGATGTACTAGTCATTCCAGGGTTATCTTCCCTAGTCGTGCGGCTACACGTACTGGGGCCCTTTTAGCAGGGGGAGCTGAACTCATATTGCCCGTGGATGATTTAGGATGGCAAAGCCACACAATCCAGGTAAAGATTTTAAATGCATGCTAAACACGGATCCCTTTTGCAGCACTTATATGTATGTGTGGTTGTAATCACTATGGATGGTTTTACTTGATTTTATAACTGACATTATTTTATCCTTATCCCGACTTTTATACTAGCGATCACTCGCTAACCCGTCTACTGGCGGTTGAATACCCACGCTATGTAGGAACCAGCCGTTCTACTCCTCCTACATAGTGGTTGACTCGAGAATCAGCATTTGAATTGAAGTGGTGAGCTTCCATTCTTTCGGAAGGCTCTATTTTATATTATGGACATCTTCGGACACTTTGATTTTATTTTGGATATTGGTTTTGGCCATGGTTGGGGGCATGTCCTAACCGAATATTTTTACTCTTTTGGTTAGAGGTTTTTTGGTACTTCTGAGGGTTGTATGGACGAAATCGATATTGGTATCGGCCTTGACATTGGAATAGGCTGGTGGATTGACACCACATCGCAGGTGATAGCATCCAGGCTGGTCCACTTGCATTAATATTGGCGAGCTTCAATAAAATCAAGAAGATGTTTATGATGGAAGAAGGGCCCAAGAACGAGTCCAAGAATTATGGAGAAGAATGGTCAAAGTGCTACACATATTTCATGATTCAAGTCCAAGCCCAAAAGGAAGAAGATTGAGCCCATATGGGTTATGAGTAAATTTGGAAACTTTTCCTTATTTTCTTAGGAGAGAATTTTTGGTATTATTTTTACATGCTTTCCTAGTCTTAGTAGGATTTTATTTATTATTTTCAAAATAGTAGATCTTAATCCCATGCTATTTGGGATAGCTTTTTTCTAGTCATAGTTAGATTTGATAAAGGTAGATTTCAATCCCATGCTTTTTGGGATAGTTTTTTTTTCCTATATATAGGGATGAATTTTGTTATTTTCAATCCGACAATATTGTTATTAATTGAGAGTTTCTCTTATTTACACCTTTGTGTGTGGCTACTTGGGATTTATCTTGCAACCCTATAAGAACGATTCTTTAGGAGGTAAGATTAATTCTTAATTTGATATCTTTGATTTCTATTAAAGTTAATTAAAGAAGGTGATTAGTCTTAAACTAATTGTTGTCTTTAGTTTCTTTGAAATAGGGGTCTAGATCACTTTTGATATAAGTTCTTGAATTGACTCTATTAGTATCATAATTAGTCTTAATCCACTAATTTTGAATACTGAGATCAATAAGGATTCTTAGCACTTAACCTCGAAATTGGGGATTTTATTCTTCAATTTTGCCTATCTTTAATTTCTTACCTTTAATCTTAGTATTTTCGCTTCCGCATTATTTTCTTGTTTAGTAACGTAACTAGATTCTTATCAAGTGGTATCAGAGTGGCTCTATCAAGGTTCTGTTCTTGATAATCTTGGGAGTTTCAATAAAAAAAATGCTCAAAAAAAATTATTTTTTTCATTGTTAAGCTACATAGCCCCCCCCCAACCCCCCCCCCAAAAAAAGGAATAAAATAAAAAAGAGAGAAAATTTATCTATTTAAGAATTAAGGTATTATAAAAAAAAATCAGATTTTTTTTGTGTTTCTTGATTTCCAACATTAACAAGGAAAATCTAGAAGAGGGAAAATTTAAAAAAAAATCTATTTACACAAATTGATCTTTTTTCCTTGTCTCATCAGACTCAATTTATCTGGGTATTGATAAATTCTTTTCTTTCTACATCTTACGTCTAAAAAGTTATTGCTAATAGGGTTGTATATATAAATTCTAAAGGATCCAGTCAAAGGTAGTAATTTGAGTGGAAAAAGGGCAAGAAATGGTGAGATAAAAAAAGGGTCAAATTGAGAGTTTTTGTTTTCTTTAACTTTTGGAGATGTCTCAAAATGATACTGATGCTGGGACTCAAAACAACGACATAGCCGAGGCACTTAGAAGAATTTTTTCTCGACTTGATGCATTAGAGGTCACTCAAAATCCACCTAATCAGGTGAATATAACTGATTTAAGGAGGTGTTTTTTCATACAAGGTGTGGGATAAAGGATACTATTTGCTCTATGATTATTGATTTTGAAAGTGATGCTAATGTGATAAGTTCATACGTGGTGGAGAAGTTGAAACTTACATGCATCAAACACAATAATTTCAGTGAACTTAAGGTGACTAAGCAATGTATGATTTCTTTCTCCATTGGAAGGTACTCTGATAATGTTCTTTGTGATGTAATTCCAATGCAAGATTGTCATATCAAGCTTGGTCATCCCTGGCAGTTTGATAGGAATGTAATTTATGATAGGGAGGAGAATAGAGTTTCTTTTGAGCTAAACAAAAGAAAATATAAACTTGTACCTTTAACTCTATCCCAAGTTTATGAAGATCATAAACGTGTGAAAGAAGCAATGAAAGATTTTGAGAGAGAAAATAATAGAAGGAGTAAGGGAGTGCATGTTGACATTCGAAGAGAGAAATGAAGAAGTTGTGTTGTGTGGAGAGAATAAGCTATCAATTGAGGTCAAGAGAAAAGAAAAGATAGATGATCACGAGAATAAAAAGGAGAGGGATGGTTGTGAGGTAGAAAGAGAAAAACAAGAGAGTTTGAATAAGGTTATTTCTTATTCTAACTCTAATATTCCTACTTCTTCTTCTAGTTATTTTGACTCTTTTGCAAATACTCATGAGTGTCACACCCTTTTTCTCACTCCCAAAGAGATTATGTTTTAAGGTTCGAAAGAATTTTTATTATTAAGTGACAAAAATGAAGATTTGTTTCGAAAAGGACTTTTAGATTCAAAACTCAGAGTCTCCACTTGACATAATTCGGTGTGTCAAGTCACCTTTGAAAGATCCTTTTCAAGACGATTTGACTCTTTAAAACTGATTTGCGAACAGAGATTCCGGTTAAGGAATTATGTTGATCGAGGGGAAGGTGTTAGGCACCCCTCAATCCCGTGGTTTGACCACGGTCGCTTGGTGGAGAGTATCGGCTAATTTGACACTACAAAATGTATAAACCACACAAAAACAATCAATCAAACAAACAAAACAAAACCAGTCCAAAAATATAGTGTCCAGTCCAATTATTACAACCCAAAATGAAAAAGTACTGAAACGTACACCTACGCTAACCTACACTAATCCTAAACTACACTCTAATGCCTTACCCGATGCTTCGGGCCTTCATCAAGAACGTCCTTCGAGTACATGATACGTCGGGGCATTCCCCGGTGAATAAATACATGAAACCTCGGGGCATTCCCCGGCCAATGAATACACTTGAATCAAGTACGATAAACTAGAAAACATTTAACACACATTCCACATTCAAACATTCAACAAAACACTTATTCCTAAAATTTGCCTACCCAACCTATGTTTGCCTACACCAATCGACGTATCATGATACTACCAAGTTCAATTAACGTTCATTTCAAGTCGAACAACCAATGAATCAAATTAACCAAAATTCACCAATTATATCAAGTTTTCAATTCTCACCCCCAAATTAATTCTCAAAATTTCAACAATCCACGATCACTACTTTAACAATCCACAATCGTTATCAACAAAACCAAACAAATAAATTGATATCACCCAAGTATTTATATCATGCTTCACACAAACCAATCACGCGTATATAATGAAATCAAAATGAGAACGAGATAGAATTGGACCTCAAATCGAGCTTTATTGTGCAAATTATGCAATTGGGTGATAGAACCGGACCCGAAAACCTCGATCGATTAACCCGCCTCAACTCGAACGAAATCAACCCGAGATTGAGAAATAGCAGCGGGCAGATATAAACCAAGAAGAAAAATAGAAACAGTTGGACCACGAAATGACGGGATGAACCAATCGAGAAAAATGGAATCCTAAACCCGAACCAGTACGAGCAAACCGAAGCGTCCGGAATAAAATCACGACAAATACCCAAACCCGTATGTGAAAATTCGTAGGTTCGAATTGAATCATGCGATTTCGACGACGAGAAGTGTATTCCGGCGAGAGATTAGCTGGAAAAAATCGACACTGGCCGGATTTTCGTCAACCTCCGCGATTTCTATTCACTCGCTGGATTTTCTTCCCTTTTCTGATCGGTTTGCTCTCACCGGTGTTGCGTGCTCTCTCTCCCTAGATTGTTTTTCTCTAAATTTCGATCACCGTTAATCTCTTTCCTCGTTGATATGTGCGTGTGTCCAGTGGCTATATACATTGTGTGTGCTTAAATGAAGAAAAAAATGGAGGAAAATGGAGTTGTGGGTATGTCCCCCTTACCCGTCCCCTGTGAGTGTATATATCATTGTATATATTATTTTTGTGAGAACTCCAGTAAGTTCCTCTTTTTTTTCTGAGGTTTCCTTTGTGTGTGTGTATATAGGTTGTGAGGTGAGGGTGGGGTAGTGAGGTAGGGTAGGTGGGGTCACGTGGGGTAGGGGGTAGGGTGTGATGTGTTTTATTTTGATTGGGTAGGCTGTTAGGATAAGATGTAGGGGTTAGGATAGGATAGGATTTGTTAGGTAGTTTGTTATTTTTTTGTCATTTTATGGAGGGATAATTACATGATTGAGGGTACACGGTAGGATAAGGTAAAAATGGGTAAAAAAAAAAAAATATTGCGGAGGAACGAAATTAGGTATCTACAATGAGAATATTTGCATTAAAAAATATCATTGAATAAACTTATTCCTAAGGTGGTCCAAACTAAATATTCCATTGAGCAAGTGCATGTTGATGAGAAGTATAAAGGTAATGAGAATTGTTTTGGATCTTTCCAAGATAAGACTCGTGACAAAAAGATCAAAAATACAGTTGTGAATCTAACACTCATGCAAAAGGAACGAGGTGTTGTTATTTTTCCATATAAGACCAAATACGGTATGTATGATTGGTTTATTCACATTCTTGGGATTGCTAAAACACCTAAGGTCTTTTTTGAGGTGATGAACTACACTCTTAATTCTTACGTTGATGTGAATAGGTACGTGGGAAAATATCTGAGAAGTGTAATTGAGGATGCTTGGCTATCTCATAAAAGTGTTCAATTTGATGCATATTCTATAAATGTTATGTCATCTTTGGCAAGCCCATTAGAGTACTTTATTGACAGAGTTAAATTGGAGAAGTACAAATCATCTCCGACGTTATCCATACATGAATTTTGTTGTGCTCATACAAATAAAAAAAAATTCTATTAGGATGATGATGTCCACATGCTTTCTAAATGTGATTTTATATATGCAAGGATTAATTGGGTTAAGTGGACACATGGTCACTATCTTGTTTTGTTCCTACCATTGTTTTTTTCAAGTAATGGATGTTGTTTACTATTGTATGTCATCTTGATTATGCGAGATTCAAATTCGAGGACGAATTATTTTCAAGAAGAGGGGAATGATAGCATCCAGGCTGGTCCACTTGTATTAAAATTGGCGGGCTTCAATGAAATCAAGAAGATGCTTATGACGAAAGAAGAGCCCAAGAACGAGTCCAAGAATTATGGAGAAGAATGGGCAAAGTGCTACACATATTTCATGATTCAAGTCCAAGCCCAAAAGGAAAAAGAATGAGCCCATATGGGTTGTGAATAAATTTGGAAACTCTTCCTTATTTTCTTAGGAGAGAATTTTTGGTATTATTTTTACATGCTTTCCTAGTCTTAGTAGGATTTTATTTATTATTTCTATAATAGTAGATCCTAATCCCATGCTATTTGGAATAACTTTTTCCTAGTCATAGTTAGATTTGATAAAGGTAGATTCTAATCCCATGCTATTTGGGATAGGATTTTTTTTCCTATATATAGGGATGAATTTTCTTATTTTCAATCAGACAATATTGTTATTAATTGCGAGTTTCTCTTATTTACACCTTTGTGTGTGGCTACTTGGGATTTATCTTGCAACCCTATAAGAATGATTCTTTAGGAGGTAAGATTAATTCTTAATTTGATATCTTTGGTTTCTATTAAAGTTAATTAAAGAAGGTGATTAGTCTTATACTAATTGTTGTCTTTAGTTTCTTTGAAATAGGGGTCTAAATCACTTTTGATTAAAGTTCTTGAATTGACTCTGTTAGTATCATAATTAGTCTTAATCCGCTAATTTTGAATACTAAGACCAAGTAGGGTTCTTAGCACTTAACCTCGAAATTGGGTATTTTATTCTCCAATTTTGCCTACCTTTAATCTTAGTATTTTTGCTTCCGCATTATTTTCTTATTTATTAACGTAACTCAATTCTTATCAACAGGATTTCTCACTGTTCCATCGTATTTTGGGATTGATTATCATTATATGTTTTGGTATCCATTTGGTTATGTCCTGGTTAATGGCCTTTGGTTTAGCTTGGTATGGTTGGACGGTTGGCTTGGTACGGTTGGACTCGGTTGGGTCGATCACGGTTGTGACCCTATCCCAGAGTCTTCATGAAAGCATTTACGCTATCTTGTTATATGCTCGAAATTCAGCCCATAAAAGACTGTATAAGGAGGTTGGGTTGGGTAACAGCGGGCGATCCTCAATCCTGATTGGACTTAGGATGCCCATTACGTCTAGTCCCTGGTTCGGGTCGTGACACTTTATTGCGTCTATCAATTTTAATTCATTCAATTATTTAGTTGAATGCTAAAAAAGAATACCTGGCCGCCTAATATGTTGGATGTCCGCTGATTGATATAAAATCTCAAAGGCTGAAACAAAAAAATCTGTAAGCAAGAAAATTATAAGCCAAGTTAAACGATGAAGAAGCCATGAAATTGAAAACTGAAACAAAACTTTCGATGGAGAAAAAAATATATGATTAGCCTGAATTTTTTTTTATAAAAATTGAGAAAGCTACTTAGAAACTTATTTTATTTGAGGTAGGTCTTTTAGCTAAATTTTTCTAGGTGCTGGTATATCTTATTTTTGGTTTTTTTTTTACCAAGTCTATTTTAATTGGGAAAGGTGTTGTTGTCAAGATTTTGCCATAATTTTTGACGTAGAATTGTTGGTCCTATTTTAGTTAGGAAAGGTCTTTGTCAAATTTTATTTGAACCTTAAAAAGTTAGCCGATTTTTTGTTAGGAAAGATTTTTATTTTTTATTATAATCAATATTTAATATTATTAAAATAATAAAGAAATAGTGAAAAGACGATTTTATCTAAAGCGGAGATTTTTAATGAATGACAAAAAGTTCAAACAATATTTCTAAGGACCCTCACATTTTTAATATATTCCTAGTTTAACCGCACGTGCCTCGCACGTGTAATGTTTGATTATTTAAAATTAAATGATTTTATCTGTTGCGAGGATTTTTAATGAAGTGCAAAAGTTTAAATCACTTTTCAAAGATCATTTACACTTTAGCATAATAATGTAAACGTAAACATATATTTTAGTGTGAGCATATGCATATTTTACCATCACAAGTTTCAAGTGGTTGATGAATCATCACCTTTTACATTTGTCATGTTGTAGCTCTTTCCCTTGTCGCTAGAGATTTAGAGAGACGCATCAATTTGAACCATATTTGTAGTACGATTATTTTTTCTCTTTTTTTCAATATTTAAAAATTTTCATTATTTTTAAAGTCAAATCCTTACAAAATTATTGATTACGTACTTAAAACTTTTAATTTTTTGGTACTTCTTAAATTTTTCTTGTTCTAACGCTTTTATATTTATTTCAAGATTTTTCAAATCTTTTTAAAATCAAATTTAGTTGATATATAATTCTTAAACTAATGAAAACATGTATTTAGTTGTCATTAATTCTGATGACTTCGAATAAGAAAAAGTTTTACCATAAATATATTTAATTAATTTTTAACTCTTAATCTATAATCTATATCTATAATATATTAAAAGTGTGAAATCCCTTAAAAAGTGATTTGAACTTTTAGTCCTTCATTAAAAGACTTTTTTTAGATAAAACTGTCTTTTCACTATTTTTTAAATTTATTATTTAATTATTTTTATTATATTAACTAGGTTTCCTAAAAATATATGAGACTCCCAAAATATATGATAGGCTAATTAAATAATATTTTTCTTTCGACTAGACTTCCTAAAATATATGGTAGGAGAATTAATTAATATTTTACTTTCTACTGTTCAATTAGAAAAATACTCCTAAAATATGACTATATTAAGAAAATACTTCTGTAAATATTGAGATGTACGTTAAACTAGAGAACAAACCGGTTTGCCTATTAGGAGAATATGGTTGATTCTCATCTAACTTGATTCGATTGCACGTCTAGATTGGTGGATGCTTGATTTTCTAACTCTCAACCTCTTTTGTGTTTTTGTCAGCATAATATAATTTAACATGTGTGTGTGTGTATATATATATATGCATATATCTTCTTTGTTTTCATTCAAAATCATTCTTTAGGATCAAAATTTTCGCTCAAACAAGAATTAGTTGGATCAAAATCGAAGCTTTGTGATCACTATTATATATATTTATTTAATAGTTTACAGTTCGTAGATGAATGTTGGTTGAATTTGAAGAATTTCTTGTGTAAAGGTTAGGTTTAATTGTATTGTTTTGATATCTTTATTATCTTATTGTTTTATTTTAATTTACAGATGCTAGATGGATATGGGTCAACTTTGAATTATTTTTTTTAGGTAAATGTTAGGTTTAATTGTATTATCTTAATATCTCTATTAGTTTGTTAATTTGTGGTAGTTTACAATTGGTAGATGAATCTCGATTGGCTTTGAGGTTTTTTTATGTGTAAAATTTAAGTTTAATTGTATTGTTTTGATATCACTTTTATTGTATTATTTTGTTGTAATTTACAAGTGATAGATAAATGTTCGTCGGCTTTGAGGATTTTTTTTTTTAAAAGGTTAGGTTTAGTTGTATTATTTTGATATCTCTATTATCGTATTATTTTGTTATTGTTTACAGGTGGTAGATGAGTGTCAGATGATTTTGCAAAAAAAAATTGTGTATAAAGATTAAATTTAATTGTATTATTTTGATGTCTCTATCATTGTATTATTTTGTTGCAATTTATAGATGGTAGATGAATGTCGGTCGGCTTTTAAAAATATTTTTGATAAAGATTAGATTTAATAAATAAATTCTCCATTTTCACATACACAAAAGATATTAAATTTAATTATTATATTCATCTTTATTATTTAAAATAAATATACTATTTAGTATAATGTTTGAATTCATTAAAGTGAGGTACACGCGCAAAACGCGAACACCTTAACTAGTATTAGTAAAACAGTGAAAAGACGATAATAAAAAAAGATTTTATCATAAATATATTTAAGTAATTTTTAACTCTTAAATATTAGAAAAATAGTAAAAAGATGATTTTGTCTAAAGCAAAGATTTTTAATAAAGGACAAAAAGTTCAAACGATATTTCTAAGATCCTTTACATTTTTAATATAGTATAAATATAGATAAATTATAGATATAAATTATACATATAGATGTAGATTATGATATATTACTTATTTTCTATTGTGAGAAAAAATAAGAAAATCAAGCAGAATATTATGTAATATATGGATAACCATGACTAGAAGTAATGGCCAAGTAGTTTACTTGAGCTTCAAGTAGAAATAATAGTCAAGTATTTACTTGGGCCTCAAGAAGTTCTACCGCTTGTAGTCTTCCACGTAATATTTTATGTGTAGTGTGCCATTTATTTTTGACTAATTTTTTTTTTTTTAAAGTTTTTTACTCGCTACAGGACGGGGTCATTCGAACCCCTTTTGATAAAAAATTATACTATATATATGATTAAAATTATTTTTTATGTATATTTATTAAATGTCAAATCTCTTTCAATTAGTTTGTATGTTCACTTGTGAATTCTTTGGTGAAAAATCCTGATTCCACCACTATGTTTGGATATCCATATTGAAGCATTGATTAATTCGAAACACACGTGTTGTAGGACTCATTTTTGAATTTTTTTTATATATCAAAGTTCAAACTCAAAATCGCTAATTAAGAATAGAACAATCCGCTCATCATATTGAAAAATGTATATATATATATATGAAGCCCACTTTGTAATATACAAACCGAAGATAGTGAATAAAGAAAATAACACTTCTTATTTTGGCTGCCCTTTTGCTACTCTAAGTTTTTAGTCTTTAATTATTTAATACAGAATGATTCATTGATTTGAGCTTATAAATAAAATATTTTCCTTCGAATTTAAATTCCAAATACAATTTGTAAGAATTTATGGGCCTATGATATATCAGTATACTCGTACCTTTTTGCCCTTTACAAAAGCCCACATCTATTTTCATCGCCAATCTGATCATCGGATATCTCACAGCAATTCCGCCGCCACCGCCGTCGCAATGGGTTCCGGCAACCGTAGCAGTAAGGGTAAGTCGACGTCCAAATCCGGCAAACGCCGACGCCGATCTTCCGATGAATCCGCCTCAGACTCCGATTCAGTTTCTTTCACTGATTCCGGATCCGACTCGTCTCCGCCGACAAGCAGCCGTAGCCGTAGCCTTAGCCGCCGTTCAAGCGGAAGCAAAAGTCGAAGACCTAGAAATTACTCCGGGGAAGAGAGTAGTAGTTCCGACGAGCGAAATAAGAAGAAGAAGAAGAAAATTACTGAAGAAGAAATTGCTTTATACATGGCGAAGAAAGCACAGAAGAAAGCAGCGAAAGTAGCAAAGAAGTTGAAAACGCAGAAAGTTTCAGGTTACTCAAACGATTCAAATCCATTCGGAGATTCAAATTTAAATGAAAATTTCGTATGGCGGAAGAAAATCGAACGCGATGTTACTCGCGGCGTGCCGCTGGATACATTCTCAATGAAGGCAGAGAAACAACGGCAAAGAGAACGCATGGCGGAAATCGAAAAGGTGAAAAAACGGAGAGAAGAAAGAGCGATTGAAAAAGCACAAAGGGAAGAAGAATTACAAATGCTTGCTCGAGAACGAGCTCGGGCGGAGTTTCAGGATTGGGAAAAGAAGGAAGAGGAGTTTCATTTCGACCAGAGTAAAGTTCGTACTGAAATTCGGCTTCGTCAAGGTCGTGTTAAGCCTATTGATGTGCTTATTAAGCAATTAGAACCTTCTGGAGATTTCGACGTGGAGATTGATGAGCCTTATGTGGTGTTTAGGGGTTTAGGTATAAAGGAAATGAAGGAACTTCAGGAGGATATTAAATTGCATATTGATTTGGATAGGGAAACGCCGTTGCATATACAGTACTGGGAGGCGCTTTTGGTGGTTTGTAATTGGGAATTGGCGGAAGCTAGGAAGAGAGAAGCAATGGATAAAGCGCGAGTGCGTGGAGAGGAATTACCGCCTGAGTTGGCTGTGGAAGAGAGGGGTTTGCATTCGAGTATTGAGACGGATGTTAAGTCGTTGCTGCAGGGGAAAGGTTATGGTGAGTTGGAAGCATTGCAGTCGCAAATTGAGTCGCAGATGCGGTCTGGTACTGCTAAAGTGGTGGAGTATTGGGAAGCTGTTCTTAAACGGCTTCAGATTTACAAGGCGAAGGCTTGTTTGAGGGAAATTCATGCGAAAATGTTACGTAAACATCTTGAGCATCTTGAGAAACCATTGGAGAGTCGTGATGTAGAGGTGGAAGAGACATTGAGGACTGATGAGGAAGACGTGGATCGTGAGCTAAATGATGCTCAAGCCATGTCTCCGGAACCTTTCTTGAATGAGGAGGTGAAGGAGAAAGAGGTGGAGGAGGCGGAGGAAGATGATGATGATGAAGATGCGGGTTCTTATTCGCCTGTGTTAATGCACGGGGATGATAAAGAAGAAGCAGTTGATCCTGAAGAGGACAGGGCAATACTCGAGAGGAAACGTATGGCTGTTTTGGAAGAGAGACGTGCCCAAGATAAGATTTTGCCACCAACTCCTGTGGAAGACAACTTTGAGAAGAAAGCTTTCAAAACTATGGGAGCAATGGAGGAAGGGGATGCAGTGTTTGGATCAAACGACGAAATTAATCTTGATTCACAGGTGTACTGGTGGCACGACAAGTATAGGCCAAGGAAGCCGAAGTATTTCAATCGTGTTCATACTGGTTATGAATGGAACAAGTATAATCAAACTCATTATGATCATGACAATCCACCTCCAAAGATTGTGCAGGGATACAAATTCAATATCTTTTATCCTGATCTTGTTGACAAAGCAAGAGCTCCAACTTATGTCATAGAGAAGGATGGAGATAGTGCTGATACTTGCATCATAAAATTCCATGCTGGCCCTCCTTATGAGGATATAGCTTTCCGAATTGTTAACAGAGAATGGGAGTACTCTCATAAAAAGGGGTTCAAGTGCATATTTGACCGAGGGATTCTGCATTTGTACTTTAACTTCAAACGTTACAGATACCGTCGTTGAAGAGGTTTCCGAAGCACATGGTTTGTTGCAAAGTCCAGTATTTTATTATTTTCTTGTTTATGTATTTGCTACGCCAAGCTTGTATGTGATGTTCATTCATGAAGGAAGAATTTTGAGAACTTGCTATAAAGTGTGACACAGATCTGAGAGCTCTTCTGATTAACTTATGCTAATTGCTGAAGTGAAGTAACTGTTGGCTGACAAGCTTAAGGTTAGCCTTTTCAGTCTTCCTTGTATTCGTTTGCGTAGTAACTTACAGTAAACAAATGATTCCATTTCCTCCAATAGTTTGAGCTGAAGCCTGGTAAATCAAGAGAGATATGAATGTCTTGCTTGAGATGAATCTTCAGAATTACAATTGCTTACACCCCTTTTTATTTTTGGCACTGGAGTGTTTAAAAATTAGGTGTTTGTAATGTGGTGAATCATATTGAGTTAATATAGTTGCACAGCACATATGTTGCACTTCTTTTGTTCTCTTTTGATGAATAATTGGTGTCACAGCTTCCCGGGCTTCCACCAATTAGTTGAGGTTTGTGCTATATATAGTGTGGTATTTTGTATTTCCATCCACTCAACAAGTTTCAGCCATGGCTTAATTTTCAAAGCTGTCTCTTTAATTTAGACCACACGATTGGATTAACATCACATCTTCATCACCATTGACTGATATTTTTCTAGTACATTATGTTTCTACTCATTTAAATATTTGGATATTTGATGTCAAGAAAAGAAAAGAGAATACAATTTTTTCATCTGCTTAGAAAAGAAAAGAGAATACAATTTTTTCATCTGCTTAAAGTGGAATATTGAGGAAATCATTTAGATGTCAGGCGATAGCTTTTCTGTTTTTTGCTAACTGGGGCACTTTTATTGATGGAAAGGAACATGATTACATAGTAGTAAAGGAACTAACTAAAGTACATAGTATCAGGTCTGAAAAACGTAAAAGATAATATGTTGAATGAAACTCGTGCTCTCAGTCCTTGTTAAGTTCAGCCTAAGCACATAGTATTAGGACTGGAAAACGTAAAAGATTAACTAATATATTAAGGAACTGAATGTGTGGTCTCAGTCCCTGTTAAGTCTAGTTTAAGCTGCATCATAGTAC